>FR990027.1:1204642-2409285 GCA_905404135.1 Hesperia comma | reverse complement strand
AATTTATTTAAAAAATAAAGCAACTATATAACAAAATGTGTATTATTGATAAAAATTAGTTATCTGTATTTGTCTATTTGTAGCCATTATTCTTAGCATTCTGATTGAAGGTCAAAAGGAGAAATTTTGTTGTAAAGATTAAATAGCACAAAAGCAGATATTAACATACATAAATAGTGAGTGATACGTGATACTTACACACTTATAAAGGGTCTTTCAACAAGAACTTTGTTTTTCAATTGCAACAAACACCCACAATATGATAGTTTTGACAATTAATTTTTCGACATATTCTTAGTAGATGCATTGACAATTTTTGTTACAATTCAATTTCGCTCGAAATTCCCATTAAAAATGACTAATTCTGATAGTTACATTTCGTAAAATTCGTGATATTTGAATCCAAGACCCTTTGTTTACAAGCAAAAGCAAAAATCGGTAATACAAATTCACTTTTTCACAGAAATCGTTCATATTCTTACACAACTGATTTTACATTATGACAACAAACTACAAAATATTCCCCCTTATGGCCTGTGTTATCATTTATGCATTATAATTTTCTCCTTTGACCTAGTATATAACAAAATAATAATAATTTAGTTATGATAAAATTTGTAGTCTGACAGATACTAAGGCAATGATGATTTATTAAATAAAACAAGGAGTAGTTGTAAATGTTTATTTTAAAAGTACACCTTAGAACCTAAGCTTCTGGAAGAACCACTTGTTCTTTCCACTTTTGTATCTCTCCTCAAAGCGCACTCTGGTGTTGAAACGGAGCTTCTTGCGCTTAGCAGGGTCTTTCAGGTCCTTGGCGCTGAACTTCTCAAAGCTGAAGTCAACAGAGTACCGGGTTGGCATTAAGTGATTATAGTTCACAACCTGAAACCAAATAATTAAACTGAGTATGGCTTTAATCGATTCATGGCCCGTGACGCACCTAGCGCGTCAGGAAGAAACCTTCAGGGAGGCCCATGACGCGATAGGCGCGTCATTAGAAAATTATCGAAATACACATTTTTATTCAATTTAAACAAAAAATCCTTATATTTTATATAAAAATGAACACATTAGAGAAAGTAATAACTGTGGCCACTAGATTTTTTTGGAAAATTAAATTGTCAAGAGCGCCTGGCGCGTCATTTAATTTTGTATGGGGCTGGGGCGTAAAGGCTCTAGAAATGATGGTGGCAAGGAATCGGTTAATGTGGTTACTTAGAATATTTGAATTGCTCATCGCGGCGCCTCCTTACATTATCCAAGTAAGTGGTTTATGTACAGACATGGACAGTGAATTGACCTGATCAATATGCTAAAACTTGCATTGGTAAAGTATGTTACAATTGCTTATAATGTGAATAGTTAGAGGAAAATTTTCAAGGATAAGCTGACATTTAGCAATGAAAAGCGACTGTAAATCATCATCCTTAGATGACAGGTCTAGTGCCAACCAAGGGCAAACAATAAAAATCAAAAGACACTTTGTAAAATAATTAATTACTTAGTAACAAAATATAGTAGAGTATGTTACAGTTTAACATTTGTTTCTTTTAATTACATGACATAAACGAACCATAATTGTACCATCAATCAACATAATCATGTCATTCTTGGAGAACATAGGTTAACATACTCAAAACACTTGTTTGAGTAAGAATATAAGTCCTATGCGGTAAGAAATATGCAAAACTAAAAATACATAAATTGAACTTACTTTGACGAAAGGCTTGACTTTAGAGCGCTTGTGGATTTTATTTTTTCCCATCCTCTTGTGAACTTTGCGGGGATACCTGTCGATGCCGGCTACGAAAGCGTGGCCGTAGGGCTTTTCAGACGTTCCCTCGTCGTAATTCTTCACGACGATGGCCTTGCGGCCCGCGTACCGGCCGCTCAGGACCAGCACAACTTTACCAGGCTTCATAATCTTACCCATCTTGGGTGAATCTGCAACAAAACTAACCTTCAAACAAAACAATCCATTTCTTGCACTTTTCACTACACTATGCCAGTGACACGTCTCTCTTGAAGTAGCTACAACACGAAACAATTATCAGTTGTATTATTCGTGTAAATTGATAGCGAAGAAACTAAATGCGATGTCAACACGAACAATTTTATGTACGACTATCAGAAAACAACTCTTCGTGACACGAAAATCTTCATGGATCAAAAGTAACTGACATCAAAGCTTTCTAATAAAAGTATAATTAAAATGAAATGGCGCGTTTTCACTTTGATTTATTTGGATAAAATTCGGTAAAATCACAAAACTCACATTCTCTCTACCTGTCCACAATAAAAAGAACCACAGATAAAATGACTGACACTGACAAGACAAACATGACAGATGACAGCACAAATGACAGTTAGTAAATGTTGCCAACATAGGTTGCCAATCGCTAACTATCTATAACAGATAATAATATGGTAGATAAACATTATTCATAAACAAAAAAACAATTTTATTCTGAGATTTTATTCATAAAGTCAGTAGCGTAGCAACTTCCTTCCCGGGTGAAACCCAGTCGAGAATAGGGACATTCGTGAACAAAACCCTATTCTTAGAATAATTATAGTAGGTATAGAAACCAAGTCAGCGCGGCCATTTTGTTTTTAAAATTTTTAAAATGTATTTTTAAAATTATGGCTGTATTGGTCGCGGTCGCGTACTACTAGAAAATGGGTTTGAATTTTGTCACCTCTTGCGACAATCATCTGGCCTGGATTTGGGGTTAGTATTCAAATTCAAATATTTATTTCTTCGAAGTCGCAAACGCATTTCGAAAGTCAAGTTACGCCATCGCTTCAACAAATCCCTACGGTGGGTGGACTTGGAAGAAGAAGCGGCAAGAAACTAAGATAAGATAGGTTAAGAATTCGGCCTTCTATTCGGAGGGTCCGGGTTCGAATCTCAGGGCATGCACCTCTGACTTTTCGGAGTAATGTGCGTGACATTTAAATGTCACTTGCTACAAACGGTGAAGGAAAACATCGTGAGGAAACCTGCGTGCGTGAGGAAACGTGCGTGAGAGTTCGCAAAACTGAAGTCCGCCAATCCGCACTTGGCCAGCGTGGTGGACTATGGCCTTAACTTAACCTTTCTCATTCTGAGAAGAGACCCGTGCTCAATAGTGGGCCATGATGGGCTGAGATGATGATGATGATTCTAAGCCACCCAATAAGGCTAAACTAAGAGGAATGAATAAATAGAGAGAATAAATATGTGAATAATTAAAAATAATAATAAAATCGGGTGTCAAGACTCTCAAGACTGTCAAGCATAGTCTTACAACTAACAGGACTAGTGGGAATTTTTTTCCCACTTGTCCTGTCAACAGGACTACTCAACAGGACAAGTGGGAATAAACGATTGCTTCATTTTAGAATGAGCGCTTCTATGACTACTGTCATTCTATACTATAATTATTCTAAGACCCTATTATAAAAATACAAAGAGTTCTCTAGAAAATTGAATTTCTATCCAGTTAACCAAATTTATGAGTTAATTTATGAGTTGCAATGATGTTGATGCGTTCTATTAGAATATTATTAATATCAAGTAGGTAATGCTCACTAATCCGAACTTAAAAATTATTTAATCATTCCGATTATATTTATGGTTCAAAACTTACATAATAGAAAGCAAAAACAAGGTCTGGATTAATCGAGTTTAATATCAATAAAATAAGAAAATTATTTACACAAATTTTATCAAAATACAAAAATAAAACACTGTCACATACACATAGGTAATAACGATTTCTGAGGAGGTACTATAAATATACATTAGTCTTAAACAACTGTGGTACAGCGCAGCTGAACTTTCAACGGTTTTTTTTAACTTTCAACCCTCCAGACACACTTTGAGCTATAAATAATGTGAAATCACTAAACCTACCTTTGTAACTCTTATTGGACAACTTATCTTAACGTGGTAGACATCAATGGGAAAACAAAGTCAAAAGTACTGCACTTAGTTTATGGTTGCTGCCAAATTTAAGACACCTTTGGTATTTCAAAACTATGCGTGCTTAAAATTAACCTAATAACTGCAAGGAGGTAATTTTAACTAAAAAAAACAACTGTTTCCGATCTATACATACAGGTTATCCTATAAAGAATGGTATCAAATCGAATTAAATTATAGAAAGAGTCAAAAACAACATTTATTGATAACATTCAATCAGTTCTGAAATTGTACTACATAATACAAAACAGTCGGTAAGATAAACAAAAATACAATTCAGAGTCAAAGAGCATGCGGAGATAATTAAGTACGCACCGTGTCAAATCTTTTTACAACAAAAAATTTCAATGATTTTAAATTCGTGTGAAGTCTTCGAAAACGGAATGTGATAACAGTATTATTGCGACAAATTGCATCCAAACCAGAGACTACAACGTCTCTGGCAGTAACTCGCCCTAGGCCGTCAAACACCTGCAAAATCAAATTTGCCCCAATCGTCATAAAAAAATCATGCTACTGATATGTCTAAAGAGGAAAACAGACACTAGTTACTGGCACCGTAAATAAATACACAGAAAAGTAAAGTCGATATACATATAGCAACGTTCATAACAATACATCCTATACAAACATCATATACTCATAATACGGTATATTTACACACTTAAATGTTTAGACATGAATACAGTTCGCGTGAAATCTGCTCAATGAAATATACCAAGTTACTTTTTATATTGCAAAAAGTAAAGATCGGACATACACTAAGTCCGCTATTTAGTGGTCAGTGGAACCCTGTATTATCTATTACCAAACCTGCTACAATAAGGAAACCAACAACAGGCTTTTTATACAGTTGAATTAGTAGGTCTCGTTACTAAAATTCTTACTAGGCGAAATTCCATAAAATAAATTATACTTACAACAAATATGAAAAATCCAAAATGTCTCCTAGCTTCACGTGTTACCCTATCAGTATTAACCTTGCATGCAGCGTGAGGGTTCTCAGGTTTGATACCGGGTAGGTCAGGCATTTATGAGACAAATAAATAATTAAATATATCAGGTGTCACTTTTGGGTACAACCTATTAGTGGCCCAAAGAGATAATGAACATAAAATTCATCTAAATCTACCTTTTCATATATTTACACCTATGTTTAATCTATTTGCTTCAATGGCATTTATACATAGTACTTGGTATATTTCAATTAGCATTTTATTACATAATCATATAAATATCTACCATTATAATTTATGTACACACCATAGTAATCTCAACTGCTTCGGTTTATGTCATGGACGTTATAGAATGGACTTCAAAACGAAATCTAGAAAGTTTAAAAATATACTAAAGAAAGATATTTCATATATAATATATCGTTTGACGTGGCGTGAGTAAGTTTATACAATAAGTCGCATCAAAATAACAATCAAATTGGAATATCGACAATGCCTATCCCTATTCGCCTTTGTCACTAAAGGACAACATTTTATTTTACTCAAGGCTAAATTCGATTCGCGATATAAGGCGCGTTCCACTAAGCTCTCACAACGCTCAAAACAATCCTTTTTATGTAGATAAAGAGATTTTAAGCGTTGTGATCGGTCAGTGGAACTAACTCATATATTTTAATTTCCCATTTTTCAATTTATACAGCAACACATGGAACTTTTCACGCCACGTATACGAGCTAAATAATAATATATACTAATAATATGTTTTTGTCTTGTACAAATTGCTGCTTGCGGCAGGATTAAATATTGTAACAATAACTACTATAAATACAAATTTTGCGAGTTTCATCTATAACTGAGTTAATCTACTATTTAATAAGAGCAAATCATTTGATCAAAATATAAAAGCTTAAATTTGTAACATGACAAAACAAAGTATAACAAGATGGTCTAGTTATCAAGAACGGTTTGCTGATTTATTATCGATAAATATGTCATAGGGAAATACCGAAAAGGAAGATTCTATCAAATATCTAGAAGCGATGATTTAGGCTGTTAAAGTCGAATACATACTGAATATAAGTTGGGGTAGAGAAAGTAAAAATAAATTAATTTTAATTAGGAAACCACCGCAATGGGGCTCCGTCATGATTAGTTAATATAGACCGCGTTCCCATTTTTATCTCTGCCAATTCCTATCTCACTTTTCCCACCTATTAACATTCGTGTTGTAGTAAAATTGAGGCAAGGAAGTTGAGATTATCTTTTTAAAATAAGTCAAAGTTGATTGATTGATTTTGGGAAAATTACCCCATGGTGATATTTTAAAAGCTTCTCTGAATTGATCATCTCGACTCGAGCAAATCTCGGCTTCCACCATTTCCCTGCGACGCATACATCAAAAATCATGCTTAGCGCTACGAAGCTCTTCGACAGTCCATTCTACGCAATCCTTAAAAGTGTGAGCACGCGTCGACCGACGCCATCAATACAAGAGGTTCTCAATTCACCACTACGGTAGGTCCGGGAATAACAACAGGAAGACAATATCATTTGTATCGGGCTTAAAACAAATTTTGAAGTTTAACACATAAATGAACATAATAGCTTTATTACATCCATTCAAATGTTTATCCGTCTAATTTGTCAATTTACATTTATTTATTATTTATCTGTGACAATTACCGTTACATAAATATTTTGTAATGTACTTTTAATAATAATTGTATAATAACGTATCATACGGCATTACAGGCCGTAATTGGCAATTAAGTATAAATAATGAAGTTGTTATTCTTAATTTTTGTTATTTGTGACGACTTTTGCAATAATATTAATATGAGTATAATTCTTTTAAACTGTATTGTTATTGCAAATATATTTTTTAAATTTACAAACGTCAGCCATTGCCACAGGGTGATTTTTTTGTTTATTCCATTTTGTTTTTACAAACAAATGTCAATTATTATGTCAATAATTTCAAGTCATAAATAGGGTAAATGAAAGTTTGTTAAATTGAAAAATAGTAAAGTCAATGAATGAACAATTTACAAATCTAGAGATTCCAATTACAATGCAATCCTAATACTTGGACAAATTATCGTAAGAATATTTAAATCTTATTTTAATACAATTTTATTTTTCGTATCGTTTTAATATCCAACACAATTCCTTGGTAACATTAAAAGAAAAAACAATTTGATAGGAACTGAATCCAAACAAGACGGGACCTATGCTACCTGTCTACAGAATATTTGGCACAAATTCCTTACTTACGGTTCGATTTTTACTTCCATTACAACACCACGACTAGATATTAAGTGTAAGTCTGATAAAATATATTGTCCTTTATGTACAACAGAATAAAGTGTATTATTGATACTGCAGACCGTTAATTGGATTGTTAAGCGTACCGTGTCCTATAACAAACATGTAAATTACTTGGTATATCTGATGAAAGTCAGGTAACTTAAGAAAGAAATTAATTTTGAAAATATTCTTTACGTGTCTAATAATAACATAATTTTTAATAACTTTGAGAGTATCACCTCTGACTAATTCATTTAGAGGTCTGCTGCAGAACTGTTGTAACGGAAATAAAACCCGAATCAGGCCGCGACCGGCGAGCCTCGCTGCGCTAGCAGGTGAGTCAACTAAAAACAAAATTGAGGCAGATTAGCGAGTCAGTCAATTCCGTACCCTCCCGCGACACCATCGCGGCTATGTCTAACGAGCGAACCGCAGGATCGAGAAACGTTACACAAATAGGTAAATATAATTAATGTCATTATACACCATTGAGACAGCGCTTCGGTTACCATTCTCGCGTCACACAACACGATCGCACGTCATCCCGGAATCACAACACTGGGGGGCTATGTACACTAACGGTCCACGGACTAAATGTTATTTAACATTACAAAGTACTCACAAATATACATACATATAAAACTCTAATTACATTACCGATCTTAACATCTAAACTACCCGCGGAACACCGGCCGGCACTCCGAATGCGCGTCCCCGCGCAGCGTCCGATCGCGGGCGCGTCTCACACAAGCGTCCGCCCCCGCCGGGGTTGTGCGTAGCGAGCGCCTCGCACCGCTCACACGGAGATCTCGTAGTTGCAGTCGTAGACGGAGGCGCGGTCGGGCGGGTCGGCGGGCGGCGCGCGCTCCAGCACCTCCTGCACCTCCAGCGCGCGCACGAACGACAGCGGGCGCGCGGGCCGCGGCGGGTGCGGCGCGTGCGGCCCGTGCGGCGCGTGCGGTGCGTGCGGCGCGTGCGGCGGCGCGCGGCGGCGCGGCAGCGGCGAGGGGTGCGAGGGGTGCGCGGGCGGCGGCGGGCGCTCGGCCCACATGTAGCCGCCGCGCTGCGGCGACGCGGCCAGCTCGCGGATGTCGTCCGCGGTGGCGCGGTGCGGCGGCGGCTCCGCGCGCAGCAGCTCGCCCTCCGACAGGAAGCGGCGCTGCGGCGAGCCGCGCACGCCGATGAAGTCCGGCCGGCGCGGCTGCGTCGGCGTGCCCGGGTTCGACCTGTGCGCGGCGCTCACGTCAGGGGTTTAATCGCGCGAGCTCGTCCGAGCGCTCGCTATCGTTATCGTACGGCCTACGGACAGAAGGAGACGGGAGCTGCGGGGGGAAGCGCCGGGGCCGCGCGTGACCCGCGTTCAGAACGTCGCGCCGAGCCGCGGCGCTGCCGCCCGCCGGCCGGGATTTGTGTCGAGCCACGATATTTTGCTCATGTTAAAAGTTGGAACAATTAGGAGCGACTGGTTCAACATGTCTCCGATTATATTATATATAAAATGACATCGGGTCGAATGACTAATGTCCTATCCGTGGTTTACCCGAGGCCCAAGCGACCCGGACGGCGGCTCGCGGCGTGCCGCCCGTCCTAATTCCCAGCCCACTGAAACATGGTTAAACCAATCTCGCCGTTATGTACTGCAGCATAGGGGTCTATTAGCGGTGTCTAGTTCTGAACGGGGCCGAGTCACGGCGGCCTGCGGTTGCGGAGCATGCCAAACGCCATGCCACTAAACACTATATTACACTAACACTACCTACTAACTAATGCAAGCACTATTATTGCACTCATATCCTGGTGAAATGCCATATAATTGACCAGTTAAAAGTTAGGCTCTGAAGTAGTGTACTGAGTTCGATACACTTTAATAATAGAAGTCACATTACTTAGTCGACGTCTCATGGAAAAGTAGGTACTATTTAATTTTCACCAGCATAAAATGCATTGTTATCAGCTTTAAACGATTGCGTGACACTAAAAGGCTTTATCCTGAACTAATGAATAAAAATACATTTGTAACTTTTATTACATTTTGCATATTAAAAAAAATCAATCAAATTAATAGTACATTTTATAGCACGAGTGCAATGTATAATATTACATAAACCAATACATAAAGCTACAGATTATATTTAAAATACAACTTATATTTAATGTTTTACATTATGTATTGGTCCAAAAACCAAAATAGTGTCACTCACGTTTTGCTTTCTACAAAAAATTGCAAATAAAATAACACAACAACAAAATTGTGATAACTGTTAATTCTGTTTTCATTAAACGTTTTTTACAGATAACAAATATAATTTCACTTAATTTACCTTAATGAAAACAGAATATTTAATAGATATTCAAATTCAGTGATCATGCCAAAATCAACCATACTTACCCGGGTTAAGAGTCAACATAAAAATGATGACAGCTTGGAGATTTTTAACCATGAGCTTATAATATTATTCATTGTTTAATTTACATAAGTAAACATTCCAGTTTCAAATACGAACTAAACGAAAAGCGACGCGTTTATTTTGTCCCTAACCCATCCAAAGATAAAATCATTATGAAAAAAAATCAATTTAATTATGTATTTTGGCCCAAATTAAGGTTCGCCAACTCCTATAATATTCCTCAGAATTATCGTAAAATTGAAAGTGTAATGGTCATTTTGACTAGGCTGATATGAAGTTCGTTTTCCGAGATGTTTGCGCAGGTACAGTAACTGACCAATCAAAACACGGCGGCCATGACAGTGTTTTGTGATGCGCTACTTCGTATTGGCCATGGACATATTTACGTCCATGGTATTGGCTAACTATTCTACCGCCCGCACTCCCCGCCTCCTACCACCATTTCGGCCTTAAAATCGACATCTGCGCAGCCACTCGTTGCCAACTTCATATCAGCCGAGTATAAATGACCATACTGTATAATCTGTATATTATTATCTATTTTATCGTAAAAGAATGGTTTTCGGACATTATTACAAATTGTTTTAAATTAATAGAGTAGCCTATATTTTCTGAGTAAGTATTTCGATGTTGAAAAGAGCTAGCCAATGAAACTTTCTAAGCATTCATTTTAAAGCAATATTTGTAATAGCATGGCATATAATTAGTGAACTGTATTATACCACGTTTTTTTATTCTGTAACATGACACTGTTAGGTGTGGCACTACTAATTTCACATCGCTTTTCGTTTTTCAGGCGTATTCATTAATTATGTATTAAAACGTTATTTTTACAGTGTTAAGCTAAGTATACACGTTAAGGCGTATCTGATAGGTTTACCTTTTTGAGAGAAACCTGTCAGTTACACTCTAGCGTGTATGACTAGCTTTATATTGACATAACACTGTATATTAGTAAAGTCTTGTTATTTACAGTAAATGCAATCAGTACCCTTTATTTCTAACAAATTTCACAAAACTGAAATATACATAATATATTTACAAGCCTACAAAAACGATGCTTCAAAATAATTTAAAGACCACTCTGAATGTAGGCAAAACAAAACGGTGGCTGTATAAGTAAACACACAGCAGGCTTAGCCAAAACCAATTTAAAATACCAAAGCGTGTGTGACTAGTGACCAGTGTTGCCAGACCTACCTAAGGTTTTTTCCCCTTTATCTGCCTTTCAATCGCCTGACTTTTCACGACATTTCATATACCTGTCAATCACTATGCTAATGCTAAATATCTGGTTCATCAGTTTTGTCCCAGTTAAAATCAGTGTTACAACTAATATAAAACGCATTATTCATTCTATAGCCTCAAAATCTTCTCAATCACAATAAATTGTTCAATATTCACGAAATTATAAAATTTAAGTTCAGTTCCAATACAATTTGATTAAATAATTATAGGGACTGAAATTGGCTATTGACACTTTCGATTTTTGTTTAATAAATTACCAGCTTATGTCAATCAAGACACATAATTATCTGAAATCCTGGCAACACTGATTATCATTTACACCTGTCTTATAAGGCAAAACGTCAACCTCGCTGTCACACACATTCAACCAATCAAAAACAAGGTGCAGAATAAAAGAACATCAACCATATGTGGACTGGAGGAACTTTACCTTTGAAAATAATTAAGATTTATTCATCGACAAATACTCTCTTTCGTTGGACATCACACGTCATAGTAAAAGTCAAAGTAGCCAACACAAATCATAAAGTAGTACGGATGTAAAACTTCATAAATATCGCTCTCGTGTAATGCACACATGTACACAGTTCACAGACACCAAATATGGAACCATTTTGAACCACTATTGAACAATGTTTTGCGCACGTTTCGTGTCCCTGGACGGTGTCTATGTGTGCGTTGCTGGAACGCGCATCGTATAACCCTTTACATCTGTACTAGAGAATAATTTATGACATTACAAACTTAGTTGTACAATATTTAAAATCCAAGCAAGTAGACTATCTACAACAGCGTCACTCTACTACCAACGAGGTAACCAAACAAGCGCACGACAGAAGCGGCGTTAGCTTCGGGACTCCGGGGGCACAAACACACAGTTCCACCAACCCACATCGTTGTAAACACACACACAAAACCAAACTCGACACCTCCAATCTACAGTACGCCAACTACTTAAGTCAACATAAAGTGACTCAGTCCTTGTAAATAAAAAAAAAATATTACTATCAAAGTTTAAAACGCCTAGATGTCGTCAAAAAACTTCTCGAACAATAATTAAATTTTCCTTATGAAATTCTCATGTAAATATGAACTATATATATGTAAGTTGTCTGAGATGGCGTAGTGTACATAGCAGGTATCGAAACATAAACGTCATTACAGTTACCGTGGACACGGGGGCTCTATGCGTTAGGTCCATCTGCCGCGTAAAAGCGGTAAATTTCACTCTTTATAAGGTTTACACTTTACATATTACGACCACATATTAAAACATTTTATATGAATGAAGTTGAATGTCGAATATTATTTGTGATTTATGAATGAAAACTCACTTATTTTACTTATTCTTATCAATACTGCAATACTGGTGACCCCGATGATGATGATTTTGAATTTGAATTTTTATTATTAGAAATTTGCTTGAAAGCCTTTTATTTATAAATAAAAAAGATATTTAATACTGCTATTGGAAGCATTATGTTGCCAGTTTCTGTTAATATTTTTAATACAAATAATTGTTTGATTATTTGTCTAGTATTAATGTTATATCGGCTTACGGTGGAAGAATGATCACTAATGAAAATATTAATTTAAGATAGCTGTGAATTGTAAAGCAAATAGCAACTTTACTACACTATCGTAAAGGTTGTGTAAATAGGTTTGATAATATTTTTTTAGATCTTAATATGGCATCGGTTATCAAGTCTACCTAATTTGAAACCTTAATTTCAATATATTTAAGGCCTGATAAAGACTAAAGAGGTGCACTATCACTGATTTGAAAATTTATGGACTAAAAGAAAAATATAAATGAGTAAATAAGTTTTGCGAATTGGACCAATCAAATTTGATGCATGATAACTCCTAAGTATGCACATTAAGTGTTTATTCACACGTTCGACAGCAACACAACATCACACTGAGACGTTGGGAGGCGCTTAGCATAGCTTCAGGAACATCAAAATGTGAATATCGTAAATCGAAATATCACAGCGATAATATTCACGCATTACCTTGCACATATTGTCATGCAGGTGTCGCATGTGTGAAAAGACAGTAAGGTTCTTCTTACACTACGCTATTTATGAGCTACGCGACTGGAACGCAATCAAAAATTCGCTATATTTGTATTAGCTGTTAGCGTAGTGTGAGAAGGGCCTAAGGCCGCTTACTCGCATTCGCGTGAATACGCGAACCTACAAATGTGGCACCCACAAGTGTGTGAGTGAGTGTGGGTTTTTGACACTTTTTAAGTGTCAAAGCTGTTACAATTCGCTCAATGTACAAAGGTTCGCGCGCATGTGAGTGAGCGCGGTAAGGCTAAGTTGACACAATATCCTCTACGTGAATTTTGCCTAACACTTGTATATTTGTACACGATTTTTTCTACGTTAACGTTTGACGCAATACCCTCACGAACACATGAAGCAATATACAACAATGATACATCACGATTAGTGTTACAGTGTCCCCAAATTATTTTGGGAGGCGTTCTGAAAATTGATATGCACGCAATCATTTTTCATTTATTAAAAATGGATGTGATGTGATATGAACTGGTCACCAAAATTTATTTCACAATAAGTATTTATGTAGGTTTTATCTATATGTATAACAAAGAGTTACCCTAAGAATACAGGATAAACGAAGAAAAAATAAAATGAGATTTCTAAATTGAAATAAATGAAATTTTCAGTGCGCCCCCCAAGATATATTCACAGCTAAACGTATGATGCAAACCATTTTACATGCAAATAAAAAAATCTAACACTCATTGTATTAAACATAAAAATTAAAAAACAAAAACATATAAGATAAGCGATGCATTTAAGTGTGGGCAAGGAATTTTTAGTCTTAGCAACATTTTAGTATTCGACTCGTAATGGGAACAGGCCATGATAAAGATGGGAACATAAATACCTACAACCTGTGGAATCATTCCACCTCCTGCCTCATCATCAATATCGCCAATTACATCCACAATTGAAATTTTCAGCTAATAACAGAAGCACATTGTGTATAAAAATATTAAATGTGTCGACACCATGTATATTTTAAGGAAATTAGATATAATGGTCGAGCAATATTAATATATGACATGAGCGAAGATCTGAAGGACTGAATATATTTTTATTGTTGTTAAACACTCCCAATCCAATCTATATTGGCGCGCCAATCGAGTCTAAAAGCCACATAAAAATATAATCCTTTGCGTTTGATCTATCAAAATCATTTTATCAAATAACCCACTTAACTAATCAGTAAAACTTGTAAATTAGCAACAGAGCGTATAACATAGTTACGCTATGAATTATAATAGACAGCCTTGAATATATTATGATTTTAAATAATTATATATCGTCACTCTCCACTCGATTTTATGAAGAAACGTTAATATAAATTACAACCCAAAATCACAGACAATTTGACCCATTAGATTATTTTCATAGAAAGGTACCAACGAGGATTAAGAATGTATGCGTCACTGACGCATATGGTGGGCGTATGCACCGAACACGCGAAAAAAATGACACAGTCTTTGATACATCGCTACTACAGCGATAAGACCATCTCTATGTTCATTATCATTTGTTATTCTGTCTCAATATTCTTTCTCATTTGTATTTTATTGTATTCCTCAAACCTCCGATTAAAATACTTGTGCAACAACCCTACATACACGTCACAGCGACGCTCACAAGCAAGCGCCATGAACAACTTTGACCCGTCCTCAATCAAATTCAAACATTCATTGATACACCTATCCCCGTCAATCGTTACTCAACCAATCCTTCAGTCCGTCAGTCCCCGCCCAGTCCGACCTGACCCCTCCACGCCATATCGTGAGTACCTGCGCACGGGGCTGGCGACCGCGAGCGGCGTGGGCACGCCGAGCGCCTTGATCCGCTGCTGCATGGTGGGCGAGGGCCGCGCGCCGTTCGCGCCCGTCTCGTACCGCAGCGGCTCCATCACCACCCGGTAGCCGGACGTCGTGGTGCCGCCGTGACTGGGGGGTGGAGAGAGGTGTGTGAGTTTGTGGGAACTTGAGGCCGTTTAGACGTCCAAGTGGATTTTGACGTCTAAGTTCACTTGGACGTCTGAGTCCATTTGAACTTTTCAGTCCACTTGGACGGCTCAGTGTATTTGGGCGCTTAATTCCACTTGGGCGTCTCAGTGTATTTAAGTGTCTAATCCTACTTAGCCGCCTAAGTTCACATGGACGTCTAAGTGCACTTGGATGTCTAAATCAATTTGAACTTTGAAGTCCACTTGGTCGTCTCAGTGTATTTGGGCGTCTAATTCAACTCCAACGCCAAGTTCACATGGACGTCTAAGTGCATTTGGACGTATAAGTCCATTTTACATCTAAGTTCATTTGAATACTGATACAACTTCGGCTGGGACTTTCAAAGCCAGTTCTTTTTTTTCCTCATACCTATCTATTGATACTCCTTTCCTAGATTCGGAAATAGATTAATCTCGTACATCGTAAAAAGATACCGAGATAACACACAAAAAAAAACATCTATTTCTGACACCGCACTCACCTAGTATTCCTGGAGAGCGGACTCAACCGCGGATAGTGGTGGGGGCGTGGCGGCAGGTGGTGGTGGGGCTCCGCGGGCGGGAACAGGTTGGCGGCGGAGCCCCGGCGCTGCAGCTGCGGCGGCGTCGGCTCGCAGTCCGCCGACTGCGACGCGCCCGGGCCCTCCAGCTCGCCCTCGTGCTCCTCGCGACCCGGGGACAGCTGGGGCGTAGCGGGTGTAGTTGGGGTGACGTTAGCGATCGATATGAACTTTGGTGCGGTGGTTGGGGTGAAGTTAGCGATCGAACGATGTTTACTCGCTTATATGGTCGCGGTGTAAGTCGACGGTTTTTAGACTGACGATAGCGATCGATATGGACTTTGGTGCGGTACTTGGGGCCGGTTAGCGATCGATCGATATTCACTTGCTTAAATGGTCGCAGTGTAAGTCGACGGTTTTTAGACCATTTTAAGGTGTTTTAATTAAATGTCGCGAATATTGATGACCATCGATAAAAAATTAATAATTGTAAGGTGTTTAAATTTCAAAATTCGTAAACATTTATGACCGGTAAATGAGTGAGGGTAAATTAATAAATAAACCAATAAGTAGGTTTTCGGTACCAAGTTTTTTTGAAGCAATACTTGATTATTAAACATTTAGTGGTTAATATTACAATTTGTATTTTTTATGTAAACAGTGCCTAAGGTGATTTGTTATAATCAATGTTTATTTGATGTAATAAGTGTATACATGCTCGGTTACTTTAAATTAAAAACATCACAATAATATCTTCCGAAACTTTTGCCTTCAATGTTTTTTAAAGGATTTAAGAGAGCTTACGAGCATGCGACACAAAAAACTTAAACAGTTTACTTCACTAACAGAAATTACTACGAACATTAACATAAACAAATGCATCAAAACAATAAACAACTTTTAGGTACGTAACTCAAGTTAGGTAGTTAATTAATTGTTCAGTAATTTATTAATCATTAGTTAATTCCTTAGTAACCTTGAAACAACTGAAAATGAACAAGTTATAACAGTAGAGAGCCAGACATACCCATGTCTTCAATTCACCTGATATTTAATTTAGAAATATACTTGAGTGCCATGCGAAAATAGAATTTATGCTTAGTGAATTGAAGGTATGTATTCGATTGCTCTACAAGCATGAAAACTAGATGAATATACTAGATGTTTTTAAGCAAATTATAATCACTAACCAAGCTTTTCTATAAAAGGTATTCTAATAGGTCATTGAACTACAGAAATTTCCTGAAATAACCGTTATTATCTATTATTTCATGAAACTATTTGCTTCAATCATGTGTCGGTGTTTTCAGTGGAATTTGCAAATAAAATGGTCTAAACCAGACTATCAAAGCAGCAATTTATGTTTTTGCTTGCACCCATCACAAAAATACTTAGGACTATTCTAGGTCATAAAGCGGTTGAAAAGATTTCTTTTTTAAATTTGCACCTTGTATCTACTTTAAACAAAATTTTTATTTATAAAAACGTCCGATAATTTTCTTATATTTAGCAACGTAATAACGTAATCTAAAAATGATGTATTAATAATAAATAATAATGATTTTAGTGACGCACCATATTTTTTATTATATAATATTGTTATTAATTGACTACAATTTTTTTGTACATTTAATTAAATCATTCAAAAGGAAAAAAATCAATGTAGATTTAATTACAATTAATCAAAATTTAATGCAATAATTTACAACTTAGAAATTCACACATCACAATTATCTGTATGTTGTTAGATATAATAAGTATAAAAAATATAGCACATTTATATTCATTAAGTGTAACACACGGCATGAGGTATGCATTTTTTGTGTAATTGCGGTATCGCAATTAGGTAATTAAAGCAATACTCATGTCTTGTGTTGAAGTGTACACTATGTTGTTGTACAGTATACTGTATCGTACACACAGGGTGTTAAGTTATACAGAAGATAAAATATTCATTTACATTCTTCTTCCCCGGACACACATTATACTTGTGACTCGGGTGGCAGGAACAACACAAATAACACATCACTAACCCTTATTGTCCTAGTTCAAACATTAATCCGCCACACTAATATCCACTCTACCGGGTGTCACCCGGGACCCTACACTTCGCAGGATGGGCCACTACCAACTACGTAAAGGGTTTGGTAAATGTCAGCTTTTATTATGGATATATTTCTTTAGTGTTGCAATATATCTATCTTGTTCTATAGCAATGCAATTGCCATTACTTAAAGTTGTCGACAAAATTTCACGATTTATTAATTTATTTTGATACGTCAGGTGACGCGCAAATGATTCAATGCACACAACATTAACTATCAATAACGTTAAATTGCAACAGATGCTGTGTATGCAGAATGATTTGCTGTGGGTACACATACAGGATACCATACATCATCTGTGTACTTTAACATAAGCTTACAGTATGTTGCATTGTATGCAGTACAATATACCGTAGCATACATTATAATACACTGTATAGTTTGGTAGTTTGGTAAATTTGGTTAAGTAAAGCTGGCACGTGTTGTTCCACATATAACGCCTGTGTAGTATTCGTCATAAACTTTCGTTTTGGTTTTACATATTACTATTAGGCCTTTTTATTTGAAACATGTATGAATGTATGTCTTAATATGTATGAATTTAAAAATAAGCTTTTAATTGAGAAAATATTGAATATATTAAATTATGTATATTCTGAGCAAACGCATGACTTAAGCGTACGTAAGATAAATATTTCAAATAGAAGTAAATTTGAATATTCTCAAAATCGTCATATTTATAAATTATAATTTAAAAATCGGTTTGATAATGCCAACTTTAATTAACGGAGTTTACACACACACAACTGTGTCCGTACACTGTGCAGTGTACAATTAACACAGTAGCAGTTGCGGCCCTGGGACGGTGCGAGTGGTACAATCTTCATCAAAGAGGATTGCGGTTATCGGTACAAATATCGGTACATGATTAAAACACACTGACCGCCGCCAAAGATTTAGGCGCATAAATAGACCAACATCAAAACTTCGGTATCACCCAACTTGTTTCAAAGTACACTAACACCGCACCGCACAGGGCCGCACATAGCTCTAGCCGTGGAATAGCTCATGGCGCAAGCGTCTGGCTCTCACCTTGTTGTAGTGCGCGTGCGCGCCCTGCGGCCGGTGCGCGGCGCCGTTGTCCGCCGTGTACGTCTTTACCTGGTGCGGCGCGTCCGTCGCGATCGTCGATATCGCCGACGCCGAGTGCGCGCCCGCCTCGCGACGCTTCTTGCCGCCCTTGTATATGTACTTCGATGGCCGGACTAGACTGGAAACGGTTTAGCACGCTTGTTAGTAATAGGAGTAATGTATAAATAGCAATTATTTTAATGTATGTTACTGGGTAAAGTAATCCTTTTAATCAATTTCTATGATGTTTTAAAATTACCTACTTAGAAGACATGCACAAAGCTTTTTTAAATAGTGGTACAAAGTTCAAACTTCTTTATTTCGTATCCATGAATGGTAAATGGTAAAGTTTTTGATGCAAGTGTTTTATTTCCTTTTTCAAATACCCATACGTACATCTTCCGCCAAGGCACGCTTCAATTTACCGGCAACAATGACAAATAAAATAAACATACCTAGGGTATTGCGGCCCGAACTGCGTGTAGCAGCAGTTGCGCCAGCACCCCTTGGAGAAGGGGTTGTAGCCGCCGGTGAACTTGCCGGTGACCTGCTCGTTGGTGGTGCGGCCGCGCGACACCAGCACCATGTGGAACCCCGTCAGACCGAAGATCGGGATCGCGAGCAGCGCTATTATACCCATTATTACCATTCTGGTTGGTTGGTTAAGGAGTCCGGTACATTTCTATGTAATAGTCTTAAGTGGACGCTAACGCCTAAAAGTGTTTTTTTTTAAGTTTTAGTAGAGTAAAAAAAATGGCGCTGAAAATAACTAACAAAGTGGGCGATAGACAAAATAAGTTTGGGAACCGCTTCGGAAAGGTTAATTAGAGGAGTAGAAACGGCGAATGTAACTCCTCAGAAAGTTGATGCATGTCCATATTTTAAAAGCTAATAATTTGAACTTAGGAGTTAAACTGAAAAAAAAAAGATTATGCATATTATATTCAGCGAAGTAACTTATGTTAGAATCATTTGCAGATAAAAAATGTACGCTTAAAGTACATTATTGCTTGTTAAATTTAAAAGTAGGTTCCATACAGCAATCACCTAGTTATTCACCTAACAATACATTTCAGGCTCAGAAACCCGCAATCAATTTCAAAATTATGACTTTAATATAACTTCAGAAAACACGAGGAAACCGACGTTCGTATTTTACCATTATTTTCTCAAAAGTGTTTAAATTTGTGAACCCACACTTGCCAATTTTACCATTCGCGAGAGTATATCCAATCTAAGCCCAGCCTTGAGACTGCCATAACGCTGACGATGATAAAGACGACAGTTTGCAAAGGATACGACACAATAGGCTCAACTTGCGTGAGCGTTTTGTTGTTGTTCATGATGTAGTAGAGGCTCAGGCCGAATATGCTGAGCATGTGGATGGACAGCGAGATGAGGAAGAAGAAGAAGAACCTGTAGTTCCGCCGCCCGATGCAGTTGTTCACCCACGGACAGTGGTGGTCGAACGTCTGCAACGGTATGGTATAACTTATCGCTACAGTACTGATGATGTAAGATGATGTACACACGATGATAAAAACATTTGTGACCGACTTCAATAGAAGGTTCTATATTCGAAGTCTGTATTTTTTGTATACCCAGCAATTTCTTCTAAGTTTGTTGCAATAAAGTCGTGAAAAAAGGAATCGGGGAATCCCCTAAAATTTTATAGGCACCCAACTATGTGATCTATATAATTTCTTGCATTACTTTCGACATTGAAATCGTTTTGTTTTTGTTAAAATTATACATTCTTTCTCTCTTCTTTTAAGACCTAGATAGCATCAGCAACGACTTCAGTGTCCAGTGCAATGGGTAACTGTGGCAACTTAACATCAGGTTTAATTCTTTTGTCGCCGCTATTACATAAGAATATTAGGGTGCACACCCATATAGAGGGAAGGCTTTACGACGTACCGTATTTTCTACTCCCAACTAACTACTTTAACTTTCTCTAACTTCGAGACCCAAGCCCGTACTGTACTTTATAGCTGTGGTAAATCCTTAAATCCTTTAACAGTTTCAATTAAGAGAACGTATAGGTAGGTATTCGACAACTTTTTGAAACAATAACAAAAAAATTTTTTGAACAAAATTATAGTTTAGACTTCCCACAAATTTTTCTCGAGTACCAACGTCGATTAAAAAGATGCACTTCAAAAAATATTTTGTTGTTTGAACGACTATCTCCCACATGGAATAATCTAGTTCAAACCTTTCACGCACATTCAATTTTACAAATTATGTGTGAATGACAATATCAATTATTGTCATAATCATAACATTAAATGGACTTCGATGAAGAAAATGGTATCATGGGTAGTTGGTAACCGAAGCTCTCTATTAGTTTTATACCAATGAATACCTACATGACAGACTACAACCTCAAACCCACTTATTGTAAGAGACCCGATCCAGGACTTAGTAACATCGAGGGTACAAGCGATACTCGCCTCTATGCAATGATTGCACACGGAACAGTGCGAGCAGCGCGGCGGCCGGTAGAACTTGCACGTGACGCACCATTTCATCCTGACGGTGATCCCGTTGATCTCTACGCTGCGGTAGAGAGGCGCTCGGAAGTCGTCCTCGCGGTCCTCGTCAGGTGGAGCTGGAACAAGACGGTCTTGATAACACCCCGTTCAATACATTCGGGTATATACCTCTAACCGCGCTCACTCACAAGCGCGTGAGCCCTTGTACGTTGCATGAATTGTTACAGTTTTGAATATCATGAATGTGTCAAAATCTTCGCATAATCATTTGCGAAGGTCCATCCTTCACGTCTTATGGGTTCGCGTATTCGCGCTTATGTCAGTGAGCGCCATTACACACCAGAGATAATGACGGTCAAAGAGTGCGCACATAACAACTGTACTTGTTACATGGAAATACGTATATTTTTTGGGATAAAGTTTAGTATGTGGACCGTTGAATTGGGTAACCATATTTTTATATCTAAAAGAGTTTAGTATAAGGAATATTTACGCAAAATTTCAGACTGCGGAAATCAGTAGTTTTTTTTTATCGAATTTTAAAGTCTTCACCTAAACAGTACTAAAACACCTAAAACACGAAAAATACCCCCTCAAAACACAAGAAAAGGGTGTGGGGATGTAGGGGGTTGAATTCCGGTTATAAAAATGCCACCCACAACAATCTGCGACGCACAGTTTTTGAGAAAAATAAAAAAAATCATTCTAACCTAACACTACAGCTAAGTACATAGGGTCAGTCACGACGATCCAAGAGCAAGTAGGTGTCACAATTAAATGACTTTGTCACATATGTCGACAGAACCCCGCTTCGTAGGATGTGTGTGATTGTGCGCTCGAGTGTGTGTGAGTGTGCGTGCGGGTGTGTGTGTGTGCGGCACAATTACTCACACATACTTGCAATTACCTACTAGGTCAATAGAGTAGGGTGACGAAAAAATAGCGGTAAGAATGGGGGTAGCGGGGGGATGGGGGGGCCGTAGGCCTCCCGTAAGGGTCGGGGGGCGAAGCCCCCCGCCATAAAAAAAATAACAAAAAGCCAACCACACTCTAGTTGGGTATAGGTTAGGTTCGACTCTAATAGAACCACGCAGAAAAAAGGGACCCCCGAAAGGGGGTCCCGTCGACATATTTTTACAACACTCTCTGCCCTAATAGGTGGGGATTAGCCATGTATGTAGCTGTAGTGTACAGTGTTAATGTTAGCACTTTGAGGTTAGAATCGTTTTTTTTTGTTTTTCTCATAAACTGTGCGTCGCTGAGCTTTGTAGGTGGCATTGATGTAACCGGGAATCAACCTCCTACATCCCCGCCTTACCCTTTTCTTGTATTTCGAGGACCTAGTTTTCGTGTTTTAGTCGTTTTAGTACTGTTTAGGTACCTAAATATTTCAAAATTCGATAAAAAAAAACTATAAGGCTCCGCGTCTCAGGCTTTGCGGTGGAACTTCCCCTCATCCCCCCCTACCCCATCCCCACCCCCACACCCCTAAATTCGACGGTCCACATACTAAACTTTAACCATTTTTTGGTTAACTATATATCATCCGAACTAAAGATAATTTAATTATTTCGATATTAATTTATGATATCATACCAGTATAATGTTTTTCGTGCAATTAATTGTCTCAATCTCAATGTATTATTGTGGAGTGAATAAGAAAAGTCCCTAAATCGACACCTTTAAAAATTCCTTACACATAAAATTTCAAAAGGTTTGACTTTCAAATTCCCTAGCAGACATAGAATCTGTTGATTCCGTCCCTAGCTCGAGCACACAGTAATTTAAATTTTGAAAAAATTAAGGTACAGGACCAGGAGGTAAGGACAGGGCTGCTCGTTCAAACAAAATCTCAAAACGTAAAGAGCTTACTTCAAAAACTTGTTCAGAACTTCCACTTTCCACACAACAGAAGTTCCACTTTTTCTGTCTAAACGTATTATATACTTTTTACCTCCTTCATCTAAGATATTTATAGCCGTTGTTTCTTCTTTTATTAACTAATTTCGTTCTTCCACTGACACGACGGTTTATGGTGCAGTAAACCCCTGTACAAAGACAATTCCGTCATGATGACGTCAAAGTAATATCAGAGACGTTCCGTAATGAAATCAGAATGCAAATAAGATTTGACTCCGTGATTCCCTCAATCGATAAGTCTGAACTCTACAGAGTTAAAATTGAATCAGCGCACGATATTTTCGTTGTGCTGAAAATACAAGATTTAAGCAAATTTATTTTCTCTAGCTGAAAGGTGCAGAAATGCAAAGCTTGTTTATATTGAACTAATGTAACCTGCTCTCGATTCGTTTCCAGAAACAATGGATTTATTTACCGAATAATTAAACACTCGAGCGAGAACACTAATTTTAATTTTTATGAGACTTAATATTTTCCTCATTTTATTCGTTTAGTTGTCGGTATTTTATAGTTAATTAAATAAGATACAAGCATACAAGTTTATTATTTATAACAGAATTACCATTATGGTGTCTAAGTCGCACTTATGATTCTGCTAATTTTTATGGACTTAATGCAGCATCACTCTTCCGCTGTCGCCATGACAACTGTGTTCGACACTGAACAAGACTCAAATTGGATTAATGATGTTAGTCTATTTATTGTATACTCGGATTTTAAATTAAACGGAGTAAAATGACATTTCGAGTGTTGCCACTTTTTAATAAAATAAAAATAGTGCTGGGGCAAAAATATCTCGTTATTCAACTTATTTCATTCAGTTAAATAATTAATTATTTTGTTTATTTCAAATTTTCAAATGGCTTCGGTAAATAGATTGTAAGATTAATAATATAAAGAAACAACATATTTAGTAGAAATTTGTTAATTAAAATTAAAAATTAAATAATTAAAAATCTATCGGAAGTAAGAAGGCGAATGACCACAAATTGATACAATTAGTTTCGCAAGAGTTTATTTCAAATTTCATTTTGTAATATCTTTATTACCGGTATTATTATCAGTTATATCGTTTATAAGAACTAAGGGCAATCACTATGATTTGAAAGTTGGCAATATTATTTATAGAAATTACATTTCGATGTGTTTACTCCGTTTAATTAAAAATCCGAGTATAGGAAAGGGTGTTATATGTTCTTAGTTCATTAGTATGTATGAGGACTTGGGCAGGGACTATTAGGGATAGCTTCTTGATACTGATTACCTTTTGATTAGTTACATAAGTATGAAAATAGGTCCCCTACCAATTAATATTACAAATCAATGTTGAAGAGTATGTCACGATACAGATTAGGTCTACACATCACTTACAATATTGCTAACAAATCATGTTCCTAGACAAAACAATTGTTATCATTATTATCATTAAATAATTAAACAGTCAACTCTAATAGATAACATCTGTAATTTGCAATATCCAAGTAAGATTACCAGAGCAGTTATTTTAAGCCCAGCAGGACTTGTTAATTAAAACTGAGATTCGGTCGAAATTTAAAAGGGAAAATCTGAGAGTATTCTAAGGGTTAAAATCTAGGTTATGCAATATAGTGTTAACAAATAAATGTTGCTGAATTTGGTAGATTACTTTGGTTCGATGTAACCCGTTGGACTGTGAGCGTTTGAATTAAACATAATTTTAAAGCTAACCATAATAAAATAAAAAAATATATTATAATATTTCTTACAAACCGCTTCGTGTGTATTTCAAGAAGTAATGAGGAAAATTGGAGCAGAATAAAGTTCGGCGCACGAACTAAAGCATTAAATCTTCTATTTCCAACGAAGTCTTTGTTCACGATATCTCAAACAAGATCGGATGTTCACTGTTCACTAATTGCATTCCCCCAGGCGGTTGCCAGTCTTCTCTATTCTATTCGTATATATAGACCCTCAATACTGCTGCATAATTCACTTTAGACGCGAATATTGTGTCTAATTTTGCTTTAAGTAAAAGGACCTATAAAATTTTTACTGAAGAAAAGACTGAAACGTCAAAATGCCACACAGTTGAACCGAAAGTAGAACATAATTCGTGAATATGGGTTAGAATAGCCTGACCTGATGATGGTAAGTCGCATGGCAGGGTCTTTGTACCTGCCAAGCTCGCTGCTAGATAATATATTTACAAAAACAACTTTTAACTTCTAGTAGGTCTACAAATTGTCCATAAAAAATGTCCACACGATTAAAACACAACAAAAAAGAATTTATCGAATCGTGCTTTTTCGAGTTTTGCAAAGCTTTAGCGTTTCATTTTTTATTAAACTGAAGATTAAACGCGTCTGTGTCATGTCTTTGAAGATACTGCAATCGAGATTAATACAGATACCTACAAGAAAAGCGCTGTTCAAGAGGCTGTAATACTCGGAAATTCTATCTGTCAGTCAGTCTTTTCACGGCTAAACCACAAGCCCGATTTCCGCAGGGGATGAAAGTTTGTGTGAAAAAGGTTAACCTATTGTCAAATAATTTTTTTTGGCTTTTGATAGATTTTGATTGATTGAAGGCCAAACATAGGCATTTTTTTTTTCAAAAACCAATCCCTAAGGGGCTGTTATTGGGGATGAAATAAAAAAAAACCGCGGCCGGATAGCTAAATTTTTCGGAACAACAAACCAGCGCGCAACAGTCGTCATGAAATAAATACTTAATCGATAGAGACGGTAGCTGCTAGAGGGCAGTGGCAGGTAATCCGTCACGTGTGCTCGCACGTGACCGTCAAACTATCGTTTAAAAAACCCGTCAAAGTGATGGGCATGAACCATGACTCCAAGGTGATGAGATCAACCAGTTTCAAACATTACTAGGAACCTCCCTTAGGTACTTCTCCAAGAGGATAAAGATCAACCAGTTTCAAACATTACTAGTAACCTCCCTTTGGTACTTCGAGCAACATTATTCTAACGTCTAAGTAAAGTATGTACCAGCAACCGTGAACCGACTTAAACATTGTAATCTTTAATCTTACGTTCCGTGAATTTCTTGTTATTTCGTGTCTTCATATATTTCAAAGAATTTCTGTGAATCAAAGTAATTTTCTGATGTATATAACAGCAAAAATTGTCCCCTAAATTAATCCCCTGCTTATAGTGTAGGTGCCGTGATGAACTAATTAGGAGACCATAACGATTTAATGCTGGGCTGTCTCTATTTAAAATTGACATTGAAATTATATACAATAGCTATACCTAATGCAGGTCCCGGGATTTTTTTTATCAACCGCAACACATACGTGACGCGTTTATTACATGGGCAACCCGTCGCTCGGTGACATCCAAACGTAGAGGCTGCACTATTCTTTTGTCATTTATTTACATAAACTTGAACAGAAATAATTTATTCCATGGAATTTAATTGAAAAACTTATAAACTTCCATTGCAATATTACACATTGTATTTTTTTATTCTGAACTATAAAAAGAGTAAAAAAAACGGCGCAAGAAAGTCCTCGGCACATCTTTTAAAAATTCTTGTTATTTTTACTGACTACAAACTTTATACACAATAATTTATGCGGTTAACGATGCGGATAAAAAAGCAACAGTTTACATTTGAAACATAACTACGGTCAATAAACATCGTTAAACGTAGAATTAAGATAATGTTTGATGCATTTACAAATAGATAATGGGTGATATTAAGTTATCGCGACGGCTATTACCACCACTTTACTAATTGAAACGGCCAACCATTGTTTTCGAGCCTACATATAACGTGTGGATACTTCAAATTTTGTACAATCGACTGGCAGAGAATGCCAAAAGGCATTAAGTCTGCCCATTATAAACCTAGCTTTAGGTTGTTGCAATAAAGTTTATGTTTGAATATTGTTATTATCATTTTTTAAAATACCTACTTGAGTTCTTATTATTATTATTAAGTAGATTTCACATATGGCAAGACTTTATAATCAATATCCAAGTATTGGCCTATTCCGATCTAATACCAAAAATCTAATACCATTTGGTATTAGTTTATTATCCCAGTGAATTTTTATTCCGAACGAATACCATTCAAAAGAAGTACCTAATCTATTCCGAACGAATACCAAAACATAACTCTTAGTACAGTCACAGAAAACGTTTCTTTTGCTATTTAATAATTAACCGACTTCAAAAAAGAAGGAGGTTCTCAATTCAACCGTATACATATATGCTTTTTTATGTTTGTTCAGCGATTTTTTCGTCGTTTGTGGGCCGATTTCATGAAGGTCTGGAGTCGATCTGATGAAGCCGAAAGACAGTCGAGGGAACTCCTCAACGGTTTACTGTAGTTATCTAGTGTTTGGGCTTGATTAATTTGTAGTGACGAGAACTTTACACCTACATGTTGAATTAAGCGCCATCTGGCGAGTAGTTTTTGAGTTATCTCTGCTTATCGAGGTTGAAGTCGGTTATTTTTTTTGTAAAAAGCAATTATCATTATTTATTATAATGATCGTAATTCAATCCTAAATTTTTATACACACATTTTTACTTATGAAGAATCCCTTGCCAATTTTTTTTACTTGCAAAAAAGGTGAGCTCGTTCCTATTGTTTAAAAATCCAAACCAACCAATCACAGTCAAGGGTTGAGCAAACGAAGCCCCTTTAGCGTTTTGATATTTTGCTTAATGAACGTTAAGACAATAAAATAAGGTCTGTTTTTATACAAATCGTTGTTGATTGAAATTTTTACTATACATATAATTATTCTTGTAAGTATTTAATTGCAAATTTAATTTTTTGTGATAGTTTTTATTTCCTATTTTAAAGTTGAAAATTATGCCTACTTAGTGATTTGTTGGAAAAACTTTATTTTTATTCTTTAGGTATTTGTGCAATTGTTTGTTACTACACTTGAACATGTTTAATAAGACTGATTTTGATTGAAATATACATTACTTAATATCACATTTCACAGCATTTTTATTACTGACTGTACCTTCATACCATTTTAATAATTTTGGGATTCGTTTATGACTGGTATTCGTTCGGAATAGAAATTCACTGGGGTAATAAACTAATACCAATGGTATTAGTTTTTTGGTATTGGATCGGAATAGGCCCAAGTATTTACTCCTGAAGCAGTTGAATGGATACATAAGACGGCTTATGCCTTTAACTATGTTATTATGTCAACAGTATTAATCTGTTTACCCCGTTATATCCATTGTTAAACATAGTTTATTGACGATAAGTCGATTATATCACTAGTATAGTAACTATCTATGTGCCATCACATTTGATAAGACGACGAAGGTTCATCTTGTGATGACTGGCGCTGAATCACTGACAATGGATGAATCAGTCAGTCAGTCCGTAGTCCGCATCAGCATGGCTGTACCCTGGAGTGGCTGGCCCAGGGAAATGATTTGGAGGAGTCTCTTTGGAGTTGCTATAGTGGAGCTTCCCAAACTAAGTTTCATGCAACCATTGAATCCGCAGGTACACAGTCCAAATGTGGCAACACGACAAGGTCTTGCGAGGTCATTACCGTAATCAAAAAGTTCCCTTTATCACAGTAACTTTTTCTTTAATTATTGTACTCTCTTTTACTGTTTAATTATCAGTATATTTACTTTGTCATTTAACATATTGTTACGTGTCAGGAGTAATGGGTTCGAGAAAATGCCAAAATGTACCACAAAAACTTTATTGTACTCGTAGATACACAAATTACACTATATACACAGTACACACCAAAACACTCTGCACGTAGGTACTCGTTACCACACTCGTCGAACACTGTATCGCTCGTAGAAATCACTTCACTTCTCACTGGTATCGCTCGTAGGTATCGCTGGTATCTTCCTGGTTTCGCTTCCGAAACTAGAATGCCCGCACTTGACCGAGTGCCCCTTTTTATACCACTCACGCACCATTCATTCATGTCAATCCAGAATATTCCCGCTAATTCCGGACCCGATTCGAATAAGATTCGAGTATGTTCCTTGCAACCGACTTTCGCCCTTATGACTATTGCCGTAATGGCGAAGCGTCGTGCGCGTAGTTTCGAGATGGCCACGCTCTATTGTTCCTATTGTTTGCTCGGCATGTTTATGGCCCCTATTGTTTATTGTTTCCGATGTAGCGAAGTAGATGCGCCAGGGTTGTCACAATATATAGTAGTAGTATATGTAGTAGTAGTAGTAGTAGTATTTGTATATGTCGTGGCCACATCGTAGATTTGCTCACATCATGAAATGATCGACCATTTATCATAAAATGGTCGCATTTCATGATTTGGTCAACTGTCTATTGGCCACATCATGCCAAACATCAATCAGGCCAAACGTTGATGACCAAATCGTGAAACGTCGACGATTTTACGATCGGGCCACACTGAGTTGACCATTTCATGAAATGCGACCATTTCATGATATGGTCGATCATTTCATGAAGTGAGCAAATCTACGATGTGGCCACGACATATTATACATTAAGCTTTCTTTAGATATTTAGGAACCGCTCCACTACCACGTTACCGACATCATGATACCTAAAACTGTAACTAATGTTCGTACATAATTATGATGATATACATGGGGATAATAGTTCGTATATGGGGATAATAACAACAGTTTTTATGTACTTTTATTTTTGTCGCTCTGTGCGATACCTAATTCGTGCATATCTCAAAAACGGCTAGAGCGATTTGGTTGCGGTTTATATTGGCGCTTAACGTCATTTTTTTAAATGTTCTATGAAAAAAAAAACGTCAAATAAGGCATTTTAGGTTTTCCCGAACCAAAAAAAAAACAGTTAAACCTTAACAGTACTCCTATACTAACAAACAAACACTTTTCATGTAAATCGATTAGCAATTACAAATTTACAACGTAACAAATTTAGCAATTCCCCGATGCGTCACGCGAGCAACTCCTAATCAATTATACGTATGTGACATTCACGCCTGGCCTCCCCAAGTAACGACCAGGCCTGCAGACCCCGAACGGAGAATCACGAAGGACGGACCCTCACTCACGCTCTATTTCTGCTCTTGATATCGAATACGCTAAGTTTTACGTTACTTTGCTCTGTGACTCACTCGTCGCTTTCAAACTAGCATTGACTGCTATTGTATCTGGTTATCACTGATTACAATCTATAGTAAATATTAAAATAGGTACATAACTGATCACTGATCAGTATATATTATGGAAGATATTATGTTAGTTCAGATCAGAGAAGAACGCGTAACAATTGTCGAGCGTGGGCTGCGTGGGTTAGTTGGTAGCTAAGGGACAGGTTCAATAGGATTTTTTATGGCATCCCACACTAAAGCCAGCTTTCCGCCCCTGTGATTAAGGTTTATAGCAGATCGACAGCGATAATTTAAAAAGCTGTAAGTAAATTTTGTTTACAAGCTAAATCGAACCGCAAGCATAGGTAATTTTGTTTTAGCGGGGTGTGCCAATTCCATATTCTCGGCGACTCAGGTATCCATACTAATATTATAAATGCGAATGTCTGTCTGTCTGTGACCTTTTCACCACCGGGCCGATTTGGATGAAATTCGGAATGAAAATAGTTGAAGACCCATAGGCTACTTTTTTCAACAATCAACCCCTAAAGGCTTGAAATAGGGGATACAAGTTTGTATGAAAAATGTTTAAACGAATTTCAAGCGGACGAAGCCGCTGGCGAAAGCTAGTAGTTCTATAATTAAAGTCCTAAAGTCAATAATTGACTTGGCTGTAGAATATTAGCGAAAAACGAGTAAAAGCGCATCTTATCGGCAAAGGTTATTATAGCAAGAGTAAATGAGTATTTAAATGACAAATACCTACATATGAATGAAAATGACCAGCTCTGCAACCGGTTCTGATCAGGTTAGAAGAAGTATTTTTCTATATTCAATAGGTATGAACAAAATATTGTAATTTTCGTTTGATCGTGGAGTTTCTTTCTCAGTTTATCCTCCTCCATTTTAAAGCATCATTGCATAACAGTGGTAGAATGAAACGTGGAGTTTCCACCACTTTTATCGTCATTACCGTTTTTAAGTTATTTAGGTGTTCGAGCCTTAGCTTGAACCACATTTGAGATTACCTTCCAATATTCGTCATTAAAATAGGCTATCTCACTCGCACAATGCATCAAAATATAGTGTTGTCTCTGTCTATGCCTTCTCCCCCCTCCTCACACGCAGCGGCCGGTGGCCATTTTGCTTCAGTACGCTTTCAATATTCGTCGGGGCAACACGTAAACCGTACAAGCAAGTACTTACTCTGAAACTTGCCTCACATTCCGCTCGACGCTCATAAGCTCAGCGACGATATTATTCCCGCTCGGCGCCTGTCGGCCCAGCGACGATATTATTCCCGCTCGGCGCCTGTCGGCCCAGCGACGATATTATTCCCGCTCGGCGCCTGTCGGCCCAGCGACGAAGCGTGGCGCGTCGGCTCGTTGAGACCACGCGCCACACTGCTCGGGACGACGCGATGGCTCAAATGGAGCAGCGTCGTCTCGATTGAGGCGACACGTCGTCTCGATTGAGTCGACACGTCGTCTCGATTGGGGTGGCACGTCGTCTCGGTTGAGGCGGCACGTCGTCTCGATTGAGGCAGCATGTCGTCTCGATTGAGGCGACACGTGGTCTCGATTGATTCGACACGTCATCTCGAATGAAACGACGGCTCAAATGAGGCGACCGTTCAGATGAGACGACATGGTCTCTAATGAGGCAACTTGTCGTTTAGGGTAACGAGCGAGCACATAATGTATATACATATTGCTCTGATTTCAATAAAGTTAAGCAGCCACTTGTTTACTTGCAGAAAATGGCCGAATTATCTACTTTGGGTGAACTGGCCTTGGAGACGTATCAAACTGATACAAGAGCATTCTCGGTAATCGTTGCTGCTGTCGACCAACATTTTCCGAACGGTTGGCACGAATGGAACAACTACACCTTTCAAGAGTTGTTTGGGAGTTGTGGGGATCAGATATCCCCCTCCGTAGAAATAAAGCTAAGATTCGCCATCCCTATTGTGGATATGGCTGGTGCCTTCAACCTATCAGCATCATCCTTGTCGAAGTGCGAATACAGTGCTCACTCTTATATGCCCCCCACAGTGTAATGGGAAAAATACATGCACCATCTTACAATATATTCAGGGACACCGTGTCCAGACTCAAATCAAAATTAAAAAGACGCTTGGATGCCTCCTCCGAGCTAGGAAGTGACGACCCACGGTCAAACACCGATGAAGCATCAAAAGCAATCCACTCACGCTCAATTTGAGAAGCAGACCAGGGCAGTAATGAGCACTTATTAGCTACTATCCTTAGCCAACAAATGGCCCTGTTTCATAAAATGATTAATATGCAATCGGAACAGAATGAAAATGGTAAGTTGTTGCTGCAAGAAAAATCAACGACAAGACTTAGATCAAGACTTAGATGGATCCTTTGAATCCCTCCCAGATAGCACTGGGGATGATGTAGGAATTGCCCCTCGGTACGTTCACGAGAAGTTGAACTTAGGGGCACAATGCATGCATCATGCCGAAGCATCTGATAGTGAACCTACTCTCGATTTCACCATGAAGACCACAGGTCAGGAATCGAAGGGGGCTTTTGCGACTCAGAGTGGCGCAATATCCTTATGTTACGGCATACCTTTATGCCAATAACACAAAAACAATTTCAGGCTACTCCTGCCTTCTGTGCTTAAACCCGAATAACCTCCTCGCGGGTATTACCCCAGAGTGGAAATCTGTCGCTGTCCTCGAACGATTTGACCATACTTTAAGAGTGATCACAAATGGGTTAATTTAATTTAACAATGGATGGTTTTCCAACAACTGTTAGATTGTTTACCTAAATGAAAGGGAAAGTATGGCAGGACTTCGTTACAGCAGACTCAAAATTTAGGAAGACTTCAGACTCTTTACTGCAATATGTTTGTGGTCGGAGGACAGAAGTAGTACAGAACCGCAGAGATCTTTTTACATGAAGGGAATTATCTTTTTACATGAAATACCCCCTTCGGAGACTCATCTCTTTGAAGAGAAAGCTTTCACTGAGGTAGTTCAGGAACACGGGGAATTCATAATTTTTTTTTTCCTGACAAAAGGAAGCAAAATAAATCTTCTAGATACGGAACAACATTGTGACATATGTTATGCATATAATAAATGAAATGAAATAAATTTCAGCGCAAATCAAACCTGCATAATAACCAGGGATCTACAAGAAGAATTGATTCCCAAAATAAAGGAAAGGGTGGAATGGCACCCCACTCAAAGCACAAAGCAATCGAACCCTACACACCAACCAGGCAAATTCAAAAAAAAGGGGGGGGAGGCACACGCAACTCCACTGACTCCATCCGAGCGGGATACCTCGCATTTCACACAAGCCAACGGAGGGAGGCACTCGAAAGTATATTAAAAATTATAAAAGGCTACAGAATCCCCTTTCGGACAACCCCACCTATAAAGCAGTTTACAAGGAGAAACAGACTCTGGCTTCAAACGAAACATTCCCTCGAATTGCCACGGCAAAACTAGATTGCAACGCCTTACAAAAATCCATTCATCAAACGGGTTTTTTGGTGAACGATGATCTTGAGGAAAAAAATCCAACAGGGAGAATCGCCCTATATTCAACCTTAAGAATTTAAACAATTATGTTCATGCCCCGTCTTTTCGTCTTATAAATCAATTTCAAATACCTCTACATCTAGAGAGGGGAGATTATAATTATGATGTATATAGATACCTCGCAGGCATATTTTCATATCCCCATTCATCAGAGTCATTGCCGGTTCCTGTCCCTCGCGTATCAAGGAACCGTTTACGAAATTACTTGCCTCCCATTTGGTCCGGCAAGCACTCCGGCCGCGTTTGCCAAAATAACGAACTGGGTTGCGCAACGACTAAGGCTAGAACACTTGCGAGTCCTATTATTTTTGGAGGATTTCCTAACAATTCACCTAGACCCCCTAATCCTGGAAAGTCAAAGCAAGTTTGCAATGACATACTTAGAGGATTTAGGGTGGCATCCCAATCGGAAGAAGTCGTCTCTAACCACATCAACCAGATTGGAGCACCTGGGGATCATTTGGACACAGTAAAAAATACCAAGAGCCTGTGCCCCAACGGTTCTAAAATAAAGCACATCATATCGAAGTTTCTGCGGTTGAAACGATAGAGTTGGCGGACGTTCCTAAATATTACTGGGTAAACTAAACTTTGCATCACTGACGGTACCGTTGAGCAGGCTTCAGTGCCGAGCACTTCAGAGAGCCTCAAATCGGTTACCAGACAAGATCCCTTACAAGAAGTTTCCCTTACGGGACTCAGCGCAAAAGGACTTATTATGGTGGATGGAGAATATTCAGAAATGCATGCCAATACATTTCGAAGATCCCTCGATCTTCATCACAACGGACGCAGCCGATCTAGGTTGGGGAACCATAGCGAACAATCGCTATTTATGGCAACAATGGTCAACGACTCAGAGGGAATGGTAGAGCGACATCAAAGAATTATGGACGGTGCTAGAAGTGCTTCGGAGACTGAATCTCGAACTGACATTGAAAACCGTTGTTCTCCAATCGGACAATCGCACGAACGTAGCTTACATAAACAAGCAAGGGGGAACGAGATCGTTAAAATTGCTGCGAGCGGCACGACAAATCCTCTTATACTGCGAACACCAACAATCTCACCTCATTGCGCGACATATTCCGGGTGTATACAATGGAATAGCGGACGGCCTGTCGAGGAACAAATCCATGCTTTTCTAGAAGTTTCGGACGCCGGAAATATATTTGTTTGCGTCGAGGCGATCAGCTGTGGCAACTTACATATGTGAGCGAGAATGTCGAAGACAAAGACGGTTGTTTCAACGACGCGTTCAGCAAGAAGTGGAAGTACAAGTTAGCATGGACATTCCCACCTCCGGCATTAATACCTCGTGTGTAACAGCACCTCCAGTCGGACAAAGGATTATATATTCTCATCGCTCCAATTTGGGAGAACGCTTTCTGGAAACCAGAATTCCGCCTCAGGGCAATGGGTTCCCCTCTGCTTATCCCGAACATCCACAAGAATTAGATCGATCTACAAACAAACCGAGCACCCCCACAGGCAGAGCACCTTAAATTGAGGGCCAGGATGGTTCGGGCTGGTCACATCAAGTAAAAGGATGGACTGAATCAGAAATTGCTTTATTAGAGTCATCCTGGAGAAAATCATTGTTAAAAAGTTTCAAACCAGTATGGAGAAAGTGGTATACTTGGGCCATAAATAAAAGTATCCCGACACACAATCCAAACCCACAAGATTTAGCAAGGTACCTTTGCTACCTTCATGATGAAGTCAAGTAAGCTCCCAGAACAAAAGCAATGCATAAGTCGGTCGTTGCAAAATTTGGAGGAGGTTTCGCTATACGCCCTCCTACTAACTAACTACTACTAACTACTAACAATTGTCTTAGAAAATGGAGGACTTAATAAACTTTTTAGTATCGTATAGCTTCAACGAAAAGGATCTCTTTGCAGTCTCCAGACATGCTAGCGTTCTACTGTTGTTGTTACTGGGGGAAGGGTCCACGACATCACCTTATTATCCCTAGAAAGAGGACCATTTGAAGATATGGACGTAGAATTACTATTTTGGTCAAACTTCGGTTCCAAAACAAATTCAATCTCCTACAGACAGTCGAGCTGTCTAGATGACTATTGAAAAATGGACGCAAGGACAACAACAATAGATTTGACATAGTTTTTGGATGAGGATATACGTCATATCAATTTCTCATAAACGTCGAGCGTCAAAGGGTATTAGCAGCATATTTATTACCACACGCGGAATCGCCAAACCTGCCTCACTAACGGTTTTTGTGGGTCGGATCAGAACTTATTTAAAGAGGCTCAAATCTGTGCTTCGGCGGGAAGTTTCCGTGCTGCCGTGGCGACACATGCCTGGACTAGCAACCGGTTTACGGGGAATTATTGGCAGTCAAAGAACACCTTCTTTAAACATTACTTTAAAGATGTCCGCAATGTTCCAAGACCTAACGTGAATGCTCTCTCTGGATCCTTCACTGTTACATAAATTAATCTTGGTAAACATTAGCCGATGTGTTTGATTAATCATCTAATTACATCAAATTGTCTTACTACGTAGTATTTAATTAATTACTTTATTAAACTCCCTCATACTATTCTGCCAAAATAATGTATTGATTGAATACTTGTCATTATTATTACAATAAATAGCTAAAAATCATTATAATATACTTATGCCTTGGACTTTAAATCTCCCTATTTATCTCTATTACATCTGTCACAGTACGCACACGCAGCGCCGGCAGATAATAAACACGTCTCAAATGTGGTTCAAGCTAAGGCTCGAACACCTAAATAGAACCGTTTTTCCCCCGAAGGGTATAAAACGGATATTTAGGTTTCAGCCGCAGCTTGAACCACACCTTCAGGTCCTTGCCGGCCTGAAAAGTACTGAAGCAAAATGGCCACCGGCCGCTGCGTGTGAGGAGGGGGGAGAAGGCATAGACAGAGACAACACTATATTTTGATGCATTGTGCGAGTGAGATAGCCTATTTTAATGACGAATATTGGAAGGTAATCTCAAATGTGGTTCAAGCTGCGGCTGAAACCTAAATATCCGTTTTATACCCTTCGGGGGAAAAACGGTTCTATTTTTACCGTTATGACTAATTTCCGTCCTGCTAGAATTAACTGCGATCTTTTATCTGCGTCGGTTACTGTCGGAAAGCTAGCAGAGAACAGACTGATCTTCGCGATCCTAACGCGTCCTATTGATATTCCTTACTCCAAATAATCATCTGGTATACATTAACTCCCAAATCTTGAGTCACTTGTAGTTTGGTGCTTCAAATAAAGCAATAGAACTACAATAATTGCACGGCAAAGCATAAACGGTATTAAAGCAAAACTAACGCGATTTGTTGTAATCTCGTTACGGCAACACCTCGTAAATTTTACGCTACAACGTTGTACAAAGAATAATAATTCTAAAATTGTCTCAAGATAGAAGAAGATCAACCACTCAACCATAGAAGCGATCATAGCTGGTATCAATCCTATTACTTTATATCCTGGCATTGTCGTCAGTTGGATGGGTGACGCTAGTGGCCACTTTTCCAGAGCGCCTCTTTCTTTCGGAGGGCTTGCAAAAGGCGGTTCGATGATTAAGCCATGTCGGAGGCGTTTTGGCGATATAAACCTTCCCACACTTTTGTTGGCTACTATACTAACACCTCCACTAATCCGCAATGGAGGCAAACAGGCTAGGAAGCTAAAAATCTGGAGTTAAGAAAATATACCCTGTATATTAAATTCCACAGGTACATATTATAAAGGAAAGATTTACAAAAATAAGTACTTTTTCTAGACGTGTTTCTATCGTACTATGTCATAGGTTGTAAGCGATAAAGCAGGCTATTGTATTTTACGTTTTATTTATAAATATGCGATAATATTTTATGTTTAGGATAAGCATACAAAAATAAAAACTTTGTATAAATAATACATACTTCAAGGATAGTAATTAGCACCTATGATTTAATATTAGGTAACTATACACTCTGTAAAAAATGTATACCAAAGACACAACTGTCAATGATCGCACCCTATACTTGGAAGATATAGGCTAACAATTTCCGATACTGCATACTAAAGAATGGGTGTCACAAAGTTAAACTGAAGTTGGATTTGCTAGATTATTAAAAAATTCTGCTAGAATTTATGGAAATTCTATATTGTAAATTTAAAATTTGAATCAATGTGAATGTATCCATAAAAATTGATATTTTAGACTCACCCTTTGGTATCACTCCCGGGTCCATGAAAGTGGCCAGTGTAAAATTGGCCAAAACAAAAAATGTTATGACACCTTGGTATGCAGGCACCCATGGATGCTTGTGAAGGTAATACTGGCAGCTGCAAAAAGAGTTAATAACGTTAATATAACCTCAAGCAAGTTTATGAAACAAAGTCGGGTTTGCAATCTCATAAACTAAATGGTTTTCTTCATTAACCTAATTCTGACAAGTTATGGTAAGACACATAAATTAAGCCCTCTTTTAATTAAGTTTTCACTATCTTAATTTATATTTTAGTTATGTACAAAAATTTAATTGGAAATTATTTTTAACATGATAATGTAAAATTCTTACTGTGCTCACTCACATGCACATGAAATGTTTTAAATTGCATGAATTGACACAGCATAGAGCTTGGAATATCATGAATTTGTCAAAAACTTTGCATTATCATTTGCGAAGGTCCATCCTACACTTGTGGATTCACGTATTAACGGGAAGGAGGCTGAGTGGCCTTACACTAATAGTATGATGAAGGAACTAGGAAAGCAGAAGTCATAGCCGGCAGCTACAATACTAATAAGAGCTTCAGAAACATAATATATAGGCAAGATAAATAATAAATAAATAATAATAAATAAATAAACGCTAACACACTCATACCCCCGCAGTAGGTTACTAGGTACCTGTGTCGCGGGTGGCATGGACTACACATATAACACATTACAATTACACCCATGACCCGAGTACAAATATTTATCTGCCACATAAATATCTGCCCCGGCCGGGAATCGAACCCGGGACCCCTCGCGTCGCAGGCAGGGTCGCTACCAACTAGGCTGCAGGGTCGTCAAGATAAATGTATAGTAAAATTAGTTCCACAATACATATCTTTAAATATATGTATCCAATAAAATCATGCTGCTTATTGCAACTATGCTATAAAGAATTTTTCCTGCTAATAATACTTATTGCAAGTATAACTGAAAAATGTCAGAGGTACATTTTTTTACAGATTTTAAAAAATATGACAAAATGATGTTTTATGTCAAGTATGTTTGATATTATCAATAAATTATAGTGCTTACTACAATTTACACAAATAATTTAAGTATGAGACTGACACAACACTAACATTTGTGATTGAATATGTATATATTTCCACCCGGTGCATATAAAACATGCACTACATGATAATAATAAAGGAAGCCACTTAAGCTGATCAAACAAAACGTATATATTTAAATTAAGTCTTATGAATTATAATATTATTTGCTTCATAAATGTTAGACTTTTCAACTAAAGACTAGAAATTAAAATATGTAAATCTTAACATGTTTTCTCACTTTAGAATGTATGTTAGAATTTAGAATTAACCATTAAATATAAATTTAATCACACTGTCAATCAATACCTGGTTGCACAGTACAATAGTTTATGACTAATTTTTTATTTGAGTCACAACATAGCACCTTCAGCCAGCCTTTTGTTTATCCAAATTGGGCTCCAACTTTTCTTATAAGGCACGTACTACAACTTTATAGGACTCCGTTGATCAGGACTCGAGGTAGACCCAATGTAAATAATGTTTCACCAACCATGACCAAACTATGCCCCGGGTAGTTTCGCACATATATTCAGAAAACGAACACGAATCTTACACAAAGCCGTATAGGGCACAGGTAGCCCCAAGATATTAATAGAAACAAATCTACAATCTTGCGTGAAAGTTGTCAAATCAAAATGAATTCGAACCCCATCGACATAATGTGTATACTTACGGGAAATAAAAAAATAGAGATGTCGTGCCCAACAATAAAGTCCAGGCGAATGTCGCAGGGATGTATCTCGTTTTTAGGTCGCATTTGGGCATATTGTGTCAATTTTAATTCTCTAAAAGCAAATTAACTCGGTTTTATTCACTACAGACCAACATGGCCGCGCCTAATCTTACAGACTTACATGACATGATGACATACGACGTATATAGTACCTACTTGGCTTACCTATGTAGTCTGTGAATAGACATGACAGATAGAATAAATGACGGCAAAAGCCACAGAGTACGCTAACGCTAATATAGAAAATCTAATCACAAAATAGCCAAATAAAGTTTCTTTCCACGTACTTTTAAAATAGTAAATTTAGAGATTTTATTGCATCTATCTATAATATTATATTTATGGGTAGGTAGCCTATTACACCTTTATTTGTTTACTATCAATATGAACTGTTTATTTCTAAGCAGCATTGAAACAGTAGGTATGTACTGTACGTATGGCAAATATCGTGTACGGGTAATTTCGCTTACATTTTTGTGTCTTAATAGGTATGTGGTTTTTGCTAGATTGATCAAAAGATAGTGGGTTTCAGTGGCATTCAATATTATATGATTTTTAAATGACGTCACGTCACGTCACATCACGCACGGTATTAAATATGTAGTTTTATAAAATAAAAACTTAATTTATTCATAAAAATATATAATATTATATTAACTGAAGATTACATTAAAGTTGGTACACATATTCTAGCCACTTGGAAAAATTCAATAACATTGCCTCAGTCATGGTCATGGGTCATGTACTCATGTCATGGCTCATTCTCCCTGCTTTGAGCCATGAAACGTTTTTCGTCTGAGGAGACGAGATGCTAGTACGATGCTGATAAGTATCTTAGCCATAGATTTAGCTTACTGTCGTTAAAACATAGATTTAGCGTTATGTACTGTCGTTAAAAAAAACAAGGCGATCGATGCCACTCCGAATCCGAATTTATAGGTGTGCACCATCTCTGTAGGAGATTTCTATTTAATCTGTACATATTTTATTCTCCTGTTATTTACTGTTTTATATTTATACTGTGGTTTAATTATACACAAAATTTCATGGAGGATAGAACTAAGGAGAGTCATCTTATATGGGAGAAAAGTTGAAAAAGTGTCCAGTTGTATGCGCTAAATAACAGTTCCAAAATCCTCCACTGGTGGCGCTGGTGGATTCACAGGGTATGGTATGAATGTAGCAATCGTAGATGAATTGATTGAATTGAAGTATGCCGAGTTAAAAAATTTAATGTCATTATCGACTAAAGTAGCATGGAGGATATCCTCCATGTAAAGCTCTACGATTGCTACATTCATACCATACCCTGTGAATCCACCAGCGCCACCAGTGGAGGATTTTGGAACTGTTATTTAGCGCATACAACTGGACACTTTTCATATACACAGATGACTCTCCTTAGTTCTATCCTCCATGCAAAATTTAATTGAAATGTTTTTGTTAAAATAACTTCATTGGCTATATTCTATATTTTCTTCATAGTTAACGACTATTGGCTGTAATTAATGTCATGATAACAAAATTGCTCTACTATTGGTCAACTTTATTGAGAACACCATGCATGATGCAGTCTCGCGGATAAAAATGGCCGCAGTGTTGTCTTGCAGCTTGGTCAGTGTCCTGTCCCGATTTTTATCGTGAAATTTTACAAAATTTTTGAGAGGAATTATTATTATTATAATTAAAATCCGGCATCAATCGATCAAAAAGCGATTGTTAAAATGTCGGAAAGCAATAGCTCTAGTATGTTGAGTTATCTACGACAATACAGATTTCAAAGGAATACAAATCCTGGATCCAGTAGCCCGATCACAACACCGTCCTCTTCGAGTTCCCGTAAGTTTTAAATTATTTACAAGTCCTGATACCTGGGAATATTCGAATGTACTTACTTTCTATGAATGCAACGAGTACCGACCACGTTATGTGACCCTCATACCGTTACAGCGTTTTATTCAAGGATTTTCGGTTTTTATTCCAGTTGGTGTTGAAGTCATCACCTATATAATTATTACTGACCACATTGCTCGGGTTATAGACATACACGTAGCCTTCAAGTTTTCATTCATTTAGACGACGAAGACGGCTTTCTCTAGAAACATTGTCCTTATGTTTCCTTACCACGTGATAATTCTTTTCATTCATAAAATATAAATAAGCAGCTTTTATAATTTGTACAAGTGACACGAAAAAAATGAGACTTTGACGCCTTGTTTCGATCCCATTCTTCTTACGTCACGTCATCTGCTTCTGAGGAAGAAGTTAACAAAATCATTGGTGATAAGTTGTTACGTTTTTTTTTATAGGAATGAAATTTGTACGAGACCAGCACTTTCGAACATTGTAGTTTCATAAGTCTTAAGTGTAAGCTAAGCTGTGATAAAGAGTGGTTTGAAGGTGTGACTCCTAAATAGGGAGGGGCTACATTAGAAACATACATGCACATGTTATTTCAAAAATGATGGACAAGTTATAAATGGATTATCATTTGAAAAATTGGAACACATCGTGAGGAAGCCTGCATAATTGAATGTTCTCGATAATGTCCTGAAAGATGTTTGAAATCTTCAAATCCATACTTGGCCAGCAAGGTGGACTAAGGCCTGTACTCCTCACATTCTAAAGGTGCCCAGCGAGATAATGATGATCATAAATGTTGTTTGGTGATAAATTATTACAGGAACAATTTATCTTTCATTTGTAATATTAATATTACTAATCACAGTAAACCCCTAATGCTTTGTTAGATAGAATATTGTTGAACGGGTTGATCTACTTAAAATAGGAATTTTGATAACTTAAAAAGTAAAAATATGAATAAAACATAACTGTTCCATAATTGCTCCAATATTTTAAATTAGCTTGAGAAACTTTATTTTATTTTAACTTGTTTTAACATCAAACTTTATTGGACTGTAGTAAAAAAGTAAGTGCTGTTCATTTATTGTAAAATTGTTTTGCATTAATATACTATCATATTAGTTATGTAACAAAATATACTGATGAGTTTCTTTCGTCACTTCTCTGTTACTGTTAATAAAGCTCCTTTCTTAAGTCAAGTAAGCAAAAACTTACCTTGCTTTTTGACTCTTATAGGTTACAACATTTCATTGTACAGTGTATAGTCAATTAATATACCCAGTGTAAAAATGCACTACTTAAATAAAGGAAAAGCCTGGTATAACCACACAGTGCTCAAAAAAGAATTCATGGTTGTATGCCAAATGACCTTATCTTGCCTTTGTTACAGAACCTTCACCAATAAGAATGCCAGTACCTATCAAAAATGGTCCAGGTGTATATAAACGAATCAGGGTCCCAGACTCCGACTCGGACGATGCTGCTTCACCTGCAAAGAAGCCTGGGATAATAGAACTGACAACTGCTGTGAAAGAGAGGAGGTTTCGGAACATGTTGCAAATGTTTCCAGATGTATCACCCCTTGTAAGTGTAGTTTGTAATCAATGTACCTGATAATCGTCCATCTACTGGGCAAGCTCTTTCATTATGTGTATGGTTGTGGCTGTAGTTCAGTCAATCTCTATATGCACAATAGTATTGACGGTGAAGGCTGAAAATCTAGGCCCAATGTTTGGGATAGGATGGATTATTTTGGCGTTTGTCAAAATCATGGTTGAAAATATTTCATGAACAATCAATGAATATAGGACAGATACTAGACATTGGTGGCCAGTGACAAACAATATAAAAACAGAATATTAGGTGTGTAAACACACACCTAATATTCTGTCTTCTATCCACTACTCAGGAACTTGATAGGGTCCAGTCACCGGTCATCTACGTTTACGCAGTATCAAAGGCGTTAGTGCGCGACAGCCACCAGTACTTATGAGCAGACGTCCATTTATAGTCAATCTTTAATTAACTTTTTTTTATGGAATTAAGATAGCAAACGAGCATGCAGCACCACCTTCCGCTGCCGCCCATGACAACTGTGACTGACCAAGAACTAGACTCAATGAGTCTCGTTCTAATTCGGTCACAGATGCGTTGCTACCCCTGAGGACCGAGATGGTCGTCTCTAAAAAAGTGTAACCGGCTCCACACCTTCCTATCCGGAACACAATTGACTATAATAAAATAACTGTAATAAAATTGTTTTGCAGTTAGTAAAAACCACTTTAAGTAAATATAATTGGAATGAAGAGCGCGCTCGAGACGAGCTTTTGAAGTATGATCCCGAAAGCAACGAGAAACCAGGCTCCAGTTTCGTCGGGTCCCGCCCCGGGTATTCAGGAGTATCACGTCAGGTGTCACGGCCGGTTGGCAACATTGGTATAGTGAGAGTGACGAGTGGATCGACGTCTATGAACTCTGTTACTGTGAGAACTAACAATGTGCCGGTCGCGAAGTCACTCGCAAGCAAAGGAGGGCGCGCGAGGCGAGGCAGCAGTGGCAGTGAAGATGATGACTATGGCCTTAGGAAAGGCAAAGATGTTAGGGTTTATGATAGGTAAGGTTTAGTGAATAGTAACATTGCGTTTAAAATGTTTAGATACTCGGTGAACACCGAAGACGCACGAAGCCAGTTTTATACTCTTATTTGCGCGTCTTGGTGTCTTCTCGTCAAGTATCTAAATGCTTCACGTAAAATTTAAGCCGATTTTTCCTTGATACTCAGTAGTAGCTGGGGTCAGATAAGTTAATCTAATGTATCCCTATTTCAGTGACGATTCAGACACAGAAATAACAGATGATCTGGTGGGCGATAAGAAGAAAGTGTTTGAGTTCCTGAACACCAGCAATATGAACGAGCTCTCTCTGCTCAGTGGTTGTTCCCAGAAGAAGGCTGAAATTATCATTGCACAGAGGCCTTTCAAAGGATGGCTTGATATGGTAAGAATCATTGATGAGGTTATGAGAAAGTGTTACATTGTTACGATATTTAGACAAATATTGGAAATACTGTGGGCTTGGCAATTTTAATGGATGAAGGTCAAGGTCCTGGAATAGTTTATTATACAAGAAGCATACAATGATTAAATTATAAGATTCATGAAGAGAATGGTGTGATTGTTTTTTAGCGTTATTGGAACAAAGTACAAGGTAAGTGCAAGGTATGGATGGAAGCTAGAAAATAAAAAGTTTTTCACTTTTGTTTGAGGGAAATCAGAGGTCAGCTGTTAGGTCAGATAAGTCAGCCGTCAGGTGAGCTATGTCAGATGTTTGTCCACATCCTGTATAATTCCCCTTGACATTCCAGGTGGAGAAGTTCAACAACAACAAGCTGAGCACGGAGCTGCTGAACTCGACGCAGGAGCTGCTGAGCACGCGCAACAACATCCAGCGGCTGATGAAGAAGTGCGTGGGGCTCGCGCAGCAACTGGAGGCCGCGGTGGCTGCGGGCGCCGCGCGGCTCAAACAGCCCGCTATACTTAACCCGGAGTAAGTTGATGTTATATATAGAAGTGTTAGGGAAGTTCAAGCAGCCAGTCATACTGGTGGAAAAGTTCAACAACATCCAGCGGCTGATGGAGAAGTGCGTGGGGCTCGCGCAGCAACTGGAGGCCGCGGTGGCTGCGGGCGCCGCGCGGCTCAAACAGCCCGCTATACTTAACCCGGAGTAAGTGGATGTGCTATATAGAAGTGTATAGGTTCAAGCAGCCAGTCATACTGGTGGAGAAGTTCAACAACATCCAGCGGCTGATGAAGAAGTGCGTGGGGCTCGCGCAGCAACTGGAGGCCGCGGTGGCTGCGGGCGCCGCGCGGCTCAAACAGCCCGCTATACTTAACCCGGAGTAAGTTGATGCTACTTATAGAAGTGTTAGGGAAGTTCAAGCAGCCAGTCATACTGGTGGAGAAGTTCAACAACATCCAGCGGCTGATGAAGAAGTGCGTGGGGCTCGCGCAGCAACTGGAGGCCGCGGTGGCTGCGGGCGCTGCGAGGCTCAAACAGCCCGCTAAACATAACCCGGAGTAAGTGGATGTTATATGTAGAAGTGTTTTGGAAATAGGTTCAAGCAGCCAGCCATTCTTAACCTAGAGTAAGTGGATGTGACATATAGAAGTGTTTTGGAAATAGGTTCTAGCAGCCGGTCATACTTTACCCTGAGTAAGTGAATGGAATATACTAGTGTTTTGTTAATAGGTTTGAAGATTTTTAGTATGGTTTATAATGATATGAATTAATGCTGCTGCTTATTAGTAAAATGTTGAGTTAGGCAGTCAATTCAGTGTTGAAGCTACTGAACCTTAAAGAAGTGTGAAGCATCCTATGGTAAAGAACATTATTTTACTACATTCCCCAAAAAATAAATAAACTCCATATCACAACTCCCACAACATACACGTTACAAGTAAAGAAAAACTCAACTTTCGCAAGCCGCGGCACACTGGCTCAATCTTGTCATGCTTAGTATCCATTGGGACATAGGTTGTCATGGTTCCTCTATGCAGATTTGCACATCTCGTAAGTGATTGGTATGGTATATTTTATCTTATTATTACAGGTTAAAACTGGCACCATACCAGCTGGTCGGTCTCAACTGGCTCGCAGTATTACACAAGCAGGGCGTCTCCGGCATCCTGTCCGACGAGATGGGCCTCGGCAAGACGGTGCAGGTCATAGCGTTCCTCGCTCACCTCAAGGAGACCGGACAGGGACACAGCACACACTTGATTGTGGTGCCCGCTTCCACATTGGGTGAATATACCTTTTTTGTAACTTTGAATAATTGATTTGGATGATTTAGAAATGAGTATCTGATGATGATAGTGTTTTATAGAACTCGAGACTGTATCATCTTACGTCATACTGGATGGAATGGTAGTTAAACGTAACTTAGAAAAAATGCATTTTGGGTCTCCTAAATGACCCATTTAGCCAGCTATTAGACATTATGGTAGCCGAGCTTCGTTCACAACACTGGCCTCTCATAACCAACGAGGACAAGAGTATGATAAAGGTCATTGGTGTGTATCAAAGCCGGACTTTCCTAGTTTCCTCATAACCAATGTACAAGAGTATGATAAACGTCATCAATGTGAACCAAACTCCGCATGATCATCACAGACAACTGGAGCAGCGAGCTGGCGCGCTGGTGCCCGGCGCTGCGCGTGAGCAAGTACTACGGCAACCCGGAGGAGCGGCGACAGCTGCGGATAGAGTACGCGAGGGGACTGGACCAGATCGACATCGTGCTTACCACGTGAGTTTGCGATGCTTTTAGATTATGTTCGGTGTTAACTTGATATTAGGAGTGAACTGTGCAGGTGAAATTGTGTCAGTAACAATGTTTTAAGATTTGTTGGGTAAAATCAAAATTCATTCATCAATTAAAGTATACAATGTGTTTATTACAAATGAAATCGAATATGCTTTCTGAAGTAGATACCTATTTAACTTTTTAAGGAATTTTAAGTTACGAGTAGTTTATCTGATGTCGCCCACTAAAAAAAACCTGCTACTTAAATAGTTAGGTAAGGTTTTGGCTGTTTTTAATTTCCTGCAATAACAGGAACCCCCGTCTAGCGGGGTCCGTCGACATGTCTTACATAATCAATACGATACACGAGCTGTGTGGTACAGGTACACGATGGTAAGCAGTTGTCCGGAGGAGCGCAAGATGTTCCGCATCACGCCGATGCAGTACGTCGTGTACGATGAGGCGCACATGCTCAAGAATATGTCCACGCAGCGCTACGACAACCTTCTCAAGATCAAGGTTAGCTTTGTTTGTATGTCACTTTTATGAGTTTGTTATACGTAATTATTCATAATAAATTATCTTATTAAAAAGCTCGTAAGTTATAAGTGAATCCCTTAATCATAAAATTAATCAAGAAATTATTCAGTAATTTAATGAAATCGGTAACCGAATAGAATATCGGTATTTAATAACAAATATCGTGAGTACCCGTTACAGTTAAAATGCTTGTCCACGATGATAAAAATTTAAAACTTAATGAAGTGCTGACTTATTATTACAAAGTCCGATAAAATTATAGTAAAAATGTAAGTCTATTCTAAAGTGCTGTTAATAGTTTATTCGTCTCAGCTGCGCGTTATGTTTCACTTCTATCTATACCATACACCTAGGGATCTACGTGCATTTGTGTTACTAATGATAATTTATCGTAAATTCCAGTCAAAATACAGACTGCTCCTGACGGGCACACCGTTGCAGAACAATTTGTTGGAGTTGATGTCCCTGCTCTGTTTTGTGATGCCGCACATGTTCTCCGGGAAGAAGGAGGATCTCAAGAGTTTGTTCCAGAAGAACTCTGTGAGTACCTTTGATTTATATTTATATGCTAATGCTAATAGGTTGTTAATTTATTATGATTTGTAGTATGTACTTAGCAGAGTGGCTGGTGTTGAAACTCGATGATGGTTAGGTTTAGTTAATGAAGTTACAGGAGACCTATTTCCAACAGTGGATGTTCAAAGGTTGATGGATGAATGTTTAAGTTTAGCAGGATGTTTGTAGCCAGCCAGGTAGATAAAGAATACTCTCAATATAAATACCGACAGTAGAAAACGAGGTGGTATAAAAGTGACCTACAACAACATCAATAACCATCCATTATATATTATTAGCTTTGTCTGTTGTTCAATCTTTGCTAGCCAACCTTCTTTTTTATGGCGAGACTTGCATGCTCATTTGCTACTTCAACTCCATAAAAAAAATAAGACATATTCGTTATTTAAATTATTAAAATTTTGCCCCTGCTTTATCACCAACAATCAGCCTCTGTTCACAGAAATCAAAAGCAACGAAGATAACGGACAACTCAGAAGACGATACACCAGCGTTCGAGCAGAGCCAGATAGTGCAGGCGAAGCGCATCATGAAGCCGTTCGTGCTGCGGCGGCTGAAGCGCGACGTGCTGCAGGACCTGCCGGCCAAGACCTGCCACACGGAGCTCTGTCCCATGTCGGAGCGCCAGGGGAAACTGTACAAGCAGCTCATCGCTGGCTTCGCTGCCAAGGATGGGACGGTGGGTGCAGTGGATGTTGGTGTGTGTGTGTGTGTGCGCGTGTGAATGTGTGTATGGTCAAATTGGAGATAACTAGTGTTTATGTGATAGATAAATGTTTGTCTCTTTTGGGATTTAGTTGTGGATGGTTGTGATGATTTATTTCTGGTGTCTATGCCATTCGATGTGATGTGTGTGATAGGCGTTAATTTTTTTTTTTCATAAGGTAAACTGCGCAGTAACTGGTCAGTTACACCTCAGTTTCCCCGACTTGTAAAAGCCAATCAAAATCTTTCATTTTGTGTACAAATCAATCAAGATCTTTAGTGTGGAAAAGGCGTAATTTCTTTTAAATTTTGCAATTTTTTTTGTAAATTTTCTCAGAACGCATTGTCAGTAAAAACAACACACTCATCCCACGTCACCATACTACCACCAGATCCACGCGACAACAGAACAGAGCGGCATATCGATGATGATGGACATGCGCAAGCTGGCCAACCACCCGTTGCTGCTGCGGCAGTACTACGACGAGGGCAAGCTACGGGCGCTAGCGACCCGCCTGGCCAGAGACCCCGGCTACAAGGAGAACAACGAGCAGTACGTGCTAGAGGACCTCGCGTGCCTGTCCGACTTCCAGATACATCAGTTGACGTTGCAGCATCATGTGAGTTATTAAATGTATAAGGACAGTGATGCATATCTACCAAATACTAAACAGTAAAAGAAATAGGTCATATAGTCTTATGTTGCTTAAAGTTGTGCTTACCCTGTAGCCTAGTTGGTAGTGGACCAGCCCTCAATGCAAAAGTTCCTGTGTACAGTTACAGATAAATGCTTGTTCTTGAATCATGGTTTTTTTGAACAGGAATTGTGTTATTTCTTTGTCTTGGAATGTTCATTGACACAACAAAAAAGTAAATGCAAACAGAGCCAGAGAAGGATATTAGCAACACCGAAGACGTCACCAAGTTAGTTACGCCTTATTAAAATATTAACACAAACAAACCTTCCACTTCCAGAGCATAAGTTCCTTCAACCTCCCCGACCACCTGATAGAAGACTCGGGCAAGTTCCTCAAGCTGGACTCGATGCTGCCCCGGCTGCAGGCGGAGGGCCACCGCGTGCTGCTGTTCAGCCAGTTCACCATGATGCTGGACGTGCTCGAGCCGTACCTGCGCCTGCGCAGCTACCGGTACCTGCGGCTGGACGGCAGCACTGCGGTCAATGAGCGGTCAGTGCTAGGTTGATGGTGTTAATTATTAGGTCAATATCATTATCGCAACCAAAATTATCCCACTGTTGGGTACAGGTCTCCTCTCAGAACGAGAAGATTACAACATGTGGATGTTGATTATTCTTTTTATCAACCCTGACGCAAAAATGGGATGTTATAAGTTTGACGTATCTATGTATGTCTGGCAATGTAGTTTCTAAGTGAATGGATCTATTGTAAAGCCGTTTTTTTTTGTTAGAAGCCTGACTTAATCCAGATGGTTCTTAACACTGTTTGAGGGTTTGATGAACAACACCTCATTACAGTATTTTCTTAGTCAAGGAATTTTTAATTATTTGAAATCTAGTGCTTGTCATAAACCTTCCATTAAAATTAAATTCCATCGAAATCTGACGAATACTTTCTGAGTTACCCCCGCCCCTGTTGCAGGCAAGAGCTGATCGACCAGTACAACAGCGACGACATCTTCGTGTTCCTGCTGTCGACGCGCGCGGGCGGGCTGGGGGTCAACCTGACCGCGGCCGATACAGTCATCATACACGACATCGACTTCAACCCGTACAACGACAAGCAGGCCGAGGACAGGTGAGGCCTTTGACTAAGGCGCAAGCTGGGGGCTTAGTACGAGTTTTACGTGACATAACGCGCTCGCTACGTAACTGCGACTTATCTATTTGTATGGGCTCGAAGCAGTGTGTGGCTCTGCTTTGAATGATCCTATACAAATTTTCGATAACTCGCTGTTACGTAGGGAGCTAGTTATGTCACGAAAAACTCGTACTAAGCCCCCTGAATTGACAGCTCGTTAATGATTGTCAAAATTTGACAATATATTGACAGAGTCGCGTCACATGACGTCACAAAAACTTGAATCACGCTATCGAAAACTTGTGCACCGTTCGCATATACAACGCCCCGAGTTAAAGGTATCCCAAGGAAACGTATTATCATTTCAGTGGATAATAGTCGTAATAGAGAATAGAGATTCATGTAAGCAGATACAAAGAAACTTATGAAAATATGGATTCACTAAAATGTCCTCAACTCGACACCATTTGCAGATTCTACTTTTCGTGCTATGAAAGGAAAAGAGAAACTGTTCATGATTGATGTATTTACTGTACATTTTTTTATCTTATCAAGATGTCATCGGATGGGTCAAACGAGGCCAGTGACCATATACCGGCTGCTGAGTGCGGGTACCATAGAGGAAGGTATCTACCAGGTGGCACAGGAGAAACTCAATTTGGAGAAACATGTCACAGGTGCTGACGGTAAGTGCTTGTGAATGTTTTACCAGAAACTTTATATTAACCTATTTTTGTTGAGTTATTTTTAAGTAGTGATATTTTGGAAGAATACCCTTGGAGGGCTGGTGCTTCACCCAAACATTGCAATGCATAATTTTATATCGAACCTGCTTTGGGCTTAGATTCTTTAGACGTTTCTATGTATGAGAGGAGGGTTAATATGAAATATATTTTGTTTGGCAACATTTAAAATGACATTACCTTTTGTTGCTTTCAGAAAATGAACCAACGGAACAAAAGAACGTGGTGCGATTACTGTCAGCGGCATTGGGGCTCACGACGCCCACCAAATGATCGTTGCCACGCGGCAAGCTCGCTGACTGAAGAACTCCACAGATAGAGCATGCAGGCAGTGCTCCTGTGATAGTGACAGCAGTGATAGTGACGGATAGACCAATTGCTGTGAATGTTATGAGTATCCAACAATCCATGTGATATATTATGCCCAATACTGGTGAAGTGTTATGACAGCTGTGTTATTTATTCAAGTGTATTCGATTCTTTGGGATATTTTTTGTACTATATTTGACGTATTCACGTGGGAAATGTGATTGGAATGTGCTCTTGTTTGTTCCCTGTTTAACAATGTGGATCGGACAATAATGGATTATTGTATGCTGTGTATGATGAAGTGAAACCTACTGAAATTACTACGTAAATTATATTATAATCAAAACATGTGAATAGCTCAGCAGTACTGTTGTTTGGTAATAATTAAGAAGCAAAAAATTGTTTTATTTCCAATAATGACAATATACTGATTTGGTCATGGTCCAATTATATTCCATATTAATATGCGAAATAATTATAAGATTTACAAAAAATAGTTAACACGCTTTTACACATAAAATGTCTAATATATAAATTTGAAAACTACAGAATAAATGTCTTCAGTGTCAGTTATTGAATCGAGAGAGCCTGTCAATACTGTACGATGAAGACTCCCCAAGTTTTTGTTGAATGTTGATGTCTGAAATCTAAGAAATATTTTCCTAAACAAATTAGTTCATGAAAATAATAGTTGTGCAATATAAGATCTAGATAAATTATATATGAATGCAATAGTTCCTTTACACTAAAAATATAGGTGAAACAGAGAGTTAAAATCAGACTGGTAGCATTTTTATTTTGTTTAGAGAAATAGTTAATTACAATAAACAAAGTTAATATGGTATACAGATTAAAAGTTGCAATAATTGTATAATTAGTGCTCAGAGCTTATATGATTAAATGACTTAAATTGTGTAGAATGAACATGTGTAGAAATGTATAAATGTATAATAGTTTTATACAATTACAAATAGTTATTACGGCGTGTATAGACTTTATATATATCACTGCAATAAACATTACAAAACTTGACTGATATTCAACTCCGCACTGTAAATTATATTGTATAAATGTTACCAGTAAGAACAGTAAATTCAGTTTCTTTAGGGTTTGCAATAGGCGATTGGTGTGATTTAAAATACAAAATATTTTATGTCCCTAACATTTATTATAAAAAATGTTATGTTACTAATTATACAACTGTAAGGCTCAAATCTCCAAAAACGCAAAATTCATTTATTGTAAACCATCAATCTAAAGTATTAATAGATTGATGTTGTGTACCCACAGTGGAAGGTTTTAATCTTCTAAAACATTCTATCACCCTATAGGTTATTTTCACAACTGAATTATTGTATAATGTCTTTCTTTTGTTATTAAAATACTCATCAAGGTTATAACTGTGTTCAATGAATGCATGGGTAGGTACTAATATATTGAAAGATCTTGAACAATTTAAAGGAAACTGTTATGATTTGTAAACTGAAATCCTAAAGTGACTTGATTTAAAAATGGAATTTGTCAAGTAAATTATTTTACAAACACAAAATTTTTACTTGATTTTTTTTTTTGTTAGTTAACACTGCATCACCTCTTATGTATAATATAATGTATAAATAATGGAATCATATACATGAACTTATTCCTTTAAAGTTACTATGTAGCTTGCGAAACTGTATTGGAAAATAATGCATCCTGATTTAACGAGAGAGATACAGTATAGTCTGAAGGTATGATATTGTTTTATTTTGTTTGGGTGAGACAATGTTTTCTTGCTTTATTTTTAAAACGGGAAAGCACACAAATTTTTGGATGATCGAACAAAACGACTTTTGTAGAGTGGATTATTTAAGATTAAAGGTCATAAGCTCATCAGAGCCACCCGGCACCCATGTTTAAAATTGAATGCAGTAATGTGACAAACAGTATTATTTATCATGCAATTTTTGCTGCGAAAGACTAGGGCACGGATGTCTTCAATGTGCTTCTCAGCTATTGACATAACTATGCAATCGACATAACAGAAAAGGCCTATATGTGTGTGTTATGTTGCGTTAGTAATCTGTTTCGATTGACGGAAAACGTAGTCGCGAAAGACAGGTTATAGTTGCATTTTGCGGTATGGCAATAGCTATAACAAAATATACTTGTGACTTCCGAAGTACGTCCGCAATGATGTCTATGGACATAAGCCTTGTAGGGCTGCCAGTTGTGCGTATAAATAATTAAATTGATTTCTACACCGTGAAGTATTAAAAATAACATGAAAAGTGGTTGGTTATCTCATTTGTATTGTAATAAAAATGTACCACCAAATATTTAGTGATAGTTGTTTAGTATGATTTATATTTAGGTTATTTATTTAGTTGAAATTTTAGACGTACTAGCGATTAGGGTAGGCACATTCCGAAGATTTATTTACAATACACGCTCGACCACATTTATTCGTGGTATTAATTACTTCTACATAATATATGAATGGTGTTTGCAAGTAAAGGTCTTAAGTTAGTGATTTGTTAAAATTAATTGACACCGCTTTTGGAGTCTTGGCTGAATATTCAGTTAACAATGACGGGTATACAATGATGTTTTAAATATCTAGATTGAGGGTCGCCCTACAATGAAAACAAAAAAAAAACAAGGCAACATTATCAAGCATGTGTGCGTGTAGGCGATGTTTTTCGCGTTCATTTATTGTCTATGAGTGCGTAATCTGTGCGTAATGATATAAAAGTTGTGGCCAACAGTTGGCCACAAATTTTTGACACGTTTTCGCGGATTCGATGTTCCATCTAGATATTTAATACATCTTTGCCGGTATAAAACGCGCGCCCAAATGAAGACAAGTAATCCTTTGATCCGCGCTAATAAATCGACTCCAAGGTGGGAACGACCGTATGCTAGAAGCAAATATGCATGAATAGGTCGTTTACAAATTTGTCTCGTGAGGTATCTAAACGCAGGATAAGCAGGAAAGGCTTTGACTTTGATGTTAATTTCATTCACTTGTTATACCTTCGATGCTAAATTAAATTTACGCACCAATGACGCACGTAATTTCATTAGTTATTAAATTACTAATTTATAAATAAGTTGACGATCTAGTTGACAATCCTAATATTTTTTTTCCTAGAATAATACAGTATGGCGATAAATGTGGTCACACTAGCCGAATAATTAATTTATTTTAGATTATTTAAAGTAATGTGATTGAAATGAAGAGATCTTATCTAGCTCTATAATTATTTTGATACTTGCAATTTGCATTAAACAGTTTGCAACTTTGTCGTCGCAAAAGGTATATGTTCAATTTGAGATTTTTTGTAATATCTGCTCAATAATAGTTTAAAATGTAATGCTAATTTGGTTTTGATGTTCTTAAACAACATTTATGTGGAGCCAATGCCCTGTAAATTAATTGGGAGGATAAAATAAGTTCAGTATTCTATGTGGTATGTAACAATGACAGAACTATAATCCTACTGGAGTGGGCATCTGTGCAAAGTGGAATATAGATAATAAATGTAATTGCATGTAAATGAAAATAAATTAATTATATTTATCTAGGTTTAAGATATATGATGATCACATCGGTTTGCCTGGAAATGTGAAACCGCGGGTCACGGTACATTTTAGTTTTGATAAAATATATTTTAAATAATAAACATGTGTCCTCTGACTTGTGCGCGAGCACGTTATAGTTAATATTAATTACATAATACAAGGAAACGCATGAGAAAGTTCTAAGATGCAGATCTGAAGCCAGACTAATTTGAACCTTGTGTAAAAAGAATAAAAATTGTTTTCCAACCTACAAGATTATTGGTATCAATGTTTTTACTTGTAATTAATGTAATTAGCATTTTTGTACTGCGGCTGTAACCTTTGCATATTTAGATATAATTTCATTTTCCTAAATACAGTACTGGTTTGGCCATATTTGTGATTTTTATTTATGTCACCTAATAGAATAAATGTGAAAATAAATTGTATACGAATGTTTCCTAACCTAGCCTATTAATGAAATGAAATGATTTATTTCGAACTTGGTTTTTACAAACACTTTTGGAATGTCATCTACGCCATCGCTTCCACAAATCCCTACGATGAGTGGCCTTGGTAGAAGAAGCGGCAAGAAACTCCCAAGGAGTTTCTTTTTTCTTCCCCACTCACAGTTACAGAGAACACTTATCACTACTTAAGGCTATATTTCAAACTCATGTCCAGGCTGTTTCATCTTTAAAATATTCATCCAGTTTATAATAACCCTTCGTCATAAGAATTAAATAAATAACGCTTCACACTTAGCTTTATCAGGATCTGTTTACCTCCCTGAACTCCTTGTATCATGGAGTGCCATAGACAACATAAAAAATACACCGATATACAGGGTGTCCGGCTTCGGTCTGTACAAACTTATAGGGCGTGTAATATGAGTTACTTTATGAATAAAATTCTTCTACATACTAGGTCTAAACCCGACCCCTCGATCTACAGCCATTTTAATTTTTTAATATTTTTTTTTGGACCATGCACAGTAAAAGTACTATAACTTAAAAAGTTTAGGTCCAATCTTCTTCAAACCTAAATTAGTTTTTACTCACTGGTAGGGGCCATCGATTTAACAGCTAAAATAATTCAAAAACTGGGTTCTACATATTAAAATAATAAATTAAATGTAGAATTTATGACAAAAATGACAGTTTTTTTTAATTTTTTAAGATTTTTCAGAAAATAGCCCCGGGCATGATTACTTTTTATTAACTCGTCTATCTGATGTTAAGTTTACCTAAACAACGACACCAAAAACGCAATTCTGAGACAACGGGTAACCGAGAAATCGTTGTTTGAACACAGCACTCTCTGAGGAGATTTATGACCAAGCTCCGAATTTCATGCGGAATCAGGTAGAAAAATGACATTTTGGAGGTTTGAGGGTTGAGGTAAGAAAGGGACAAAATAGTAATTTGTACAGACCGAAGCCGGACACCCTGTATAACTAAAAGAAAACACAAGACCACAGACCGAGTTCAAATTTAAAGTCATATAAATATCCGCCTCCAGGAATTTAATTTAACCCATAACCCTTCAAACTGCTTGGTGACCCTTGCGTCCGTATGAACAAGTCGTCAATAGAATAAAAGAGAATACTTAACTAGGCAATTTTGTGTGAGAAGTCAAAGAAGAAAATTTTTTAACACAGTGTGACCACGAGTATATTTTTTTCCTCGTCGTCACCACGCATCACTTTTATATCTTGGTGTGATGTGATAAGTACAAATTGTCAAAGTGAACAACGCCAAGTCGTCGGGCAGCAACGGAACTTTTATGTAACGGAGGATTTTTATGCCTGTGCTATACCAACTGTGAGGAGCAATAACTACAGGATGCGGTGATATGAGATGTGCTGAAGCGAGGGCAGTTTTGGCATACTGGTGTTGCCAGATGTGGAGTGGAGAGGTGCTATTGAGAGGAGCGGTGCTTTTGAGCAGAGTAGTGTTTTAGTGGAGAGGAGAGGAGAGGAGTCAGATCTTTCTTTTCAGGTTTTCTATTAAAATGTTACTGGCCAGCGACCTGGCCGGTACCTATTTGAAAATGGAACGACGACAACAAAGGAAGATTTGTTGTTGTCAATACTTTATTCATTCAATAAATTGTAACTGAAGTTGTAACACGAGTCGTATTATTTTGCCCTTTTATATTTATTTTTAACTAAGCCACCTGGTTCCGGGTGGGCTGTGGTTTTCCTGTCGTTAAGTGTATTTACAGATTTAGCGTTTACACGCCGAGGAGGCATTATGGTAAAAGTGAGGGAATTGTTTACGCGTATCTTGAAATAGTTTTTACTAGTAGATGTTATGAGCTGACGCACTGTATTGTGTTGTTTGAATGCTGTTCTTTTGTCCAGTTGGAATTTTTACAAATCTCTGATGTTTTAAAATCGAGGACTCATATGACTAATAAATACAATCCGTGAGTGAGATTAGTATGTGTTCTCTACGTATGAGACATGGTTATCTTAAATAATAAGTTCACGCTCAACACTTATGATTTATAATGAGAAAATTATCATCGTCGCTTATAGTCAATCTCTATTCAACGAAATTCTTAAATTATTTATAAAATAGTATGTATCAAATCTGCTCGAAGGACCAAAAACTCATAGATTCTAGAGCAGTTTTGAATAAGAAATACGCATGCTAAAAGTCAGAATAGACGTAAACATTAATTTCTATCGCAAATTGCATATCTGAGTGTTAATTCTCTATATTTTTAGGAAGATGAGAAAGCCATTGGTCACCTTGGCTTATGGACACTGATATCACTAAAGGAGTCAACAATGTACAAAAATTAGTCTTCTAAAACTATTGCCTTTTTTGATTAGCCGCCATTACTTACAAGATTGTAGTTCGAAAGCCCGAAGCCGATTGTGTGGAGGTATTGGCATGAGAAAGCATTTCCGGTCTCGATACATAATAGGTGGGTATGTATTAAATGATGATACGATGAACTCCGCGTGGCCTGGGAACTTTGCATAACTTGTAAGAGCCATTGTTTGGTAACATTATCGAAAGGAAGAGCTCATAAAGTACGATCTGAAAAGAATTAAAATAACAGCAAATTCATGTAAAATAAAATGCAGTAGCTTACATTTTATAACCATCAATCATAAAACAGTTAACGCAGACCGAACGGCCGCGAATCGAAACTCACGGTGGCGGAGGCACGAACCGTGCAATTGCAAACATTGATTCATTGCTTCAATGAGTGGGGCCGTTTTCCAGCAAGCGGCACGCGCGGCCGCCCGGCTTCCTTTCATCAGCGCAGGCGATGAAACACGGGCAACACGGCGCTGGATGTATCGTGGATAGAAACCCATCCACCGAATGGTGCGCGCGCGCCTCAGTCGGCACACCGCCCGGGCGGGCGCCACACACGACCGGAATCTGCGCAAGCGACGGCGCCGCGAACAAAAATAATTTCAGTGAAATAAAACGCGAATCCGCCAACGACCGCTGTAACACGCGAGCGCACGATTCTGGTAAGTTGCACCACTTATTGAACCCATTATAAAAACGTCGAGGCGCATTCCACGATTACGTCTATAATTAGTGCCGTATTTTCGGGAATTGCAACGGGGGAGAGGTTATGCGTTTTACGCGTTTCCCGACTACAGTTTTCACACGTCCGCGGCTCGAGCTGACCTATAAATTCCGGACTACGACGTAGTTTCGGCGTCTGCGAATTTTATCCACTCTGTGTTGGAGAAATGAAAGTGCAGTTGCATTTGTTACCCGCGCCCACGGCCCGATGCGGATTTCTACCGGCTAATTGCTAATGGCTGAAACGAAATAGAATTTCTTTTCGAGTCTTCCATTTATGACAAAATAAATACGTTGGCCTGAATACCGACGTAGTTGAACATCATTAGTTGGTTTAGCGACCAGTGTTAGAGCCACGAGCCACGATAGAATTGTTATTCGAAGCTCGTGCGCTACTCCTATGAATCATGTGCGTTGATTTGTATTTAATTGAACTAAAGCGTCATCGTAGGTACTTTTTATGTTTAATGTTACGGAGGCCTTAGTAATTCAAAAAAATTCAAAATTCAAAAATTCAAAAATTATTTATTTTGCCCAACAATTAACATAACATACAGTGGTTGGGACCCACCCGTTAAGCTTTAAATAAATGCCTGTGTTGGGGGGCCCCGCTCTTCCCTATTGTTGACAGTGGACAATAAAAATAATTTAAGTACAAGTATTAAAGATAGGTAAGTACTTAAATCTAATATCCCAAAAAATGTGAGTGTATGTACGTGTGAATGTGTATGTGTGTGTGTATGTGAGTGTGTATGTGTGTGGGTGTGCATGTGTGTGCGTGTAAGTGTGTGTGTGTCTGTGTGTGTGTTCTGTATATGAGTGAAAGAGACTGAGAATACGTATTGTATATGTGTTAATGCGAATATACTTCTGGCACGTGTTGCCCTACGATAAATATGTATCTTGGGATCAGTTAAAGAACTGCAACACGGGTCAGAGAGAATGTAAATATTGTTGATACTATACACAAATAAGTATAATTATACATACCTATGCAACCATAAACCCATATAAGTTTTAATATATAATTTATGGTACTTGTATAAGAGCTTCTACTTGCTCGTATGTGAGACTCTTTAGCCAGTTATTTAAGCATTTTTTACATTCGTAAGCTGACATGTTGAGTATTTTTAGTTTATTATTAATTTTGTTGTAAAGGAGAGATGATCGTTTTTTAAATTGATTACTAGCAAACAAGGTCTTAGTTTGAGGGACTGGAGTAACTTTATCCTTTCTTCTTCGTGACTGGTTATCCGTGTACTGGGGTGTAATAGTTTTATGTTTTGTTAATATTACTTGTTGCACATACAGTTTCCTGACAGAAAGTAAATTACTTAAGAGATAAATTTTTTCAGTAGAAAATCTTTTCTCTTTAAAGTACATGGTCTTTATTAGCCCGCGTTGTGCTCGCTCCAAGTGGATAAAGTTACTTTTTGCGGCACCACCCCAAATTGTAATGCAATATGTTAATATTGACTGTACTAATATGACATATATGTTGTTTAGAAGTTTGTTAGGAACAAGATTATTCTTCATATGTCCTGGGACAATATGTCTTAAAGTTCGAAACAGCCAATGTAACTTACGAATTCGATTTGTGACTTGTTCAATATGGGGTTGCCATGTTAGTCTCTGGTCTACTATGACCCCTAAATATTTAATACTAGTAACTTTTTCTATAGTATGACAAGTACACAACCCATTTTCATCACATCTATGAATTTTTATACTGTAATTGTCTGTTGGTTGAGTATTACTATAAATACTAAAGCACATATATTTGGTTTTTGTAGTGTTTAAGCTAAGTAAATTGGTGTCCAGCCATTTGGCGATCCGAGACATTCCCTGTTCAGCAGTACGCTTTATATCTTCCCATGAATTTCCCATGAAGACAATAGCTGTGTCATCGGCATAAGATATAATTTCTGCATTCTGAATTTTAAGGTTACAAAGGTCGTTAATGTAAAGTAAAAATAGTGTAGGTCCTAGCACACTTCCCTGAGGTACGCCATATGCCATAGGTATTCCCTCACTAGTATATAGTCCATTAATATTTTGATCTACATCCTCACTAGTATACTGCTCTAATTTAACTGTTTGCTTTCTATTTGAGAGGTAATCTATTAGTAAGTTTAAAGGGGTTCCCCTAATTCCCACTTTTTCCAGCTTCCCTACAAGGATAGGGACAAAAACTGTGTCAAAAGCCTTTTTTATATCTAAAAATACAGCAGCAGTAGTTACAGGTAACTAACTGTTCACCTGGCTTAACCTATAACACATAGTTGCTAATCCTGAAAATAAGCGGTTGATTAAAGCATCCTTGGGAGTTGGTTAGAACAGTGACCGAGTCACCCACTGAAACGTACTTACCTACCTACGAATGTCGCGTCCCAACCGACCATTAGGTAGGTATATCTAACAATAGATCTGTACTTAACTGATTTTGAATAGGAGTAACCAACTTCCTATTGTTACTTCTTATTTATTATCAGCTGTGCTGTTAGTTTGATTAATACCTACCAACTTGTGTAATCAATAAAACATGGCCTATCTACTTATTTCCTATCTAAGCATTACGTATACCTACTATTTACTTTGATCCGTCAAAGAAAAATATATCTTTATTTCTTTTTTATGTACCTAACTATCCCAAATAAATAATTTATTGGTAAAAATAATCACTATTTCCTTGTTTAAAGAAGCTGCTGTTTTCAGAAACACAAAAAAACGATTAAGTTTATTTTAGCTGTGTTTCCATAACAAAATAAGTCCTCAATTTGTCTGATGTAAAGGCTAAATGCGACTATAGGTACATATTTGACAAACGGTAAAGCAAAGTAAAATAACATCTTGAAAAGGCCAAGAAAGATCGAAGTAGTGGTGTCATTTAGTAAGGTAACATATCGAATAATATCTTTCGAGTCTTTTCCGTATTTAAAATATGCAAACAATACTTACTTAGCTTGTACAATATTATGATTCACATTCACAGACCAAACGACTACCTACATCCTACATACTTGTTGGTACTCTACACTGGAGAGTCGTTTTTTAATTACTTAATAATATAGGTCAAATGCGTGGCTACGAAAGCGTTGTTACATAAAGTTATATTAAAAGTAATAAAGTTTTATTAATGTACCAAATATTATTTATAAATAATTTTAATTATGTACATTGATAGTCTCTATGAATTTTGTAAAAAAGTTTAGACTGAAATTCTTTTGAAAAAAATGACGATAAACGAAACTAAATGCCTAGTCTTTAGGCGCTCATAATTAGTACTTATTTAGGGAAGACATATTACTAACTATAAGTAGTAGGCCATTAGTAGGCATAATCCTTTTGGTGTCTAGACATTCTGGATAGGTGAGGTATATACTTTTCAACAACAAAATGGCACCTGTCAAGTCAAGAGTTGATTTACGAATGGATAGTGCTCTAATCTAATGCTCTAAATGACTTATATAAAATAGAATAAGATGTGTATTGCCATACCCACAGAAGAACGAAACAAAGCGAAAAAAATCTAACACACTCAAATCCCGCACGAGGGTTCCCTGTGTCATTACAGGTTATACAGGATATCACTATTTTATAACAGCCATTACACGAGGACATTTATCTGTCACAAAAATATGTACATAGTCCGGCTGGGAAGCGAACCTGGGAAGCAGGCAGGCTCACGACCAACTATGCCACGGGCAATTTATTATTAAATGAAATCTTAGTAGAATATTTTTTTTTATTTGGTCAACCCTGTAACCTGTAACAGCGTGCGGCATTCGAATGACATTTTATCAAATTAAATAAAAAAGAAAACTGATTTAGTGACTGACTAACCAACATATCAGCACACATACCATGATACCAGGGTAAGAAACCATACCAAGCCTGCTTTTATAGTAGGTAACTAGGTACAGATGAGCCTTTAGAAAAGATGTTTGGAAATTCTCCCCCAAAGGGGTAAGTTCTCGTAGGTCATAATAAAAATGTGTAAGTGCAGTGTAGCTACCTAGTTCACGTGAATTATGTCGCAGGCAACTGCTAGTTTACTTTACTGTTTAATTTGGACATTCACAATGTTTGTTCGCGTCGTCGCAACACTCGCAAGCAGTCAGTGCTAATGGCGTGCAGCAAAATATTGCTACGATAACGAAGATGCCTTCCGTGTGAAAATCATTGCTAATTGACTTTTTTATTTCAATAGTCCACCACAGAAGTTTGTTTCTTCAATCGTATTTAACCAACGTCAAAAACGGAGGTTGGAACCTTGGAACTACTAATAACTAAATACCTATTCATACTTACTAATTTTTGACCATATATTAGAGCAGCGGTTCTTAACCTTTTTGGCTGGCGACCCAAAATTTAAAAATATTTGAAGTCCGCGACCCTGAAATTTTATTGATTTTTCAGTGATAATAAAATAATAGGAACAAAAGTCCGTAGTTTGCTCAAATTGATGTCTTTACGTTGCGTAGCTCAGTGGCGCAGTGGTAAGCGCGCTCAGCTTCCAATTACGTTTGCTAAGGAACTTTCGCACAGGCTGGTCACTGGATGGGTGACCGAAATCCTTAATATTTACTCCGTTAGGTACGTTAAGCCATTGGTCCCGGTTGCATTTGCAGTTGTTAACACCCACCAATCCGCACTGGGCCCGCTTGGTGGGTTATGGCTCATTCTCCTTGTGTGTTTCCATCAGCAAGGAAGGAATGCGCCCCAGCAGTGGGGACATTAGAAGGCTGGTGATGATGATGATGACATTACGGTCTCCCTGAGCGACATATAAAGGTCGTAGTCGACAGTTGTTGCCCAGATTTGAAACCCATAAACGCTGATGTTCCCCAAGGGTCTGTGCTATCTCATATCCTGTTCATTCTGCATATAAATGACATGCTGGAGCGTGCAAACAGCATTCATTGCTATGCAGATGACAGCACGGGAGATGCCTATTATACAGGTCCTGCAAATGCCTCTCGGTCAAAGGGGGAGGATCAAACTTGTGTCTGAAGTAGAGAACTCCCTGAAGCAAGTCTCGGAATGGGGTCGACTCAATTTAGTTCAACCCCATGAATGAACCACAAGTTTACGCGTTTTCCGCTAAGAAAGCCCCATTTGTCATGGCGTTTCAATTCCAGGGAACCGCGCTCACCGTTGGTAAAAGTGTTGGGATTCTGAGCGTTGACATTTCGAGCGACGTGCAGTATCGGAGTCATCTGGAAGCTAAGGCCAACTTGGCCTCCAAAAAGCTTGGTGTCCTAAACCGGGCAAAGCAGTAGTTCACTGCGAGGTACCTACTGATGCTTTATAAAGCACAGGTCAGGTCATGGCCTCTCATCTCTGGGCAGGGGTGCCACAATACCAGCTTAGTCCATTTGACGCCGTACAAAAGCGCGCGGTTCGATTTGTCAACGACCCATGAGTCACTAACAGGTTAGATTAGAACACCTAAGTCTGAGGAGACACATGGGATGCCTCTGCGTGTTCTATCGGCTTTACAACGGTGAGTGCTCCGAGGAATTGTTCGATTTGGTGCCAACTTCACCCTTCCATCATCTCACCACTCGCCGAAGATTGAAGTTTCATCCACATCGCTTGGACTCGTGGCGAACGACTCCGGTTGGTTTTTCACGATTGTTTTTGGCGCGAACGTGCAAGATGTGGGATGGGCTTCCTTCTGAGGTATTCCCGGAGCGCTATGACATGGGGTTCTTCAAGAAAGGTGTAAAAAGAGTTGAGAGAGAGCGTTGCGCTAGTGACTCCCCTGACCACTTACCATCAGGTGGCTGCTTTTACGTCAGCCCTTCAGGCTGTAAAAAAAGGCCGCTAATGTCTTTCTTAAATTCCCGCGACCCATCCCAGTACCGCCCGCGACCCGGATTTGGGTCGCGACCTGAGGAGAAACGATGTATTAGAGCTTCTAAATAAAAAGATATTCCATTAATCTACTAAAGCCTACGGATTTCTCCGAAATTAGTGATCGAATTTTGCCTATTCTTCTTTATTAGACAACAATTCATAACAATTAGATACTTATGATGTTATCTCAATATTTAGTAAAGTACCATTGAAATCGCTTCTGTATCATAAATTATTCTTACTAACCAGTTAACGAAGACATAGGTATCTTAACTATAGTCAAATTCCAGTTTTCAGCGAAACCTAAAAATCAGTTGACACCGGGCTATATTGCTAACAAAGTTAGGTAATTCGGCGTCAGTTGTAGGTTAAGCAATGAGACCTAGCGAGCACACGGACGATTGAGGGAGGTCGTTGCCCCTGAATTGAGCCCGGCAGACTTGTCTGATGTAATGAGGGTAACCGCGTGTGAATTTTCCGCTAGAGGCGCTAGTGAAAAGGGAGGTCTGTCTGTCACTTTTCGCTTGTCTGAATTTCATTTGTCACTGTTTATGTATGGGCGGGCATTGACAGCATGACCGCACTCTGCAGTGGCGCCAACTGGTGAGCACAAAAACGGTTACCCTCATTGGGTAACTATCGTCCAATGAAGCTAACTGAATTCTCACCGACCGAATTCCTTCAATTTTCAACTTTTCACGAAAACATAAAGATCGAAAGAAAATCAGGGTACCTACTTATTTAGTTTCATAATTTTTATTCTGATATTTAAACACCATTCAGTAGAAAATTAATACCCAATTCAAAAATGAGAAGCCCCTTGTTTCTTTTATTGGTATTTTGGAAACAAAAATTTACTGGCAAATCACACCTACTTAGAACGAACCAGTGTAGAAAAGCCTAGTTGAAAAATGATCTACTTACGGTATGGTCGTCAAATAAAGCGTGCTACATTGTTCTAAGGCAAGTGGAGCCGAAATGTTTACGTTCATGCTTACGTAGGAGCAAAGACGCCGTTTTCTCTATACGGCATACCTCTCCGAGTAGACAGTGTGTAAATAATGTAAATATACCTACCTACCTTTTTAATTTGAATGTGTTTGCGTTGCCTTTACGTATCCTTACTATTTATATTTTAATCATATACCTACCTAGGTACGTAATTTGCGAAAATGTGATTTATAAAGTTGGTAAACAGTTAGATAATATTTAAATACATTTTTGACCTCGGAACTTGCTTCGTCATATCTTTGGTATTTCGCAGGATCTTCTTGCCTATTCACAGCCAACTTGTGTAATACCTACCTATTCAATATACTTACCGACGTATTTCCATCTCATATGTAATTGCGTCTGAAAGTTCATAAACTGCATGGACTATTGACTTAAGTACACTCAAATACATCGGAGGTGACTTCAGTGTTTCTGATTTTCACGAGTTACTGAGACCACATGGAGACCACTCACCATCAAGCTCAACTGCTCGTCAGCTATTAATACAAAAATATCTGTATATATAAAATATAGCTCAAGTGCCTGTCTCCGACGACCCGGATGGCGCAATGGTTAACACGCCGGATCGCTGTTCCGAGGGTCCTGGGTTCGATTCCCAACGAGGCGGATATTTGAATGATGAATTTGAATTTCCGTTCTCGGTATGGGTGTGTGTCCTTGTCTTGTGTGTTGTCCATGGCACCCACGACACAGGGAATCCTAGTGTGGGGCTATGAGTGTGAAGCGTTATTATTATTATTATTTGTTTTTCTTTTTGTCCGTGCTTAACTCTGGAACGGCTGAAACGATTTTAATGGGACGGCATTTGTCCCCAATGATCGCTAGCACGTTGTGTGGGTTGCAAAAATGGCGCGAAACGTCATGTTGAAGGGCAACTGTCATAACATTTGCAACATGCACATTTTATAAATATTCCCCACAATGATTTATTGTATTCATTACATTGGTAATTTCCTAATCCATTATTAATCAAGGTCTATGATAATTCTGCTTGAATTTGGTATATCCTAGGTCTAACTTCAGGACCGAATTAATGTGCTGTTTCGAGTTAAATCATATCGAAAAGAAAATAATAAAAAAATACAAAGTGAAACTTTACTATTATGTAAATAATTTTTATGAACTTAAAGCTGTGTTAATTTATTTTTTAACTTTAACTCCAAAACCAATTGTGTTAATTCATACCATGTTCCTACTCTACAATGCTGCTTTTACCTACTTCATTGTTGTTGTGGTAAATAAATTATCAGCCTTGACGGTTCAAAACATAGATTTAGCATGAATTGAAGATAAAATTAATCTATGCAGTAGATACAGAGCCTTCACTAAAAGGGTAGGGTAGGTACCTACCGACCTGTAAAAAATCCTTTATTTTGCTTTCACGTTTTCCAAATGTTGGCTATACGTGTTTCACTTAATTCCCGATACAAACGAAGTAAAAAATACAGCCATTTGTAACAAAAGCAAAACGTGGCAGTTCTTGAAAAAAATTCAATAGACGCTACGTTTCTCTAGCTAGGTAGGAGACAGGTACATGCCATAGCTCTATCACAAAATTGAATTCCATTCGATGGTAGGCACCTATTACGTATATTTTATCTCTCCCATAAACAGTGGGTAATATTTAACCGGTTTTTGTGTACTTAAACTGAAAACATTGTGAAACGGCATCAAATTAAACTCTACTTTTTGTCGTGTCATGTCCAAAAAACGTGAGTATGTTCTACCGCTCTACCTGTGGCTCTACAGCTTTACGTCAATTATATTCGTAGGCAGTTTTAAATAAAACGTTTAGACCAGAATTAAGACATTTGATCACAGATCTAGATTTCGTAATCATCATCTCAACTCAACCCATCATGGCCCACTATTCAGCACGGGTCTTCTCAGAATGAGGAGGTTAATGCCATAGTCCACCACGCTGGCCAAGTGCGGATTGGCTTGGCGGACTTCACACACCTTTGAGTTTTGTGAACTCTCCGGCATGCAGGTTTCCTCACGATGTTTTCTTTCACCGTTTGAAGCAAATGACATTTAATTGCTTAAAGCGCACATAACTCCGAAAAGTCAGAGGTGCGTGCCCTGGGATTCGAACCCGGGCTCTCCGATTTTGGTTGGGTTTTTATTTAATAAAACTTTTAAGTGCGATACAAAACGATTTGTCGTTCTAGTGACGTAAAACACGTCTTCGGAAGCAACACGCGACGTCGACATTCTGTACCATCTGCCAATTTGCTGCTTGAAAAGCAACTCAATTCAATTCATAATTCTAATACGAGCATGGTACACAGCGTCTTGGCTCGGCGCCAATGTACAATAGGTCAGAAAGAATCGTTCGCGCTTCCATCTTCCGTCCACCCATAGACATACAGAATAGGTAGAGCGGGGAAGCCAGTCTATGAACTGTTACTCGATAATTGCTTTTTACAAAAAAAAACAACCGACTTCAATCTTGATAAGTAGAGATAACTCAAAAACTACTCGCCAGATGGCGCTCAATTCAACATGTAAGTGTAAAGTTCTCGTCACTACAAATTAATCAAGCCCAAACACTAGATAACTGCAGTAAATCGTTGAGGAGTTCCTTCGACTGTCTTTCGGCTTCATCAGATCGACTCCAGATTTTCATGAGATGGTAGCGCTTTAATGTACTTATGATAACATGAACAAACACACTAGTTGTCCATACAATTTTCGAAAGTTCCCCTCGATTTCTCTGAGATGCCATCATCAGATCCTGGTGTCCTTATCAGGGGACCCCACTGCGCATATCTACTTTACAACAAAAAAAGAATTATCAAAATCGGCCCATAAACGACGGAATAATCGCTGAACGTACATAAAAAAAGCATATATACGGTCGAATTGAGAACCTCCTTCTTTTTTGAAGTCGGTTAAAAAGAAAGAGAGAGATGACTACGGTACCAAATCGATACCAAGTGGAATTAATTTGATTGCATTAGTTGACAATCTTTTCTCTTTCCAACAGTTGAATGTTTCCACCTATAACTAGCCGAATGGCTCACCTACTCTAGTTTACACCTCTATGGTCGCCTCGGTCCGCATGACTCCTCAACCGAGATCGTCATCGATTATCTTATTCGATTTGTTTTTCGATCAGACAATACAAAGGCTCCGCTCATGCCCAGTGACCTAGAACCGAGCCAGACCAGTGGCGGGTGTTGAAATGTCAAGGGATTCTTATCTTTGAGATATGGTAATAAGACTCATTATGATTTAATGAAAGAAGTTGCATAAGTGTGCGTCTGACGTCCGACGGCTGAGCACACCGAGCAGTCAGTAAATACTGGAGCTGATGTCATCCGACTCCGCCCACAATCATTATGTTCGGAGTTTTGAAATTTAATGGACGATTTGCTTTGGTCTATTGAAAGCGATGGAATGGGTTTGTTGTTCTATCTCAGGATAAGGACAGCATTCATGGACCCATGGATAGGGAGATGATCCGGATAACTTCTTACTTTATGCCATACACATATAGTTAGGATGATTCCATAGATTTGCGCTAAGGCGTTCGGATGATTCCAATAGTTAGTGACAAGCGAGATTTCTAAATGTTCTACTGAGGAAGTTTTACGAGTATCCTGTATTTATTGTCTTACTTACGCTACCTGGTAGAGTGTTGTCGTTGAGTTTGTGGTAGACTACTATCTCACCTCAGACCTAGACCTCATTCGTAATGAAAAGCAGCTCCCCACTTCAATGCAGATAAATTAATTACTAACATATCAAAGTATCCTTTTACACATAGCTAAAGTTTCCCCGGTACATTTATCGGAACACCAAAAATGCGATCCTAAAAGTTAGAAAGGTATGAATCTGTCAACGACCTCTCTTGTATTTTATTGGTCCGTCGTCGGAAAACTTTTTGCGCGATTGGAACTACGTAATAGCTACGTATCGGATTTTTTGTGGACTGAAACGAGCCCGGGCGTTGGCTAGCTTATTATCGCACCAACGAATCATAATCATAATATACGACCACTCCACCATTTATAAACTAATAGCAAGCTGAATAAAACCAAATTTACTCAGCAATACTTAAGTGTTGTAGTTGCCTATACCGAATTACCGATTGCAATGTTAACTTAGAAAACCTGGCGGTTCTTGATGCTCATGACATTAGTGTCTGACGGGCTGATGAGTCATTTTCTAGCTATAAACAATGGACTTATACATTAAGTCGATTCTATAAAATAAACTAAACAAATAGGTAAGTGACAACAGGTAATATACACGCTGACAGGCTCCACTAAACTTCGCTCAGAAATTCAGGATAAAGTGAGATATTCTTCATTCACATTGTTGTCTTTCAGCGACTTTCCATTGAATTCTAGTTTCACTCATTCGTGAAGCAATGTTTATATGTAGTTAACTATGAAATATTAAAAGTGATATTCTTAAAAAAGTTTTCAAAGTGAACCCACTATCCTAAAACCGCTTTTGTTGACGCCCTACCACTTCCGGGGTACGCAGTTCCGTTCGGAATGCTATCTGGTATCTGCCTTGAAAAAACATGAACAGCGGAAATACCTCGATTTTAGCTGAAACTTGTGATACTGAAATAGTATTCAATAAAAACAGACGGCGCGTCTCTCAACCCAGTGAGTCAAGTTGATGTAATGTTTACAGAAATTTTCCGACGGAAAACATTAGTCTTCATTCTATAATGGTTGATAATAATCTCGGCTAAAAATTAAAAATTAATAAAATTGTTTGACCAGTATTTTCAGGTATTTAGTTCTTTGATGTAGTGAGCCATATACATTTTCACTCCATATATTACCTACAGTCGTAACGTAAGTATTGATACTAGTCATTGAGATACTAGTTTTAGTAGTCAAAAAATAAATTGGAAAAAGTAATTTCTAATGAATAAATACATAAAATAAAATGTAGGCTAAGTTCAACATTCAAATATGTACTACGTCAGCTAGTATAAAATTCCAACTGAAGTCTCGCCTAAGACCTAAATCCAGATGAACTGTCAATAAGCTATAGGTTTTAATTACAGTGCCATTGGCTGCCGTTAACTTGTGATCAGTTGGACTACAAAACCTTTTAGCATAACGTTTTACCAGGTATCTATGAAAGTTGTGTAAATATCTAACACTTTCTGTTTTGGCAACTGTTTTCTTTATTGATACGGAAATAGTACCTAATTAGCATGGACGGCTGTAACCAACCTCAATAAGAATAAAATTCTATTTTCTATTAGTCCATGAATGTGCTGCTCTTCCTCATATTAGCTAGACCATAGATCCAAAAGTAAGAACTAGGAATAGTGTCATTGCCTTCATGTTACTTAGCAAGACACAAGCGTAAAGCGAATTTCACGACACATTAAAGATATTTATTTCAATGAGGACTCTCCGATCTCTCCAATCGTATCCATGGACGACAGTGACCAATGACCACTCATGGGGGTTCCAACCTCCAGATCGAAAGGGGGGAGCGCAAAGGGGGGATTCTTGATGCATATTTTTAAGGGTGCCTCTGCCACTAGGAGGTTACGCCCATGCGGTACCTATAATTACCTATTCTACCAATACTAAAAATATATTACCTGTTCTTAGTGGGGAAATTATCGGAAACCCCCTCTTTGTGCTACCCTGCACTCTCCAAGGAACATACATGCAAACCATATTTCTGCGTTCAGTAGTTTCGGCTGTGCGTCGGTTAGCCAGTCAGTAACGCAAGAGTTGTGTATTGATTGAATTAATTTGTATAAATGAAACGCCCAAAGGAAACCGCTACTTATTATTTAATAGAAAACGCATACCGTAGGAGTTATATAGGACAATGCCACTCGCCGCTGCAGTCTCCAAGGAGTCGGCGCGTGCGTCGCCCGCCGTGATTTCACTGCGAACTTAAGGATGTGATCCGGTTGGTAATCCAGTTATAACCGGCTCTTTAAAATAAATATACGCTCTGAAACTCACCCGCTAAGGATTCCTTGTAGATAGGTGATATGGATAACAAAAAGAGACTACAACACCCAGGAAACAAAGAAAAAATGTAAACAAACTTTGATTTGTATGAAAACGTGTGGTCCATAATCGAATCTTTGGCTCTTTGCTAAGTAGATATTGTCAGCTGGGCACTTCCTATTGCCTAAGTCCTAAGTAATAGATTTTTATAAATGGTAAATAAGCGGAATTATTAAAAAATCTAACTTCAAGATGTAGTTAGGATGTATCTGCGAATGCATCCTTTAACACGTTCGCTGCGTTACGAGATCTATCAGATCTCTTACAGGTTTTCGGAACTGTGCGTCGACTAAAATCGTGTTCTTTCACTCCGTGCGGGTGGCTCTAACTTGTAAAGTTCTTTAAGTATGAGAAAGACAAATATACATATTTGCTTCCTACTTAATGGTGAATTCCAGGACATAAAAAAAAGAATAAGAGATGGTTTAGGTCCCTAACGCACAGTATTATAATTATTTTAATTCCTTGCGTTAGGAGACATGTCGATACTCGTAGAATCGTAAGCCTCGTAGACGCAAGAGAGGGAAGGTGGGCGGCGCGGGCGCTGCGTGACTCGATTTAGTGTTGTCCTAGTATCGATGTGAGCATAGAGAGAGATAGAGAAAAATTATATTGTCTTTCGCCATAGAAAATACCTACAGTAGCCCAATCACTGAATTTACAATTCTTGTTTTTATTTATGTACCTACACTTAAATATTCGATTAAATTCGTCGTTGATATTTTTATGTAATTTATTATAAAGATTAATAGGATCATTATGTTCAATAGTAGCCGGTTTAATCATTTTAGAGTAAATGTTATCTTTAAAAATTGACAATTTATGTTTTGTTATAGGCCTACATTTAATTAAATGCTTTTTGTTTGCGACCATAGTTTATAAATAAACTTTAATAAAACTTTTTCAATCGACAACTGAGATATTATTTTATTCCCATCACTATTTACTACACATATTGAACTATCTTCGGTTGCGGTACGAGATACAATCGATACCTAATTTTATTTTATTATTTGTAGTTTATTCGTATGTCATAACTGCGTCCGCAGCTAGCAAAATATACAGCAATAGGTTATTTTTGACCCATAAAAATTTCAAAAATATATCATTGGTTTTTTGGAAGATATAAATTATTTTCAAAACTGTATTTTTAGGAGACTGATTAGGTCTCTAACGCACCACAGGCCAGGTTAGTTAGGAGATCTTTTAGGTCTCCAAAGCTACTAGCGGAAAGTTCTTTGAAAATGAAGACGCAGCGAACGTGTTAATTAGTTGAGTCACCCAGCACTGCCAGAAAATCACATATGAAATCACTATGTAATGTGGAATAAAAAAATATGTATCTACCTATTTATGAACTTATTCAAATAACGATTATAATCAAATCAGTCGATGAAATGGCCTCTGTCTTCGAACCACATATGGCTGGTGAAAGAGCTGGTAGTCACTACCTACGCTTTTTCGAATGTTAGTGTGAGATACCTATTAAAAATCTATTTGGCAACCGGTTTTTAAATAAATATGGTTAATTAACGCAATACCTGAACTGAACTGCCTAAACCTAGCGTGATAAATGTCAAGACTTCTGTAAGCAAAGAGCATAGTTAGGTACCTACGTGCAAATTGTTGTAGCAAACAGGGACTTCGATGTCATTGAATAATTTGGTAACTTTATAATTCTGATGAAACATAATAGTTAAGTAATTACGTACATTTTAAAAATATATTTTCACCATACAAAAGTAATTAATAATTTTAAAGATGTCATTAATGTTTATTGCGAATGCGCATTCTTCAATTTCTAGATTAGAATTTGTGCCTCCCTACCCTCGTCAACTTGAATATAATTTAACCTCCTGAGATGTGGATTTCACTATTTAATACTAGCGAACCGCCCTCGCTTCGCTTCGGGACCCGTAAGTATCAACCGCGTAGGTCCCGCTCCCGTAGGAATTTCGGGAAGATAATAAACTATCACCAAAATTAAATGAGGTTAAATTAAATTAAACTTAGAAATAAAGCTTACGACAAAATAATAGCAAAGTAGCAAAGGATCACAGCAAGATTAATTCAGATTAAACTTGGAAACGCGGCAAATTTGATTACCATAAAAACGGTTCTAGTGTGTTAATCTTAAAAGATAGACATATACTGTCGTGGACATTTTTTTAGATCATTTCAAGAGGAATAATTCTTTCATACATATATTTTTGGTATCTTGAATCGTTTTCGCAACGCATGCAACGAAAGCCCTCGAGAATGAATAATTTTCCCCGTTTTTTCCACATTTTCCATTATTTTTTCGCTCCTAATTGTTGCAGCGTGATGTTATATAGCCTATAGCCTTCCTCGATAAAAGGTCTATTCAACACAAAAAAAAAATTTCAATTCGAACCAGTAGTTCCTGAGATTAGCGCGTTCAACCAAACAAACAAACAAACAAACAAACAAACAAACTCTTCAGCTTTATAATATTAGTATAGATTGTAATGCAAGTTTGGTATACAAGGAATTCTTGAGCAATATACTTCTAGACCCACCCACTTAGGACTCTCTGGTAGACCATTTGAAATAGTCTTGCTTGTCGACCTTGTCTGAAGCCTTCGGGCAGTTATTGCTAGGTATACTATACGTGCTAAGTGCTTCATATCTTAAATTTGGGTATCAATTAACAAACTTCTCTACGACACAAACCAATTCCAGTGAGGTAACTATAAGTAGCAAAATTCTTACTTTTTTAGCGTTTATCCGTCATTAACATTATAGAAATAGATTTTTCTGCAGAATTTTTATTCAGTTTAGCGAACCTTGATCCGAATTCTAAAAGTAAAACTATCGTTATGTCCTCACATTTCAATGGATGATTTATAATTAAAATGCTGAATAGTGTTCTATCGACCGAATCTAAGTGCACTGTAAAATTACTAATGGGGATAGGAAAAACAGCGAAAAATTATCGTATTAAAACTTTATTTCAGTATATCACTACATAGTATAAAACAAAGTCGCTATTTTTGTCCGTCTGTTTGTTTGTCTGTTTGTCTGTATGCTTAAATCTTTAAAATTACGCAACGGATTTTGATGCGGTTTTTTGTAATAGGTAGAGTGATTCAAGAGGAAGGTTTTTATGTATAATACATGCATATATTCCCACGAGAACGGGATCCACGCGGGTGAAACCGCGGGCGGGCCGCTAGTACTTAATAATACAGTAGGTATGTCTCGTAATAATGCAGCATTGAACCTATCGCTGGTAAATAATACATTAAGCATCAAGCTTGCCATGTTTAAGTACCTTCCTTATTTATTTTGTGGCCATTAAATTATGCAATAACATTTTTTTCGCGTTAAATATTATTTGTACATACGTTACTACTTTATTATTTCACGCAAATGAACAGAGAATAAGCGACTAGTATTCAATATACATTCCATTATGTATGTTAACATAATGCAAAACATGCAATGGTGATATTAGTCGATAAGTTTCAATTAGAACCCTAGACTCCGTAACACGTGACAAATGTTTCTTCTAACTGTCAAAAATCCTACTAATATTATAAAAATCCTACTAATATTATAAATGCGAAAGTTTGTAAAGATGTATGTGAGTGTGTTTGTTGCTCTTTCACGCAAAAACTACTGAATGGATTTTCATGAAACTTTGCAGTAATATAGCTTAGACATCGGAATAACATAATTTGAATTTATAGGGATTTTTGAAGGGACTGGTTACCCGAAGCGAAGCGAGGGCGGGTTTACCATTATAATGCACAACTGTATCAGCCAAACTTCCTTTTATTATAAAAATATTAAATAACTTTCAATATAAGTAAGAAATAAGAAGTGGTTTTATTTGAATGCACCTCTGTTGTATCAGTTGTACGCGAGCGAGCTGTGAGTCTGTGAGCTTCATTCGTCCGCTGACCGTGTCGTTTGTTCCAGTGAACCAATACGAGTAAAGTGAACGAGTCTCGAGTGCAGAGATCGACGACAGACGGCGCACAACGAGAGAGCGGTGAGTCACCACCTCACCATCTTACCATCACACTATCTACAGTCAACACCACTAATTGCATATACGAGTACACTCACACCCTTGCAGAAGGGTTTCAAGTGTCGTGTCAAAGTAAAAAAACGATCACTGCTTCGTGAAACTTTATTCAAGTTTCCAACACACTATTCAACACAAAAAAATTTCAATTCCCAACATAGTTGTAGTTCCTGAAATTAGCCCATTCAAACAAACAAACTCTTCAGCTTTATAATATTAAGTATAATTCTATTTATGGAACTATATTGTGTATTACTGTTTGTACATAAATAGATATATGCTTCAGTCGAGAGTCGAGACTAGAATCAGGACCTCTCTCTTCGCTGGTAGAGTCTCTTCCAACTAGGCTATTGCTACGGAGTCCTCTGTAAGCTACAGGCTATAATTTATCTGATCTATCTACGAGTATTACTGCGGTTAACGAGCCGAATCTTTATCGACGTCTTTATTGCTTATATTTGATCAAAGATAAGTCTTCGGATCTGTTATTTATTGCTGACCGAAAAGTTACACAATTGGTTGTGTGTCTTTGTTTATTTATGTAAAAAGACATCGACAGTAAAATATAGACAGGTTGCGAAAAGACACGTGAATGGACGCTTAACAATCATAAAACGTTACTATGTCCTAGGAACTTCCTTTGCATTCATTTGTTTTTCATGTGTTTTATTTTGATTGGTTGTTAGAGATAATTTAAAATTGATGCGTCATCTCTAAAAATGGTGGAAACTCGATGAGCACAGACATGCTGTCATGCTTTCCAGTATTTATAATATAAGGGCAGTCATCACCGCCCACTGCCTCCTCAGCACTAATAACCATTGCATTGCATCCTTGCTTTATTTTGATTTGACACATTCTGCTTCAGATATTTGTGGTAAACGTGTTTATTTCTCGTTACGTAGTTAGGTATATAGATTTAGGAAGACAAGTGACTTATTATTTTTCTAATATTATAAATCGTCGCATACATTATTCGTTCGTTACATACTTACTTTTAAAGATTTATGTCAAATGTTACGCAGAACTCCACAAGCGCGCGACTTGCGCCACCGATCCGAACCCAACTGGCACGTGTGGTTGAAAAGCAATGTTGCTAACTCGCTAAGGGTTTAAAGTTCCGAAAATTAATACTGTTTCAAATCACCTCTGTTTCAAATCTCCTCGGTCTCGACTACTTATTATGCAAAAATTTTAAACTATTATTAGCAAAATAGTTCCACTTGTTTCAAGTTGTTTCTGTCATAAAAGACACTTCACCCACACGCATTGCCTGAAATTTTTAATCCCGCTCACTCTATGACTCTTCGCCCGATCTGCCCATGAGCGTATCATGTATACCTAAGAAGATGTACTAGGTATATAAATGAATCACATGATCTAGGCTGACGAATCCAAAAAAGAAGTTGATACAGAGCAAACAAGCGATGCATGTCGAGAGAGCGCTGCGATGACGGCTGACTCACGCTCCTCGGCTTGCTAATTTGTGTCATCGACGGCATAAAATATTACTGATAACTCTTCGAAAAAAGATATTATCTACTTGTAGATTTGCGCTGAACGTCCTGATTTTCAGGAGTGTATTTACATGTTCCGATTTACCTTTGATCGTGACGTGTATTATTTCGATATTTCACGAACATTTTTTGCTGTTTTATCGACTTATTGGGAAAAATCGATTACCATATCATTTTTCGTGTTCTCACCAGATTTAACATTTAGCAGTCTCGATTATTGTAACCTTCCGATGGGACATTTGACTCCAAAAATATTTTTTAACTAATTTTTCATTTAAAGCCATTTCAAAAATCATAAGACGCGTCTTTCTCGCTCTATGCATTATTTCATTGCAGCAATGTCGGTACTTTCAGCAGACATAATGTACCACGTCCACCACCCACTACTGTTCACGTTGTGACATAAAACTAATTGTAATTAGTTAACAGTCAATTATTTTATCTTTGCAGGTATTCAACATGTTTATTTGCCTTAGATCTTGCGAACACTCCGGCACGCCACATGCAGGTTTCCTTACGATATTTCGTTCACCGCTATAGCGAATCACATTAAACTGCTTAAAACGCACATAACTCCGAAATGTCAGATATGCGTGCCCCGGGATTCGAACTAAAACCCCCGATTTCTTTGTTAAAATAATATATAATATAATAGGTGCTCCCACTCTAGCCGCCCGCAACCCACTAAAAGGGGGCTTTCGGGGTTGCGGGCGGCTAGAGTGGGAGCTCGAACCGTCCATCAGCAACCCCGGGAAGGACGACGGTATGTGTGGCCGCATACCGTTGTAAGGCGCTGGCAAGCGGCGGGGCCTTTAGTCCCTCGCGGGAAAAGCCCGAACATAAGGGCGCCGCGCTTGGAGGACTCCGGTTGTGTTCCTTACGGAGATCCCGGAGTTCTCCACAAGTGCTGAGGTAGGCCACCGGGGGGTTTTAGTGGGTAAAAATCCCACATTACCCTGTGTCACTCCCACGGCACCGGGTACCTTTTGAAGGTTACACCCTCGTCAAAAAAAAAAAAGGTAGGCTTACGTCAATGACATCATCGCTATGTCTGATTGCACAATAAAAGGCTCTACTATTGTTTCGGTACATTTTTATAGATAAATTTAAAGAAAAAAGATACTTAACACCGAATTAAGATCAGCTTATCGAAGTAAGTGCTCGATTAACTCAACCAATAATGATAAATAATTGGTTCGCACCTCACTTTCAACAAAGTAGGTATTATTAATTTTGAGAAAATCATCGCACTTCAAACGCACGCTACATTCATGATCACGTAAAGAAACCTTGCCATTTAACTAGTGGTATTTAATGAGATAACTAGCCATACATTATTGCTGAATAATATACTATACACATAATTATTACGATAACGTTTTGCACTTTATTTGGAGGCCTTTTTTTATGGAATTAAGATAGCAAACGAGCATGCAGCACCACTCTTCCGCTGCCGCCCATAACAACTGTGACCGACCTAGAACTAGACTCAAAGGGACTTAACAGATAAGTTGATTAAAACAACAGATACCTAATTGATTTCGTTACAAATACCGTTGCGTTGTTGCATCGTAAGCATCGTTAGAATCCAATGGATGCAAATAGAAGTTAGATATGCCATTTACACATATTTATAAACTTACAATACCAAAGAATACCTCTGTTTCTTTTTAATAAATAACGCTACACACGCCCACACTATGAAATGAAGACGTGTGGCATGGCTGTCGTGGGTGCAACTGGAACACAAGTACCGAGTACAAAAATGTAAAGTAATCTTTCAGATGATCAGAAATCTTACTAGGCAGTCGAACCCAGAACTCTGCGTTGCATTGCCGGGTACGGGAACCGTGGTCAGATGGTTTCCACGGTCCAGAGGGATAGAAATGCTAGCTTTCTCCCCACGGATTCACCCGCTTAAAATTTTATTTTCAGTTTATTCCCCTTTTTATTCCTTCAAGTGAGGAATTTAAAAAAAAAACTTTTAGTGCTCCCTATATTACTTACCCAAGGAAAGGAACATGCAAACTGTCAAATACTAGCGTTCAGTAATTTCGGCTCTACGTTATCACTTGTCTGTCATTCCCTCACTCATCAAAAGCAGAGTTTTTATATTGATTTTTAAATTACACATTTTAGTCCCACTGTGAATCGAAGCCTTAAATGGTTTAGTTTTAAATTAACGATGTAAATACTTACCTTCATATGTGGAAATTACCGCTTATGGATGGGTAAGTAGTTTTTGCCCACGCACCGCGGGGGTTAAACTTAAACTGCAGGCTTGTTTACAATTTCTGGTGTCTGTAAATGGCTTAGCTATACCGTGGCTATTCCCTTCGCGTTCGATATGGTATTCGTTTGGTAAGCCACACAAATGGCAGCTTTACGCATTCATGATTAAGGTTCATTGTAGATTGACGGCGAGGATTAAAAATGCCTCAAATCCATTTTGTGCACATTGTACAAATAGTACCTAAGCAGTCCCGCAACAGACTGACAGTCTCCAGCCGCCCTTTCGGGAACGAGCAATTCCTTCAAGCAACTAGTCTTCCTACGCCTAATAATTACTCTGTTACACTCAACTTCCTTTATCAGAACGTTAGAGGCTTAAAAACGAAGTTGCGAGCATGGCGTAATAGCATCAGTACACTCGAACACAACCTAATAGCTGTAACAGAAACGTTCCTTGATGACTCCGTTTGTGACGGTGAACTGGTAACTGGAGACTGGAACGTATTGCGCCGTGACAGACCTACGGCTTGTGGGGGTGTCTTACTCGCAGCGAGACCCCCCATTACACTCAGACGACAGTATGATCTGGAAACTTGTAGTGGCGAAGACTTATGGGCTAAATTCTCCTGGCATGGCCGTTCGATTTATGTGTGTGTCGTATATATCAAACCAAGTGCTAGTGATAGTGATTACATGGCCTTTTTCAACAAAGTTGAAAGCTTTATAGCTATTCTCAAAGGACATTTTTTTATATTAGGAGACTTAAATCTGAAAAGTGCATCTGTGAATATTAATAATTATTATGGTTTTTTTGTATCATTTTGTAGTATGTGTGAGAAGAATGTTGTGCTGAAAACGTATGGAGGAATGCTAGATGTAGTATTGGTCCAGAAGAGCGACAGCATTCGCAATGTGACTGTCATCGCTACGGAGGGAATCGTGCCCCCTGATGCGTATCACCCACCGTTAGATATCGTCGTAAGCATCGATTCAACTCGTCACTCGGTACCCCTGGAGCCGAGTAATCTTGATCCAGTGAAAGACTGGAATTTCAAAAAGTATGACATTGAATTGTTAATGGGCTTGCTGTCTGAACACACGTGGACTGACATTCTTGAATTTGATGATACACAATCCGCTTGCCAGCATTTCTATAGTGTAATTTATAGCATGTTCGATCTATGCATGCCAAAAAAGCGAAGGCGGTTGGGTACAAGTAGGCGATATCCTGTTTGGTTCACGCGTGACATTATTCGAGATTGTAAACGTAAATTAAAACTTCATAAAACCTGGAAACAAACCAAATCTGACACAGACTACTGTCAATTCGCAAACATCAGAGCTGATCTTAAATCTCGTATTGACCTCGCGTACAACACTTATATAGAACGCATAGAGACTGATGTCAAAGTTAATCCGAGAAGGTTTTGGCAACATATTTGTTCTCTTCGATCCAAGGGAGGCTTTGAGCCCACTATTATGTATAATAATACAATGCTTTCTGGGCCACAAGCCGCGCAAGCTATTGCTGACTTTTTTGCCAGCGTTTTCCTGCCTGATAGCCCGGAGCTAAGTGTGTCTGATGGTACCGTCGCGAGTCATGACATGAACAGCAACCTAGTAAACATCTTAAAGATAACCCTATCCGACGTTGAAAATGCAATTGATAAACTCAAGTCTAATATTTCTGCTGGCCCTGATAATCTACCTCCTTACATTATCAAAGGTGCTAAAAAATCTCTTTGCTTTCCACTCTACCACATATTCAACTTAGCCTTGAAAACTGGAAGTTACCCTTCGCACTGGAAAGTGTCGAGAGTAACTCCAGTACCAAAAAGCTCAACCAGAGACGTGGTAGAAGAATATCGACCTATTGCTATACTATCGTCACCGGCAAAGATATTCGAAAACATTTTACATAAATATTTATACGACCAAGTAGATGCATTCCTTTGCAATGAGCAGCACGGTTTCAGAAGTAAACGTTCGGTGGACACAAATCTTTTGACACTCGTTGAGTACATTTCCTCTCGCTTAGAAAAGGGATACCAAGTTGATGTACTCTATTTCGACTTCCGGAAGGCGTTTGATAGGGTCAAAAATGACATACTGCTTAAGAAGCTTGCGGCCATTGGCTTTGCCCCTGGCCTGCTCAAGTTACTAGCTGACTATCTCTGTAACCGCCAGCAGTATGTCAAGCTCGGTATCTACGAGTCTCGACCCTATTATGCGAGTTCCGGAGTCAGCCAGGGTTCGATCCTCGGTCCTTTGCTGTTCCTGCTCATGATAAACGACCTGCCATCAGTTATCACGAACAGCAAGTGCTTACTTTATGCAGACGACCTTAAACTCTTTGCCGAAATAAAATCAGATGCTGACTGTGACTTGATGCAGAGAGACATAGACTCCATTTTCCAGTGGAGTGTTGAGAACAAAATGGAGTTTAACATGAATAAATGTTACTCGATGTCATTTGGTCGGATGCGCGAGCCCCTCCAGTATACATATAAAATAAACGATCATGTAATGACCAGGACGCACAATATTAAAGATCTAGGGGTTATATTTGACGTGAAACTAACATTCAACGACCACATTATTGCCTTAGCGAAAGAATCCCATAAACGCCTGGGATTTGTCCTTAGGAGCGCAAGGGATTTTCACTCTATAAGTGTTATCAGACTTATATTTAGCGCGCTTGTGCGATCAAAATTAGAGACTAGTGCCTGTGTCTGGAATCCTTATCAGAATGCCTACAAGTTGCTTCTAGAGAAGGTTCAAAAGACATTCCTGCGGTATCTGTATAAACGTGTCAACGGATACTATCCCTACTTGTATCCAACTAAATTTCTTTTGGGTTGTTTGGGGTACAACTCATTGGAAGTCCGTCGGGATCATCATCAGTTGATCACAGCTTGCAAGATATTTCGTGGTAGGATAGATGCACCAGACCTCAGTGACGAGTTGTGTCGATTCTTTGTGCCTGATAATTACTTCCGGTCCCGCAGACATAAACTGTTTGCTGCACCCACGGCGCACACGGTCGCGAGATCCAACTCGCCTATTCCCCGCGTTCTCTCTCAGTTTAACGCTCTTCTGGATGCATACCCTGAATGCGATTTGTTTGCGGATGAATGGTCGAAAATATTGTCGGTATGTTTGCAGTTCTGCGAGCGAGAAGTATAGCTGTGATGTCTCTATAATTATTGTAACTGGTTTTTACCGTTTTAATTATAGTAAATAAATAAATAAATAAATAAAGTTGTTTTAAGCGGGGAGTGGTATTTCCATATCCTCAGCGACTTAAGTTACTTATAGTTTAGGGATTAGGATTTTAATGCAACGATTTGTAATGTTATTTAAAAATTTCGTTCATTCCTTCATTCATTTACCATTGAGAAAGAGAAAGTAAAGCTCACAACGTCTTTATTACCGTAATCCGTAATCTTCGCAAGGCCCTGCGATCGATCCGTCTGCATTTCTCATCCCATTCGTTGTTGTGCGAGGTTTCACTTTCATGAGCGGAGTGCAATACTTATGTGGTAATAATCCCTGAGTATGATCCGTTATTGGCTTTCACTTTATCACACCCGTGGCCGGCAGAGAGAGTCTGCTGACTCGCTGCTTTTAGTGTTCGGTATCATAGCTAGCGCAAGCATTGATAACAGATCTAATCTGTATTTGTCCGTGGTTCATCCTAATGGAATTAAATAATGGACCAAAGATTGTCTTGTCAGTCGATGAGCAACAAAATTTTCAGCCTTCAGCATTTTAGGGTTCCGTATTTTATAGCTTCTTTTTTAAAGTCGGTCAAAGGACAACAATTTGACTGTATTTTTTTGTGTGTTATCTCAGTACTTTGCACTGGGTGAACCATTTTTGATATATTTTTTGTACTCGAAAGGCAATGTTTCACGTCTGGTCCCATATAAATGTGAGGGACGTCGGACAGGTAGTTTTTGAGTTATCTCTACTTGTCGATTTTGAAGTCGGTTTTTTTAAGTTAGTTATTTTACAAGTAATCTTAAAATCAGAAAGGTTCATACTATTTATTATTACGCTAATCTTATACGCTATTAAATGCAGATCAGAACTTTGTTTACTTTCAAATAGAATGCGTATAGAAAATCCATCCCAACAAACAAAACAAAAACATAATGACGAGAGGTTTAGAAAGTGGTAATCCAAAACTTTGCCCTATATTACAACCTCTTATTTCACTGACGGAAGATCACATAAAATAAAAATATTAAGTAAGTAAAATTTAGATGTTATCGTGCCACCGAGATTTTTAACCGACTTCAAAAAACAAGGAGGTTCTCAATTCGACCGTATATGTATATGCTTTTTTTTATGTACGTTCAGCGATTATTCCGTCGTTTATGGGCCGATTTTGATAATTCTTTTTTTGTTGTAAAGTAAATATGCGCAATGGGATCCCCTGATAAGGACACCAGGATCTGATGATGGCATCTCGGAGAAATCGAGGGGAACTTTCGAAAATTGTATGGACAACTAGTGTGTTTGTTCATGTTATCATAAGTACATTAAAGCGCTACCATTTCATGAAGATCTGGAGTCGATCTGATGAAGCCGAAAGACAGTCGAGGGAACTCCTCAACGATTTACTGCAGTTATCTAGTGTTTGGGCTTGATTAATTTGCAGTGACGAGAACTTTACACTTATTTATGTTGAATTGAGCGCCATCTGGCGAGTAGTTTTTGAGTTATCTATACTTATCAAGATTGAAGTCGGTTATTTTTTTTGTAAAAAGCAATTATATTTCAGTCAGTGGACAATATTTCAATGTTTAAATAATATTTATAAAAAGGGAGGTACCATTGTGTAGTAGGTACGCTCTTAGCTTAAAAGAATAATAATATTAGCATCAAAATAAACATCGTCATTAGTCATTACATTTTCATAGTAAAATACATATGTATAATCCACGGGGGTTTAAAATAATATATGTATTACCAAAATTACGAAGTAACCATGCATGCAAACTCTACTTTTCAAAAGAAAATTTTGATAGAGAATTACGTGTGTACTTATTTAATAAAATCATCATCCTCGCAACGCAATCCTCCCTCAGACTTTGAGGGGTAGGTTTAGGCCATAGTTCACCACGCTGGCCAAGTGTGGAATGACAGGCTTGGGCTTCACATACCTTTGCAAACACTATGGAGAATTCTTAAATGAGCAGGTTTTAACACGCACATATTTTTCGAAAATTTAAAGTTCTTGCAGGATTCGATTTCTGGCTTGCTTTGTTTTTCTCTACCAAACTATTACTCAAACCTCTAACTTCTAATTAATAAAGTGAACGTTATATAAATCTTAACTCACTTAAATTATCCCTTGTTTCAGATTAGGGTTCAAAGAACCCCTCCGACGAAACGATTCGAGTGCGGCGTGACAGAAGTTTTACTTCGTAGCCCCTCGAAATATAGCAATCGCTCTGTGACTGTCAGGCACTAAGTTATCTGCACCGCTCTCACCGTATCATAAACGACCAAACACGAAATTGCCCTCTGTCAGTGGCCACGGTAGAGGGCGCCACTTATTTAAGATTTATATATGCATATATAAACGGAGAAGGGATCTCTATGTGACGTCACAATAACTCATTGTGATCTTAAATTTTAATAATAAAAGCTTCATTACTTACTCGCATTTTAACGTGTAGATATACTCGTTATAGTTAGAATTGTTTTGTACGTATTGAAATTTGTAAATAAATAAAAAATCTAACCGCAATTAAAATCGATTGTCGCGTAGGTAACTTTTATACTAGTCATTCATCTAGTGTTTATTTTTGTAATATTCTAAAATCGAACGTAGATATTTTATATTACTAAAAATATTTTTAAAATTTAAAAAACGAATAATAAAAAGAGGATATAAATAATCGTGGAACACTTACCAAAGAAGAGCTTGCGTTCGTGAAACCGTCCAGTTAGGAGTGCCGTAGAAAGCAAAGGAAGATGCAGGCCCAGATCGGGGTAGGCAGCGAGCTGCAGCGCTCCTACAGGATGCAGGACTTCGCGTCGCCCGGCGTCGTCATGCGCGAGCGCAGCTTCATACGCCCGCAGTCCCATCACAACATGCATCATAACCAGGTAACATGCTTACTTTTTTAATAACATAGATAGAATAGACGAGCTTCTAAATTCCATTATAGTGTACATATGTATATCTTGTTTATCTATACCTATTAATAATAGAAATGTAACTTGAACAAATCTATACTAATTTAAAGAACATTAACTTCCGTTTATCCTTCATCGATATATTATGCAAATATAGAGTTTGGAAACATCATGATTCAAATAATTTAATATATATAAAATTTAAAATTCAAGGATTTTATGATATACTGTTATAATAATATAGATTATTATAGCAAACTATACTTGATACTCATGCAAACGATTGGCGTAGGTAGATACAGTCAGCAACAAAGTAAGTGGTCAATATATACTTACTCATAATAAATGATAAAAAAATACCTACTTATTAAATCAAGTGTGTATTTAATACAATTTTACAGCATTAACCACTGATTTAATTTATGAATTTATTTTATCTAGCGTCTAGGCTGATGCTTCTAGCAAAGTGATTTTTTATTTGCTCGCATATTTACTATTGAGGTGATAAAATTCTGATTTTTATTTTTATAACTACTAAATTCCTCACTTTGCAATCTACATACGAAAAAAGAATGAGTATGGTGCATACGGTCCGCGGCCGGTATCTGTGAAGTGATGTTGGTTGGTTTGTCAAGTGTGGGTTGATGAAAAGTGTGCAAAACGACTTTGCACGCGGACGCTCATACAGGTGTGATGTGGTACATAGTAGGTCCCCTGCACGGCCCTTGGCCCTTGGCCCTTGGCCCTTGGCCGCAGTAAGTGTGTCACTGTGCAGACCTTGGCCATAAAAGTGTGACGTTCGTTACCACCACTGCTCTACATACATAATAAATTATTAAGTTCGTAGCATTTGACTTCGTTGCTGACTGTACTATCTGATAGAGAACGTTACTAACGGCGTACCTAGTCACTTTTAATATTGAATGGCATTGTAATCGAGCCGTGGGCGACACCGCCGACACCCACCGCTGCGCAGCCCGACGTCCTTAATACTGTTACGATATTATGTTTTAATTATCTTGTATTACTCAAATACATCTATTGTTGTAGATTCACTAGATTTAATGATATGCAGGTATCTGCACGTTGAGTAATGTAGATTAAGCTACATTCTTGTACAATGTAGAGTCTGTAATGTCGCATGCAAATCATAACTCACACTGTTAATCATGTTGCACTAGGTACCTTCATAGATGTTAACATCGTTACATTATTGTAACGTTCATTATCTGTAAGTATGTATGTACTACTCACCATAGGTGAGCAATAATACAAATCGTTGGAAAAGTCTGCTTTTCTTAATATAAAATATTAAATATTTCCTAATCTCAAGAAAATTCAGAAATGCTATGCGCGTACGTGCAGGAAATTCTTACTTTTTCGGTGTTGTCTAATTCCTGGGTGAATAGTGAATATTAATTTTTTTTTATGTTTACAGTTTCCGAACAATGGGAAACGGCGGAGTATGATTCTGACGAACGCGAAAGGAAAACCTACCCTCGAAATATACAGACCTCCAGGTAAGATTGTAAATACAATATAAATATCTATACAGCTGTTAATGTACAGAATTTAAGACACAAACAACAGTTTTATTGCAATTTCATTACTTATTTAATTACTTACGGGCGGATCAAAGTAGTTTTGTTGGAATTTACTCTGTGATACTAAATTCATAAATCGTAATTCAAATACTACTGGCTGCCAAGCGTCACTACGCAAAATTGGCGCCAAAATTAAAAATAAACAAAACATCATATTTGGAACGAGTCGACAGTCTCATGTTTGTGTCGGTCGGATGCGTTTGTCACGTTTGTTGGCGGTTTTGTTGGGTGTAGTTATGTGTTGATGTGTTGTGGTGTGGTGAATACTGTGTTATGTCGCGGTGTATTGTGAAGCAATCGGTGCCGGCGGGCGCGGTTGCGGTCGCCCCGGTGGCAGCGCCTCCTGCCGCGGTTGCGCCGACAACCCTCCCACAGACTATATCAGAACCAGCTCAACCAGCAGGTACAATGTTAAAGAATGTCCTACTCTCTTCCGTAGTTTTTTTAGCTGATTTCAGCTCAGTTTCGGCAAAATAAAACGGGTCAATCAAAGCCCTTCACTTTAAGAAGTTTGAAACCTGCGAGCTTTGCGGTTTAATTGTTCAATTCTATCTCTGTAAATAACTCTTTGGTTACTTCAAAATGAAACGTCAAATGACAGCCATATTTCCACGTAATTTTTTTTATGAAAATATTTAAATTCACAGTACAGAACCTGTTCTTATCAAATGCATCAACTAGATTCACTGGATTCAAGAAATTCAGAGGACTTATATTTCAGAACAAGTGCAAAAGTTCTAATTCAAACTGGATAAAAAAACCGTAGTCAAATAATTTATAGAAATCCCAAACTCGCTAATCTCATTGAACTGCGGGAGACCAAATCATTTCCTGAATTAGCTTGATCTTAGTACGCCTGTTAATTTTTGGCTACTGTTAATACGATTGGCTTACGGAATAATCCGTTAATCTATAAGAAAGTTGTTAATCGTTTGAGCGAAACGACGCGCATCGCAGGCCAGTGGCGTACAGCGGTACGCACACACCACCACAACATTATTCACGTATGACTCAAAGAAAACTAACTCTATAAGATTGTTTAACAATGTTTAAGTCACAAAGGGCGTATACTGAACCTATGTTGAATGAAAAAGAACCCATTGTAACCTAAAGTGAAACCCTTCGATCTATTAAATGTGAAACCTCTCGCAATATCATGAATTTTAATTATCTTTTTTATGGTTCATGGACTAAATATTATTGGTTACGTGAATATGAGTTGCAATAGCTATTTAACCACGAACATAGGTGTACTGCGTGTTTGTAGAAATTAAATAATAATAAATTATGAAAAGTTATAACGTAGTTGGGTCCAAATTGTCTTTGTCGCTGTCATTAAACCCACTTACCACAACAAACATGATTTATCTAATCCGTTCAATGTGATGACTGCCAACGTTTTGTTTATTTTTCATTTTGAATATACGAAAACTAGTAGCAGGCTAAATAGCTATAAGTAAGTGTGTGTAAGCTGTGAATGAAACTCAGAGTAAAATAAATAACCTTAGAGTGACACCCCCGCAAGAGAATTCCCCGTGGAACGTCTCACGTTAATTAAAGTACACGCAACTAATGTAAGACTGGCACCGAAACACGAGAATCAATTTGGGAGAAATTTATTCCGTGTGCTTCCATTGAGAATCATAGATGAATTTTACTCCAATGACCTTACAATTGCTAACCATGTGTGTTTTGAAGGTAGGGCAGTTCTTTGTCAAACTGAACCTACAAAAAGAAACAGCGCAATCTGGCGTTGCAAACTTTTGGGAAATGAACAGTTTTAAAGACTATTGAGGTGATACACCAGCTGTTGCAGTTAAATCAATTATAAATTATTGGATTTGGTTAAGATTTTTACCCAAGTTGATTTGCGAGACTATTGGTTTGCCTTGGTTAGCCTAGCGCCTCCTCATATAAGGGGGCTCTATATACTTTAGTCCAAGATAGCCCAAACTTCAGATCCCTGCTCGTGGTGCACCTTGCAAATGTGCAAATTTAATATTTGAAACCAGTTTAAACGATTAATTATGTTTACTATGGGTACTTTATACAATTGGTTAAATACGGTAACAGACTTACATTGACATAATAACGGTGCATTGCGTGACATTTTATTCAAATAATGTCAATTGAATGTAACGAACGTGCGGCGGATTGTGGTCGTGTTACGCGGAGAGTAAGTAATACGATCATCGCGTCGACCTCATTTCTAATCCTGTTGCACTTGTAAATAAGTAGATAAATGCTACTTAGGGTACCGTGTTATCAATGTGTGTAATATATTAGTATTACATGGATTACAAGTCTAATGGGGCATGAATATTTGAAATTCACTGAAATTTTCTTTAAAGCTAAGTTTTAATATCCCGTTGGTTCGTCCTGAAGATCGGTAACGGTAACTGAATTCAAAAGGACTTTTTACTTCATGTCTACTTCGCTCTGATGGTGATACGTTTGCTAATGCAAGACAGTAACATGATAAAGTAATTATCAGGCAAGCTATCGCTTTTGTAATTATAATAATCAACCGTGAAATAGGTACGTCTTTTAGGATATTTCAGCAGGAACATTGTAGAGCTATATTGCAGTTGTAGAGACACGTGGGCTAGTAAGTACTAGTGCGTTGTTGACGTTGTTGCGTATGTAAGTAACGATGGTACTTGCCGTAAGATAACCTTCCCAGTCATGTACAATCAGCACATTTTCAAACAAAATGCAACCAAAAATGTACCAATTATACCAATATTATTACTATTTTGGAGCCAATTCTGAATAAAACGCAGGCAGCCAGATTAAAGTATTAATAATAATTAATTGATTACGCTTTTATGTAATTTGTATGTTTATGATAAAACTCGCATAGATTATTGTTATTTATTAATTCACTTAAGAATGGAGGGTGTTGAGTTTTATCCGTATATTTATTTATTGTAAATATGTAAACAAATCTTCAACATTTACCTATAAATAGTCACTTTCATCAGTGCAAATTTTTTATAATAAAGTAGAATATTAATGTCATCATGTCTCACAGTCATACATGTATTATACACAAACACATCTACATGAACTTGAATCTATTACTTTGTTCCCACTCATTCATTAAATCATTATCATTTATCACTATGAGCATGACTGACTTACTTTTTACGTATGTACTTACGTAACAAATCATCCATAGTATAATAGGTAGTAAAATATGTTTATGGTATTTCTTTATGTTGTGTACATAGTTATTAAGTATTTATTACTAACCAGCTCGCACTAAACCTGTGGCATAATACGAGTATATATGTACATTCGAATAGGTACATAAAATTGTTATACTTAAGACTTGTAACGATTATAGATTATAGATGGATGGATTTAAAACGTAGGTGCCTTGCATACTCGTAAGTTTGTTAGGTATGTCAAAAAACTTACGTAATGAGTTACGAGGAAATTGACTTTTCTTACCATTGTCAAAATGTAGTACCTACAATTTAAACATAGTAAAATCTACAAAATGAACAATCGAATAACCTAATCATTTTCTTCACACATCACTACCACTCAATGCTACTATAGGACTCTACCTACAGTAATAAGGAGAAGGAGCAGCTAATGTTTGCTCTCAGCACACCCACATGATGAAATAACGTAAAAACTTTTGTTTTCAATTCGAAACCTTTTAATACAAATGCAAGCCGAGCGACCATAAGGCGTGCGCGTAGCTGATGATCAGCACCCTCTGTGCATTCATCGTAAACAAATTCATCAGCGTCGACGTAACATTATTTCCAGCCTTAACATGAAGTTATTTCGGTGCGCACACGGCAGCTCGGACTGTCAGTCTGGTGGGGTGAGGGCCTGTGGGCTGAGTGCGAGTTTTCAGTGACAAAACGCGCTCGCTACGTAACTGCGAGTTAGCTAAAATTTGTATGGGATCAAGCTGAGTCATTTACGGCCCGCTAGGTGGCTCTGCTCCGATCCCATACAAATTTTAGGTAACTCCCAGTTACGTAGCGAGCGCGTTATGTCATTGAAAACTCGTACTAAGGCCCCTGGTAGCCTGGTACAGTCGCGAACGGGCTAAATTGTTCGGGTGACTAACGTCCACCGGCAGATCTCCTTAACGGTAGCGATTAGCGTCCCGGCGGCCGTCACGCGACGTCACGTCACGACTCACGCGGCCGGGACGCTGCCGACACGTGCCGACGCGATGACTCCCTATCTTCTCCATTGAAGCGCAACTCAGCAGTTGTCTTTTATTTATTGTACGTCAATTACTAAACAATGTGCATTACGTGGGCATATGAAAAGATAATTATCAGCAAAAAATAATGATACACTCATTGAATTCTGTTTATTAGCTACTGTTTTTGTGATTTTTGTGAGCTTCCAAGAAAGGCCCCTTCAGCATACAAAAACCCCATCTTCCTTTTGTACATACGTGTGAATTTTGGGATTATTTAAAGCTGTTAATAAAATGCTATAAAATTTAAGTTCTCAATACAAATAAACTTTTACTCTTTCATTTGGCCTACATCAATCTGTACTCATTCCACCGCTCCACCACTCACCACCGGATCACTCATCAGTTTCCTGTCTCGCAGCACCTAACACGGCCATCTAACCGCTGTCCTATCACCTCTTCTCTTGACGCCCATGTTGACCACCAGGTGTCCGCACAGACGGCGTTGCGACCTCGCCGCCGGGCTCGGGCTCGGCGACCAACGCGACCACGCCGACCAACAAGCTGAACGTCCACGCCAAGGAGTTCACCATGGCCAAGCCAGCCGAACTGCATAATAGGTGAGTTGGAACATTTTTAAACCGACTTCAAAATAACTAACTTTTTACAAAAAAATAACAGACTTCATAGTCGAGCTAACTCAAAAACGAGTCGCCAGATGTTGCTTCGATTTATAAAGTACCACATGACGAGGACTACCTACCTACCTTTCGAACAAAAGTAGAATCATCAAAATCTGAACCCCCAATCAAAAGTTATGAAGTTTTGAGCATTTTATTTAAGCGACATCTGGCTAGTGGTTTTTGAATTATCTCGACTTTGAAATCTGTTATTTTTTGGGAAAGTTATTTATTATTGTTTTACCGCGCTCACTCACATGCGCGCGATCCTTCGTTCATTGCACGTATTGTCACAGCTTTCATAGCTGCTTGGAATACCACGAAATTGTTAAAAAAATCGCATAATCATTTTTGTGATTGTGTGTCCTACTTGTGGTGGGTTCGCGTAGATATTCTCGTGAATGTGAGTGAGCGCCATTAGAATAAGGTAGTACATGTTGCGGATATGTTGCTTGATGGCATAGTTGGTGTATGAAAACAGCGTATGTAATCAAGGGGATAACTGCATACATTTGAAAACATTACGTTACCTCACGTAGTTTCAGTTTCAGAGATAATATGTATAGGGTTGCGCCCAGTGTCCCTGTGTTTCATTTAAATGATGTTGTACTCTGGGAAAAATATCTCTTGCGAAGAGTTTTTTGACAATCATATATCAGGTAGGTACCTACACTCACCTCGACACAAACAGCAAATTTATTTACGACTATTCACGGAAGATACTAAGTATTTAGTTTGTTAATTCTTTGAGGTACATAGTTTATGTCCTGAGCTTTATGTAGTTACGGTGAAAGTTTATATTTCTCAGGTCTAAGCTTATTACAATAGGATCTATTTCTCGTTTACCTTTCAGCTGTACCCTATCAGCCATAACTAATTGTACATTTGTACATAACCATATTTATGCGCGCGTGTCGTAAATGTTTTAGAAATCATTGTGTGGCTAACCACTCGTTAATGATTCAGTTGTGAAAATTAATAAACTGGATATTTAAATGTTTCTCATATATATAATTAATAATTTAATATGTATATCATATCTACGTCAATAGCTTAGTTAACAATTTTACTCACACTGTTTTTGCAGTTATTAAATTATGCTGCATATTGACGACCCGGATGACGCAATGATCAATATGCCAGATCGCTGTTCCGAGGGTCCTGGGTTCGATTCACAGCGAGGCGGAAATTTGAATGATGAGTTTAAATTTCCGTTCTTGGTCTGGATAATTATGTGAATATGTGTCCTTGTCTTGTGTGCTCAGAGAATCCTAGTATGGAGCTATGAGCGTGTAGCGTTACTATGCTTTCCAAAACCTACAGAAATGATCCATTGATTTTCTCTTTGAGTTTCTCTTGGTAATGTCAGCGAATATTGTTTGGAGTATCATCGTCGTTATGGAGCCGATGATACGCATCATTGTTATATGTTTACCGAATTTGGTGCGTGGAGGTCTAATGTGATGTGATGTGAGCAAATGCTGGTAGAGCAAAGTTCTTTCGAGGACACGCTTTTAGATGATAAAAAAGATTCTGGAACTTGTTTGTTAGTGTTCTTGATTCATGTTTCTCGAGGTAATCCCCTTCCGAAAATATTTCATTGTATTCGACAGTGACGCTCTTTGGATTATTAGTTTTTGTGTGACGTTATGATAGCTAACAAATTGTTGATAACTCTCTTACATACTATGAAATGAAGCCTAGAAAAGACTTTTCCGAACATGAACCAGTATGCTTAGGTCTTTTCCGGTCCTGTAGAACTGGGGTCATTCGCGCCCCTGACCTCACTCCTCTAAGCCCGGTCACTCAAAGTCGCGAGTATACTCGAACCCACAAGAGTTGGACGACCTTCGTAAATGATTGTGAGAAGTTTTTCACACATTCGTGGTTTTCGTTTCGTAAGCTGTAAAAGCTATGACGTTTTTTTTCGCACTTCAAAGCGGGCGAACTCCACTCAAACCTTCGAGTAGTTAGCCACACATACATGCAAATATTCGTACAAAACGAAATCGAAATGACCGATGTAACGATGAATGGCTAAAGGTGAAAAAAATGTGATCTATTCGGTGGGTCGAATAGCATGCCAACCAATCGGTTACATTTGGCGAATAAAATTGAATCTTTCAATCTTTGGAGAAGTCTCGAAATTTATGTCTTTTGGCAGTGGTAGCCTATCAATGTGACGTGATGTTTTGAGTGCCCTGCTCAACGATCTCTGTGCGTTTCGTCGTACTTGTGTCACTTGAATGTGCAGTTTGTGTACTATGTACTATCTGACTGTTTACACTAAAGTAAATCATAATTTAAAATTTGTTCTCCACCAACTGAGCTCGCGTGACAACAATATCTATTGTCTATAACATCATCACTGCACTAAACCGCGACATTAAGTAATAACTACTTAGTAAGCTTCACGCATTTGTTTTAGAGCCAAATAAAGGTTATTAGATGTGCGTGTTGCGGAATTATAAATATCCGGCTAATGGCTCATGATGTAATATTTTGGCGAGTACCTACTGTACAGTATTGCCTACAATTAAGTATCTGTCCTAATTACCTAGTCATTATTTTTAAACACGCAGATATATAGGAAGGCATATCTTCATTGAGCTCATCATGTGTTAGGTAATTTTGAAATTACTGCCCAAACTAAAAATTTGAAATGTATCTATCGACTTAAAATTATTGTGTTAATTTCAATGCACCGATATTTCGATGGGGGAACATGTTACATTACATTTCAAACGGCGATCGATGTGTTTGTAAGCGGTGTTTATCTCTCGACTTCTTTGAATTCGGTGGGAGAAACTGCACTTGTTTCCAATACTCCGATTCCGATACTATGTTTTGACTTTTGACAAGTTTTTTGAATTTCTTAGTGGAGTTGTCTTTCGTTATCGTTGAATTCTATAAAAAGACAGTAATTGGCTGAGTCGTAATTATTAACGTCAAAAAATCTAGACGAATGTACCTACCTATTTCTGAATGAAGACACAGCTCAATCGTAACGATCACTTTTCGCTTTCTACCATCGAACCTCGTTGCTATATCCGCGTGTGAAGAGGTTGTGGCGTAGTGACGAACCGCTGGCGGCGATCCAATTGGGAGCAGAGAGATCTACGGGGTGGTTAATGTGGCATCCGGTGATGCGGCCGCCCGGCCGGCGTGCCGACTGCCGCGTAAACAGCATCAAGTGTATTGTGGTCCTTATCAGCTTATCACTCCGCTCTGCGCCGCGGGGACGCAAGCACGCGCGTGACGCACGCGCACCGACACGAACACAAACAAACACGAACCGACGCGAACGCATCCGAACGAACTGTTTACCGTATCCCGGGAACGCTGACTCGCGCCGCTTACGCTTGCACGTTTTGCACGCCGATTGCCTACAGTGCTTTCTCGGTAATGTAAGCTCGCGAGTGTTTACTTACTTGGCCGAGACTGTGATCTATTAATAAAGTCGCGGTGCTATGAGGTGAAATGGAACGTAATTCAACAGCGACAGATTGCCAAGTTTGCGCAGGGATTTGTAAAACGATTGTTGTAAAATAATTCCCTGTCGGCAAGCAAACGCCAGTGTTTGTCTTGATACCGAGTGATAAGTGATACGTGTGTGCCAAGTTTTGTGGATGTCTTAGACATGATGCGTGGAAGATACTCCACTTCTGATATGTGAGTACCTACCTACCGGCTTCCAATGACTTATAACTTCCAATAACAATGTTGCAACTTTTTGCGAATAAAACACATATTACATTGCTTATCGTAGTATCGATATAAACGTCACATACTCGTATTACCCATATAGAGTTCATAGTATGTCCTAATAAGTGCGACTAGTTCTTCTCACACATTCACACCTCTAGAATGACACGACGAAACTAAATGAGTATTATCAGCATTCAAAAGGTTTCTCACTAAACTTGCGGATTTTAGTGTCGTCATGAAAGTGTGTGTGTATGTTATATATTTTTGGATTCGTTAGGCATGACCAAGTGCCCCCGTGACACACGGTGTGCCTCACACGCCTACTCTAATATGTCATGTTTACGTCACTCGTTGACTGATGATCCTTGGCAAATGGTCCAAAATAGTGATAACGTTCCTATTTATCTACCTGAAAAAGATCCATGTAAACCGTAAACTATGTCAGTAGGTAGTTATCACTTCCAAGGTTTCTTCCTACTGGAGATGTGCGTGTGCGTGGTCTATCTCAAAATGATTGTCTTTTTTGTAAAAGGTCCAATACGATGTCAGAGATGAAGTAGACATGTGTACCGTACATTGATTACCATCTATTGTTGTTTTGTGGACTACCTACGCATAAAATTTAAGGATGTGATAGTCGTGGAATTTAAAAAGTGCTGCAGATTGGCTTCAATTCTTGACATTGATGGGCACGGCTGTCTGGTAGTTAACTCAACATAACATGTTATCATTCTTCTGAATTGCACCCGAGGTTTACAATTTTGGGAAGGAGCTATAATTGGCCAACTGGAATTTTAAAAAATTTCTATTAATGGATGCTTAAGGATAACACGAGGCATAGAGCGTAGAGTTATGAGAGCTGCAGTATGCGGCCTACTATGGAATATTTTCCGTACACTCTATTGTATTGCTGTTGTTGTTGGGATTATCTGACAGTAACATCAGAAGTCAGATTCTAACTGCTTCCTCAAATTCATTTCTTAGCGAGTGTTCATCTGTTATAAAGAACACCAGTAAGTATTCAATTTAATTATTCTTAACCTCTAGTACTCTAGGCTTAGGTTGTGCGTTTTCTGTCTGACTGTCGGCGTTAAGTTTTGTCCAGTAAAACTGTGAACATATACTATCTATATGTAAATTATATGCAAATATCGTTATCTTCGACAGATGGCTCTTACAGCAGTAATTTTACTTTAAATGTTGTCAATGTATGCTCTGAGTAAATAATATTCTCATATGCGTCACGTCAGTCAAGTTAGTGTTTTGAATAACTAGCAGATCAGTGTATTGAAGCTGGGTAGGTGAGCCGCTCCAAGGTCGGTTGTACGACCGTTTGACATTGGAGCATAAATTATACCATCCATAACAATGACTCACATCATCAATTCATTTTGTCATTTCCACTAATTGGGCAGAACGAGTATTTGCAGGACCTAAACTGGGTATGAGGGGGAATCTTAATATAGTAACGATCTATAAGTAAATGAACAGACATGGGTCACGTGATGACCTGTGGTCGCTGTCGCTCATGCCACATACTCTGGTTCAGTGTCGAAAATATCACCAAATATATTTCTGTCGTAGAGGGAAATGGCAAATAAGAAGTATTGGTATACCTAAAAGAAGAGATCTTAACAATACTGTGGCTTAACCCGCTTAACAGAGTGATTTCGATCAGGCAATGTAACTTGGGCTCGAATTGCGTAGAGCCATTTGCTCCACAAATATTGATTGGATTTTAAGTCAATTTCAACATGTTTAACCGAGGAATATAAGACGAAAGTTGACGTTAACAAGGATTGATTTCGAAAGCCTAAGGCTACACTAGTATTTACAGCAGTGTCAGCCGAGGCTTAAAGAGCTGTCGAGCGAGAATGAACCAGCCAAAGTTTTGAACTTCCATTAAATCTATGGGTCTTTTGAATTCTGTATAAGAGCATTTACAAGTGACCAAGGTCGAATGAGTATGGTGACAAGTTGCGGTCACGCCGGGTGTCTGGTTTCGCCCACGTGATCGCTGGCTCGCCGATGGATCGGGTTACCTGCTGTCGTTATCTCTCAATTATTAAAACTGTTAAGTCATTCAGGATAATATTTCATGGACATCACGCCCTGGATAGACACTTCATTTTGAGGATAACTACTTCCTTCGTTTTGGACAGGGTTCCTATAATCAGGTAGAATTTTTCGAAATTGTTCACAGAAAGAAAGCAATTTTACGTATTATCAAAGATAAATGATAAGGACATGATGCTCTTATACACCAATTACATCTTCTGGGACTTTGATTTTACTTTCTTTAACTTCTTAATTAAGCAATTTCTACAATTCCACAATATAACAAATGCTCCAAATTGGCTGGATAAGTAACACAAAGTGGTTTTAAATTAAGTTCAATGAATGGTTCGTACCGTCAACTCGTCTGGTCGGGCTGAATGCCTCTGCCGGCAGCTATCCGGCAATTTCCACTGCGGTAGTTGCGGTCTTGTTATGTGCCTGCGAGTATGAATCATGATGTGTTGTATCGTCTGCGTTTTAATAAGGACTAGTGACTCTGACTGTTACTCCAGTTCTGCCTGCTACATTGGACCGTATTCATTTAGTTAAAGGGATATTTTAAATTGGATAAGGATTGTTTTATTTCCTATGTCAATTTTAACTTTCTTCGCTTCTTCGTGTTAACCTTAGATAACTATGCTTGAGGTCATTCTCCTTCATGTATAAAGGGTATAGGTAAGTGCTACGATTTTTAAAAATACAAAATTGTCAAACAACCCAAGAATAATCTCAAAGTTGTGTGAATACTATGTACATAAGTAGGTGTGTACAGTTTGTCAAGAAAGTCATGAAAAAAAAGGAGGGCGCCACTATAGTTTACATGGCATCACCATGACACTACTCTATGTCTTATGTAGTTGGATTAAATAGTGTTGATACTTGATTTTTTTTTATTCACAAAATAATATTATTGGACAGATGACCACTAGCACATAAGATTTTGATTATTCTTATTTGTTTCTTCATAAATGTTTTACATTTAAAAGTGCATGCTCTCATGTGCGTCACAAGTTATATTACCATGAAGTTACATTAATTATTGTCATTTTTTCATTAATTTAATGATAATAAATAATTCACCCTCTCATTACATTTTCATGACCTTTCCAAAACAGTGGTAGAAATAACCTACATTACAAAATATTCACATGCTTATTTTGGATTTCAATGAGAATTAAACCTAACAAAATAAAAAGATATGTTAAAAAGAAATATTCTCTTACGAAAAGCAGCTTTTAAATATACTTAAATGAATCAACAGAATAAATTAAAAAAAAAACAAAATTTATTAAGATTAAAGAATTTTTATTAATTAGTTTGTATCCGAATCAAAATCCAGGTATTCAACTCCTGAAAAATTTGTTTCTGAACAATGAGGTTGTTCTGTTTCAGCACCTTCAGAAACACTAGAACTGTCCTCACCCTCCGAGATAACCTCCGAGTAGTGAGATTGGTTCATTTCTTCATCTTCAGATTCACTTGAACTATCTTCGCCCAGCGGGATGACAAAATCGTCTATATCATTATAGAGAGTTCCTCCTCGAGCATAATATTCATTTTCAATCTTAATAACGTGGTCAACACAATTTTTCCAGTCCTGTACGGTTACTGATTGAAATGCTTCTTCTGCCAACTTTGCTATATCTTGATGACCGACATTTTTTTGGGCAATGCGTTTTTTTACTATTGCCCAAATCAATTCAATCGGGTTAAGATCGTAATGATAAGGAGGTAGTCTCATTACTGTATGACCATGCTCTCCTAAGAGTTCATCTACGTAATACGACGGTTCAGGTTTATGTTTTTTTACTAACATCAATAATGATGGTTTCCGTAATGTTGGATCAAATGGAATATTATTTTCTAATAACCACAATTTAATCTCTTCCACTCTTGTAGCACTTGTAGGAGCCTGCAATAAAGTAAATCAATTGAATTACAATTTTTTCAGTCATGAATACTTATAAAATGAAAATATAGAAAAATATAGTTTCTTAAGATACCTTATTTGTTACAATTGAATGATATGGTGCATTATCCATCACAATTATTGATGGTTCTTTAATATTGGGCAGTAACTTTTCGGTTACCCATTTAGTAAAATTGTGTGCATTCATCTCGGAATGGTAATCTTCCTGTTTATTTTTACCAGAAAATATTAAAAGTGCATTCGGCACAAAACCTTTCTCACTACCGGCATGCACAATTATCCATCTCTTTCCTTTTGATATCTCTTGTTTGACACCAGTTATATTGAGAGCCTGCCAACATTTTGTTACTTTATATGACTCGTGAATATAACTCTCATCCAGATATATTATGTTTTTCTGAAGTTCTTCTGGCAATGCTCTGTTTTCAAGAATTTGTCGGAGATAATATTCCCTCTTTGAAGCTATTGCTGGCTTCTCTATGAGAGCAAGTCTATTTGTTTGACATTTTTTATATTTGAAACCGATAGAAATAAGAATTTGTCTTAATAATTCATGGCTGCCATCAAAATTAATATCTTCCTTTAAAACTGCCAACAGTTTTCTCAGTGTAGGTACTTCTTTTTTTACTGTATAAAAAAATTGTACCTTTTGGCGAATGGCACATAAATCGAAATCATCAATTACTTTTTTAGGTCTTCCTTTCCTATGTTTTCCAGGCGTTACAAATTTACTACCACTTTTCATGCCTTGGTCCACTATGCGCCGAACTGTACTTTCAGATACACCTAAAACCGAGAATATCTTAAATATAAACAGACACTATGAATATAACAAGCAACGAAAAATACAAATGGATCAAAATTGTTTACGGTAGATAGTACTAATATTTATACCTATAGCTATGTATTTGCTACGTAAACACCATAACCTCAAAAAATATGTAAACAATGATGTTAATCGGTTAAAATAATATCGAAACGAATGATCTTTAGCAGGTTAATGATCGTTTACTGTGTTTAATATAAATCTGCTTATAAATACCTGTTACTTTTGCTGTTCTACCGTAAACATCATCCAAGTTGGAAAGGATCTTTCCGGCTTTAAATTCCGCCAAAAATTCCTGGTATACTTTAAATATTATACTTCGTGCACCACTCTTATAAACATTCCGACTCATTTTAGCTTTGAAAACGGCAATTCTCTACTAAAAAACTGAAATATACTCGCAAATCAACTACCAGCGCATAAAACGTGACAGTCAATGTACTCACAGAATGTACTCTCAGACAAACAAAGTCAGTGTTGCCAGTAAAAGCAAAAGCATTAGTTCCTCAAACATTCTTTTCATGACTTTCTTGACAGACTGTACCTATATTGAGACTAACAAAGATAATATCCAATTTGTAATTACAAATAAAAAATCTACAAACATGGTTTCGTCGTGTTCTCAGTAGTGTAACAATAGTGTCTAATAATTTGATGTAGCACTATCATATCATAAGTGATATCTGATTCAACTAGTGGCAGTGTGTCGACTGTCGAGAGAGTGTGCACTTGGGCCCATTTCTTTGTTGAATAATGCATTCAATGCATTATGCAGTTTTCCCATTGCTTATCCGTGTTTCGTATTACGTGTCATACTGTAGTGATTTATCAATGCCAAATCAAACTTCGATGGCAATTGAAATCGTCAAAAACGATGGATTAAAAAAGCAAGGGTGTGTTAGACGCGTAGAGTCAGTAATATTATTTCATCATTTCTATTTCAAGATAGATACACAATTAAATTTATAAATACCGGTTTGGTGAGAATTTGAGATAAGTTAATTACTTGGTGTATCATTCACCACGTGATAATGATAAAACAAGGATTATAATCAGTTAATAGCAATCCAGTTAGCCGGCCGCGGTCAATTAAAGTTAACGACTATAATTCAATGGCGTTCAGCTGCAAGCTGTAAGCCACCACGGCACCACCACACGTGTTTGTGTTTACTAACAAATGGCGGGCCAAGGTCACCATTGTTTCAGCGACGAGATAAACAAACTAATTAAGTGAGATGATGAGATAGCAAGAAAAGAGCCTCAATTGGGATGAATGTTGTCTAATCTAAACTGCTGCCGCGCTGCGTCAATTTGTTTAAAATTAAATAAAAAGTTAAAAAGCTGAGTTCTCATAAAAAGCTAGTTCTCTTAATAAATATCCACCTGGTGTTTACAGGAAAGTATGACTAATGATCATATTCAAGATCTACATTTTAAATGTAACGGGAATTAAATAATGGATGGCGCATACCTATGTGTAGAGTCCGCGACTTTATAAGTTTAAAATCATACAGCTTTTCAAACGAACAGTCTAATAAAATAATGTTACTCTTTCTATCGGCTGGTAGTCTGGTACACATTTGAGGGAATGCGGATAACTCGATAGACCGTAGTCACATGCGGCCAACGCCGACGTCACTCGCGATATTATTTTTACTCGAACCTTGATCGAATCCCGAAACATAATAGTAATGACTGTGTTGTATACTAATCGACTACGCATTTCTGCTTGGCAGCCGGTCTCGGCAATAAACCGGGCGTTTCCTACATTCATCCAGAGTGAAATAAAAACAATGTTTGGATTCGCGTGTTTACTGCGTTGTACTCCATTAAATTGGAGCGTCGATCTACGCCGTCAATGCGTAAAAATTAACAGGATTAAGTTTATTTTTTTGCTATTTTATATGTTATCATTTTAGTTGATAATTAGGTATATACGCGTAGGTCAATTGATTTGTTAAGAGCTTTCAAGTAAAGATAGGTATCCGATGGAGCCTTGCGCTACTTAATCATTTCTATTTTCTTTCGAATGATCTAGTGGTGTGCATAGCTTAACATTGCATTGCGTATTTTTTTGCTTGTGCAATCAAAGGCAGTAAGTACTGTAAATAGTTTATAACAACAGCGAAGGTGTGAACAGGACGAGCCACTTGCCCTCGTTGTGGCTGATGACTCGTGGTTACGTTGCGTGCTCATTTGATGGCTCATTTCTTTATACATTTAAATTGCACTAGAACTATTATTATGTAACATTACATGCGGTGGCATAACTGTCATAAGAAGAGAGTAATTTTTCGTAATATCCAGTTATGTATATTTTGATGTATCCTGTGCTGTTCTATGTATCCTGTTCTCTGATGACCGATTAGTGGTCATACCAGATTTTTTCCTCGTCTTACACTAGGAGATTTTACTGCACTTTTTATTCTTAATGCAAGTTTCCTCTGCATCGAAAGTCACTTTTCTATTGGAGATCACGGGGCTCTGTGATTTTTGCTTAAATTTTACATATTATAAATATCAACATCTTCCTTATTTAATGTTTTCATCAAAGTTAAAGAAGTTATTATCTTTATACGGTTTCTTTAGTTACCTACCATACTGCTTTAGAGGAGATAGTGCGACATTATGTAGAGCTAGATATATCACATGCCACTGAAGGGAGTGGAAGCGAATGTAGGCCATCTGACTAATGTAAGGATAAAGGAAAATCCTCGAGTTCCTTGTGCCTGTTGTGGGATACTATTCGTTTCATTGTAATAGCGAGAAGACTCTATATCAGCTTTTTGTATTATAACGAACGCTAGAAAATTTTCATCACTGCTTTTATGCGTACATTTTATAAGTCTTCATAAGATAATTATTAGGATCAATTTATTTTCTTTTTATCAGGTTTTAACATTGAGGTACTATGTTAACGTTGTAATAACTTAACAGTCATAGAGCGCTACTCTTATAACCGCGCGAGCCTTTGCAAACTGTACGAATTGTTGGGAATACAAGAATTTGTCAAAAATTTCCCATAATAATTTGCGAAGGTCCTCCTACACTTGTGGCTTCGCGTATTCGCGTCTGTGATTCGCGAATGTGAAGGAACGGCCTAAGACGTTCAAATATTCAAGAGCACGTAGTATTTTATGATAGCCGAAACATGTCCTATATGGTAGTACGGTGGTAATATTTTGTCTGTATGTTACTGGCCTACAGTGTACACCGGCTTGCGTCGGTCGCCGGGATCGGATGACCGTATCTGGTGGCGGTGTATGTGACGTGCATTCGGCTACGGCCGGTATTGTTTGCTGTACTTCCGCCCTTGGCCACACTTGTATAGCCTCGGCAATTTAATTGTGGGATTAATTTTAAAGTTTTTAACGATGTTGAATTTGGAAGAATGAGTGTTCTAGATTTGGTTTATTTTTTTTTTATAAATGTTTCTTTCATGCCCTATAAATTCAAATTATGAAAGACATTAATTTTACATTGCAAACACGAATTCCGAATGTCATGAGTGTCACGACATCGCTACAATAAAACCGTGATTTATCGCAGAAGAAGAAGCGGCAAGAAACTGCCAAGTGTTTCTTTTTGCTACGCAGGTTACAGAGAAAACGTAGGAATGTAGGTACCTACCGATCTACTAATGTGTTTAGCTATGATATCACTTCTAGTTAGTTGAATGAATAATTGGTTAGGAACAATCAACAAATATGTATGTGAACAATGAACCTAATTCTTTGTTTTGTTATATTTTTGTTACGTTATCCGCTGCAATTTTTTTTTTGAATAAGAAACACCGGCATGACATGACGCGGGTCCATTGTTTCGCGTATGAATAAATGAATGACGCTGAATGGGATAATTAGTAGCCCAGTGTCAGATGAGTAATGATTGCTACGTTTGGACAGCTGGACAATGTATAGAGCTCGCATTGTGGATGTACTCGTATTAGGCAGTAGGCTAGGTTTCCTGGTAACATTCAATGGCCCATGGTTCAACAAATTATTTGAGTTTTAGTTTAGGTACCTACCAATGTGTTGTGTAAATTCAATTATACTTTTCTTAAAAAATAATAATGTAATCGATGTAATCACCAGCATTTTTGATGCGTTTTGCAGTAACTCCTTTTATGATAAAGTTTAACGTGACTTTGTGAAAATGGTGATTACGGATTACAATTAGGTGCATAATATGGAGGCATGAAAATATCCACACTAAGAACGCTCTAACAATCTGTTGAGGCACGGGAGTCGGAATCAAACTCGGATATGCAATTACGTTGTTTAATTAATAACTGCTCTCTTACAACATGCGACCGTCCGTAGCCCGACAATCCCGTGACTAACGGTGCGGTGCATTAGTGCATCGTACATGCGTATGGGGATACGTACTTAGGTATAATTGTACATACATGTATTAATGTGTAGTCCCTACATCATTCCTCCCCTTTTTAAAAAATTATTAATAATACATTGCAATACAACAGTAATAGTTTAGTAAGTATGTGCTCGCCTTATTACAAAACAAAGATCGTAAGTATTACATTACACGTTCGTCACTAACAATCGCGCGGAATTCGCTGAATAGTAAAGATGAGCAGTGAGCACCTACTTACCGTTTACAATAACAGAAATTATCGTGAACTAAACACACACTAATATAATTACATACATATAACACTGGTATTATTTTAGCACTTATATTAACCGTACACAACTTGCGTAGGAGCGGGAGTATTCTCCAGCTGGTTAGGTTGAGACTTGGTTACATATGCAACCTGTTTACGTATCCACGTCTTGAGTCTGGTACCGGCTCTCAATATCAGACAATACAAAATTATAACAGCTAGTAACACCAACATTATGACCATGAATATTTCAAACTTCTCCAGCTTGTGCTCCACATGTGCTTGAGAGGCACCAGCTCCACTTTGAGCTATGACTACGTGCTCGTTAACTTGTTCTTTACTCATATTCTTTCCCATTTTAATTATCATATACTACTTTTAATACAATAATGACAAACTTCGGTATAGCCGGAATAACCCAGAATATCTAGTAATAATGACACCAAAGATTACAAGATGAAAAGAAAGTTACTCAGAATGTTGAGTTATTTATTAGCAATTAAATGCTTAGAACATCACAATTATTTTATTTCGTAAACATCATGCTAAGTTAACAATAAATTTCATAATACAATAAGTTATCTGTAACCTTGTCTGTCCTACTCAACTACGTATGTGTATATTTAGTGTAAAAAATATATTTTAACAAAAAGTAATTTAAAATAGTAAGTTAATAATCAAAGTTAACCAACTATATTTAATCCGTGACGTATAAACTCACAATAATATAGAAAAATAGAATTTAATTTACGTATGTATGTTATTATTATTTACGTTACAAAATTGCTGAATCGCACTGGTCGTTTGCTTACCCGTCCACTACGTGTGGTTTTGGTAATAGGCGATTCGATTTCCGAATTTGACTCTTGCGTAGATTCAGATTCCATAAGCTTATCATTAATGTAATAAGCAGGTTTTAACCGATCTAGCGATACATTAACTTGCCTGTCTCGTAACTGTACTAAATAAACCTTATCTCCTCTTTTCAATACGCGGAATGGACCGTCGTACGTCGGTTGTAAGGATTTTCGTACCATATCGTTACGTATAAAAACAAAATCACAATTACGTAAATCCGGATGAACGAACATGTTCCGCATTGTGTTTTCTCGAACAGACTTAGATTTAAAATTATTAATAGTTTCTCTTAAATTATTTATATACTCGTAACTGTCACAAATTTTAGTTTTATAAGTACTATAATAATAGTCTCCCGGTAAACGTAATGTAATCCCGTAAGTCATTTCAGCTGCGCTCAAACCATTGTCGCTACGTACTGCGGTTCTAAGTCCAAGCAATACGGTTGATAATGCGTCAACCCAAGATACTGGTGATGTTACATCGCATAAGCGAGCGATTAATGCCGCCTTAAGCGATCGATGCCAGCGTTCCACAGCGCCATTACATTGCGGATGGTAGGCTGTGGTACGTGATTTACTAATGCCTAAAAGTTTCATCAACTCATTAAATAACTGACTTTCGAATTGTCGTCCTTGGTCGCTCGTCAGCTTCCTCGGACAACCAAAACGAGAGATCCAACCGTCATAAACATTTCGGGCAATAGTTTCCGCGGTTATATCCTTAATAGGTATACATTCTGGCCATTTAGTAACCCTGTCTACAATAGTAAGACAATACCTAAATCCTTCTGTCGTTGTCGGCAGTGGACCTACTATGTCGACATGAATATGCTCGAATCTATCACACTGCGGGAACGACGCTAAAGGTGTAATAGTGTGCCGGCTTACCTTAGCTCGTTGACACTGTACACATGTCCTTGCCCATTCCCTGACGTCACGATTCATACTAGGCCAAATAAATCTATCACTTACCAATTTTCGCGTGGCTCTGCTGCTCGGATGACTTAAACCGTGTATCGAGTCAAAAGCAGTACGTCGAAAATTTTCGGTTAGATAAGGTCTAATTTTATCACCTGCAATATCACAATAAATATACTTCTCATTACTAGGTAACATAATTTTCTTAAGTTTAATGCAGCTGTTATTATTATTTAATAATTCCAATAATTTTTTATCACCTGATTGTTCCCTAGCAAGTTCATCATAATCAATTACTGTAGGGCCGTCGATCGTCTCGACTCGCGATAGCGCGTCGGCGACAATATTATCGTGACCACTTACATGTTTGATGTCAGTTGTGAACTCACTTATATACATTAAATGTCGAGTACGTCTCGGTATCTCTTTTTCGCTATTAAACTTTGAAAAAGCATAAGTGATAGGTTTGTGATCTGTATATACTGTTAATTCACGTCCCTCTATCATATTCCGAAAATGACGTATAGCTAAATAGATAGCTAATAATTCCCTATCGTAGGTACTATATTTACGCTCTGTTTTAGATAAACCTTTTGAAAAATAGCCTAATGGAGAATATGTACTGCCGATGCGTTGTTGCAACACTGCACCCACGCTGTTATCGGATGCGTCCGTCATCAACGCTAACGGTGCGTCGGTCACAGGGTGTGACAACGTGACTGCATTGCATAGAGTCAACTTACATTTGTCGAATGCTTCCTCAGCGCTTTGCGTCCACAACACCTGCGTTTTGTCTTTCTTCTTCGAACCATGTAAATAACTATGAAGTATAGCCTGTGATGAAATTGCATTAGGAATATGAGCTCTATAAAAATTTACGATACCCAAAAATCGTCTCAATTCTTCGATAGTCTTAGGTTTAGGATAGTCTAAAATAGCTTTAATTTTGTCATCGAGCGGACGTATACCTTGTGACGTAACATGATATCCTAAAAAATCTATTTCTGATTTGCCAAAAATACATTTAGAAATATTAATAGTGATTCCGTATTTACTAAATTGCTTAAATAATGACTCTAAGTGTTTACGATGTTGAATTTCGTCGAAACTAGCTATTATGACGTCATCTAAGTATGAAAAAATGTTTTCGCGAGCATCTATATCCAACCCCTGTAGAACTGTGTGATGCATGAATCGCTGGAATGTTTGGGCTGCGTTACGCAATCCAAACGTCATCCTCGGGAACTCGAATAATCCGAATGGGGTGATAATAGCCGTTTTTTCAATGTCCTCTGAATAAACAGGAATGCAATGATACGCTCGATTAATGTCAATTTTAGAAAAATATTTCTTACCTGCTAATATGTACGTAAAATCAGACAATCGCGGTATAGGGTACCTATCGGGCTTGGTTACAGAATTTAATTTTCTATAGTCCCCACAAGGACGTATTTCCCCATTCTTTTTGGGTACTACGTGCAAAGGACTAGCCCACGGACTTTTCGAAGGTCGGCATATACCGAGCTCTTGCATAAGTCGAAATTCCTCCCTAACCTTCTTATACCTAGCAGGGGGTAGTGGCCTTGACCGTGCGAATACAGGAGGTCCAGTTGTCTCAATATGATGAAAAATACCATGCTTAGGAACCTCTTTAAAACTCATAAGCTTAGTAATATCACTATAACTGCTAAGTAAGTCATAATACGGATGATTATCCTCCACCGTTTTTACCGTCGGTTGCGACGCACTTACCACACATGCAATAGAGTCGAGTTTAGTTAAACTATCAATTAACTTACATGCGCTTAAATCCACTAGCAGACCATAATGTGATAAGAAATCAGCTCCCAATATTGGTTGAGTGATATCCGCTAAAATAAAATTCCACTGAAATGAACGACATAAATTAAAATCTAACTTTAAAGTCTTAATACCATGAGTCCTTATCTCAGTTCCATTAGCTGCATAGAGTTTATATTCACTACACACTTTAGCACTACGCCTAAATTTTGACACAGGTAATACAGACACGTTTGCCCCGGTATCGACAAGAAAATATAATCCCGAATTTCGATCCGTAACGCGTAAGCGGTGACTCGGTGATATCAAAGCAGTATTTATTTCCTCTGTTGATTTTTCCACCGTCTCTAGTTTTTTTGATTAGGTTCGTCGTTCTTCTCCCAGGAACACGGCTTGATGCATTTATGAGCCTTATTCTGGAACCGAAAGTGATAAAAGCACAGCCAGTTCGATTCCTTATGATCCTTAGGAACATGTTTGCGGCTCCTTGAGTTTGACCGAAAACGATTGAATCTGTTATTGCCACGTGCGAAGTACTTGCCTCGTGGCCTTGAGATCTCTAAGCGGCTCATCCTTTGTGTTAAACTGGCGATCTGGGCCTCTATGTCACCTCTAGCCGACGTTACTGGCCCCCGAGGGCCACGATATGAAATCTCTTGCACCTCGGTATAGCGCGTCGACTCTATGACCTTGTCGGCCATGTTCGCCAACTTCTCCAACTCTGTGACCTCACTCACAGTCAGGACCGCTCGTACAGCTCCTGGAAGATGTCCCATCCATAGCATGCATAAGGTTTCATCTGGGAACTTATCTCGTGCCAGCTCCTTCATTCTCCTTAACAGCTGAGAGGGCTTTTGGTCACCGAGGTCTAGCTCCTTAAGTAATTTATGAACCTGGCGAACTTCTGATTCCTCGTATACAGCGAGTAGTCTAGCTTTCAGGGCATCATACTTCTTGGTCTCCGGCGGGCTGAGAACGATGTCGCTGACTTGCTCGACCTGGTCCTTGCTCAGCTTCGCGATAACCAGATTATATTTACTCTCGTCGGACAACTTCTGGTTTGCTACCACCGCTTCATATTGGGCAAACCACAGGCGCGGTGAGTCACGCCAGAAATCCGGTACTTTTGAGGATACCGTTATTTGGGCCAAAGCAGTTTCACCAGTCTCATCCTTTATCATCTTCGTGGGCGCTGACGCGGGGTGAGCCATCGCGGTAGTTAATTATAGTTCATCACAAACTCACAACTGTACAGTATTTATTTATTATATTTATTTAACTAGTTTAGTCCACTTTATTTTAGGTATCACTTGCACGATCAGGTGTTCTCTAGTCGGCGGGGTCACCAATGTTGAGGCACGGGAGTCGGAATCAAACTCGGATATGCAATTACGTTGTTTAATTAATAACTGCTCTCTTACAACATGCGACCGTCCGTAGCCCGACAATCCCGTGACTAACGGTGCGGTGCATTAGTGCATCGTACATGCGTATGGGGATACGTACTTAGGTATAATTGTACATACATGTATTAATGTGTAGTCCCTACAAATCTATTCTCGAAAGGCTCCTCCGGGAACATTTCCGGGCCTTCTTATGTAATTGTCATCTATAAACATGATTAGATTTGCCAATCTATGCATGTTACATTCATTTTCTCATGTCAATGCACGTTGGACTAACGACGTATATTTATGGTCCACTAGGTCGGCGATGGGCGTGGGGTACGCGGGCGTGGGCGTGGGGCTGCAGCACTCGCGCTCGGCGGTGCTGCACGCGCCGGTGCAGGCGCACTACCGGCCCGCGGTGCCGCCGCACGCGCTGCTCGCCAGCGCCTCGAGCGGGAACGTGCCGCACGCTACGGTAGGTGGTGGGTGGTTGTATGTGTGTGGTGGTGTGGGCGTGGGGCTGCAGCACTCGCGCTCGGCGGTGCTGCACGCGCCGGTGCAGGCGCACTACCGGCCCGCGGTGCCGCCGCACGCGCTGCTCGCCAGCGCCTCGAGCGGGAACGTGCCGCACGCTACGGTAGGTGGTGGGTGGTTGTATGTGTGTGGTGGTGTGGGCGTGGGGCTGCAGCACTCGGGCTTGGCGGTGCTGCACGCGCCGGTGCAGGCGCACTACCGGCCCGCGGTGCCGCCGCACGCGCTGCTCGCCAGCGCCTCGAGCGGGAACGTGCCGCACGCTACGGTAGGTGGTGGGTGGTTGTATGTGTGTGGTGGTGTGGGCGTGGGGCTGCAGCACTCGGGCTTGGCGGTGCTGCACGCGCCGGTGCAGGCGCACTACCGGCCCGCGGTGCCGCCGCACGCGCTGCTCGCCAGCGCCTCGAGCGGGAACGTGCCGCACGCTACGGTAGGTGGTGGGTGGTTGTATGTGTGTGGTGGTGTGGGCGTGGGGCTGCAGCACTCGCGCTCGGCGGTGCTGCACGCGCCGGTGCAGGCGCACTACCGGCCCGCGGTGCCGCCGCACGCGCTGCTCGCCAGCGCCTCGAGCGGGAACGTGCCGCACGCTACGGTAGGTGGTGGGACTGGTTGGGGTGGTGTTGACATCGGAGTTTTGGGAGCAGGCGTGGCTGTCTAGTGATGTTAGCAGCGAATTTTTGTAAGTAGCAGCAGCTGTTGCGGTAGCTTTAGTTTGCAATAGTAGCTGCTTCTAGAGACTGCTCTGTGAAGTTGATGGCAAAATTTAAAAAACGGAACTAATTTTTGTTTTATTTAACTAGTCGAGTTTAGTGACTAAGCCATCTCAGTGTAAGTTGTCGTCGTCAGCAATGAATATCAGTAACAATTGACCCCTTAGGAAGCATCACTGATGCGTTGCTAATTGAAAAGGAGGAGCACAACAGAAGAGCCAAAAGATTTATGTCTGGATAACAGAATAATAGATAAAATCATTAATCGGCCACTCCGCACATTCCAGGCGGGCCCGCGCGTCCACTTCAAGCTGCAGCCGCAGCAGCTGGCGACGGACAAGAAGAAGTCCCCGCCGTCGTCGCTGACCAACGGCAACGGCAAGAGCGTGCGGCCGCAGTCGTTCACGGCGGGCCTCAAGCGCTCCAAGTCGCTCACGTCGGCCGACGCGCTCGCCTGTGGCATGGCCGCGTTAGGACTGGCGGCTGATGCCGGGGATCTCGGGAACTTCCCGCCCGAGATTCAGGAGTGCATCGATAAGGCGCTCGAAGGTATGTGGAAGTATTTGCGAGAGATATCAAAGTGTTGGGAATTTTAGGAGAAGGCAGAGGAGTATAAATTTGCCTACAATAGACAACTATGGGGGTTTCCTGGCGTCAGAGGTTTTTAGACGCATTTTTGGAAGCTGCGCAAGAAAAATATAATTTATACAGAATAGCTAAGGTTCCACATCTTTAGTAGTCACCTTCGCCTGTGGAAAATAACATCTTATTGATGTGCCACTGGCTAATAAGAGACGAAAACTTTAATCACCAATTTAGTCTCGGTCATAAGATTCATGTGTGATTCAAGCATTTATGTGCCAAGAAAATAGTCTTCTTTCGTGCGTCCTTCCCATAACTTAAAAATGGTTCACAAAAATGACAATTCCTTTGTTTCGTCGTTTGTGTTCGAGGCACCTTTTCGAAATGGCGGTATACTGAAAAATGACGTGTTTAATGTCATGTCAAAATACCCACATAATTGCAACGCTCAAAATAACTCTTTATCCAAAGATCGTTGTGATCGCTTATTGTGATTTTGTGATCCGCTCTAAGTGACTTGTTGTAAATGTTCCCAGACCCGAACGCGGTGTGCGCGCGCACGCTGATGGACGCGGTGGGGCACCTGGTGTCGCGCGCGGTGGAGTCGCCGCGGTTCGCGCTGCCGGCCGCGCGCCGCTGCATCGCCGTGGTGGAGCGCGAGCAGACCGAGACCTTCCTCGAGTCGCTGCTCAACACGTGCCAGCAGTGGTACCACGACCGGGACAAGGTGAGGGGGGGTTGTGATTGGTCGGTTGGGTAGGGTCTGGTGGCCTGATGCAGCAATTATGTAGCAATGTAGTCTGGTTTGGTTCGTGGTTGTCCGCGTCACGTGTGAGCCAAACAGCCTAGTTAAAATTTACACGATCCTTCGCTTGACACACTTCAGACATAGGTTAAAAGCGCGCCAATTATATTTTATTGCCTTGGCTTGCACTAGCCCGCTACGTTTAAACGCGCTACAAGGGCTTCGGCGGATCATATTCTTCGTCATTGTTTTTGTTCAAGTATCAAGTTCAATTGAAGGGAAATAAGCATTGCGCATATAGTAAGTAACCTCGCGTGGTATGCCGTATGACCCCTTGAATCGCACAGAAAATGGATTTCTTAAAAGTTCTTATTAAACATCGATGTTGCTCAAAGTCATCCTAAAGGGAAGAGGCACGAAGATATTTCCAAGTGTCTCATCATCATCTAACCTCTACCAACTTGTGTGTTGCAGCTCCTGGGCGCGATAGTGGGCGGCGGGCGGCCGCGGCTGATGGCGTTCCTATCGTTCCTGCTGGAGATGTACTGCCAGCTGCGGCGGCGCGCCATCCAGCGGCGCGGCGCGTCCGCGCAGCCCGGCCACGTGCTGCTCGCGCTCATCTGCAAGTGCTGCGAGGACTGCATCCGGCAGCCGGTGCCGTCTGCTAGCGATGTGAGTGACGGTTTTAGGACTGATGTCCTTAGTGTAGGGTGCGGGTGAAGGCTACTACAAAACTTTTATATCCTTAATATAAAATCTTTCTTGTCGTCATTATGTTGAACAACATCTGACACGTCAGTTTAGCGTACAGAATTTGACAAAATTATTACTCCCTTTGTAATGTTTGGGATTTGGCTTAACGTACCAATTGGTGTACACCTTGACACTAGTGGGGGATTATCCTAAAGGCAAAAGAGGCATGTGCCAAGGGGTGCGATGTTATAAGGCGACGAGCGTTGTAAGAACGGGGCGCGGGCGCGAATTTAAAACAGAAGCTCCCTAACCGCTCCATATATCCACATTAGGATTAAATATTCAGACTGATGACGAAAAAAAGCTCGCTTATTTTGCCTAAGAATGTCGTGTTGTCGGCGTCGTCTTTATCCGCCACCGCGGACACCCAACACACCCAATCGCTGACTCGCCAACATAATTTCCAGACGGAGAACCTGTTCTTCGTGCTGACGTACATCGGGCGCGACCTTGAGACGCAGCTGCCGGGCGAGCTGGAGCGGCTGCTGACGGCGGTGCGCGACGCGTTCATCAACGCGCCGCCCGCGCCCTCCATCCGCCGCACGCTGCTGCAGCTCATCGAGCTGCACGCCTCGCGCTGGCAGCTGCCCGGCTGCGCCGTGCTGTATTACTACCCGTCGTCCAAGTAGAAAGGGTGGGGAGAAGTGTTTGCTAGTAACGCTCCTTCAGAAGACGTCAGGCAGGTCGGAAAGTTTCCTATTACCCCTCTTCTAAGTAGATGTCGGGTAGGTCAGAGTGGTCTAGTTCTGTCGCTCCTTCAGAAGACGTCGGGTTGGTTGGAGTACTCGTAATTCTACCGACCTTTTTTATAAGTAGATCTCGGGTCGGTTAGTGTGTTCTCTAGCGCCCTCCATCCGCCGCACGCTGCTGCAGCTCATCGAGCTGCACGCGTCGCGCTGGCAGCTGCCCGGCTGCGCCGTGCTGTATTACTGCCCGTCGTCCAAGTAGAAAGAGTGGGTCGATATGGGCGCTGCTACCTCTCCCAAGTACATCTACTACTACTACTGCATCTGGGAGGTTGGAGTGTGCATTGTTACTGATCTTAATCCAAGTAGATATCGGGTAGTTCGAAGTGCTCTTGTTGTACCGTTACTCGATATGTTTACTACTACCCTCTCCTCTACGGAGTGCTTTATTTCTACCGCTCCTCCAAGCAGACGTCGGGTAGCTGGAAGTGCTCTAGTTCTATCGCTCCTTCGGAAAGCGTCGGGTAGGTCGGAGAGCTCTACTACCTCTCCTCGAAGTAGACGTCAGAAAAGTCGGGGTGTTGTACTACCTGTCTTCCAAGTAGATGTCGAGTGGGTCGGACAGCTCTTCTACCTCTCCTTTAAGTTGATGTCGGGTATGTGGGAGTCCTCTACCAGCTCTGCACTAAGGAGACGTAGCGTAGGTCGTAGTGTCCAATACTAAAGCTCCTTCAAGTAGACGACTGCTAGCTCGAATATTCACAGCTACCGAACTGCTAGCTCGAATATACACACTACCCCTCCTCCAAGTAAATGTCGGGTAGGTTGGGGTGTTGTAGTTCTACCGCTCCCCCAAGTACACTTCGAGTAGGTTTGACTCTTCATGAGGCCCACTACCCATTCAGGAAGTCCGATTGAATCTGTGAATTTAGAAGATGGGTATTGAAAAACAAATCGAGGGTAGTTGAAAGTTTTATGAGTAGGTACGTCGGTAATCGCACCAGCATAGCCGGCGCTGCGTGGAGATTTAAATTTCTTTAAAATTATTTTAAAAATTTGATTTTAAAAATTGTAGAAATATTATGGTGATGTTGCTTCGCAGCATGGTTAACTGTAAGATGAAAACAGAAATAATGTCGATGTGTGGTGATGCTGTGGCAAGGCAAAAAAATGTTTTTACGTTCCTAAGAAAAAATATATTTTATGTTCAATTGTCTGTCACTTACCCGGTTATTGAAATTTAGAATTATGTTGTTGTTAGCAATCTTTACTTTAAGTTATTAAAGAAAGAACATTTTAGACTACAGTAAAGTACTTGGCAATGTTTCAATGAATACTGTTCGCTGTAAATTCAGTTAAAGGAATGTTCTTTCCTCGTTCTTCTATTTACTAAATATACAAAGGTTACAAGCATTTGACTAGTGTTTGATAGGTATCATTTTGATTTTCTATTGTGATCTGCGTAGTGTCGCGTTAGTTGTAGTCGTGGTGAAGTGACGTATGGAGGCATGTAGCCGTAAGCTCATAGTGCCTTAATGTAGGGTTCGCGTTTTCATCGCTTTCGGGCCAGCCGCATAAGTTTTCAGGAAATTGCAACGCAATTCTAAAACTTTCCCCCGCGGCGGCCGCGACAGTGAAAAAATGCAATTAACTTAGAATAATTTCTAGTTTAAGGTGATTAAGTAATGGAGCGAGATATGCCTTAAAAGTATTAAACAGTACGTGTAATATATGTAGTTGTTGACAAATTAACGATGTACATTACTGTACGGACATCGCATAGTACTTCGTGCATTGTACCCTTTGTCGCGTCCCTCTAACCCCGGTGTTGCCATCCTCGCGCTAATCTACCGCTTTATTTGTAATCTGTACCTTTGCTTTGTTCGGTAGACTAGGGAGAACGCATGGAGGATAGAACTAAGGAGGGTCATCTGTGTATATGAAAAGTGTCCAGTTGTATGCGCTAAATAACAGTTCCAAAATCCTCCACTGGTGGCGCTGGTGGATTCACAGGGTATGGTATGAATCATGGAGGATTATCCTCCATGCCTCCATGCTACTTTAGTCGATAATGACATTAAATTTTTTAACTCGGCATACTTCAATTCAATCAATTCATCTACGATTGCTACATTCATACCATACCCTGTGAATCCACCAGCGCCACCAGTGGAGGATTTTGGAACTGTTATTTAGCGCATACAACTGGACACTTTTTCAACTTTTCTCCCATATAAGATGACTCTCCTTAGTTCTATCCTCCATGGGAGAACGTAAGCTGATGTATTCATTCAATGAATGAGGTTCCTTGTGCAGCTAATAAAGGAAATGTAACTTGAAAAATAATAAAAAATATATTAACCTAGCTGCATAATGCGACCGCTTTTCGTTAAGTATACGTAAGGTAATACAATATGATGTTTGACTGAAGTTGTCTGCGAAAATGTTCACTTTGTGCTTGTGATAATATAATTGTAAGTTGGTAATATCCGAACGTCTCTTCTGTCCTAACCAAAGACTGCATCCTCTTGGAGATTTCATATAAATTTAAATTATTAACAAAACTTGATACGTGTTGTTGAAGCTGGACCAAATCGTCTTGTTATGTTTCAAGCTCCTCACGTTTGGAGTTGAGTGTGCGGCGCGCCTGGTGCCCGTAGCCCACGGGTGGGGCACAAGGTACCGCCACTGTGGGCCATCGTGTCCCAGTCGATTTATGTTTGCGAGTTAGAGCCTGAGACATAATTCGTCAGAGAATATTATAAGTTCATTTTAGTTGTAGACTTGTGTGATCAATGTATCAAATATAAAGCTAATAATATTTAAGCATTAGTTAACTTTATTTTGGACAATATTAAAAGACCATCAGTGTTTTGTTTATTATGCATTCATAGCTATCTAAGGTTATGGTACGTTTGTAGAAAAAATAAAAATACAAAAAAATGGTGCTAACAAGAATATTGGTGTATTGTATATTCGTGTACCGGCGGAAGACGTCGCCGCTGTATTTCTGTATTACCTATATTCAAAAGCAATAAAGGTTTAAATTTATATATAAATTGCATCTTGTTTTATTTTTACCCATTTATCCCTGTTTTTTAACTAAAAAAGAGGCAATAACTCTGCATCGTGAATCGTGACATCGTGCGCGGCAGACACGTGTCGTGGTATGGCAGACAAAATAAATATTCTTTCCATATTCTTTCATACACTTCCTGATGTGAAGTTGGTCAGATGTCGCTTGGGATCGCTCGTGGTCCTACTGTCAAATCACATTAATTTTGCAGAAGGACCACGAGGACGACCTATTCCTCGTGGTCCTATTGTGACGTTATAGTAAGACAAATTAGTAGGACCACGAGGAATCAGCCGAATGAGGGTAACCGTTTTTGTGCTCACCAGTTGGCGCCACTGCAGAGGGCGGTCATGCTGTCAAAGCCCGCCCATACATAAACAGTGACAAATGAAATTCAGACAAGCGAAAAGTGACAGACAGACCTCCCTTTTCACTAGCGCCTCTAGCGGAAAATTCACACGCGGTTACCCTCATTGATTGGTAGGTATAGTAAACCCAACTTAAGATTGAAACGAAAGAGGCGCTGTCGGACGCATTTGACATTCATTTGACCAATCATTGCACACTAGTAACTGACAGATGAATGACCACAACGTACTTATGAATGACTTTTCGTTAGTTCCAATTTTTGCCATTTCAGAGATAAGTTGGGCGCACTGTACTCAAATTCAATTAATTTCACGTGCAGTACCTAAAACCAATTTATGGGGGCTTTACATTATACAATTTGCAGAGCGCTAACGGCCGCGACCCGTCTACGTCCACCCACTAGACTGAGTCGCATAGTGTAAAGGCAGTTAGAGAGTAACTAGTGCAGCGTAATGTATGAAAACACTAGTTAGTGCACTGAGTTAGCGCTCTGCAAATTGTATAATGTAAAGCCCCCATTACAGTCATACAAGGATCTTTTGCGCGTGGGTGACAGAGACAGTGCCTTACAGTTTGCCCTACCTGTAAGGCGCTGTCTCTGTCACCCACACGCCAAAAGATCCTTGTAAGACATTATCTGTGAAATGAAGAGAGGCGCTGTCGGACGCATTCATAGATGTAGCATTAGGCGGCCCCTAGACGGTCAATTATATTGTACAATATTGCAAATTGTGCAATATAATTGACCGTTTAGGGTTAATATTAAGGATTGCGCAATTATTGTTCGAAAGTTTGAGCGAGTTTAATTTTTATTGCACCATATTTTTCCATTGCATCGTGTAGGGTCAGTATTGCACAATATTTTTCAGTCTGTGGTTCGTCGTCACGAGGAGTAGGTACACGCGCGCATTCAAAATGGCGGAAAAAGAGAATCCAAAACTTAAGGAAAGAGAGTTTATATGCGAATGTATCCAATTGTACAGAGAATTGCCGTCTCTGTGGAATGTCAAGTGCAAAGAATATCATGACCGTGATAAAAAAAACAATGCTTACGAAACATTGTTGTCTAAATACAAAGAGATGTTTTCACAGGCAAGCAAAGATGATGTGAAGAAAAAATTCAATTCTTTAAGAACTAACTATTCTCCGACTGAACACGAAAACATTGTGCAGTTCGTATTATTGTGCAATATAATTGCTCGTTTGGATTCAGAGCGCCTTTCAATCTTATTGTACAATAAAAGTATTGTACAATGTTATTGTAGGTCTAGGGGCCGCCTTACACTGACGTTCAATCATTGCAGGCAATTCGAGAGGTAGTGCCCATAGAGATAGGAATATATGGTAGTACCTGATAAATGACACAAAATACTTATGAATGACTTTTAGTCTGAGAAGGGCCTTAGGCCTGCCTAATGGGGGCTTTACATGAGTGCGGGGCAGTGGTCCAACTGCTCTGTCCAACTAGTTGGACCACGGGTCTTTACTAGGGGCAGTTGTCCAACTTTAAAAATAGTTGGACCACAGCACCATTTGAGAGTTCGGTGGTCCAATTTATTTACATTCGCACTCGCACTCCTTTACATTATACAATTTGCAAAGCGCTAACACAGTGCGCTAACTAGTGTCATCATACATTACGCTGCATTAGAATTAAGCAATTTTAATTAATCCAAATCTTTTTGCGCGTCATTGTTTACATAATGTAAAAATAAACAAATTAAGGAAAAATTAAGGAAATGTTTTTAAACTGGTATCCCCTATTCTATTCTCGCCCCCCTGTCAATGTCATCTGAGAGCCAATCATTTTTTGTCATAGAGATAGGAATATACTTAGATAGAGACGCCCTAATCCTTAACCTCATATGAAATTAGCTGGTTGGTGTGTAGCAGGCCGGCCATTTTTTATTCACCCTTACAAATGACATCTTATGTCAATCAAAATGGTTAATAAACCCAAAACTATAAAATATATTAAAATAGGCATTGATAGGAGGTGTTGTGGTGTCTTTTAAGCAAAACAAAAACATTAAAACACAATGAGGTGTGGTATACTACAATGCGGAGCCAGGAAAAATAAATTACACCCAAAATTAACACGTTATAGCAGGGTGATAGCAGGTATCAGTTTTCGTTGTTTGTTGAATATCTGAATGATATTGATATATTATGTTTTTGCTGCATGAAGATCTGTGCGAGGATTACGTAGGCCGGTTAATGTTTTGTTGGGTTTTACATCATTATTTTATATATTTGAGTAGCCCGTTTGTTTACATTTCAATGACACTTAGGGTAGAAAGTGTTAAAATATCGATATTCGATATATCGATAATTTAAAATGACGCTGAAGAAAGTTGAAATTAGGTCTGTATGTTATTTAATTGAACTAAGTAGAGTAGAAGAACCCTAAACTGAGGGGTACTTGGCCACCGCGGCATCGTTTAATAATTGAAAACTTGAAATTTCAATGTTTTTATTAAGGAATTTAAAGCGCGCCTTCTGGTGAGTAGATTTTGTGTTATCTCTGCTTATCGTCTTGTTGAAGTCTTTTTTTGTAAAAAGCAATTATAATTATTCCTCTGTTATCTTATCTGCCCAAAGCTTATCTTGAAGAATTCGCTAGTTAGCGATACGATCGCTTTTTGTGCCCAATTAATACTTTTATTTGTATTTTTGTAATTATGCTGTACATTATATAGCCTTAAACAAATAAATTAAAATTTGTGTACATAGACACATGTTTTTTATTTACATTTCGGTCCCATTTCCACAATATTAATGCACTAAGGGTTATTACACAATCATGGGTGATCAGAAGAAAATTGTCAGTCATATCACACAGCAGTACTATCTTCACCCTTAGCTTTTATTGAATAAACTCTAAAATTAAATTCATCGTAGAGCTACATTTATGAGTTATTTATTTAATATGTAAGTATTAATCGCGATTTTTCTGGATTCAGCGGGTACATTCAGAATCAGCAAAAGTGGCATTGTTTAGGAATAGGCGGACTGGTTAATGGAAGGATTGATTTTTAATATTGGATATAAAACTTAACATAACCTATACCTATATACCTAGTTATATACAATACAGCCAAATAGAGATATAAGTATTTTACTGTGGATGGTTAAACTTCGGTTATGGAACTCTATTTTGATAATTTGACATTATGCATATAATAAATAAAGGTCTTAACTACCTAAATTTCCTAACTGGAACAAGACAAATAGTTTGGCGGCTGTGTTAAGCAAGAGGGTGGTCCCTAATTAACTGGCAGAGTTTAAAATACTATCGCTGAGATCGTCTAAAACGGGGGATCAGTCGTTGTGTCCTCGTTTGTTGTTCAGCAGATCATCATGATAGCTGGTTTTTACAAAATATTTTTGGTTGACATGACATGACAAGTTCATCGCAGTAGGTATCAAAATTAATATTAATATCGCTGAGAAGACGAACGACATGTATTATTGCTGTTATATCGTTAGTTATTAAACTAAATATCGATAGTGTTTCCGTCCACGTAGTGCGCACAACACTAGTAGAATCGACCATACTTTATTCACTAAAATTTTGACAGGCATTGTCAGGCTCCCTATTTTTGCTTTAGTGTCTAATCCATAGTCCTTATAGATCAATGTTTTTTGTACCTACCTACAATGACCATAGAGATAGGGATAGTCCTATAGATCAATGACAATGACGTGTATTGTTTATGATTACTTTTATCCTCTATTGCATGTGCTACACGGTTTCAAACGGTGGTTTGAAACCGAAACAGCACGAGTTGCGCTTTGCCAGCTACACGGTTTCAAACCAATCAGTGTTGGTTTGAAACATCAGTGTAAAAAGACCGTCGCGCGACTATCACGTCTCTACGCTCGACCTATATAAGACTAGTAAACCCGCCCTCGCTTCGTTTCGGGGAACCAGTCCCTTCAAAAATCTCTATAAATTTTAACAAATTATGTTATTCCGATGTCTACGCTATATTACTGCAAAGTTTCCTGAAAATCCATTCAGTAGTTTTTGTGTGAAAGAGCAACAAACACACACACACACACATACATCATTACAAACTTTCGCATTTATAATATTAGTAGGAAGTAGGACTAGTAGGTAGGAAGTAGGATAAGGATAGGATATCCTTAGATTGTCAATTTTTTTTTTTGGCAGACGCGGCGTTGGCCCTTGGGTCAATTTCTTTTAATTTGTCGGCTAAAATATTCCACGCATTTTTTTAATACAATCTTTATAGGACTCTGATGTGAGGTCCCAAAGGCAGGGCAAGTCTCTATACAACTCGAGAAATTCAGTCAACACTTCTCGTTCTTTCTGCTCTCGTGACATTTCGTCGTTGTCGTTGATGCGTGCGTCCGCGCTCGCCGCTGCAGGCAGACTGCGTTCGCTTGGTTTGAAACAGACAGACGGCTACACGGTTTCAAACCAACGCTTCTGCCAGTGGTTTGAAACACAAGCCTTTCTACCAAGGGCGTTTGAAGGTCAAGCGAAATTTGGTTTGAAACTACTGTCTACACTGTTTTAAACCTCGGTTTCAAACCACGGTTTGAAACCGTGTAGCGCATGCTTATGCTCAACATGCTTTACAATGTCTCTTTAATATCTGTGCAATACCACGACCGTCACTATCATTAGTGACGTTGACAAAGCAGCTGTTAAAAGTAATTCGATGTAGAATCGATTTGATTCGAAACTAAAAGCTGTGGAATCGTTTTAAATATGAATTTAGTGATGCACCATAGTAGGTGTTTTAATGAAAATTTTCTATCATTGCTTTTACGAAACGCTAATATTAATATAGATACAATATGTGAATATTTAAAACAAATATCGATACTCAATTATTTTAATTCGTTACTAACTACCTTAAATTCATGCATAGTATTTGCATTTTTTTTTGTATTTATAAGTGTGATGAAATCAAGCAAAACACAAAACTATCAATCAATAGTCTAATAATTATATTTCAAAGTTTTCAAGCCCATAAACCAAGCTAATGTCAAAAGCTATTCGCTTTATTCGATTCCGCTATTCGATTTAATTTTTATAATCACTGTGACGTTGGACAATGAACGATTTGAAGTTTGCAGATCGCAGCGCGCGCAGCCCTAATTTGTTTGACTATTTGACAGCATGCGGACGTGCCTCGCCCTCGCTTCGCTTGCATTTGTTAGCGCTTGTATTCTGCGGTAGTGTAGTTCTTTTCTAAAGTTTTATTTACGACGCGGCGGTATCGGAAAGTGTAATGTGACCTGGTGATGAATAAAAACCGTGTTCAGTGTTGTTTTCTGTGATAAAAATGACCTAATGCAGGCGGAATATGTGCTTGGTGTTGTTCGTGTGTTAGTGTAAAATGGGTTTGATCACTTCGAGGGAGCCAACAATGCTGGACGGGCCGTCGACCAAGAGTCACCATGTACGGCAGCCATCGACTAGGAATCGAACGAAGCCGCCCATGCCGGACAGAGATGAGCTGGAGAGCAGATTCATCAAAGTTCTGGTGAGGGAATTATAGTAATTTACCGGCATTTTTTGTTTACAAACATAACGAAAGTGTTTACGTTTTGTTTCGATGTTTGGCAAGTCGATGAGGGGTGCAGTTATGTGCGATTTGATAACATTTAAAGCGGCAATCGTGTCCGGGGCCGCAGACGATCATAATCGCTTTGTTCGCAAAATACCATTTCCTTTGGGTCCGTATCCGCTCCGAATTGCAATCATTCATCTTGAGCCAACGTAATTTGAATGGAACATGAATTCATTTAGTATTATTTCATTTGTATGTACTGTAGATAAATTCGACTATTAATATGTATTTGACTTGGGAATTAGGAAATTTAATTTTAAAATAAACTGTATCTCGTATTCGTCGTAAAGGTGCAAACCATAAAATTAATATTTAATGTTTGTAATAAAATTCTAACGCAATTTGAATAGCTAATTATGAAACTAATATGTATGTATAAATAAGACTGTACTCTGATTTAAATTTAAATATGGGGCTATCTGACATTTTGACAGTGTTTAGATTTAATTGTTGGCTGTGAACATGAACATACTGTTAAAAATAATGCTTTGTCTTAGTGTTCATTGTATAAGCTAACACAGTGTAATTCCTCAATAGTTAAGTTTAATTTACAAATGGTGAGTTCCTTCCATCAATGGTCATGTTATGAGTTTAACTGTTCAATAAATCATCATCCCCTGACGGTAGTGCTGTCTCAGTTGTGAGCTCGCTGAATGTCTTACTTCCTGTTTTAGTAGCTGTTATTCTTTTCAAGCAAAGGAGAATGAACCTATTGCTTGAAGATTTTTTCCTGTATAGGGTCACCTACAAAAAAAAACAAATCCAACCGCACAATAAAAGAACAGATTGTTGTACAGATAATGGAAGGCAGTACACCTGTAAGAAGCCTCGGCTTCTCGTAAGGAAATCATTTATGTAAAATCTAAAATCACTGGTATTAATTTCTCCATGAATCCTGGAGCATTAGGTGTGTGATCAGCACAATAAAATCCCTTTGGTTTTTTCTTCTGGATTTCTACTTAAGTACCTGCTAACTGTTTTAAAAGTCACAGTAATTAATTTTTGACATCTATGAAAACACAATTTGATTTTTCTATTATCCTTCCGGCAAGCTAATTGTAACAACTGAAGGGCCGCAGAAACTTAAGCGAACAATTAATGCAATATAACTTTGTCCATTTACAATTTCATAACCTTGCAGTAGGTGTTGCAATATATTTTGAGTCATTAAGTACTTACCTTTCTTCCATTAGTACAAGGTGATACCTACTGGCATTGCCCAATAAAAAATAAACATTTGAACTACTATTTTTTATATACATATTTACATTATAATCAAAAGTTTACATGTAAACTCAAACAACATTTTTGATCTATTCAAAGTACAGTTGTAGTGTGTTGATATAATGTATATCCTCAATGTGCAATTCACTATCATTACAATTACTAAAAAACTTTGAATCCAAAAGGGTACCCCATACAAGAAACCTTAAAAAAATATTTCTATGTCTTATTGATGATATAATATAAAATAGTTATCATCACTCGGCTGTACGGAACCATACATACGCGACCCGATGCCTGACACGCGTTCGCGATAATTAGATAAAATTAAATAATTAATAGATAAAATTAAAATCACAATTCTTTCGAATACATATATTATGGATATTATAAAATTATAATTTTAAACAAAAATAACAGACTTAAAAATCAATAAGTAGGAATGACTCAAAAACTACTTGTTAGTTGTGGTTCGAAATATGGGACATTGATAAATCACTGTAAATTAAATGAAAACGTCTTGAGTAATATTTAATTAGCGATATCAATAAAGCTGTGTGCAATCCAATTCGTTTAATTTAAAACAGGAAAAATGTCATCACGTCAAGGACTTTGGCTATTAATGAGTAAATGACGGTGACTAGTTGTCTGTGCGTCATTGTCCATTTCTGACCGGTCGGCGCGGAATAGGGTCAGTGGAGGGCCTTGGCTCTAATAAGGTAGTTATCATGATTAGGACCACTTGAGAACATGTTCGGGGATCCCTATGGGAGGGTACAAAATCTTATTTTAGTTTACGGTTGTGTTTCATTAATATTTTAATTACCATTTCAATTTGTATAATTTTAAACAAATATATCAATGCTCCCTTGAAAAATGTTATTCAAATCTCTTTTTTTTTGTGTGGTTGTTGGTATGTCTGGAAGTATTTAATTGCTTAAATGATGCGATATAATGTTAGCACTATTTTTAATACTACAAAATAAATAAGTTACCTTCATGTATTTTAAGTGAACGATACATTTATTTTATGCCTGGTTAAAAATAGCAGAATTATCTTCATCGTAGTTCGGCGAAGTAGACGACCTTTTAGCGCATGATAGTTGTCTATATTATACTATAATCTTATAACATAAAGTAATATAATAAAGCTGAAGAGTTTATTTGTGTGAACGGGCTAATCTCAGGAACTACTGGTTCGATTTGAAAAAATATTTTTGTGATTGTCAAATTATCGAGGACGACTTCAGGCTTAAAAACATCACGTTACGACTTACGACCAATAGAACCGAAGCACCAAGTTTTCCGAAGCGAAGCGAGGGCGTCTACTACTACTATGCTGAAGAATTTGACTGGACTCTGTACTGGGCTATTAAAGGGTTCAAGCCTGAAGACGGTAATAAAAATGTCAAGGCAATAAATTCGCAATAGAATATAAATCTCCAGGCAAGAAACACGTATGGAATATAATACGATTACCATTCAGCGATTGGCTACGCGAGATTACCTACGAGAAATGTCGCCATCATCCGTGCCCGGTTAAAGAAATCGTAAACGTGTACAACGTAAGTGGACATTCCCGACTGGCAGTCATATTAGATGCCGTGTAATTCCCGCGGTATTCCTGGGGACCGGCGTGTGCGCAGGTAAAGCATACCGGGGTGACCAGGGTTCTGGTACACATGAAATCTGCTAAGAATTAAGGAATCGCTCGTTTTGGATTTTGTCTGATCAAGTGGAATAAATCATAGTCTGATTCAATATTTCGGAGGAGTCTGGAAATTATTACCGTCCTTAGTAGAAATTGAGTTAAAAGAAAAAAAATCACTCATGCCATCGAAGTTTTAAACACTCTGCCTCTTTGAATACTGTTCAATTATTTCTACAAAGCTAGCATTTCCTAACCTCATTTTGATAAATATACCGTACTCGTGAAAGATACGAGTGGTAATACTTAACTACAGCCACCTAAATACTCGTCGTCAATATGTCCAGTTTTGTCCTAATAATAAATTTAAATCGTGGTGCCCCGACGGCCCTGGCCGAGCATTCCGTGACACCTCGTGCGCCCACAGCCGCCTGCCGATCCTGCCTCACGGTTCAATTAGTTCTGCGATCCAGTCCTATTGGGCCCCAGAGTAAACGTCCTATCTAGTGTTAGTTCTTGTATGTATGTTGCATTGCTACAGAATCACGAAATATTTTTTCTTACACAGTGAAAGAGATATAAATTACGACCTTATTGTTTAAGTAGCGATCTCTGCAGGAAACCTGAGGATAGAAGTTAATACTTAAGAAAACATCTGTTGTCCCAACTCGAACTACATTTGAAGTTACTTACTATCGTAAACACAACTCAACATAATTAAGCGTTTCAAAACAATAGATATAATAATTATGATCTATGATAAGAAATCTGTCTAAATTTATGTAATATTTTCCAAATTAATATTATTCAAAAGGCCTGGCAGCGATTAAAAGTACGTATAGCATGACAGAACGTACGCTTATTAGGCACTTCCATATCATGAGAAAGGTCGCCAGGTCAGCGTTATTCGGTGGCTTGGCATGACAACTCCGATGAATATATATGGATAGGACTCAATGTGTTAGCATTAATGATGTCAAATCGACGGGATCAAAGTGTATTCTGGGTGTTCCTCAAGGCTCAATTCTAGGTCCCTTCCTTTTTCTTGTATACATAAATGATTTGCCATATTACATTAAAAACCATGCGGACATCGTACTGTTTGCTGATGACACATCACTTATATTTAAGACAAATAGAAATAAGACAAACTTTGACGACGTAAACAGTGCTCTGTCACGCTTATCTCATTGGTTTACTACAAATAACTTACTTTTAAATACTAAAAAAACAAAATGTGTAGAATTTATCCTCCCAAATGTCCAAAAAATTGAGAAAACTCTTAAATTAAATAATGAAAATTTAATAATGGAACAGTCCACAGTTTTCCTGGGTGTCACTTTGGACTTTAAACTTCAGTGGGGCTCTCATATATCAGCACTATCAGCTAAACTAAGTAGAGCGGTATATGCAATTAGAAAGATAAGGCAGTTTACTGACGTGGAAACTGCTAGACTTGTCTATTTTGCCTATTTTCATAGTCTTTTGTCTTACGGCATTGTAATGTGGGGCAAAGCAGCTGACATAGACTCCATATTTGTACTGCAAAAACGAGCGGTTAGGGCTATTTATAGGTTGAAAACGCGCGTTTCTCTGCGAGAAAAGTTTAAAGAAATAGGCATATTAACTGTAGCCTCACAGTATATTTATAGTAACTTGTTATACGTAAGAGAAAATTTAGGCACATATAAAGTCAACAGTGATACGCATAATCATTTAACGAGAAGGAGACACAATTTGGTTACGTCTTCATTTCGCCTGCGTAAGGTGCAGCGATCTTTTATGGGGCTTGGTATTAAATTTTACAATAAGATACCCAAAAAGATACGTGATTTACCTATTGAAACGTTCAAGCGACGTGTAAAATCACAACTTGTTAGTAAAGGATATTATACTATAGATGAATATGTTAATGATAAGGGTGCCTGGGTGTGATAATGCCGCGACCGGTTCCACTTAGACTAGAATTAGTTTTTTTTTTTGTGTTTAGCCATAATTAGTAGTAAGTGATACCTGTACTGTGAGTGGTGAAAGAGAAAAAAGCGACTCCTTGGGAGTTTCTTGCCGCTTCTTCTCCCAAGACCACTCATCGTAGGGATTTGTTGAAGCGATGGCGTAACTTGACTTTCGAAATGAGTTTGTAAAAACCTACTTCGAAGAAATAAAGATTTGAATTTGAATTTGAATTTGAATAATGTTACGATGCGTAGTGCTGGTGGACACGCACGATAATAAACTTTATAATGTCAGTAGTAAAAGCGTAATTTCCCCAAACCGGTAAATTACCAGCGCGTGCAGCGACCACTAACGACTCTATTGCGCATAGCTTTTGCACACTGATGACAGGTAATAAAACGCTTCACCATAAAAAGTAAAAATATTTAATGATGTCTATCAAAATATGGTATTAAGTATAATAATATACTCCGGTGCTAAACTGACGTTTAACGTTTAAGCTTCAATAGTATGGCCTTAAGAGGAATTACATTTACCTTTCATTAGAAAGGTTTAACGTATGGATTCCCTTACTAAAGATGATGATAGATAGCTGGAGGCGAGAGTCAATTAAAACATTTCGCTCCGGTTAGGGTCCGTTCACACCGACCGGCTCGGAGAGGAGAGCAGATTTTTATCACGTCGGAAACAGAGTTTTAAGTGATTGTATTAAGGTTTATTTTTGTATGTGCACCTCTTTTGCCGCTAAGAACGCTTGAATGCGCTTGGTATGAAATAATAAGATCAGCCGACCGGCTCTGATTGCGTGTTCTTTCTCGCTCTCGCAGCGGATCGGCTCCGATTGCGTGAACGCCGCACCGATCGCCGAAAACAAAACTTGGGCTACGCGGAATACTGGTACTGCCTTTATAGTGTATCCACTCGGCTCCGATCCGTTCTGTGTGAAAAGAAAAATGCGATCCGACGCTCTCCGAGCCGGTCAGTGTGAACGGACCCTTATAGCTCGATGGTGATAGCGAGTTAGCAGCATCGCTTATGATGCTGACACTCTTCAAAGCACAAAAGGACTAAACATGATACTAATACATAATGCTATACGGGGTAACAAAAAACCGCATCTACAACTTTGTCGGCTCGACCAAAGAATAAAAATAGCCGTTTTGGAGTAAGAACTCTTGCACTTAATACTGATATAGTGGCGAAATTAATGTAAATGATGACGATACTGAAGATAACAAACCTTAACCGTGCAGGCCTCCATCGATAATGTGTTAAATGACACATATCAAATACAAAAACACGATGTTAGCGGAGCGACTCGGTACGAATAGCAGATTCGCCGCGCTACCGTAGCAAATTGTTTGTCATACGAGACGAGTACAATGTTCAATTTTATTTGATTTCTCGATTCCCTTTTGAATTCCTGAAAATAAGGTTACATTGGGACGTATCCTTTTTGTTTGTCAATCGCCTTTTTATATTTTTCTTTTGTCTTTTTTGTTTATGTAGACGTATAATTATGGTGCTGAGAGGTTAATACACATTGTTTTGATAAGATCGCTAATCCATCTAACTGGTTAAGTACCGCTAAAGAGATTATACTAAACATTTAGGTTTCATATTATTCTAATATACATTGAGGATAAAACGTTAATTCGTAGGATTTAAAAGCTCAATATGAAATAAACATTAGTGTTTAATGCACGTTTATCAGATTAATCATCAATTTGAAAACAACTTAAATACAATTTTATTAATGTATCGCAAATGCATGAATTGCAATTGAATGCACATGTTACGACTTCAAAGATCTCTTGATTCGCTAAGATGTTCGCAGTTATCTGGCGTTAACCGCTAAATACAGTAATTCTAAATTGATTTAAAATCCTGTGTTTGGTGATTGGGAGATCTAACATAATGTTTTATTTAAAGAAGTTCGATATATACTCGTAGAAATCGACAATGTGTCAAGAGTTTTCTTAGACCATGATGAGGTGAATAGACAGTTGAGTTCAGTTTTCCGGTACTGAACCCTAGATAAATGTGTAGGTACGGTATAAGTACACGGCCTGGCCAGCCGTATCAATAGATTCCGGTTTGTATGCACAGCGAGACTGGACATGCTTGCGTACATCGCAACTTGTTGTCAACTGCAGCACGATAGATGGGTCCATAGACCGACGTGTAGGGCTGATACACTTGTACAATGTTTTAGCGCAATATTATTGTTGCTATTGGGTATTGGTAATTCTATGTCTGTCAACAAGATAAGCAGATGAGCCAATACGACGACGCAAACACGACGAATCCATGATGCAAAAGGTCTCAAAAGAGTACCGATGTCAATGATGTGTTGCTGAATGAGGATCATTCCGTAATGGTTGGAGTAGGTATCATTAATTGCAAGAAGTCGTGCACGGCCTGTAAGTTAATGAGGGCTAATGAAAGCGAGGTGGATTAAAGACAGTCAATAAGAGTATAGCGATGCACGCAGCATTTCAACCGGAATCGGTTTATTAAAAACATGTTTATGCTGTTTATAAGGAAGTTCTGAACATAGCTCGTTACTAGCTAAGGGACGAGCCGGACAAGGTCATACTCAGCGGGAGACTTCCATTTATTAATGGAATTACTTAAGGAAACGGATTTTGGCTCAAAAGAATAATGCGATACAGTGATAAACCAACTTTATGACTGACTCATTCACTGTGCGTACTGCTCAGAACTTCTTAGGTATTTGCGTGATATTTTTGGAATTAGTTTCTCAAATGCGATCCCAAATCTAGCGTTTGTCTTAATTATCTTATACATATTCTTCAAATGCTGTTTTAAGAGTTCTTTAATAGTTTGGAGATTGTGGTGTCTATAATGACGATTGTAGGGGTTATCATAAATGCATTGTAGAATTGAAATATTGTGTGATAGATCTGGACTGAATTGTGAGTTCATCCCATTAATAACCCACTACTGAGCACGGGCTTCTGAACATCTAGAGCCTAATCTGAACTCTACACACATACAAGTAATCCAAAGGACATAAAAAGCAACGTAGCGACGATCGGTATCAACTATCAATGCGTTCCGGTTTGACGACAACAGTGTTTTGTCGCGGGTGCATTGCGACGTGTCTGCGGTGGCGCGGCGGCTGCGTCAGATCGATCGGCCGCACCGACGGCCAGGGCTGGAACTGCATGTTTGGGTGGGCATACGTCAGGGGATATTTGTCCAGAGCTACTGTTTCTGCTGTCTGGAGACAAGAAGACTTGCATTTATGATTGGACATATTGGAGAATTATGATTAGTTAATTGTATCTTTTTATTTTTTCTAAGGGGGTCCCATATGCCACATGCCGCATCGAATGCCACAACATCGAAGTTCATGATATCGAACACGTTACATCGATAATTCACTAGAGTGAATTGTGACCCTTTCTAAGGATATGTTTTCTAAGGATGTCCAGCCTTACATTCACAGGTTTGAATGGATTTTTGAAACAGATGAATTCGCGAAACAGGGTAGCCAATTTGCTTCAAGCTATAAAAAGGACATGTTATGCGCACCTAATTTAAAACAAAAATCGTCAAATGTGTCTCAAGAACATTTTACTCCAGCAACTGTGATAACAACAACATTGTGATAGAAAAATGTAATGTAACCCAACCCTGGACCTGGTAGACCGTCGCTGGTCGCTGCCGTCCAACGGTACACGAGCGGCGAGCGTAGGCTCGTAATTCGCGATAAATTATTTAAGAGAGGCCGGCAGCCGCGCGTTAATGAATAGCTCTGTCGAATTCAATCGATGTTGCATTTCATGCTGCTATAGCGTTTGAGAATGCTCCAGCGACATGGCTTAAGTCTTGTTTCAAGCTAATGGCTTTGGGCTCGACACGCCAACACTGAATGGGTGACTGTTGGTGATGATATTTCTTTCATGGATTTAGAACAGGAAAGCAGCATGCAATACTACCTTTCTACATCTGTGGGAGGCTGGTTGATTGTAAGGTAACTTGCTTAAAAACATAATAAATTTGAAGTAACATTAATTATGAATCGTTCAAGCTATTCTATTTGTGTCGGTGATCACTTATAATCCAATAGCTGACGTATGAGCTCGATCATAATAAAAACATTGCTTTCAATGTTTATCGCAACTACAATCGAAGTAAGTCAATTTCTTGGTAAAGGTACCCACATGCGGTGTCATGTATAATTAAATTGATTGTATTTACATCCAATAACGATTGATTAGTCATCTCGACTTCCTGTGTTTGACGTCGATGGACATTGACCGAGGACATTCAAATACGTTTGTTTGACCTGCTACTGAAAAATATCTGAGTGACCTTGTATGCTGAGAGTATTGCCCTTGCTCACTGAAGTGTTCGAGACCCAACCGGGGTCGAATTTTGTGTGACAGGTTCCTGTTTTATTCTCAGGTCGTGCGTGGGTGTTTGTGATTTGTGTATCCACCAACATCAAGGGCCAACATTTTTGAATATAAGTGACAAACTAGCAGACGGGCAACCACATGCCATGCTTTTATAGATTCCCCTGGACATCAGAAATACCAGAATCACGGTTGCGTTACCAGCTCAAAAAAAAGAAATCAATTTGTGATTCGGCTGAGGGCTTCACACCCAGTTTCTCTTTCTACCGTTTCTCTTTATTTCAGCTTATGTCCTTTGTCCACAGGCGGTAACTTGCCATCGGGTAGCTCGTCTGCCCATTTTTAAGCTATAAACAAAAACAAAACGCTTACTAGGTAGGTACTCCCAAATAGAAATGGTGTTAAGCTGTTAAGCCGTAACGCGGCAGGACAAGGTCTAATTGGCATTCAGCGAGGCGGGCGCTGCCGTGTCGATGTTTCCGCCGGCGATACCGCACGGTAGCTGTACTACACCACAGAACACTATACGAGCTACTGATGTACACGCTTCCGGGATCATTACTGAATGAACTGCAAGACTTGACGAACCGTTCGCGATAGAGAGCGCACTGATGTATTTGCTGGGATGTTGTGTTCAAATGCAGGCGTTAAAGGGTTATGGCCTTATGGGGTACGTTCAAATGGTTTTACTTAGTAATAACCGAAAGTAGGTCTTGATTTGTGGTAAACGCTTCGCTGACTTCAATGGTATTTAAATTTATTTATTTATTTATTTATTTATTAATAGGACTCCCAACACAGATAACACTTAATACAAATCTAAAGAACTTATGCTAAGTGGAACAAATATATTAGTGTACCCATAATTATAGGGTGCCACATCGAGCACAATTTTGCAGCTAGACAACAGAGAAGAGTAATACAGTAAGGTAAGTGTAGGTATACAATAAGATTCGATACAAGAAACATAAATTGAAAATTTTACAATTATTACAATTATTTATCAATACTAATCAAAGAAACTACGTCATTTTTAAATTTTTGGAAAGGATCCGTTATATCTAGGTCACTCGTTTTTGAGAGGATGTTATATTGCTTGCAGAGCCTAGGCAAAACTGAATGCTGACCGAGGTTGGATGTGCAGTATGGTAGTTGGAACAGGTTATATGCTTTTTTACGGGGAAGACGAGATGGGCAAGATATTTGTAATTTGAGAATTAGATCTGTGCAGTCAATAGTTCCATTAATAAGTTTGTGTAGAAAAATTTGGTCTATTAATTTTCTACGTGTAGCCAGTTCTGTCATGTTAAAATGTGCAAGTCTATGTTTATAAGATGGTAAATTTTTTGCTATTGTGTCAAAGTAAGTTAAATTATTAATGAATCGTTTTTGAATGCTTTCAATACGTTTAATATAAATGTCATATTGCGGATTCCAGATTATAGAACAATATTCTATGACCGGTCGAATAAGTGTTGTAAACAATTTTATTTTGGTAGAAGGTCTTTTAAATCTCTTGCTATTACGTAAAATAAATCCGAGGAGTTTGTAACACTTTGAAACGGTGTTGAGTATATGACAATCAAATTTGAGTTTGGTGTCCATGATTACGCCTAGATCTTTAACTTTATCTACAGTTGAAATTCTATGACTACCTATAAAGTAACTATTGCATTGGATAGAAATATTACGACTAAAATGGATGTGCTGACATTTATCGATATTAAGATCCATGTTGTTGCGAATACACCAAGAGGTAAATCTATTTAGATCTTCCTGTAGCATTTTAACGTCGCAAGATGTCGATACTGGTCGCATCATTTTTAGGTCATCAGCATAAAGATATACTTTAGAGTGTTTAAAACATTTAGGGATATCGTTAATGAAAACGTTGAAAAGAATTGGGCCCAAATGTGAACCCTGAGGCACACCAGAGCTAGCAATAAAGGGGTTGGAAAGATGACCACCAACTGAAACAATTGCGGCACGATTAATTAGGTATGATGTAAACCATTCTAAAAGTTTACCTGAAATGCCCAAGTTTGAAAGTTTTTGGATTAGTATGGAATGATCGACCTTGTCGAATGCTTTAGAAAAGTCTGTATATACAGCATCTACAGGGGTCCGGTTATCGAGAGAATCTATTAAGTCTGAGGTATAACAAGCTAGATTAGTGACGGTAGAACGTGATTTCATAAATCCATGCTGACTCAGATTTATGTGTTGTTTGAGTAACCAAGTTAGACGTTCGGCAATGAGTTTTTCGAATATCTTTCCAAAAGTAACGAGAATTGAGATAGGTCGATAGTTTGAGACATCATCTTTGTTACCGGATTTATATATTGGGATGATGAGGGCTTCTTTCCAAGAGTTGGGGAATATACCTTCCTCTAAGGATCGGTTAAATAATAACTGAAGTGGTTCGACTAAATAGCGAGCGCATTTTTTAATAAAATATGGCGGATATCCATCAATTCCAGCGCCTTTATTGACATCCAAAGATTTTAAGGCTTGATGGACCTCTTCATTCTGAAACGTTACAGTACTTAACGAAGAAACATTATTTTCGGCATAATCGAGTGACGGATTCTGGTTCGGTACGGTATTATAATTGCTAGCAAAGTTTTTGGCAAACAGGTTTGTTATATCATCTACATTACATGCTAATTTGTCTGCCAAGTGCATTTGTGCAGGGTAGTTACTAGATCCTCCTTTTCGGATATTTTTAACAAAAGACCAAAATAGTTTAGGATTACTTTTGATTGCATTCTCTATGTTGTATATATATCTGTTATAGCATAATTTCTGTAATTCGTAGCATTCTTCTCGCAGTTCCTCAAATTTAATAGAGTCTAATGGATTTTTATATTTTTTAAATCTACTGTGTAATTTGTATTTTTGTTTGAATTTACGTATTAACTCATGAGAATACCAAGAAGGGTATTTTGTGTTGTGTTTTTTATGAAATGGAACATGTTTCTTAATGATGGATTGAAGAATAGAATAAAACACTTGTGTCATTGAATTAACTGACTCACAATCGTTAAGTATATCTTTCCAGCATAATGATCTAAGGTCGTGTATTATGCTTGCGTAATCAGCCTTATAAAAGTTGGGTCTAAGAGTTGCTTTATTTGGAAGTAGCTTTCGTGCGACAATAGGTACCTGAAATTCGAGTGAGGGATGATGATTATCTTCTACCACTAAAGAGAAATTACTGCGCGTTACATTTACCACGGGTTTGTTACTGAGTATTAAATCTAGTAATTTGCCATTACAGTTTGCGATATCATTAAATTGAACTAAATTATTCAAGGCAATAAATTCTACAAAATTAATATTTACTTCACTGTTTACATACTGTTTACATAATGTTACATCATTGTCTTTATTGACGTTCCATCTGAATTCACTCAAATTGAAATCTCCTAGCAATAGAACATGATTGTTTGTATTTAACGCAGATTGAGCATGGTCAATAAAGGATTCCAAAACATTAACACGCAGAGGTGGTGGGAGGTATACAGCGCATAGATATAAAGAGTGTTTGTCATTTGCATGTCTGTCTATCGTAACCCAAAGATCTTCACACTCGCTTTCGAATTTAATAAGCCTACTTGATTGGAATTGTTTGGAGACTGCAATCAATACTCCACCGCCAAAAGGGTCAAAAGGTGTATAGAATCTATCGTACTAAATTAATCGAAGTTGGAATCTCACGAATCATTGTTTAGCGGTCACAATTAACTATCTATGCTTATATCATAAGGTTTGTTGCATCACCTACTTTTGTGTTACCTCAGTTGGATCTCATGAATATGCAAGTAATGGCGTAAAAAAGTAATAAATGGACTATGACTTAATGACGAATGGCAGATGTTATAGCTTGTACCTATCTCATCGATAGCCCAGTGTACGATACTTGGCAAAAAGTATCTGAAATGAAGTTGAACTTGTGTAGACCATTTATAGTAAAACAATAACAAATGCGTCAAACATCAACTGAAACATTTCAGAATACGCAGTAAGTATGGTTTTATGTGCCTAACTATATGGCGTAGAATTTATTATTCCTTAATCCCTAAATACTTGATCCATTACAGCTCAATGGTCTCTAGGGCTCTCCACAAGACTTACCACAACCGAGCGACTGAAAACCATACGAAAGGCCTATTGTTTGAAAGGTGTGATGTGGTTAATCAATTATTGCCGATACAATGGTTCCGAAGTCCACAGTCCATCTATACAAGGTCGTCAGCGATTCGATACTGACACGGCCCACCAGAGGATGTCCGCAAATTAAATTGAAATGACGTGCGCAGCGCAACTTTGTATTAGTGTCATCGAATTTGTCGTTTTTAAAGTTCCGTAGCCTAACAGAAAAAACTATTCGTTCGTACGTAATATAGCCATTAATTAAGTAGTTATAAATGTTCTCTGTAACTGTGAGCCGGAATAAAACTCTTTGGGAGTTTCTTGCCGCTTCTTCTACCAAGGCCACTCATCGTAGGAATTTGTGAAAGCGAGGGCGTAGATTGACTTTCGGAAAATGTTTATAAAAACCAAGTTCGAATAAAATTATTTCATTTTCATTTTCGTTACAAGCATATTCTACATATTCCTACACTAGGACTACACAATTGAAAGTTGGTCGACATTACTTAAGAATTCTCTTGATGCAGTGCAGTCCTTTAATTTACCTCGTTGACCATTTGCGTTATGGAATGAGTAATACAAATTTTGAAATAGTAAATTGGTATATAATTTATAGTTTTTATTTCTTTCTTACTTAACGTATAGAATAAGTACCTATTTCTTATCAAAGAATGTTGGTATTTGAATGTCTATTTTTATTAGTTTGCGCAATGTATAGAATTACATGTAAATATTTTAATGGTAGTATGATTGCGTAAAATAGCTAGAATTTATTAGCTAACATATTAGATATGTCATCATGAGGCAGTTTGTTGTTTACCGTAAATATTGCACACGTAAGTAATGGTAATACATAAACGCTGACCAAATAGGTTAGCGTTGAACTTTAGTACCTACGCAAGTAAATAAATAAACCCTCACACATTCACCTCATTGGTAATCAATAAGCATAGGCATGGAAATAAAATATCCAAGATCAGTAGAAATTATTTAAATTATGTTCAAACAATAAATTTTATGTAAATAAAACCATTACTTAATTAAAAATTTGGTAGGCTTAATTAAATAAAAAATGTCACTTGACATTACAAATATCATTTATTGAACTATAACGCCATCTTTAATATGTTTATATTGTTTAGGGTAAAAGGTACAGTTGAGTAGCGGTCGGCACAAATTTTGTACTGTAAAACAATGCAGGGTTGATATCATCGCAATTGTATTTTTTGTCGACACACACCCACATTTTCCGGACAAAATCTATTTCGTTGCAACATTGTTATATTTTGTTAACTAAACGTTTTGACAAGCAACGCAAAAGGCTAATGTAACGCACGTATTTCTGCTTCCCATTGCATTATGTGTTGTAATTTTCATGTTTATGACATAGATACGAGGCATTACAAACAACTATTAGTAACAAAAAAATTAATCACGATCTGTGCCCGCGTGAGAGGTTTTCCCGCGTCAATTCCGATCCCGCGGGATTTCCAGAATGAAAGTAGCCTATATGTTGCTGCACAACCTGCTCTATCTTCCAGTGAAAGTCCCATAAAAATTGGTTCAGCCGATCCAGAGATTACCCCGGACATATAGACAGACAGAAAAAATTAGAATCGTTTATTTGTATTTTAATATCGTGTAATGTTACTTACATATTGTTACGCACTGGAAAAAATACTTATTTTGAAATCGCAAATAAATACTATATTTTATTTGTAATGTATAAAAGTAGTCACTTACCTAGTATCACCAATTTTATCGCCACCTCATCATAACAGACAGAAATAGAAATGAAAATGTGTAATAAATTATTCTATTTCTGCAAAAAAAAATTGACAAAAACCTTGCCAAAGAAAAAATATATAATTTGATTGTAATCGTGAGTAATCGCAGTGAGTCAGATGTCGAAAACTATTATTAAAAAAACTACAGGAAAACAAAAGGTAAGTTCAAGTACACAGACATATTTTGTATTCAACAACTGATAAAATTAGATACGTGTAGAAATGAAGCAGCGTAGTAACGAGTAAGTTAACAATGTAAAATTATAATAAATAATATAATGTAATGATGGACACCTTCGCACGGACAAGGCCGTCATGGTAGATGACCACGTGGATTCAGCGCCGTACTGGGTTGTTATGTGAAGTGTGCCATTCTACACTTTTGTTTGTTTTTATACTTTTTTATTATGAGTGACACGAAATGGCTATCTTATAAGTAGTATGAGTAATGTGGCTGTTTGTTTTGTTTGTTCATACCGTGCTGTGTTATATCATTATTGTAAATACGTTATGGGAGGTCACTGCCAAAGAATAAATGTTTATCGTTCACATAATACGTAATGTTTGCCATAGATTGGAAGAGACTCCGGGTCTCCTCGCGATGCAGGTAGATTATTAACTGGACTACAGGATCAGAAAATCCCTAATGTTTAAGTCTTTTCATTTTACGAGAACCAGAATTAATCTTGGATAATTGACAATGATAAATGAGGTAGGACTTGGTTTTCTTATTTCTATTGCACATACAGCACATTGGAAAAACAATGAGTCAAAAGATTGGAAGCTCTGAGAGCTTCAAATCGGCAACTGGCAAGGAAAGTACATATACACTGTATACAGCATCGCATGAAACAAGGAGAAAACTTACTTTTCTGCTTAATCTATACTAATATTATAAAGCTGAAGAGTTTGTTTGTTTGTTTGGTTGAACGCGCTAATCTCAGGAACTACTGGTTCGAATTGAAAATTTTTTTTTGTGTTGAATAGACCTTTTATCGAGGAAGGCTATAGGCTATATAACATCACGCTGCAACAATTAGGAGCGAAGAAATAATGGAAAATGTGGAAAAAACGGGGAAAATTATTCATTCTCGAGGGCTTTCGTTGCATGCGTTGCGAAAACGATTCAAGATACCAAAAATATATGTATGAAAGAATTATTCCTCTGGAAATGATCTAAAAAAATGTCCACGACAGTATATGTCTATCTTTTAAGATTAACACACTAGAACCGTTTTTATGGTAATCAAATTTGGTCGAACCCACTGCCATACCAAACTTGCCGCGTTTCCAAGTTTAATCTGAATGTCGTTTGTCGTAAGCTTTATTTGTAAGTTTAATTTAATTTAACCTCAATTAATTTTGGTGATAGTTTATTATCTTCCCGAAATTCCTACGGGAGCGGGACCTACGCGGTTGATACTTACGGGTCCCGAAGCGAAGCGAGGGCGGTTCGCTAGTATAATTAGATTCTTACGACGATCCCACCTAAGTAATCATTATCACATTACAGTAAGCCAGATGTTACTTCGTAAAATGTAACCGGTTAATTTCTGCTCTGTACATTGGAGATATTTGACAAAAATGTATGAAGAGGCAAAAACTAATATTATAAATATGTTGCAGGACAACGTCTGACGGCACAGCTTCTCGTAGTTATCATATCAGTTGAAAGTAATCGTCAAAGTTCTCAATTACGTCAGTTCCATTTGTCCGAACATTCGTAAACCTTTATCTTTAGTACGTAATTAATTGTATCTTAATTTCTTTCTGTTCATTATCTTCGCTCGTGATTCACGGCGGCTTAGTGTTTAAGTCTGACACACACATGCACACATTGATAGATAATGTGTGATAATGCCGATCACACGAGGCGGGGCATTGATCCCATCTTGTTTAATTCCGAGTGGCGATAGAAAAAGCCATAGTCTATACATAGCCGGGTACTTACTGTCATCGGGATCGGACGGAGAATGCTGTCGTCGTATTGTTAGATTCCTCTGAAGGGTTCTCACGTAACATGCTGGTTAATTGATTGCAGTTTATGTTTACGAATGAGTTTCACGAAAATCCTCGCTTTGTTTTGGTAAAGATATGCCTACCATAGAAAAGATATTAGATGGGACTGGATGTAACTATGTGTTTTTACGAGTATATGTATGTGAACCGACCGAAACAATGCTATCACAAACTTACAGGCCACGTCAATGAAAATTATACAATACATTTAGCCGTTACTTATATTTGCAAAAAAAAAAAACGGAGAAATTCATAAAACAACTAGTAGGTACTTAAACCATATTTTGCAAAAAATAAAATACTTTAGTAACATAATCACTGTGCCAATTATTGATCTTTTATAATAATGATGATAATAATTTTATATTAATGATGATCGTTGATGTCTGCTTAGACCAAAGGTTGACTGGTAGAGAATGCTTCTAGCATTAAGTCCGCCTTTTGTACCACACTGTGTTTGGTATAAGAAGTTTAAATAAAAAAATTAATAAATAATTTTAAACACAAAGGTAAACACGTATAACGGTAGGTTTTACAGGGGTTCTACATGAATCCGTTAGGCATATGGTTCTCAGAAAGAACATCAAAACGGTAAGCTTTTAGTTGAAAAGCATTCACACGAAGGCATGAAGCGAAAAGGCTCGGCAGACGGTATCGCTGGCACAATGAAAATGCGCCGCATTGAAGAAAAGTGTACCCGCGGGCTGCCTGGTAACTGAGTTTCTTTTCAAGTGTTTGTTTGTTAGCTGATCAGGATATAGATACAGAGGTATCCACGTATTCACAAACTCTCTTCACTTCATTTGTAAAAAGCGACACATATGCAGAGTTATTTATGGATTTAATGGTGGATTTGATAAAATGACTCGAGATTTGCTAACTGGATTTGCATTGAAGTACCTATTGTTTTTATTTTTAGGCTCCTGGGTTCGATTCTTCAGCATAGCTGAACTTTTACTGATGAATGGCAATTTCTATTTTTGGTCTGGGTTACGCTTATTATAATTATGTATGGTATCACCATTTCTACGTTTAAGCTTGAACGCAGCTCCATAAAAAATTACTGTGTATTCTATATTTCATTGCAAATAACATTTAAATACAGTTTATTGCGCTTTTTGTAGTACAGTGTTGCTATAAGATTCTGTCTCTGTCGCCAGTCCGCGTGATTATTAAGTCACTATTGTAACGATACGTTTAAGACGGTGTTGGTGATTAACATTCCTGGTGGAACACCTGTTGCTCTTGCGCAGTTGTTGGTGCGCGGTACAGATCGCGGCTATAAATTACCTACATCGAAGGCTGGACATAACCTGTTTCAAAAAATATGTCGTCGTCGATAACATCTTGCCGCGTTTTGCAGTGCACGGATATTGGAAACTAATGTGTGTGTCACCCTTATGGTTTAGTGTTATTTGTATTCTGTACCGATATTTTTAACCACTGTTTAATTGAGCAGTGTTTTATATTATTAAAGTTTTTGTGGCATGTAAAATGTTTAGTGGATCTCACATAAATTACCGTAAAAATTTCGAATTTCGATTTTCTCCCCCTAGACCAGACCTAGACCAGCTTTGCCCGCCTGCATCAGGAGCTATTGCCCTGTTGTATTGGGTCATGGTTACCATTTTTACCAGGTCGAATAGACACTGTCATTAAATTGTTCATTAGCCTTAACTCTAATATTCAAAAGGTCTACCAGAATAAATGATTTTGAATTGAAACCTACACGAACAAATTATTTGGAATTAGAACTCTAAAACGGCGTTCTAGTTAAAGTTAATTGCGCGATATTTCTACACCTCGTACAAAAGGCTGACATGTGATAATGATATAAATTTTCTCATTACTACTGGCTCATTCAACCGCGTTACGGGTGTATATGTTATGTATACGTACTCAGAGGTAGTGATCACTAATCCCCACGATCTTGGAGCGGGTGTCGCGTTACATGTGGTCGCGCCACGGTTCATTCAACTTGACGTGTGTATTTTTATATGTATACATATTTTTAATACTATCATACCTATATGGAAGTATTATGATAGATGGAGCGATTGTGTTGTACTGTGAGTAATTTCGCAGGAGTAGGTGAAAAATATGCTGTTATTGTCAGATTTATTGTTAACTTAACCAATGTCCTTCAGGTCTCGTTCGAATACATCTAAGTACCTAATTATTCATCAGTTGAAAAGAAGAGGTGCGTGTCAAAAATGCGTCCAGGTTTAAGACATTTACTTTTGGACTCCACCTATTAATGACGGAACTATTATCTGCTCATTATTGAGGAAGCCTAGACTAGAGATGCCGCTTTTATACGAATCGCTTTTATATGATCCAAGGCTTCTATTTGGGAAATTTCCATTAGGCATTAAGACCACCCATTGCTATTCCTTAAGGCTATAACGGATAGTCAAAATGTAGTCATAAGTTTTCGCAAGATAATTGCAATCTTGCGTGGGTGATCGTAATGACATACTAGAACATGTTTGTTGCGAAACCTTTAATAAATAATTTATTAACACATTTTTTAATTTATTTTTTCTTTGTACTTATAAGTTATCGCTTAGCTAAGATCCTACCTGATGGTAAGTGATAACAGAACCCTAATGGTAAAGCGCGCTTATCAGGTAAAGCCTATTCGCTAAAGACTTAAATGGCACCCACATAATCAAACGGAAAGACCGATGCAGGCAAGTCGTTCCAGTCCTATAGACACATTATAGTTTGAGTTTACGCGGCAGATCACTAAGAAGATGGACAACGAACACTTGCATTAATGCTCCAAGGAGCCAGCTGTCAGTGAGGAGTGGAGACTGATAGCGTTGTCATAACCCGCCTATGACGACCACGACAGCCTTGCAGAGTGTTACGACTGAGAAGATAGCTTAAGTCCTCAGTCAGTTACGTACTTTAAATAAATAATGTAGGTAATATAATTATTGACACGGAATGGCCTCTCACTCATACCATCCGCAACGGGGTAGCTGTAACGCTGTAAGCTTAGATTAAGTGAGTCGTTAGCCTAAGAATCTATTTGTAAACTTTTATGAGGCGATCTTATCTGCGATTACTTGTGGCACGATTCCTAGTTATCCTTGAAATAGTATGCTATTATTCACAGTAATGGTTTAGTGGTTAGTAGTTTATTTTTTTCTCTGGTCATTTGAGTTACTATTTTGTAGGTAACTATGTCTATAATTAATGCTTTGCAGTTAGTTTCTGAACTAAAGTGTTTGTTATACACGGCACATTTATAACGGCTAAATAACACAAGAAAGACTTCATCATCATTAACGATGGGATTATTACAATCAATAAGTTATCTAGGTATTAACTAACTCTCTCAATTCTCACAAATTGTGATTCACAACCTGCATTTGGTCAGCATGAAACATACTAAAGGTGAACGCAAGAAGCTGAAATTTGACATGCATGGGACCTTGGGAAGTTTAGTGAAGACCAAGAGAGGATTTTTGGAACCAAAAATTCTGGGCAGGCGTAGCATTTACAGAAAATAACAAGTTATACCAAGTACTGCTTCACATTTAAAAGCTTGTCTTCATTATCCACCGATTGACAGCGGCTACTCGGTTGAATTATTTATAAAACGACGGCCTAGTTTTTTTGTTTCACTGGAAATCAAATAACTGGATCGATCAAGCATCGCTCACTCGATAAATTATGATAATAACTTAAATAACATGGCGGAACGAAACACCATAAAGCGGAAAAAATACGATAAAGTAGGCTTTGTGACTTTTTATGGTCCCCGAACATCTGTGTCAACTTTCAAATGGCAAACGTTATGTGTCCTGTCGTAATGGCTCTGAAATGCAGTTATTGCTGCGGCAAATGTGACATTTTTACAGCGAGTGACATTCAATTTCTTTGGGTCCCTTAGGTGCAAACGATAAAAAAGTAGGTCGATAACATCGTGTTAAACAAATAAATAAACATTTAGAAAAGCAGTGATAACTCCCTCGGGGAGTGTCAAGACTACATTTAGGAGATAAGACAGCTTCTTCAGCTTTGTTTCATTAGGGGTAATTTTTACAGTTACGCAGTTGTTTCAATATCCATTTCAATAAACATATCAATTGTATAAATAGGGTTTGGCTCCAAATCCAAATAAATAATTGGGTGCAATTGTTCATATCATTTAAAAATTATAAAAGATTGTAAACATCTCGGTAATAATTTATTTAAGCTTTTCTTGGCCGATATTACGGCCTGTAAGTCGTCAACGAACAAGTTATAGGCATAAGTTATTTGGGGTTTTCTAACATGTTACAACTATACTTACGTGGCAATGTTAGATTTTAAGAGTGATCATAAAAATAACAAATTAACAGTCGACACTGCAGTTACGATGTAATTGTAATTAAATAATACCTGTGCATGATGCACCTTTCACGATTTCCTCGGAATCAAATAGTAAATTACCTATTCTACAATGAAACCATAAACGTACGTTTATGTATACTTTTATCCTTGTTCTGCTAATAAATAGATGGTTTTGAACGTTTCAAGGGTTAGGAAATTTAGGAGTTTATCTATTGTTAGAATTAGATATAAGTCTAGCAGATATACCTACTCGTAATTTAAAGAAAAAAAGATGCATTTAAAGATCTTACCAACAGCATCATAAATTTTACGGTAGTAGTAAAAGTTCAACGATGTAATAAAACGGTGATGCACACGAGGAAATTGGAAGGTTACCGAGTGCTCCTCGATGCGTGGTGATAGCGCTATTGTTCACCGATGATGTAGCAGTGCTCAACCAGCGTGGCACTTATCGGCGTGTCAATCTATCATCGCTACACGCTTCGGGGGCTTTGAGCTCATGAATTTTGTTTAGACCCCCTTCGATAGCGTTAGGATGCCTTTCCACCAGAACAAAGCTAAGCTAAGTCCTGCGGGAGCGGGTTCCGGGAGTGTGTTTAGGTAGTGTAATGAAGTCATTGGTGGATGACAAACACATCCTGAAATAAATACCTAAATAAAATAATTATTTTATTTTGTTCCAGGTAAGTTAATCATCGTCCGGGCGGCTACGGTACCTAGCAGCATTATCACTCAGATTTTGGAATGGTTTGAGACAAAGAAGATGTTCGTTGTTTTCTTAATCCCAACTTAATTATAAAAGAAAGAACTTAATGCAACTTTGACTCGGTCTCAAACTGCGCGCATCGTCATTTAAATGGCTTCCTCAATTCATTTAAATGTTTCAACCAACAAGTAACTGGATAAATACGGAAGACAAACTTCATTACTAGCGATTCAGATTTAACACGATCTAAAGGCTTTTAAACTCATTTTATGGCTATTGAGAGCGAGCACTCATAAACAGTATGCCGTACTGGTTAAACTTGTTACTTGTTACGAATGATGCGGCGAGTGCGCTGCGCCCGCGCAGCCCGCGCACTGCACCGCCAGCTGACTGCGTGACGTCACGCGGCGCCGGCGCGACCCATTGTTTATTGTTTTAATACCCTTCGTCTAATATCGAACTGTCAAAGGGCTGTTTATGTATTAATGATATTCCGTGGAATATTGAGGCTTCTGTGGGTACTAATATCGGATGCCAAAATACTTGGATTGTTTGGAGACTTAAGTTAGATATCCTGCTTTTTATTAGGATTCCGTACCCAAAGGATGAGCACATGCGCTCAGTAGGTTTTAATATCTTTTTTTATAAGAGCAAGCGGACAAATAAACTGCTTTCGTTCGTCTCGTTTCTTTCTCAGCTTGCATACATGCAACTTAGACCTCTGTAGCGCAGTGTCATCATACACACACCTTCGTTGGATGAAAGTGGTCACTTATAATCGAATGTCCGTGTCCGTCTGCTCCTTTGTGGGCTATTTACATAAAAAAAACTGACAGGCAATCTACGCTATGATAAGTGGTCATCGCCGCCCACTCATACCAGAATCATGGAAAGTATCAACGACGCGGCCTAAAAGGAAATGGAGGCCGGCTTATTCCCGTTTATTTTGTTATCCAAAAAATATCCGGCCACCGGGAAGTTACCAGATTATTCAGGACTCTTTATCACAAAAGCTTCTTTAGAAAATTCTTTATCTCGTTACAATCCCACATTAAAAGAAAGGTGTCAGATCCAAAGGCAAAGTATGGGTGTGTAATCCTCAGTGGAAAATGATTCCTTCCTAAGAATCTTCGAGAATTTGTCTCTTTGTCATCGTGTATTTTTATAGAAAAAAAACTAAGATTGGTGCCAAATATCAATGGGAAAATATAAAATTCCACACACATACAGGACACGCAAAAGCAAATATCAGTTGACCAGTTGATGACGTCACACGCGTGGCGCCTCGCCGCCGATCTTGTGTTGTTTTCTTCCTTTCCATCAGCTATTCTTAGTTCCACTTCCTAGACCTGCGTTTAGTTTTAATTGAGTGGTCTGTGAGTGTTTGCACACGTGTATTGCTGTCAATGTTTAGTTTAGTTAGCGTTTTAGCGGGAATTGGTTAAATATTCTTTACGTGTATTTCACGGTTTACCTCATATAAATCTCTAGTTTCAAACCACCATCGCAGTTTAATTAAGAGAAGTCCGCGACGAGAGCCCGCTTGATGTCAATATCAAATGCTTGTAAATGATGTAAAAAATTTAATGTGCCACAAACTATTATGACTATTTTTTCGCTATCATTTATCTGTTATGCATCACAGCTGTAATATGTGGGCGTATTTGTGCAGCCCACGAATATACCTACTGTGGGAACATTTAAAATTCAGCATAATTCCCCAACAAGCTCCAATATCGAAGCACAGCATCAACAAATTTAATGTTTAACAACGTGATGAATATTAATCGTGTCTGTCGAGAGGATTATTTTCGCTGAGATACTGTTGATACCACATCGGGCAAATGAACATGGGTATGACGTCACGCTCACATGTGGCGCGCCCTTCCGAATGCGTCTCCCTCCGGCCGGCTGGAGCTTTTGAAGTGCATTCGACTCAAGTTCAAAGCCGTTCCCACTGTTGCACTGCGCATGCGCATCACACGCCAGTGCTCCGGTTAAGTAGATAAATTAATTTGATGTTTGGGCCGCTCGGCAGTCGCAGGGTTGGGGATCAATAACCGCGGTTCTGTAAATCGACTTAATGATGCTTGCAGACTATGCGGACTAAGGAAGGTTGATTTTGGCAGTTTGAGGTTATAACGGGGTGGTCAATACTTAATTGGTAGATTGATTAGATTGATAGATGTACTTACTAAAAATATTTTGCTAATACAACAAATTGATACATGTGGAAATTTTATTAGGTGTAGGTAACTATCAAACCTTTAAAATGATAATTAGGTATTGTTCATTGTGTTTCCTTAAAAACAATGTTATGCTCAAATTTCGTGGATAAAATTAGGTAAACAGTTAATTTAATAGCACCCACTTTTAGTTTCTCGTTCTCTTCACTTACGATAAAATACGTATAAAACGTACGTTGCATAGTTCTTGCAAAAAGTTAAATGGTCGTGTAAATACTGGTAGTTGTGTATGGTTAACGGGTTCTTGTTATTGTATGCGCTGTTATCTGTGGATTGCTTTATTGTTATCTCTGTTTATATTGTTATCTTTATTGTGTTTAATAAAAAAGTAAGGCCATCATGTGAGAAACGAGCGATGTTGAAAACAGGAACTTGCTTGTGCGGATATAAATATGGGCGGTACAGTGATAAAAATATATTGTCCAATGACGAACCTGTGATTCTGGGCAATTCGAATAAATGCTTCGATTCTCGGTGCTGAATGCGATTTTCGGCAGGGGGAAAAATTGTCTTTTCCAATTTTGATTTTATAGAGATAATAGGTATCATTGCGTGGTCTTAGTAATTGAAGTTACAAATGCATTTGGTACCAACCAATAATCGTTGGTTACTTAGCGATTTTATGTGTGCGTTTTGTACACATGTAAAAAAATCACATATTCCACACAAGAGGCATTTGTGTGCGCCTGCGCACGCTCTGAAAACGCGCATTTGCGGACTATCCTCGTACATAGGATCTAGTAGTTCTCAAAACGTGATATCCAAGAAAAGCGCTAAATGAATCACCGATTATTGTATTGTTTACTTACCTACATAACATTATGGTATTAACATGACGGCCGCGGTCAGTCCAGTTTCCGAATATGATGTGGAGACAAAAAGGCGAACTTCATGCTACCTCACAAACACGACGTGTCATCGGTCGAACTGGTTTGTCGAGCGCGAAAATATAATTATGGTGCAGCTGGTAGTACAATCAAGACCTTAATGGAATTTTGTTAAATTTGTGTACCTGCTTGCTTAAGTATTATTGTCATTAAGTTTGCCTTAAAAGCTATCTGAAATTATCATGGTTACAAGTACTGCAAACAGATAATTGGTAGAAGCACATTTTTATAAGCATGAGTGAACATAACTCTGCAGTACCTATTCACTGGACTAGAGAGAACTGTAACGAACTGTACGAATTGTCAAAGCTTTCACAGCTGGGAATACCACGAATGTGTTCAAAACTAGACAATTATTCATTCGCGAAGCAAGGATTATGTATGTGATTGTGGGTCCGCCTATTGTGCGAATGTGAATAGTAGGTAGGACGTGATATTATCTGCCTACGCCTAATGGTCTAAAATGGTTTGAAGATTCAATGAGCGCTGCAGTCAGGATCCTATACCAATACTCACAAGCATTCAGTCGTATTGGCACTTGTTTCTGAGATTGCCTTTTCAAATAACTTAAGCCAATCCGACAAATACTAAACGCATTGCAGTTGCTTTAATAATTTAGATTCAAAATCTCCACCGTCAGAGAAATACATGTGCTCGATAGTCCATATCGTTAGTGATGATGGTTCCAGGCAATTTATTTCAAATCCATAGTCATGTTCGTTACTCCAATAGTTCCGTTTCTTCCCAGTTCGCAGCCGCACATGGTTAGACGGTCGACATGTGGTCTTGTTATCCTTTGCGTTTTTTTCTGGTATTGATCGAAGTTGCATCAAGCGCAATGCGTTATACGCAGTGCTGTCTGCTTTCTAACCTTTCATATAATATATTGGATGGGAAGATGAAAGAGACATGTTCAATACTTTTTAGCTTGACCTCAAAAATGGGATTGCTGTCGGGTGTAAAGGATTCTGACCATTACGAAATTGAAAAGAAAATATACTCTTCATGATGTACTCTGATAACAACTGAAGAGCTAGGCAGTCATATTCCTATCGTCATATTCAGTCAAGGTCTTAATGAAAATAGTTTTATAATAAAATCAACCGTTAATATTTTTGGAATAGTTCAGGATAAAGATCCGTTTCATGGTTCGTCTGCTGGTACAAGTCATTACATATTTGGTCGTTTACAACCAAAATGAAAAATAAGTTTACAGCACAATCCTTGCTCTTTTAAGCAGACAATAGCTTCCATTGTTAAAATGTATTTATTCGTAGACGATGTCTTTATGTCCACGACCACGACACTCGAGGAAATTAAACTCCGGCAAACTCGGGGCGCAGCTTGCATGACGAAAAGCGAGTAGACCAAGTTGTGCGTCTAGTCTAGTCTCGTGTCTAGATGGAAACTTTGTTTGCTTAAAAAGCTAGGTTGAGGGGAACGCGGGGATTAATATTATTGCTCGATCTCGACAGTCGAGACAAAGACAAGTGAGTCTAAATCGAAAACAGGGGGGCTAGGGTAGGGTCTTTATGTGAATTTAAATTGAATGCTGAGGGACTGAGATGGGTGAATAGTGTACGCATAAGGTAGGTAACAAGGTTGTTAAAAAGCTTTAGGTGATGTTGCTGTCGCTCCTTTTTAATTCAAGTATCGTGGTAATGTCTCATTACAAATCTAATTACATTTCATATGTGAATGTATGTATCTACTTTTATGAAAATTTGTGATAATAGTGGCTGGTTGTTTAAAATAATACAAGCGACTGTCGTATACCTAATTTTGGAAACACCTTCAAGTCATTAATGGTTATAGGAATAACCATTACAAAGCATTTAATTACAGTGTCCTTTTCACGTGTCATTCATGACCGTCACAGGGCATGTGAATCATGCTATTAAGTTTTTCGGAGTCACGAATCGGCCCCTGCCAGACTAACTTTTTGTCGGCCCAATTATATTATGTATACCCGAGTCAAGGCTGTTGTCTTGTCGGCTAAAGTTTTCTTGTTGTTTTTTTTTACTCAACGAGCTCACACGCTTGCCTAACTTTTATGTTCGCGGGGCTTGTGGACGTCATCGATTTTCTGCGAATAACAATTGGATTTATCTGCACTGTAAGTTTTTTGTTGATTCAACTGTTTGTAGCACGGTCGCGATCATATTAATAGTATGGAATTACTATTGTTCTAGTACGTCCAACAAAAAATTAACACTTTATATCTCGCGGGCGAGAGAAATAAATATAGACACCTTCGTGTTTTTTTTACCAATATAAAGCTTTATTAGGTACTATTACAATTTACACCTGATGGTAAGTGATGATTTAGACCTGAAGGGTATCGCTGCTATATTTTATACAGTCATGAATTTTATTCCTATTGCTTTTTTACACTGTTCGATATTCAAACTACGCCATTGCTTTAACAAATGAATATTATGATAAGCCTTTTACGAAGATACTGTTATTTACGACCCTAGAGAACATTTTACCTCTTCCCATCTTGTGGGATTGTAGTCGAACAATAAAACTTAAAAAAGTACCTAATAAAAGTCTGAATCATCTGTGGGAATGAGTCTCATTCATAGGTATGTTATTATTGACATAAACCGATCGCGACATCACTTTTAGAGGTATTTGAATTATAACAATAGGAGCCTTGCCCTTTACAATAACTCAGGAGTCCAAAAGGACAATCCAACTCAACTTTGCGTTACAGTTCTCACAGGTCTTTTGACCTTTGGTCTTTGGTGTTCGTGTAATCGGGCCCTCGAATAGGTTATTTCGGTAGTACTGCATTGCAGGTTTCGTCACAGCTATTCTGTTGAAGGTGTAGTACCTACACCGTGAGGCAATTATCATAATCGTTGCGTCAGCGTTCGTGTTCATGTTGAGTTTTGGAAAATTAATACCTCGCGCCGTACACTCCCCACCAAATAAATTTATAATGTGCGTATTCAGGTTAAAACATTTTACACAAAAATGTGTTTAGTCACAGCATAAAATAACGTAGTGAAATTGCGCTATTTTCCCTAGTAATAGTAGGTAAGTATGTAGTAGGCAGGTACCTAGATCGCGTTGCTGTAGAATAAAAGGTACCATGAGCAAAGATCGATCAAAGATTGCCCTTTGTTCGATGAGTAGAACTTCGCGATCGGATTACAGGCAATACATAGGTAGATTTGCCTATTTACTTAATGACATGTGGACGATGTACAATTTTTCGCACCAGAAGTACGTACAGCATATATAGAACACCACTAAGGGCCTTGGCTAGAGAAGACATACGATATCTGCCAAATAAACATCTGCTCCGGCCAAGATCGAACCCGGAAATCCTTGCTTCACAGGTAGGGTCAGTACCAGATAGGCTACGCACGTAGACTACTTAAGTATTTATGTTCATTACAAGCAAATATGTAATTTTTTGGCGGAATACTCGTACCTATTACATTCTGGGTACGAAATATATCGGGTCTCGCGAAAAATCATATTATCCCGTAAATGAAGTTAGGTACCCTTCGCGTCCTGCTGCAGACTAACTTTTACGAAATCCAATGCTAACACCACGATTACGACACTGATGCGGTTGCGGAAGATGAATGAAACATACAAGAAATACCAAATAATTCCACTTTATGATTCTTGACAAATACTTAGTACATACGCTGTCACGGAACAAATAATTGATGCCATGACAAAATCACATTGTTTCCGTACGTACTGGTGGTGGCTTACAAAATAGCTAACTACTCGGAACGTGTGTCATCACTCATCAGCTGCCTTCCGTCACGCCATTGCGTTCAACACAATGAAACGACCTCAACTATATGACAAATGGGAAGAGTGGATCTGCTGAACAATTCAATTGAGTAAGGGTCTTTATTAATTACGGTGATCAGAATTGCGAAGCCGTGTTGGATGCCGTCAGCAATGAGGGAATCCAGCAATAGCTCCACTCCTTGAAAACATTTACATTCCCTAAATTCCCTAAAGCACAAGCCCAATAGAGAGTTTAGCAGGTTTTCAGTGGTTTTCTGCAACAATTGTCAACAACAAAGAAGCAATAGTCATGCTGAGCTTCGTATGACCGTTTCTGTAAGGCGTCTTCCATAGCTTGATACAATACCAAGAGCTGACAACGTCCCACCACACTCTGTCCGAGACACCATAACACTAAATTCAATTAGAATTTGATTACTTTATGTCCATTGCAAGTTAATGCCGGTTTGCCTGCAATAAAAAAGCCATATAGATAAAACTTGTAAAGTTTATTCCAACTGGGTGCCTGTTGAATGAAATTACAATTCAAACCAAATTTTGTTGTTTATTACTAATCCGCGTTAAACGGTTCTTGGGATTGGGTCTTTAACCCGTGTTGGGGCTTTAAATGTAAATTCAAGCTGTCACATCTGGGATCTTACTTTAGATGACATGACAGGTTGTACGATTAAATTGAGGGTGTGACGAAGCAGTCGAGTCGGTTTTGTATTTAAAGTTTTGTTCTACACTTCTTAAGATTGTCAGATTAGTATGGAATGATTCTGAATTTGATCTATTGGTATTTCGGACCATAAAAGCCGTTAGCTTCCTGTTGACTTGAAGACTTGTATACTCCTCTGCAATCTCTTGATTGAACCCACAGCTCACTTCATGGTTAGGTCAATGTTAAGGTTAATTCACCAGTAGTTAATTTGATCAAAGTTAACGACAATTGTTATGGTTAATTTAACTATTTAGTTGGACGAACTGTAACAATTACGGTTGTAGTGTCTTTAAGACAAAAGCGTTAGGTTTCATTTCTAAGACTGCAGAATTAGGGCGCAGGTGTTATTCCGTCGCAGCCAAGGACATAATTGGGAAATTTGTTTTGATAGACTTGATACCAATTTGATGCATACAGGAAAACCGGATTTACCGTAACCTTCTCTATTTAAATATCACTAAATTCCCAGTTCTAATGATGGCGCAAAATATGAATGGTGAATGAATTCCGCAGATGTGGATATTGCTCAACAAGAACAGTGTTGCAGCTCGGCGCTTTGAGCTTGAACGCTTGAACCGATTGGTCGTAAGCAGGATGTGGTTGCGTTACTTGCGTTATGTTGGTCGGAGTGCAACGCGACATGGTTCCACGCGACCAACACTCGCTGATACCTATACCTGACCTGAGTTGCCGAGGATAGGGCATTGCTGCTCCCCGCTAAAAAGGAATTTATTACCTGTACTCACAGTTCAGTTTAGCTTGGAATCAAAATTTACTTACAGGATTTTGAATTCTCACCGTCAATGTGCAATGTACCTTAATGAGAGGAACAGAAAGCTGGTATTTGTGTGACACGCTTTTAAAACGAATTCCATATGGAACGCAAAAGCAGTCTAGAACTGTGTCTAAGTAAGCCGCTCGATGAAATAGATCGTTCTAGGTTCCCTTTTCAGTGTGATTGATGATGCACATTATTTATCGCACGGCACTGGCGGTGACGCAATTAGACCTCGCGTGCTTTTTGAATTTAATGTTAGTGTTTTAGATATGTACACGCAGGTTAGTGTTTATTGCAGCACCATGTTATTATGATAAGTATTTGTACGAATAAATCCTATTCTGAAAAAACGCTACGTTGTTATTTATGAACTTGTATATAGAACTTCGTACAATGTAAGTCCACATTGCAACAACAGTCTTAATGTAGGACCTTTACTTAAAGGATTTAATTGGACAAAAATTTGCTCGTGACCAATTTAAGACGCGAGGCTTAATTCCCTTACATTTATCGCCTTGACGTGAGTTGACGTAACGTGCCACAACATCTGAGTCAACAAGCATAATGACTATAGTTTTGAATGTACTTTGTTCTTGGAATCGACTCACGGCGCCAGCGTCGATTCATCGGCTCCACTGTTGATAATGTTGATATAGATACACTGGATATGCTATACTCTATCAATTGACAGTGATACAATACAGAGGTTTGAAATGCCGTTAACGATATGTACCAGGGTAAAAGAATTTTTATCACCTCCCAGGCCAAGTTCAGTGTGCCTTTGAAAGTGTATGTGTTCTTACTTAGAGTACAAGTCATAATTTCCTGCTAGGGATGCTGCTGCACAATATGAACCTAGAAGGTTAAGGGCCTCTGCTCTATACAATTAAATTCGGACAATATTCGTTCACGGCTCTATAGTTCAAATGTCAAATGGCACACGAATGTAGGCCTGAGTGGTCTATTCTAATTCCATCGATTGTTTGCCTGCACTGATTGACGCGGAGACACGCTTCGGTATTCAGTTACAAACCACTCCAGTATTTATAGATCATTTGGAACACTCCTGGCACAGAATTTGGAATCGAAATCCAAATGTCACGCTCGTCGGATATATCCCTTTGCATTTTTCAGTAACGTAATCAGCATGATTACAGTAATCGTACTTATACCAAGTACGACGTAATTCGTCATTGTTAACTTGGTAACAGAAATTAGAATTTGAAGATGAGAAAGAATGTTTTTAAATGAACTCGATCCGCAGGAGTAGTTTGCATGGTCGGCTCTCAGAATTAAAGGAACATTAAAAATATGCCTTGCAAGTTCCGTAACCTGACTATCGTCTGCCCGTAGTTTCGTCTAGAGTCTTCCTAAATACACATTTTCATACTTTTCCGACATCTACATATTAACCCTGTGTGTATATCCAGATTATGTTCGCACAGATTTTAATGTCATTCAAGTCCATCTCGCAAGATAATATCAATAAGAATATGTATATTACTTGATTGAACGCATACAAACTGAGTAAACAGTGTTCCCCGCCAGACGTTATCGTCATCATGTGACAATTTTACCATTCAGATGCATATCTAGTAGGACTGCTTCAGCAAGCACCAGTGAGCCGGTGAGTAAGTCGCATTGTGAAATGTGTCCACGCTCCCCGAGTTCCGAGCCGCCTTTGTCCCTCACGTCGATGCCTATCTTGCCGTCCGTGTCAGTGTCTTGTCAGTGTTTTCAATCATTCCACTACACTATGGTATGGATTCTAAAGATATGTAGCTATAAACGCTGATATTTTGACCTTTTCGCCTGGAGTGTTTTGCCTGGCGTCCAGTTTTTGACTCATACTTATAAAGCATAATTATCATACAGGTAGCAGCGACCCTGATATCGCGTATTATTAGTATAACGGTCCCCTATATGGCCCTTGACCAGAAATATGTGCCCTTGTGAGGATTCCTGTTAGAAAAGTGACATGTCTAAACTAGAGTCATTCCTTATGTTGAGAGGAGTTAAGGCCATAATTTACAGCATTGTCTAGAGGAATTTACAATTTCTAGAACTTTGCGGAGAACTCTCGAATACAAGCCTGCATATCTAAAATCATTATTTAGTTCACAGAAGCCGGTGATAATGAATTACTCCAAAAACTGAGCTCGATTGTCGACCGCCGGCCGGCCAGGGTTTGATATGTCACAAATATAGTCAAAGCGTACGCGATAAGCTGTTACCCCGTAACTTTCCATTAGTTGCACAAAGGGTCTACCGTATTAGGGCCGGCATAAGAAAGCGTTCGTGAGCTAAGTAATTCAGGGTGGGCGCTCGGGGCCGGCGGGCGGTCCCGGAGGTGAGCACGCGATTTCTCGGGCCCGCTATCGGCCCTCGGTGCAGCTTTGATTCCCCGAAGACGGGAAGGAAGTGGCCCGCGTGCAGCGCCTGCGCAATAGCGGCGCGCGTTTATGGTGACAAGTGAGAGCGGGGCGCCTTTGTTGTCCTGGTACAATCAGTTGTGGTTTGTTGTTATTTGATGTGCGTTTCTTTTCTTAATATATTTGCAGTTCTCGTATGCAGTCGCATTACATTACTAATTTATCACGAAGAATAATAACAATCACTTGAGGCATTATTAAAATGGATGTAAGTGCCTAAAATTAGCAACATTGGTAAATATGTCCTTACTTTTTCATACTTTTTCTTATTTCCAAAGTACCAGTGCACCTACTACAAAAAAGCCATTACTAAGATTCTCGACGCTGATGCTTTGATTAAATGCCAAATCGAATACACCTGATAAACGGAGCTATCTACTCCCAACGTAGCTGCACCATCGTTACAATGTTGGATGTTAATGAAGGTCTAATTGATATTCTTTCCGCGCCGCTCGCTAGCGTGTACGCACAGAAGTACGCGGCGCCTGGCGGCTGGTTATTTTGAGTGTGCCCGTACTTGCACCACTATCTACTCCACTCGTTCATTATACTCTTGCACACCGCAGAACAGATAGTGACTAGACATGTCATCTATAAGGGCCTACAGTGTCAGACAAAGGATATTTTGGTTAACGATAGCGACATAAAAGTATTAAATATAATATTAATAATAAAAGTTATGTAGGATGAAGAAGCGTTTATATGGCTTTCCACGTGTTTTTCGTATCTTTTGACGTCTCCGATTGTTAATGTCACCAACATTTTATGACCCTGTGTTCCAAATCTGCTAAAATTGACACTGAGAATTTATAAAAACTAGAGACTCTCTTCTATCAAAGGGTTAGAGGTACTGCACATACACACTGTACACGTTCATATTTTTTTCAATACCGCATGTACCAATGTAAAGATTTAGAAGCCTTGGTTAACCAAAGCCATTTCTATCCCACATCATATCTATTGTAGTATTACTGTACGCGAGTGCAGCTAACGCAGGATGTTTGCTTTTTTCTGTTATCTGTGCTTCAATGGATGCTATTAATAAACGCATTTATTGTTCGGAGCGGTCGCGGGTTACGGGGGCGCTTTTAATAGCCGACCCCGCCTTCCATTCTGTGGGTGATGCAGTCTACTGGTTCCAGCTTGTTCCTACTGTTTGCGACGCGGTCTACTGAACTTACGGTCGGAGTCTAATGTGTAGCCGTTATGTTAATTGCGGTAAATTAAGGGTAATCGTGATAGCGGACATATTAATTAACACATCAACTGTACATCTATGTTAAAGTGGATTATTTTAAAGTAAGCATAATTTTTATCAAGTATCTTTTAATTTTCGGTGATGATACATGCGCACCTGATGGTTGGTGGTCATTGTCACCCATGGGCATAAAAAACACCGCATGCATTGAAGGTACGTCGAGTCTCACAATCCTCACTTGGCCAGCGTAGCAGACTATGGCCTTTGATTGAGAGACTTTAATTCAGTAACGCAGCAGTTATCGTTATTGTAGCAGAAATTTGAACAACACGTTACTCTCCAAGAACGGAAAGGATTACATGTATCCTCGTACTTTCAGTTTCACTCGTCAATGTGTTTTGTTCTCCCGCCGGTAGTTGCGAAGCTCCTTTGTGACGTACTTCCGTTGCTACGCCGCACGCGGTGTGTCCTGAAAGTCTTGCAAGCCCCTCGCGAGGGCAATGCGCGCTTTCTTTGTTGCGCCTTACAATCGTAAAAACTAGGTGACGCCGCTTTTGCGACGTTGCATATGTGGTGGTCGAGTGTTTTTTGACGTGTCGGTGTGTTGATGTGTGTTGGGCTATTGACCTATCTTGGTCTATAGTCACAGTATTGGTACTCAGATAGAACATTCTTTATTGCACACCAAAGGAAAACATTTTAGGTTCATCAGCTTTATCTGGGCAAAGTAAAAAAGGCGTTCTTATTGCTCTGTGGATGGATGTATGTGCTATACCGTGATCCTTTGGAAGACCTGGATAAAATAAAATAGAATACCTGCAAATATGAAGATAGACTTTATTAAGAGAGTTGAGTATGGAAGAATTTTCCCTTAAAATTTTGTCATGAGGCCGAGAATACATGATAACTAACAAAACAAATCTGAGAAATCATAATAACTGTTCCTATTCGGTAACTTACAAATTCGATTCTATTATATTTATGGATGTTACGAATGTCAATGTGATAATATGATATTGTGCGTTAACGTTAGTGCGAAGTTAACGGAAACGAGATAAGGACAGTTTGAATGATGTTTCCCTCGCTTTGTAGATGCCAACTAAAACCTAATTAATGTACGTTATAGTCGAGTTGTAATGTTACACAAGTCGAGTTGTAATGTTATATTGCAAACCTTAGAATCTATGAAGTTATAATAACAAATCACATTCTCACAGTGTCCCATGACTATCTGTTACAATCGGGATTCGAACTCGTTACCCTTTTAGTCACTAATCTAGCGGGCCGTCAAGTATAATGATGGGGTAATTACTAAAATAGCTAATCTCACGATCTGTAGGAAGCAACAGCCAAGAGTAATTATGGAGTATATTTAACCGCTGCGGAAGTAATCAGCCTTCTATTTGTTCTAGCGTCGCGCATATCGGTGTCCGACAGTGATTAGCTCCACGTTGATGACGCCTTACATCACACTGTCCATGTGATTTACTTTCCCATGGGGAAGTTTTATCCAGGAACCATGTGTTTGGCTTCCGCGAAGTAACGCGTATACATGATTCGTATTGACACAGCTCTTACAGTCGGTTAGGGCTAATGAAATGGTAGTTGTAAGTGCGTGAAGAGCTTATAGTCCACGTTCTTCGGTTCTAAGTGTGTTGCGGTCGGCGGTTGAATGGGTTACTACTAGTGGGAATTTCTTCAATGCTTCTGTGCTTCGGTGAGTACGTATTTTCGGCGGTTCCGCTTGTTATAATCACGTCGGAGACCTCGGACTGCATAAAAATGTGTTTTTTTAGTTTTCCTTCTATTTGTTCTAGCGTCGCGCATATCGGTGTCCGACAGTGATTAGCTCGTTGTTGATGACCGCCTTACATCACACTGTCCATGTGATTTACTTTCCCATGGGGAAGTTTTATCCAGGAACCATGTTTGGCTTCCGCGAAGTAACGCGTATACATGATTCGTATTGACACTGCTCTTACCGTTTAACTGCTCGTAGCCAACCGACTTCGATCCACCTTTTACTTCGACTACTTACGTGTGCTCTTTTCTTGCTTTCCTATGTTTTCCATATTTTTCCTCCATTGAAAATACGCTCAACGCCTTAGCCTGACGGTAGTTCTCACATTTGTACGCCATAAAGTTCTCATGACAGTACTCATATTATTTTTCAGGGATGCCATTACTTGAGCACGTGCCGTCGCTCGCGAGCCGCTCTCGAGACAAAGTTATGCCATCAAAGGGTTTCACCCTTAGGCATTAAAAACTTAACGATAGCAACTGCTTAAAGCCCTTAAAGGGTGATTGTGGGAGGTTGGGGGTATCTGAGATAACGATTGCGTACCCTTGGATGCCAGGGCCGGTGTCAAGGGTTTTTGCGAGTAATAATTCATTTCCTGTTGGGACTTTGGCAGGTTTCAAAGGAAGAGTTATATAGTACATTATATTCTTTGTGCTAGATATAAAACAGTACGAGATGAAGGTAGAGAGGCTAAATAAATTAATACTAATGATATACAGATTTTTTGTCTGTTTTGGGGTGCGTTAATTTGTCAGTGCATTTGATTTTGTTTGACTCTGAAACGGCTTAATTGATTTGCCTGGGATGCATTATAACAAGCTTGATTTTTAATTAAATGTTTGTTGAAGAACCCCAAAAAATATTCGAAAAAATAAAAGCTTTATAACATTACAACAGGCGTAATGAAATCCGTTCTGGCGGCCTGTCCTTATGTCCTTGTGCAGGGATCGTAAACATTTGTTACAAGAGAAACGCCGAAATTAGCCGCCGAGCTTAATGGTCCCTGACACTAACCAAGCCCGTTCCACTCGAGCCCTTATAAGTTGGATTGCATTGCGAATGGCGTTTTATCGTTTTCTCAAGTTTAATTGCGCTTAGCTTTGATAAAACCGCCCACGATGTGGGTCAGCCTTTACCGCGAGGTCACGGCGAGTAGTTCGATACGTTATCGTGAGCGCGAAAATGAGTTTCGCTAGCGTTCGCGATACGATCACGATTATGTTGCTACTGGAGTATTTATTTTCAATTTGTGATTTATTTAATGTCGTTACTGACATCTGGTCTTTGTTTGGTACAAAGTTATGGCGCTGTTACACCTATTAAGCACTCGCGAATCGGTCAACGTCTACTATAACATTCATTTGTTTGCCAGATTACAATGTAAATCAGCTAGCTTAATTTAATTGCTATGTTGCAAACTTGGGTATTGTACACTGAAAACATACCTTCATATTTCGTTAAGGAAGCAGATCGTGTGATCAATGATCATTATCAAATCGTTGGTATTAATGCTTCATGTTTGTCAAAATTGTCAATTACTATTATTTCCATGTACGCAGGTGTAGCCATAAAGTATCGCAAATAAGACTCAGTCTGACACTGCCTGTCACCCAAAAGCAGGTGGCGCCAGGTCTCCCCGGGCACTCGCGGTGACGGCTGACCTAGATACGTCACACCGTTTTCATTGTCATCGGTCACACTTGTTTGTTTACGGTAACCTCCCATCGCTGCATGACTCGCGAATGTCGCCCGACGACAGCTCTCCTCATGATTTATGACTGTGTGTTACATTGCGTTTTTTGTATTGCTTTATTTACATGAGGGCGGTTTTGGGCGAGGTTGTGAGTGTTAAAAAAGTAAAGTGTCGTGTCTTCGTGCTACGATGTTGTAAGTTGTAAGTTGGTAGCGTGGTTGTGTTAGAAGGAGAAATTACGGACTAGGAAGACCAGAAAACATATTTGTGTCTTTCGTTGAAAATCAACAGTCAACCTTCCAGCAAGACAGTTTGCAAAACGATCTAACCCAAAACGATATTTCCCAAAAGGATAACGTCTACAAAAGGTAAAGAAATACCATCAATCCATGCACCATGCACCATACAAAATACAATTGCTACTATGATTCGCTGTCGTTTCGACTCGTTTCCCGTAAACAACCTTTCAATCGCTCCACGCGAGTCCCGATGTGTACCGTTACAGAAGGTTTGCCGATGGTGACACCCGATCCCTGGCGATGGATTGTGGTTACAGCTAGACAGTGTCGTGCCAAAGCCTATAACGTCAGGGCGAGCCGCGCTATGAACCCTGTTCATTTGTGTTACGTTATTTTAACAGGCACGCTCCTTATTACATAACGCTATGGCCAATATTGAATCATGTGGCCCACTTGACTTGAATGTGGTAACGGTCGTCCTGAAAACTAGCGTCTGTGTGGTAAATAAATTTACTTTTTGTTATAGGAAATGGCAAAAAATATTTTTGCTTTTTATGTTTATTACAGGATATAAAAGTTAAGCATTCATAAACGTTGATGTGACTAATATAAAAAATATTTCCTTAGCTATCGTATCCTCATGTTTCAGGTAAATTTTATTCACGTTCGTTTTATTATGTTGTCCGTCCATTTGCATAAGAGCCTTGTTAGTCGCGTCCTACAATTTTTCTTTTGGACATTCAACATATTTTTCTTTTGTTCACAAGCGCAAGCTTGCGTGTTCATTGTCACTCCGGTGTGACAGGGACGTTGGAAGGGTTTTATAATGTTTTGTTTTGAGCTTACATTTCAACATTTATCTTTCGTACCTACTTACTATAGACTAAGGGCGCATTCAAGTAGAACTCTGGTTACCGGCGCCGATCTGCCAGCGCTTATCGGTACTGGTCCGTTGACATAACCTCGGTCGTGTGACAGGTCGGAACTTGTCGGCGCTTATCGGCGCTGGTTCGGCACAAAGTATAGAGACTACCTGCGTCGACTACCTGCGCGGATAAGCGCCGATAAGCGCTGGCAGATCGGCGCCGGTAACCAGCGTTCTATTTGAATGCGCCCTAAGACCCCCCCTATTCTGCTAAATTATAAATTCTTTAATAGCGGCTCGATTAATTAATTACTTTGAATCCAACGAAACCCAATTTATGCAATTATAAATTAACCTACCGAGGCTCAGTTGTCCAAATGCGACCTTAAATCACTTACAATTTTAGTTCTAAAGGTTATTGCGGTTATTTTATCTCTTCCGTTTGGCCCCATATCATTACGTGTTTGACATTGAGATAAAGAAATGATTTTATTTTTTGTATGTGTGTCCATGTAGGTATAAAGGTTAACTTCCTACATTCCTCTGTGATAGATAACTATGCCAAATATCACATTCCATGTGTGCGATATTCTTTCAAAAATGTACTTGCAAATAGGATATAAATACGTACGTTTTTTCTTTGTGTAATAAATAATTAACTTGTAGAGTTAGAGTTAGTGTAGAGTAGTAGTCTCTATGGTGTAGAGTCTACACCATTGACTCCACACACATAACCCCACACTTACATTACACATTATGATGCCATGGACAACACATAAAAACGAAAGTCTGCACCCATACTAAGAACAGAAATTTTAAACTCGTCAGTCGAATTTCTGCCTCACTGAGAATCGAACCCAGAACCGGTCTAACTGCAGTTCCGCATGGTAACTGGTAACCATTAAGCCATCGTCAATATACATGTAGCTTTTTACAAATTCTCCAGTTCTGCCTTGTTTGCGACGCACCTTGTTCATAGAAGGTTCCAATATGAACTTACAGAGATCTTGATGAGATAATTATGAAATGAGGAGATCTCGATACGGTCTCGAGTCTCGAGAGGAGAGCAATGTGTGTAATTAGATTACTCATGCATACGACCGGCCGGGCGGCCGCGGCTGAGTGGTGCGGGCTATAGAGGACTCCTCACTAAATTGAGTTATATACCTATCAATACCGTAATGACACATCATTTGTCCGGAGCTAGCCAACACCCCTCTTTTATCTTCGCTTTGAGAAGTGGTATCTACATAATTATAGTAATTACTGTTGTATGCAGGTATTTATTTTGAATGGAAAGTCTATGATTACACGTCACATAACTAACTTTCAGTGAATTCAATCGAAAAAATAAAATGCAGCACCAAGTTTATTGCATTTTATAAGTACCAATATAATACATACATAGTAATCATATCCAATCCATAATGGTAACCAACGATATCGATCAGCGAAGCTGCCACTGGCCGTATTAAATTATGTCAATGCTTTAAATTTCAACATAATAAAAAAATAGTCAATTTAAAACTTTATTTAATACTATAAACTCGGAATTCCAGAAAATATTTAAATATAAATACATAGATCCCAATAAAAAGTTTAGGTTTAGTGATTGGGCCACAGTAGGTATTTTTAAAAGTAGGAATAGATTATATGAGTTATATGAAGAAAAACAATTTAATAAGTCTCCGGCATTCCTTCAGCATGTTAAACTTTATTCAAAAACTTTTAAAGCCGTGTGCATTCAGGCAAAGTCAATGCATATTAAGAATAAAATATTAAAGTCAAATAATATAATACAAACCACCTGGGGTATTATCAGTAGTGAAACTGGTAGAAATAAACCCCGCGATAGTAAATTTGAACTTATAGTTGATGACAATAAAATTACCTCTGATATAAGCGTAGCAAATGCATTTGAATCGTTCTTTAAGAATATTCCAATTAAGCTTACTCATTCTCTTGCTTCCTCACCGACAGCGGCACAGTCTTTACTAAAGGAATCTGTTGGAGAATGTAGTGTTTTGTTTGAATTTAAATATACAACAACTTTTGAAATAATTAAAACTTTTCGATCTTTGAACATGAAAAATACAGGTGACTTATGGGGAATGTCGGTGAAAATTTTGAATGAAATAATACAAATTATAGCCCCCTATTTAGCTACTATTTTTAATAATTGTGTAGATGTGGGCGTATTTCCAGATCTAATGAAATTTAGCAAAATCATACCCATTTTTAAATCTGGTAATAAAACAGACTTGAATAATTACAGACCTGTGTCTATTTTGCCAACTCTTAGTAAGGTCTTTGAAAAGATTTTATTAAATCAAATGCTCAACCATTTTAACGCCCATAACATACTTCACCCTGAACAATATGGTTTCACTAAGGGCCGTAGTACTACTGAGGCAGGTACCAGGCTTCTGAAACACATCTTTGAAGCCTGGGAGACTTCTCAAAACGCTATAGGTGTCTTTTGTGATTTATCTAAAGCGTTTGATTGTGTAGAGCATGAAACCCTATTAATTAAGCTTAATCACTATGGCATCAAGAATACTTCGCTTAACTTGATCGCATCTTACATAAAGGATAGGACTCAATGTGTTAGCATTAATGATGTCAAATCGACGGGATCCAAGTGTATTCTGGGTGTTCCTCAAGGCTCAATTCTAGGTCCCTTCCTTTTTCTTGTATACATAAATGATTTGCCATATTACATTAAAAACCATGCGGACATCGTACTGTTTGCTGATGACACATCACTTATATTTAAGACAAATAGAAATAAGACAAACTTTGACGACGTAAACAGTGCTCTGTCACGCTTATCTCATTGGTTTACTACAAATAACTTACTTTTAAATACTAAAAAAACAAAATGTGTAGAATTTATCCTCCCAAATGTCCAAAAAATTGAGAAATCTCTTAAATTAAATAATGAAAATTTAATAATGGAACAGTCCACAGTTTTCCTGGGTGTCACTTTGGACTTTAAACTTCAGTGGGGCTCTCATATATCAGCACTATCAGCTAAACTAAGTAGAGCGGTATATGCAATTAGAAAGATAAGGCAGTTTACTGACGTGGAAACTGCTAGACTTGTCTATTTTGCCTATTTTCATAGTCTTTTGTCTTACGGCATTGTAATGTGGGGCAAAGCAGCTGACATAGACTCCATATTTGTACTGCAAAAACGAGCGGTTAGGGCTATTTATAGGTTGAAAACGCGCGTTTCTCTGCGAGAAAAGTTTAAAGAAATAGGCATATTAACTGTAGCCTCACAGTATATTTATAGTAACTTGTTATACGTAAGAGAAAATTTAGACACATATAAAGTCAACAGTGATACGCATAATCATCTAACGAGAAGGAGACACAATTTGGTTACGTCTTCACTTCGCCTGCGTAAGGTGCAGCGATCTTTTATGGGGCTTGGTATTAAATTTTACAATAAGATACCCAAAAAGATACGTGATTTACCTATTGAAACGTTCAAGCGACGTGTAAAATCACAACTTGTTAGTAAAGGATATTATACTATAGATGAATATGTTAATGATAAGGGTGCCTGGGTGTGATAATGCCGCGACCGGTTCCACTTAGACTAGAATTAGTTTTTTTTTTTTTTTTTGTGTTTAGCCATAATTAGTAGTAAGTGATACCTGTACTGTGAGTGGTGAAAGAGAAAAAAGAGACTCCTTGGGAGTTTCTTGCCGCTTCTTCTCCCAAGACCACTCATCGTAGGGATTTGTTGAAGCGATGGCGTAACTTGACTTTCGAAATGAGTTTGTAAAAACCTACTTCGAAGAAATAAAGATTTGAATTTGAATTTGAATTTGAATACTATCGAAAACATCACCAGACTAAACGAAATTATGGACAAAGACATACTTGTATAGTATAGTTATTTATAATAAAATTTAAAATATACTTATTTTCATTGTAGGTAAAGTATTTTAAAAAAGTGAACTTGTCATTGATTATTTAGTAACCATTAACCCTCTACAAATGTTCATTACGCCCTGGAAAAAGCAATTTGGTAATGAAGGGAGCGTAATAAGGGCGGCTCAGTGGAGCGCGCACAAAACGGGCCGTAACGAAGTCAGCTGAAAGCCCGGCTTCAGGCGCGCCCACTACTCGGGGCGACAACCCCGCGGGGCTTCCCCGGGGCGAGTGTATATATGACGAGCGATCCTGCAATATTGATGCAATCGTAGACGATTAATTTTTCATATTAATCTGCGTGTAACTGTACGGTCATATGTTTTAATATGTGTCCATACAGTTATACGCGGATTAATAGTTGAATATTTTTATAAAAGCTTTTGTAAGATTCACCGGATTATAAATTAAATTTTTGTTCTATTTAATGTTGAGGCAGTTAGGGAAAATACGCTTCTATGAAAATTATTTCATTCATTAAAATTTAATTATGCACGCTTTCATTCCTCGTGGAAACAAGGATAACATTTTAATTTTTCTTACCAAACGGTAAAATTGTTTCTCGAATATAGCTCGTAGTTAGTACTATAATTTTAATGCATGGATTCCAGGGAATCCTGTTGTGGAGGTTAGAGTGTCCTAGTATTGGTAGTTTAGTAGTAGTTATAAACTAGTACCTACCTAGCCAGCGACGATATCCAAGACCTCTACTCACTCTTTATCGTTACGTGTATGACGTAGTAAATAAACAATCGAGTCTATATCAGTCAACGTATGTATGTTGTATACGCCGTATAGGTACGGTCATTAGCGTCAGAGGGTTGCTGAGAAAATCCGCGCCGGGCCATAAATATTTTTTTCAGGAAATATTCTACTCTTCACAGGCTGTTGAACTGTTCCTTTAGCGTTCTACTGAATCATTACGTAGAATTTGCAGAAAACATATTTCTTTAAGGCCAGCTCAACATCGCTACGAGATGGGAAATATTATGCGGTGACCATTTAACGACCGGTGAAAAGCACGACTGAATACTAGTAATTGCATTAAGCAGTGATTTTTATTGGTAACGCTACACAAATAGGTGCATTCTCATGTTATTATAGTTCGGCACTTAGAATCCCTGGATAAAGACAATAACACACAAAAAGACAAAAGCACAAACCCAGACCGGAGAAATCATCATCCAAAGTTCCGCTCATTCTATTCATATATTAAACGTAGGTATATGTTCTTCTTTTTTGTTAAAGCCAGTTTTGAGAAGTATTGTCTGATAAGTGATTGCCTCCACTACTCTAGCTCCACTAATTTCAGAGTATTTAACTACTTTCTTATTAGCTTTTGGAGATAAGTGTCGTTCTGAAAGTCGGGCGAGCGTTGGCAACGTTGGCATCCAGCCTCGTTTGGCCATGATGAACGCTAATTTACTCATCAGCCATTGTTATCTGAAGAGTTTAGTAGTGTACCAATCGATCATCGGGTAGAACGGCTTGGACTATCGCCAGACTTTGAAGTTGTGTGGTTTAAGGAGTTTGTACGAGTTTACATTCACGTATGGCGTAATATATTTTACGAGACGTAAGATGAAATCTCTTAAGTGAATTACTTATACAAGTGTTTGTTCATAATAAATACAGCACATTTTTATTTTTACGCTTTTCATTTGAAAATCAATTGATTTGACCTGTATATTCTTTCGTTATGTTCTTTTTCTTTCTTCGTTACGTTATTTTTATTTACAAAAGAAGTAAATGATGAGAATACATATATTTGTGCAGCACGTTTACCGACCATTTAGTTAATTACTGAGATTGCGTTTAATGTATTAATGTACAGGTTCAAACCACACATCGCCACGTGACTTCAGACATTACATTAGTGCATTACAATCAACCATGAACTTAGCATTCATAAAAACAAATTAAAAGCAACAAATAAGGTGCGTGTAGGATTCGAACTAACCCTTACAAATAATCTATCGCGGCAGACGGAAGCGCGACGAACCACTAACCAGAATGGCTTACAACGAATAGTAATTAGCTTATTATCATGGTAAGTTTAAACGGAGTCCATAAAGATTCTCGGTAACGTCAGGCGAAGGCAAGCCTGGTACCCAGTAGTGCAGTCCGCGTGGGCGTAGGACCGCGCTCATTGAAATCATTACATTGTCGACCAATAACTATTGAAATGCTAATAGCGTTCCCACTTGCGTGTAATTAATGTGTCAGTATGCTCAACATTATGGTACAACTTTGAGTAGTTGATTGTTATAGAGGGAAGGTAAATTGTCGATTACAACCGTTTAGACGCATCATTGAGCAAATAGTAAAGACTGTGTAAAAGGTTGTTATAATTCAAACTAATCTTATGATCACTAATGGCATGTAGGTAAAAAAAATCGATAGGCATGTAATAAAAATCGTTAGAAGACACAGACACCCACAAGTATCCTCATAACAGAAGTTTATGGCGTGTTTACCATTTAACAAACTGATGTCTATACATAAATGGCGATCGTATAAATGTGACCTGGAGTCCAAGTTTGCTAATTTATAAATGCTTCAATTGCCTTGTGTCAGAATAGTTTGACAGGTTTAGTATCAAATTGATACGCACTTTGAATCACATTGTTCATGTGCTGTGAATTCGGCCCCAGGACTTATTAGTCCGATTGGCATTTAAATAGATCATTTATGTTTGATGGTAAACATTTCGTAAATAAAGCCTTCTGTATTCTGCGGTTGACAGCTGTCTTGATCTTCATTCGAGGACCTTTCGGGCAACCCCTGGATTCAGAGGCTCAGGACCGGCCAGAATGGAGCAAGTTGAGTAGGACCAAAGGCCACTAAGGACTTGTGAAAATAGATGAAATTGGATTCTGTTAAGAGGTTACGTACGGTGTTTTCTATTGATCAGATACTTTTCTGCTTTGGAATTGCTTATTAACCTTTCCTTTAAAGTGAAGCATCGTGATTGAAAATGTTCTAGAAAGAAAGTTCTGCTTAGGTCGTAGATCGTAATTAAAAAAGATGAAACAAAACTAGACATATCACGTACCTATGTAGACATTATGTGTCAATAGGGCGCCGCGCGGCGTCCTCCCATAGATTAGTCACGTATGTATGTCTGTTTGCCTATTGTTACACTTAATTAATCTACGCTCTGTTTCGAGTTCCAGCTACTAATGTTGCACAAAGGTGACACGCGATGTTGGTTGATACTTTAATAGATGTACAAAAAATATAGTTACTATTGGATGTTTGGTGTTGATGCTTAGATACAAATGACGAGTTGAGGCTTTAGCTCATATCTAAAACAGATACTTGAAAACCCTTAGGCTTTATTTAAGTTTAGGTTGGGACAATAATAGTTCTATGATAGTCTGATTTTGACAGTCTTGTATTTTTCTAGCCATATAAACTTAGATTCTACCCAACTGGGTCGTATTAAGGATCCGCGATATTTTTGTGCAATAAAGAGGATTTTCCTGTTATCTTCAGCGTATCGAAGGCAGATTTATATTAAAAGGTACTTCACATTTCTTATTGGTGTGTATTCACATGTCTTACTTATGTTGCACTAGAATATTCATAGAGCAAGTACACCGTACGTACAGTTCAACTCGTTGTACATTTATCACCGTTATTGCGATTGTCCACCTACGCGGTACATTTTTGCAAATTGTGTCATACTCATACCCATATGCTCCCACTCGTTTAACAAACGGGCACAGAGGTTGTTGCCTTCATAAGACATGTGACGAGGAGATTTGCTGGCCTCAAATATATTTGTCATTTAAATTTTGACTAAACGGAGTTTGTTGACGTATGCCGAAAGTTTTAGCTGGTAAGTCATTCGAAGTCAGAACCAAAAGTTGCGACATAGGGATTCGTACAAAAGGTAAATTCTTTCAGGAGCATTTTCCATTGCTGTAAAAATACTCTTGGTTAAGATTTGGGACTTCCTAGACCAAAATAATATATAAATTGTACCTACCTTGTTTTTGTCCCCTTTTTCAAATATCCTAGAGTAATGCTTGGTCGCCTCATCACCAATAAAAAAACGCAGGTGCGATATACGAACAGACACATTGCTTAATGGGTAATTTGGTTATAAGATTGCAACGGTTTCTAATCGTTTACGACTTGCTATCAAATAAATGTCAAGGTATTCCCATACAGTACGGAATGCAGTACCAATTGTGTGACATTTTAAATAATATAAACGTTATTCACCATTTGAAGGCGTGACCAGGTCAATTCAATGGTCGGTAGCCGGCATTAATTCGTCTGGCGCGCGGTGGATTATATTTCGCGCCGGATTAATTGTTTAATGGCCTACTTTGGACACGCTCGCTCTTCAATGGAGTGCGCTTCAGTTATTGAAGAGTATTCTGCTGGAATATTGTAAAAATGCGCAGTCCGCTGTGTCTTTATGTGGCAGTCTATTAAATTTTGGGTAAACTTTTGAAGGGGCAGTCTGCTGATGTTCGGAATATAATTGCTAGAGATTCGTGAAAAAACGTTTATAATTATTGCCGCATATTGCAATTTGATGGATACAAGCCATTTGTTATGTGTTTCAGAGCAAGGATCTCTCTATGGAATGGAGGAGGAATGAACTCTATCGACGACTGCAGTGGTTAATCCAAGTGTTAGAAGAGTTAGTTGTTCATAGGCCGTCGACATGTCTCTACGATTACATAATTATAACAGTCATTTTAACAAGCCCACGGTACATATACGTGACATACTTAGGATAGAATATAGAAATAATGTATAAAGTTGCACAGGAATTGCTCAATAGGTTTCTGTACATTGCTTCTTCCGCCCACGTTATCTGCTTATCCGGCGATTAACCACGTTCCCTGACAGTAATAGCACTATAAATCGCAGGTACACACTTGCTCCTTGAGATCTACATCTTCAACGGAAATCTTAAGCATATCAGATGAAACCGTTTCCTCCGCTAAGTATATCACTTCCTCGTTTCCAATTGGATTTAGATATAATGATATAAATCTCAAGTACATACATTTTGATTATAGCGAGCAATTACTGTATTACTATGTTCCTTGCTACGAGTATCAGTCGATGGCCATGGGTATTACCTTCTCTCCATGGCCAAAAGAATGAAAATCAGCGCTAAGATGAATTGATGCAAACATTTGAGAAAATTAAATAACTTTAGATTGGTAATTTCCATGTGTGAATGACTGCTGATCGGCAGCTGTAACATACCAACGTATCAAGAGGATAAAAATGAGTGGCTGAGTCCAGCTGTTTCCAAATAGAGCTCGACGCTATTTCCGCTACCTATAGTCAAGTTTAAATTCACTCTATAGCTAATGAAAGATAAGCAAGTTTAGCTTTCCCATATACTTACTCGCTTAAAAGATGTTATAGTATGTTATCTAATCATTATTGTCGTTCATTTGACGTCATATGTCCTTATGAGCTGGAAATAGCTACTTATCAGGATAACATACTCAATGAACGCAAGTCTGTTCCCCGAGGTTTGTTTAACTTGCGAAGTAATAGAGCGCTTAACTTGTTTATCAGAGGGTATTTTAATTCAATCTAAAGAAAAAATAGAAGAATAGCCTCCTAGAATAACATAACTGATGGGAGCTGACGCCATAATGGGCGCGTAACGGGGCGACAATCGCACCATTATGTCCATACCGGGCTGCACGGGCGTCGAACTCCGTACCACATGGTCGGCGTTATGTGCGCAACGGACTGCACACTACGTTATGAAGCAATTAACACGTCTGTGTAAAAACTACGAGGAAAGTACTGGTGCCATTAAATGGTGGTGGTGAAGATAAGACATCTTCACTGAACATGCCTGTTTTGGCATTTTAGATTGGAGATTGCATTGGAGTGGTTTGGCCTTATTGGGGCGGACTAGATTACTGGTTCCAGTCCATTCCCATACCGGCAGCAGGCATACTCTCCACGCCATAAGAGTAACTGATCTGATAATGTTATAAGCAATCCGTTGGAAATTTATGTACCTAATCATATTTTAGTTTAGAGTGGTAAAGTCCTTATTACCCACCAAGATTCACTCGTTTCAGTAGAACACCTCCATTGACGTTATCAACGTTGGGTTGTCTGCGATATTATTATCGTGAAGAAAGTTGTTCAATAAAACAGTTCAGTCCTACTGACTACTGATGACCCACTGCATGTGTCGTCGTGCGTACTTCCGGCCAGACGTCCCTGCTGATACGTGGGACTGGGGGCTTGAAGTGACGCCACTCATGAGAAAGTTTTAAACCCTAATATGAAACTTGATTTATTCCGTCTTGAGGACAAGATACAAATGGTCATAACACGCATTTATACATGTCTATGTTATCTAATTGTAACTGACTGATGATCCTAGTCCTGCTGGCAAGTGGTAGGGTGCTGCATGCTCTGTTGCTACTTTAAATCCATAAAAAGTTCATTCTTAAAATTATTGTCAACTGATGTTACAATATGCTGATGAAGTCCAGGGTGGTGGAAAACAGTCGATACTGTAAACATACGGGGTTAGGGCTCTACTTCAATAGAAGGCCGAAAACCTACGATGGATTTTTAAAAACTAAACAAGGACTTGGATAATATCGATCTGGTTATCTTTTCCGTGACTGAACTGCATGATAAATACTTAAATGCCGACCCTTGTTTCAAGCCTATAACGTCATTAAAAAGAGCAATCATATGTCTATCTCCACCCACTTTATTATATGAATGTGCATATAATTTAAATTTGGTACATGTACCCAGCATGTGTCGCGGCGGGCACACTTCCGGCGACGAGCTGCGGAACTGACGCCGTCACAACGCAGCTCTGTTCGAATTGGGACCACTATGTTACTGGTTATGTGATCCTGGTACCTAATGTTGAAATGTTTCGTAATGGTAAACAGCTGGTTATACTTTTTATAGATGAAATTCAAATTCAATTATTAATATTAATCCTCAGGGGTGGCAGCAATCAGTGACCTAATTAGAATAGGATTCTTACTAACAATTACTTACAGGGCTATTACGAACAACAACCAACAGGATTAATTAGACTACTAACACTCCCTCCTCCTATAGTCCTCATACTACAATACAAACGAACGGACCAACTAACGATCTAACAACGTTTGCTAACTGACTAAACATGTAACCTTCCTAATTGTATTCCAAGTTGAGTCTTATTCTGTGTCTGTCAAAGTTGTCATGGGTGGCAGCGCAAGTATGGTGCTGCGTTCTCGTTTGCTACGATAACGATGATTACCTTTTTTTTTAATAAAAAAAAAACAAAGATGGTGGCTTTAGAATCGGATGAAAACAGGGGGATCACCCAATTCCCCCTGCTTACCGAAACGCTGAACCGAGTGCGTTTACATTTCAGCATCTATTTCGGGAAATCTATTAAGATAAATAAACACTAAGGACTTTATAAATAGTCAATGGGATTGCGTGTTCTATCAGCAGATGGGGCACTCAAATAGATTGAAAGAAAGCCGGGACCGTTTATACGGTAAATGAAATGAATGAATGGAGTACCCTTTTTATACTAGCTGTGTAGCGGTGTTAAGGTAAACAGGTTAATATTGTGTAATAATCTTCTAACTTGCTTCGTGGGATGTTACCAACATGTTTAGGAGTAACTTTAATTACAGATATCTAAAGACACTATTATGGAGCTGTATTTAACGATGTCAGGATTAATAAATGGATTTGAGGCAAAAGTGCAATGTTTGTTGTGGTTGTGAACAAGTGTTTAGCACACTTTGTGGTAAAAGTAAAATTTGGTTTTCAAATTAGGACTTCTACAACTAAATTCAAATCAGGCTACATTATTTTTCGCTAACTGCGAAAAGTAACTCTCATTATTCAATGAGAAAGTAATTTATAATGGACTGAATCGTTTACCGTATTGACAGCCTGACGAATAAGTACCACGCTGCAAAAATGGGGATTAGTTGCTTCACCAGATCGAATGCATGTCCTTAGACTTCTCAAAGTGCTCGAAGGACCAACATAATCACAAACATCATCCCACGGTTTTTCTCGACAAGCTGTAATGGTGCAAAGCTTGCCTACTTTGAATGCAGCCAGTGATGTTGCAGTAAGCAGAGAATCGAGTTAACATAGCGTGAGCTGGGGCCACGCTAGCCTATCTATCCAGTTTCATGGCGATACGTCATTAAGCAATTTAAACTTTATTTGTACCCGGACACAGACGATTTTCAACTAGCCAACGATAAAGAACCAGTCGGTGTGGGCTTCGCGCTAACGATTAAGATGGATCAATTGCTTGCACATGACGCTGGTACAATCTCGGCTATAAATAATGTATCTGTGTCCGTCTGTAGCTTAATTACGTTCCAGGGAAGCTATCGGCGGAAATATCGTTTCTGAGAATATTCGTAACAAGGACCCGTTGGACGTCGCTTGATAGTCCTTTCGCTGTTATTATATCGATGATATAAGGATGTCCTGTTGAAGTTCATTGATACGTCCCGCGTCTCGTAGTTAACTTTGTAGTTTGTATTACAAGATAAGATTCGCGGAGTACCTAATAGGGTCCCGTTTTACCCTTTGGGTACGGAACCCTAAAAACTATCGCACGTAAACTGCCTTTCGATTTAAAAAACCTCACTCAAATCGGCCCATTCTTTCAGTAGCTACGGTGCCACAGACAGGCACACGGACACGCAGACAGACGGGTCCAATTTATAAGATGCCTTTTTTAAGTTGGGGGTTAAAAACAATTATAAACACAGTGATTCGATTAAGGGTATAAAGTTGACATAGTGTGTAAGAATGCGCATAAACAGAAATCAATATTGCATAACCGGGCAATGGACTCTCGCACAAATTCAAGTTCATCACGCGTCACGCACTGGCACCGTGCCGCATTGACTGCTAGCCAACCCAACTTGAAGCTGGTTCTTCAATAACATGTTGGAATCTGGCGCCGCGAGACTGACAGGAACATGTTAGCAGTCCACTAATGTGTTACCAACCTTTCTTCTTCTGGTGCCCTATTTATCAAATTGCTTGTAAGCGACAAGTGATCTTTTCGAGTGATTTCGACTTGCCCTTTGACGACTGAAAGCTTCACGAGTCTAAAGTAGGTACGGAATTACGGAATTAACCATGTCGAAAACTACTCGTCACATTTCGCACAAATTTACAAGAGATCAGGCGATAAGCACTAGCCTTCGAATAAATAAAGATTTATCAAAGCGGTTCACTAGTTTCACACTCATAATAAAATACAGCGGAATTGAGAACCTTGCCTTTTTTTGAAGTCGGTTAAAAACGAAAAACGCAAATTCTGAATTTTAATAGGATTGCGACACCTGCGTTGGAATTCGAAATATCTCAAGTTCTTGGAATAAGACAAAACGGCATCGTTTGATGTGTATGAGCACTATTCACTCTATTCCGTCCAAAATTGAGAAATTTCTTTACGACAGCAGATAGGAATTATACAACAAAAGCTGTGATCCGGTTTTACCCTTACCGCAAATTAATTAACGAGTAATCTTACCAGACTTTTTTACTTCTTTGGGATCTTGTAAGAAAGAAATTAATAATTGACCTCGGGTTTGAACTCGGAAGCGGACCGAAAATGTTTTTGACGTTTAATTCTGTCGAGTGATCGAGTGTCGTCAAGACGAGTTCATTAAGAATGATGAATTTCGATTCCCAAGGTAACCGCGACAAGTGTGAGTAAAATGACTCCGTGACTCTTGCTTCAGATAAATGTGACCGATTATAATAAGACTACAAAAGAAAGTTTGAAGTTTGACAATCATACATTATAACTATACCTAACGAGATTATATGAAAACATTGCATTTCATATTATTGCTGGCCCGCAGTCTCGTTGCCAATAATGGGTCCTAGGTTTAATTCCCGGCCAGAGCAGTTACAAGTATAGATCGTAGCTGTTAGTCATGTCTTGTTTGTATTATCAATGCCACTCAATACTCCGAATCACTCATACTTCAAAATTGTATAATAGGTACTGAGACTTCCGCTTTGGATTGCCAGTATCAGTCCGCTGTCCGTCCGTCCGTCCGTCCGTCCGTCCGTCCGTCCGTCTGTCACCAGGCTGTATCGCAAGAACCGTAATAGTTACACAGTTGAAATTTTCACAGATGATGTATTTCTGTTGCCGCTACAACAACAAATACTAAAAAACAGGATAAAATAAATATTTAAGTGGTTGCCCATACTTTTGACGCCTCAGCGATAGTTTAGTTACCTTCGGTCCAAGAGATGGCGTTGCTTGTGGCTAATATGTGGCTACAAAAAACTAAAGTAAATATTTAAGTGAGGCGTTCATACAACAGACCAGTTTTTTTGGCGTTTTTATACATAATGGTACGGAACCCTTCGTGCGCGAGTCCAACTCGCACTTGGCCGGTTTTTTACGTTTTGCAATGTTCTTCCGAATTAAAATGTAAGCGGCAATGAACAACACTAGCTCCTCGGGCGACATCTCAATCACAGCTGTATAGTGTAGACAGGGCACAGGCAAATATTGAGCGACATTATCCCAACAAGTCGCAGTACATACAACGTAAAGTCCGTAATATGTGTAAGCGTTGTGCGGTTGTGCGTAATATGTGGCTACAATAAAACAATTAAATATTTAAGTGAGGCTTTCATACAACAGACCAGATTTTTTTGGCGTTTTTATACATAATGGTACGGCACCCTTCGTGCGCGAGTCCGACTCGCACTTGGCCGGTTGTTAGCTTTGTTTGGTAGTATTTGGTCCAGTGGAGAGTATTCAGCTCTTTTTCAAAAAGATGTAAGGCATGTTTTGGCATAAAATTTACTTATTGGCGTAACTGATTGAATGACATTAGGTTGGGAGTTTAAATTACATATAATAAGTAGATATAGAATATTATACAAAAATCGTACGTACCCGTTATGAGTGGGAAAGTTTAAAACCGGCAATCCAAAAATGTACCTATGGGAAAATCTTGATACTTTATCATGTTCATGCGGTCAAAACCGTATAAATATAAATGTGTGCAATAATATTAATAATTTTTGTCGTACAAATGTACAGTACCAAGTCATGCTGATTATGATCACCTGGTCGTGACACAGCGGGACGCCGTTACGTGGTGGACACGACGCTACGCTTAATGAACCGAATGTTTGAAGAGATGTATGGAATATGTCATCGGAATCAGAGAATAGTAATTATTGAATAGACGCTAGCTGTAATATTTTGTTGGGCTCCGGAGATCGAAAATGGTGGCGTTCCTTGATCTTGTTCACATGCGGGGTATCTTATAAATTAGTTTTATCGCGAAATATTGAAAAGGTCACAAATATATATGAAACTCAATTGCACAAAAAATATCATCAATTGTATTTTATGACATGACAATGACATCATTCTGTTTTCTAAACATCTCTCCCTGTGTATGATTACAGACTCAAATCACCATTCAATGTGCACGAAACCAAACGAATAATAATTGCGCCTCTCATAACAAGATTCATGTTCAATTATCACTTTTAACGCGCAAAGGGTCAACCGACTGCAATGAGAATCAAATGACTACTCTAATGGATGTGATTAGAGTAGGTATTCCATTACAATGGGGTTGTCACCTCTGGCCGAGCCGTTAGTCAGTGAAGCGGCCACCCGTACCCGTAGTGTATGTCCGCCTGGTATGTCGAGTGCTTGTTTACTTTTTTTAATCGATGATGAATTGTATTTTGAAATTGCTTGTAGCTTACGGGCTTATGATCACCTGGTGCTACTGTTGTTTATAATAAAAAAAATATTACTCTAGGCGTAGATGATTTTTCTGCCTTTTAAATTATTGGTTTAAAAAGTAAAAACACCCTCACAACATAAACAGATTCAAAGGCAAATAATTGTAAGGCAATAATTGTAGATTGCTCCTTGTCTGGAGCCAATTCTGAGCGTGCTATTTGGCTATGATTCTCTTAACATGGTAATGCCAGTGACCCTTGACCTCATTGCAAATTTTCAAGTTAATCAGTGTTTTGAAGTTAGTGAAAATTAGGCTGAATATTTAAGGCATCTCAGACATCGTCGATGCGTTGTTGGGCAAGAAAGAAGAAATAAATGTAAAGGAAAGTCTTCACGATTATTTTAATGAGGCAGCAGATGAGCGATAAAAGCAAAAGCTTAGAACTGTAATAGGATTGATAGAACCCCACCGAATCATCTGGTATAAGCAGTCAGTGCACGTTGATTGGCATGGGAACATTTGATTCACCGACGAACGGATGTAAATAAGTATTGTTAGCAGCATACAGAAAATAGTGGAGCGTGCGTTTCGAATTTGCGATCCATACGTCAGAAGGGGATGATGTTTCTACTATTTTTGGATGCACAGTCACACTTGATGTGTTGCCCTCATAAACCGTTCCGGGTAATCGATTCATATTTGTTTGTTAAGATAATTGAACTCACGAATGAGACTCATCGCTTTCATCTGAAATTATGTACTAAATAATATCGCCTACTTCTATATTGATGAAACTACATGCTTGATATGATATCAGCGCCTCAGTTTAGGAAAGTGTAATTAACTTCTTGATTTTATTGTTCTTTGAAAATTATCAAGTGCCTAAGTGATGTCCCTATCTTTATCAGATAGGTTTTAGTAAGCTGTAAACTTGACTTGAAAAAAGACATATGACAACTCAACAAACTAGCGAATTTGTTCACGACTTCTCAAAAAGACACAATATTCACAGTGCGAACTGCGATTGCTGAATCAATCGATTTGTCGCGAAGAATTAACTCGATCATTATCTCTCGATGGGACAAACATTTATAATGTCATCTGTAGATAAATATTATCGGTACAGTATCTTTACGAGTGGAAGTGTCACTTACACACAATGCCTCTACATTGTAGGCCGCCGGCAGTAAACTTTATCTCGAGCTATCTCCGGTCCGGTCGGGAATGAAATCTGGATGGCTTGTTCGGGAGACTAGGATACCAAGCAGCCAGTGTATCTGTATAGTATACAAACTTGTGACTTAACCATCGATAATACGAGTACGAGTATAGAGACAAGATGCGCGGTCCGATAGAAATTATTACCTCAAAAATGTCTTTGGATAAAGTTATGTAAAACAAAAATACTCTATATAATTCATAATATAAATAAAGGTATTTGCAAAACCATACACAAAAAGCAAGAATTTATTACAAGATTTACAAGCGCAGTTTCTGCTATAACAAACTCAATATTACTCCTAAGATATTAAGGGAGATTTATAAAGAAAAATATAAGTCCCCTGAGGTCTAATTTGTTTTTGAGTGCTGACCGCGAATCCCATAGATTACGGTATCGAAGGACTTAATTATTCCCCTACTCCCGTACTTGTCTATGCACCTTTGTTTTATGACGACTATTCATGAGACCACAATAAATCAATATAAGGGTTGTTAAAGCATTGCGTTCTGTGGTTACACTGTAACGTAGTAGCTTATTGCGGTGTTATCTGCATGAATAACGATTATGTTGTGCGATAAAAATTAATAATTTATTGTTGGTGCGTTAAATAAAGACACGCACGCGCACGCTTGGTAATGTTTATTAATTAATTGGTTTGATTATAATGTTTAGTGTTTCGTTTTATTCTAGCTATTAAAAAATATTTTAATCAACTTATAAAGAAAATAATGCTGAGTTGAAAAAATACCTCTTAAAGATTTCGAGTGATGCTGCTAAAGGACAGGTTTCCTTAAACGAATAGTGGGTTTACTAGTTAAAAATAAACTGTCCAAATCTAAAACTATGTAGGTACTAATGCGGCTTATTAATGCCGGGTACAGGGTCGTTTTACAACAAGTAACTTAGGTTACCCGCGTCAATGTTAACTAGATTTATTTTAATGTAATGAATCATAATATTAAAATAACTTGATGAATCATAACCTGATGAAAGTGAACCCTTCGGTGGTGAACCCTGTCCCGTCCCGCTGAAGGTCGCTCCACAATCGAACGGTTGATCGCTACACTCGGCTACACTTCGGGGAAGTGATTCACCCGAATGTTGTAGTGATGTGTTGCGTTGCGCTTGTCGATTTGTTTGTTTTTGTTTATTGTAAACATAAATAATATGTGCAGGTTATGTTATTATGATAACACGATCGTGTAACAGTGCGTGACTACCTGGTATCGTATTTAAACAATGTACTGGTGTTTATGGATTTTTTTTTTCGTTTTAGAATTAATGCAATTGAAATCGCGTTGTAAATTAGATAAAGATTATATCTAGTAGAAAACTCACATATTCGATGAGATTAAGCTTGAGTAGGTATTGCTAAATGTTTCAGTTATACGAATTTACCTACGCTTGTTCTTATGAGTTATGAGCTTTGATGTTGATTTAATTCGTACAGTCAGAAATTTGACAATTTTATTGTGAAAGTTTGCCAAACTTTTTTTTAACGAATAATCTTTATTGTTTTTGTGTGCATATGCAAAACCGCAATAAACGACATGGAAACGCGGGTTTATAAAATTTTTCATACTTTCACTTTTCACACATCTCATATAAATAGTTACTAGAGATAATTGTTGATCTATTATGGCCAGCGTGTGTCGGTCGGCTACTGAGTATTGTACCGCTTGGTATCCACACGTATATCTCAAGTATTCGCTCGTTAGGGGCCGCCATTGGCGAAACCGCAGTGTTTGTGTGAAAGTAAATAATATAATTGCTTCCTTTCTTGAGCGATCAAGCGTTGCCATTTTTTGTTGTTCGTCTTCGGACGCCATTAGCTAACGTAACATGTGAATGACGCAAACCGCAAAACTAATGACGCTTTTTAATGTCCATTTCACACACAGTCTCTTCCCAGAACTTTTTCTATAAGCGTTTTAATAATTTAAAAAATTACAGACCAAACAACGTACGCTTGTCATCTGTTTTAAGATCGCTAAAGCCTAGGTGGCTAATAAAATTCAAAAGGTATTTATAATGCCTAACGGTAACCCTCCTGTTTCCTCTGATTCTGCGAAACTTTTCCACTACGTTGTAATATTAAATTGTGATGATCTCAATACCTATTGTAACCATTACACAACTACACAATGGTGTTTAAATATACGTTATTAATATTCTAATAGCGTATTTCCTCGATGTTTTTCTGTGTGATTCATCCTCTAATGTCATGAGGTGACGTGACATTGTGGACTGCAAATGCGGAGCGACTCGTTGGCCTCGAGTGCACAGATACACGCTGCCTGGCAATCGCGGGTGGAGATGAAAACGAAAGTACATTCGAAAAACTGTAATTGCGTTAAAAACGGGCTCGGAAAACATGACGCGGTCATGACTTTACATAAATAAAATTTGTTTTTTTACATTAGGTAGATGAAAAGATGGTAAACTTTAGTACATATAAAAAGTTGGTTAAAGGAAAACTGACATTTTTGACCCAGACCCAACATGAAAGAAATATATCCCAGTTTTTAAGTTATTTTGAATATAACAAATTTCTACTATTGTCATATTCGAAATAAGTGGCTAACAACAAAATACTTACTTTTGATTTTTTCATACTAAAAAAGTGTTTGATATTTATTTACACACCTCCTCCTCCTCCTCGAATCGATTCCCCAATGCTGGGGGTCGTGACCTCATCTCTGGGTATTAGAGAGAAGCCTCTTCTTTATTATAGACCTCCATCTTCCCCGGTCTTGTGCGATGTGTATAGCATCAGCAACCTTTGTGTCGAGAGTGGTGCGGATCTGATCTGACCAGCGCATCGGACTTCTGCCTCTAGGTCTTTTGCCGTCAACCTTTCCAGTCACAATTAGTTTCTCAAGGTTGTTATCGGTTTTGCGTGCGATGTGACCGAAAAACTCGAAGATACGGCGGAGGCATATATTTGATAGACGAGGTCTTTTTTCTTCTTCTTCTTATATTTACACACAAAACTAGTAAAATACTAAACAGGTACCACAATATTATTACAGGGTAATCATACAAGTTGCAGGCGACAGTGAAAGTAATCAATGTTATCGATATCGACAGAGATTACACAACGCAACCCTACCACGATAAATATAGTTCTTTGTATTTCCTACCAATTCATTCAAAGTTACCGAAATACTCGAATCGTGATTCAACGTGATTCAAGAAGCCGCGTCGCACTATACTTTATGGTGTTTGGACTTTGTTGGCGTTATTTATAGATGCAGCGGTGTCACGGCTACGAGCGACGCTACGATGTACGGCGTAAACATAACTTTTTGAACTTTTATAACTTTTACCACGGTTTACGTTTACTAGGGGCGTAGCTACCCCCATATCAGGTATAAAAACCCCTAGTTCAGTGGCCCTGCAAATGTGTAAGCGTACGAATTTCTCATACAAATAGTTGTATCACAAACTGCGAAAATAATTTTCATTTATTTCGACGATACATACTTTCTTTAATATTAATTCATTGAATATCTACAAAAATAATTTTATACATACCGAACGATGCTACAAAAATAAATTTTATAGATCCCAAATGGGATCGTGTGATCGTTAGAGTTCTTAGCATGTGATAAGGTTATAAAAATACATTTTAAATTATAATGAGAAAGTTTTATTATTATCATTAAAGGTAATGAAATGATTCATTTAGTGCAGTGTTACATTAGTACAAAATCTTATTTCTAGAAATCGGATACTCAGATGCATGTTTATTATTTAAGTTGTCTACAGACTGGCAACGCGTCGGTAACTGATGTGCATGGACGATGGTGGCCTTATACCCGTATTCGTCAACTGCGGTCCGCAGCCGGTATGAGTGCGGTCGCGACCGGTATCTTGGAAAGGTGTTCAAAATGGTAGTGCACGCGGACGGTGTTGATGGCCTTTATTACTGAAAGTTCCGACAATCGCGGAATTTATGTGGTCCGATTGGCACGGACGATGTTCGACCGAGCCGACAACGGACCACATGAGTCGCTTAGGGGAATCACGCCTCCCGCTTCCGCGGGAGCTTTTAGAGTCAGGCGAGTACTCCGACCACCTGGGGGGCGACTGACTGCGACACCAGCTCGTCTAATGGGATGATGATAGGGAACCCTGCTCAACAGCGGGGCCCACTAGTTACACCGGGAGGCAATGGCCGAACGAGTTCAAGTCCGAGTAAAAACGAGACCCTTGAGACCCGAAGCCCCCCTTCGCAATGGATGGCAATCGCGTCCGCGAAAGGAAGACCGCTTGCGATGACCTATATTTATGTAGGTGTAAAGGAGCCTTGTTGCGGCCCTTGGCCCAAAATATGTGCCCTTGTTACGGCCCTTGACCAGAAAAGTGAGACGACCGCTGCGTTATACCGTCGCGTTGTGTGGAGTTGTGGACCGTGTGGCTCGTCTGATTTTCTGTCTGTTTGTTTGTTGAACATAATTATTATTCTGTTGATGTAACAACTTACGATACATAAGCAACTCAAACATATAATATATGTAGAATGTTCAATGTTAATAAAGATGACAGTTACAACAGTGATGCGTCGTTTGCATAATGTTTTTGTTTGCTATTAAACTATAGGACGCCTACCGTCAGTGTATGCTACATCTATGACGCCTACCGACTAGGGCGGACTAATTACTACAATTTATATTGTAGTGCTTAACGCTGACTCACTGAGGATCTGTTTTATTTTAATTTGACTCAAGGTAATTCTTTTAAATCAAGGAATACTTAGTTAGTATTTAACTATTTCGTGTTTAAAATGTATGCTATTGAAAAACCCACAATCAGTCAATCTATAAAAAACGTATTTTAGCAATGCATGAATGCCTACTTGTAGAGAGTTTATGTAAGTAATGTTTAGTCGTTAGATATGTACATATTACATGATATTACGTACTTGGTAATTTCTTACCATACAGTTACCATACAATATAATGTTTATCACGGCCAGAAGGGGTTGAATTCAAGGATATATTGCGGATCATGCCCTGTCATTAAGTGTCATTCTATCCTGTCGATAGTTTCGTCTCGCCACTACAGCTTAGTAATTATGATCCTTGAAACCTGTTCGAGATATAGCCATGCAACGAGAGTAGGTCCCTCCTGGCATTACGTTATAAACATTTATTACTAGCATTACGTTGCACGCTAATTAAGTTTGTAATCACATGATTATCTTATTTACATAAAATGTTTAACCAGACCATATCTTAAAGATCACATGAGACGCGATGCAATCTGCAACCTTGTCGCCAATCCGACCTTGCCCGTCAATCGCGCTCGAAATGGATCACAGCCACGTTTAAAAGGAATTAATAACAATCGCGCCAAAGAACTCGTTGTGACTCTGTCCTTATACGTGTGCACTCGCAAACCACGCCGCGAGTTGTGCTACCCACCGTACCTTCCTAAGGCAAGGCTTAATTAAAATACTGCTTCGGCAAGGCAATTGCTTACCCTTAAAGGTTCGCCGGGCTTTTTAATGGGAAGTGGTAAGGTGCCGCTCGGAGCAATCGATGTGAGATATGACGCGGCGACCACGTATGATTAGCGTTTGATTAACTAAGTGGTTTTTTGTTTCTTTCATTAGTGAAGAGGAAATTACTTATGTTGATGTTGATATCTTAAGGATTCAAGAATAACTTAGTTTTATTTTATCTGCAAAAAATATTTAGCTAATGCATATTTACATAAGTGCCGCTCCGCCGTGGTTCATTTGCCGCCCCCCAGGACGTGCCGCCTGCGTGCAGTTCACATCTTGCAGACCCATTTACGGCGGCTCTGTGTGATGATGCATAGGATAATATTATGAATATTTAAGTCTTTGGCACATGATCTCAAACATTAAAGTTAATGCAAATATTTACGCAGAACTTCTCAGTGAGATCTGATAATCGGAACTTTGCAGATGACTTTGCCGCGATGAGCACAGCTAAAGGTCTCGGGTTCTATTCCTATTTGGCATTTGTGACAGGTAAATGTTTGGTGGTTCCCTGGTTCTTTGTGATACACACAACACAGGGAATCCTGGTATTTATAACATTTGCGGACGTTCAGAGGTTTGGATTGAATTTTTTATTGAGCCGAGGGTGGGAGCATAAAGAATAATAACTGGAACCTTGCCACAACCTTCTTGACTTGTATGTTTAATGTCCGTAAAAAATATCTAGGTCTGTGCAGTGTTTAAAAGTACATCGCCAGCTAAACCCATGGGCGCAATGGCTAATGGCGTCACAACGAGGCCGTGACGTTAAGAAATATCCACATTCCATGAATAATTAGTTCTCCCGCTTTCTAATTTCATGTAACATCTACCATAACCATTAGTATTCGATTTTCATAACTTTAATGGTTTGATCATTCTTTCTCGCGATAAGCTTGCATTTGAAGCTTTTGGTATCTTTTTTGTTTAATATCCGGCGTGCTAATGCTAATAGATGTTTGTTTTGTACGCTGTGTTATAAACGAATGCTTATCAGATTTGAATTTGTACCTAATGGTAGAATGGGTGAATCCATTTTTGGTAAATTAGCGCGTTTCACCATCTAAAACTATACCTATGTAGGCGTCAATAGCCAGGAAGTAGTCAAGCGATGTAAAATTAAAAAGTATACTTTTGTGAACTTCCACGACCAGATCACAGACGCGATTCTGCCAACTTTGTAAGCACAAAATAAGAAAGCGCCCCAAGCCCCAAGGCATCGCACACAATAAGCACAGAAAGTTTGAATGCAAGCAACCGATGCCAACATCCTCGCGAGTACTGTTAACATCAACTTTCTACCGGCATGTTTAATGGAGGTGAACAAAACGCCGATCGAGCGTGATAGGGAAACAATGCCTTGACCTCCGGCCCGTGCCGGTAAGGGTCTCGTCACAGCGAACGTTCCAATGGGGACTATGGTTATCGAAGAGCTAATCGAACAACACCTGTTAATGAACATCTGTATCATAATGATACTCCTGTAATTACGCTATTGTTCAAAGGTACACCCGTTCCTGTTGGTTGGTTTTAAAGTGTCTCGCATACCTACGTAAATACTTAATTTGACGCAAATCTGCCAAATCTGTACTATATCGGCATGCTCAGTGGTGTTCATTTACTGTCAGGTTCATGCTGCTTCATTATCATTTGTAGGTACCCATCAAGATCCACTATTGATCACTGGTCTCCCCTTACAATGAAAAGACAGTCAATACAGCCTGAATCAGGGACTAGAATGAGAACTTCTGAAAAGAATGCAGTAGGTATTGCGACAAACCGTCTATGACTGATATTAAGAGACAACACCTCCATGTAGTAAATACGTTCACTCCGAGAAATCATTTTAGTGTGTTTTACTTTACATCGTAGTCATTACGGAACCATAACAAGTAATTTTACCTTAATATGACGTCACATTTGGCGATGGAACTGCAAATCCCCATCCACTCGAATCGTACATAGTATCTACCGCCTATTATTTGTTCCGCGGGTCGGTATCTCCACCATAGGTCCACAGGTCCTGTGGGTCTCGTCTCGTCGCGAAGGTATTCGCGGGGCTCGGGCGCATCAAGGTCATCGCGTCACGACTTGCATGTAAATAAAGAAAGTTGGATGTTTTAAATACTTAGATTTAAATATACTACTGCAAAGTTTTAGATTGCATTTGATGCGTAAGTAGGTACATTAAAAAGCCAGTCGTCCCTCAAGGATTTGGGGGTACCTACCGCTACAACGTGAGGGACATGGACTACACGGACAAAGTAACATTTAACTATGATACAACTGTGTGATCCAGCCAGAGATCGAATCCGAGATCTCTTGCCCTGGTAACTCCTAGCAACGTGAATACTGCAGCATAAGTTCCTTGCATCACACTATGTTTAATTATTTTTAAACCCCAAGTAAATTTCACATTACTGCTACCGATTCTCTTAAAAGACATTCAATGATAGAATTCCGAAACTATGGAAAGCAATAGGTATGCTTTCTAAGTAGCAATCTTCGTGGGATGCAACTAATTTGAATGGGATGGGCGTGGTCGTTTAAACGGTTGATCGATCATACCAATATTTGCAGGCTGTGTACCAGCGGGTCGTTCACCTTTAGAGATGAACAGTTTTTCTTTACGCATGCCTTATGGCCTAAGTTATAAGCTTAGATGATCTCCAAATCTTGACGAGACGCACTATCCGTCTTGATGTACAGATTTATAAATCGACCGCCTCGCTTGATCAGATTTCAGTGCCTTGCGTTTTAAATAAATTTAGGTGTTACGTCTTCACATTCAGCTTGTAAAGGACTCTATACTTTGACTTTCTACGTATAACATTCACCCTGAAGTTCCTTTTTATTTCAATTGCATATAGTGGGTGGTTCAATTTATAGAGCCGATAAAGATCGGTGTCGAAATTCAGAAAGGGTCGTTGAGCGATGCACCTGTTGCGTGCACCTTTCGCCGCCTGCATAAACAACTCGTTCCGTTCCACCGCCTTGTATTGACGAAAAGGTGTTACACTTTGATTAACGCCAAAAACCAATATTATTGCTAGTTTTTATATGTCACAAAAAAAAGTTTCTGCCATATGTGTATCTGGCATATAGGTTATAAATTTATTTCTAGTTGATCTATACATACTGTTAATCTTCGATCGGTTACATTAAATCTTACTTATAAATTTTATGAATACACGCGTTTTTTCATGAAATCACCGTCAAGCTGCCGCACTATTATTTCATGTAAATATTTCACTTACAAATTGGCTCGCTGGTTCTATCACATTGCACCACCCGTCCACCGACGAAATGTGTGGGATCACGCCTCGGTATTATAATTGAACTCGCCATCTATGCTAATGCGGGCTCCTCCAGTACAAGGCACGTTTGCATCCACACTACTCCAGTGTTACACTAAAATGACTTCTAAATTATTGGAACAACGAACTGACTGCCATTGACAGCTTTGCTTCGTAAAGTTGTTGATCAGTTTTGAATCATAGACGATGACTTGTTTTTGATGCTGCAACCGTGGTATCTTGCATCGGAGAATTCGAGCAAGAGAAGAATCTTAAATCATGGAAATGAGCATAGAATTTTTGCATTTTCAGTTTTTATTATAACGTTCTAATGACGCGGCAATGCTGCCTCATCCCTTATTGGATATTTCTGGACTTTGTAACATGTACTTTTAGTTCCATATATTTAGCAATAGATGCTAAATATATCCTCGCTAACTGAATTGGTCACTTGGTGAATTGGCCACGTACCCACACTACCATACGAAATATTACTAAACGGCTGCATGTTGACATGGCTTCCTGGTAAGGTATGGACCTCTGAAAGCCGTGTACCGCTGGCCAAATACGGGTTGGCAGATTTCACGTAGGTACTTTTGAGAACATTACAGAGAGCTTTTATTTTAGATTCGCAAGTTTCTTTAGAATATTATCGTTCAGTACAGTCAGCGTCATATAGTACGTAGCAGTCATGATTACCAAATACTTGGAAACATTCATTATGACCATTAAGAACGGCTCAACCAAAGCGATCAAATTGTTCAGACTATCTACCGTGTACAAATATATCGGAGCACTCACAACACCGAATACTTGATAACACCCAAGTCGGCATTAATACCGTGACCGTGACAACCACAACGCCACTGGTTGCCTAACAGCCAAAGTGTTCAAAAGTATGAAGCAACCAAAGTATTCAAAAATATGTAGCACCCAAGTAGCCAAAATTATAGCAACACATAATAAAAATGGACTTTAAATGACATGCGATAAAGTTCATTGTGCATCATTTCTTCCGATAAGTAAATTGATAATTCAATGTCAAGTGCAAGTCATGTATGTCAAATGAAGTGTTGCTTCAATGCTTGCTTTGATATATTAATACAAAAGCCATCACATCCATAGAGATATTACAATATAGTGGGTGAGCCATACCCATACATTGCAATCGCCCCCGGTTAGAAAGAGAAACAACGATAACGGTAATTACCTATCTCTCTCCAATCCCGATGATCCAGAAAAAGAAAGGTGATTACTAAAGATTTCGTCTCTTTTTATCCAAAAGACGCTCTGAAGCCTGGCTTCTGCCCTCTATTGTAATATCTCTATGATCACATCGGATACAGTTATGCATCAATAGATATTATTTCAAACTTGCCTTAGTATTAAACTTGACATTGATTTGAATTATAGATATTGACATACAATGATAGATAATAGAACGACATGCCAATAACATTAGGTTTAGTTTATTGTAGTTTATTTTTCTAATGTTCCATATTTTTGAACGCTTTGAATGCGTGGATACCATTGACGAGATGACTGTAACTATGTTTATGGTGTTATGACTGACCCGATGTATATGACATTTTAAACGTCTCATTAAAGGAAACTTTGCTTGTACCGATATTATCGATTTTTTGGTTGCGTCTATTTATTTGAATACCCTGATTGTCTCTAACTATTTGACGCTGACTGTACTTGGGTATTAGACATATTGTGTGAAATGTTCTTAGGTTTTTATTTTTTAATATTAAACAAGCAATTACCCTGATTTTATCACTTCTTCGTTCTAAACATCGCGTAGGTGAAACACCATGTATGGCTATAGGCGTTGATGACCGCAAGCCATAGGATGGCCCGTCAACTCATTTTTCGACAATCACCATAAAAAATATAGAGCTATTAAAGTTCATCGCCTGTCGTTCACCTTTTGGTGGCTGAAGTGGTTAAATGTGTTACGGTATTCTCGTGCCGGTCAAATCAGATCCTTGTTAGTACCCGTTAATTGATTCTCGTTCAATCATCGTCGCATTCGGGCGATTCGTCTGACAGTACGGTTAGTAGGTTTTTTAGACGCGTGCTCAAAAAAATTACATCTTGTAAATAATAATTTCCAATCACTGGTCATTATGTACAGTTAATTATTTGCAACAAAAAATTAACTACACTTGTAACTGTAAACGACGTATTTGGAATGAGTACCTTTTAGAATGTGTCAGGTGACAATTTAAGTAGTTTGTGTATTTGGATATGAGCTTGAGTAGGTAGTTTGCTGCTACATTAGAGACGTCAAAGACGACTATGATCCTTTGCTTTAAAAGCTAATGTATGCGAAGTACTATGGAGATTTTTTCAGTTGCTTCGGCATTTATGCTCGAAAAGACTGATAACCCAATAAAAAAATTTAATGTCGATAAAGGCTTCCTTATATTAGTATTTTCAAAAAATCCTAGAACCGATATGGATCTTGTTTTAGGTGGTCGCAGTTGCCACTGATGGCAGCGGAAGAATGCTGGTACCTATCTTAAGTGTTTTAAAAATGTATACAAAAATCATCTTACATATTGGATAGAAATGTAAGCCAGCTAGGAATGTTATGTTACTAAACGTCGTACGCAAACGTGTGATCGTAATCGAATCCTTGCTGTGGTAACGTAGCACACTGCTCACGACGGCGCGATGGTAACTCGACACAGTTTTCATAATTTTCCCACAATCGTCGCGTCCACGTCGGCTTGGCTTTGTAAACGCTTTATTTATGTAGCTTAACAAAGGATAAGTCTGCTAATGGTGTACTAATAGTCGATAGTAAAATTACTTCGCCTTCAAATACGTAGGTTAGGTATGTTTAGTTATGATTGTTAGTGCATAGGGTCAGTGTGTCTAGTCTATTTGCTAGCTACACTCTACTTCTAAAAATGAATTGAACGTAGAATTATTACGTGTTTAGATTCAATTATTCGGTGATTATCCCGAAAAGGAGATGTTTCATTTTGGGCGGCGACTTTGTACATTTCACCACAAAAAGAGAAAAATATACTGATTCACAGAAAAATATCAAAAAATTTATTAGATTAGCCGTTCTCTGCAGAGAAATTATTTTCAATAAAATATTTTTACGCACAACAACATGGCGGTTCCATGACTCCGAAATAGAGAACTATCAAAATAAAAATAAATATAAACGTGTCTGTTGTCTGTGATTAGTTATTGAGCTCTGAAGTTTAGAATGCCAGTGACATTTTTCGACATTCCGAGTGTTTCTTTGAAGTGAACAACATTAGTGCTATTTATAGTGATCAAGTGAATATCTACCTACGGCTTTGTTTTTTGGACTCCTGGATCTCGCAGTACTTGTTTACCCGGCTTTCGTTTTATGGACCTCGATTTTGCTTGTGATTTGGTTCTTTGTTGTTTCCGTTCAATAGCTTTTGCGCATACTTTTTAAGGTTTGTAGATCGTCTCATTATAAGACAGACAAATATTGAGGCACCGGCTTCAGTCCTGGATGGCATATTATTAATAGAAGATGGTTGAAATGAAAAAATAAAATATGAATAAATAAAATGCTGTTTTTTATTTACTTCTGTCGTATCTAAAATATTTAAATACAGAAATTGCAACTGCCATACAATTATCCAGCTTCACTTTAGGTTCATACTTATTTAAGTATTCATTGGCATAAAGTAATATGCGCGTTTTAGTAGTTGGCGTTTCCAAACTGCTTTCAGCGTCGATTCAGACCGATCGTTACCTATATCGATATCGTTGACGATCGAATATTACATTATATATCGGAGTCTGAGATCTCAACAAAAACCCATGCAAACGTGAATATCGTGACATTAAATCGACTGCTATACATTAGCAGTATAGCTCTTGGAGATCTATCGTCACGATTTTGTTCGGATTAATCGAAGCGACGGATTGCACCGTTTAATTAGATAAGATATGCTTAATAATGTTAATAATAAAAGACAGATCCAACAAACCAAATCCAAAAAGATCGTCGAGCTTATATTTTATATTTTATCATGCATTGGACATTGACACATGTTGACACGCCTAATATGACATTAGAATAAATCAAGTTTATCAACGTCATCAGCAGTCGATTTGTCCACCATACTGTCTCAGTGTTACAATATATTATCCATAAATTGAATTATTGTCGCCAAACTAAGGTGAAATCAAGAATTTGGATGATATGGAACGCTTTCAAATAATATGAGCTACTTCCTATTGAATGTACAGTGTACCCGCCCAGGCGCCATACATTTCTGAAACATCTCCTTTGCGGATTAACTGGTTCTCTTCTAGTATTTGATTCCGTCTTGTATTTTCCAAACCTTAATTAAATCTTCGTAATTCCCTAGAAACCTTAGGCCGTTTTGAGACTGTTATTGTAGAAACAGAAAAAACCAAGTACTTTTCAATACGGAATCCTCATCTTGGCGAGTCCAATTTGGACATGAACTGTTTTGGTATCGGAACTAATCTGAATATCCAAAACGTATGTATCTCTCGTAAACACAATTCAAATTCATAAATCAGTAACGTCGTGATTTTAGCTTTCTCTACCTTACGGGGATGGGCAGTTATATCACTTTTGTCCCTAAAATGGACATCAAAACTGCTATCCGGGTTGGATCTGCGTCGCGGTGTCGGGGCACGATGGGGAAAGTTAGATGACAATCGATACGATCGCGACGGGGTAAACATGTGGCGTCTCGTCGGGCAAAGATTTGCTCATGAGATTAATGTGTGATGCTCATTTGAAAGCTTACTCCAGTTCTTTATCAGGAATCTTTAAAAGATATCCGGTTTCTATGGGAAAAATGCCGTATTATTTGGGATCCCTTCTTCAACTAATCTTAGCTGACATTCCATCGGCAACGACTCAACCGTTACGAGAAGGTATCTAAACGCACCGATGCTTCCTGTGTAATGTCCAATGCGCTCTGGAAATTCCTTCGCTGTTTTCCTAGTAAAACAGGCAGCTCGTACGAACACTCTTACCTACATCTTCCTTGTATCCTTGTTATGAATATCAGTAACCCGGACATTTAAAGTTTTACAACCAAAATACTGAATTCAAATGTTTATAAGTAGGTTTAAAAAGTCTCTACGTAAGTGCTCTTGTCCATCTTATTTATATCTGATCATAATCATGTATATGACTGTCACATTACGGGACTGACCGGTGGACCGAAGTCGGAATACCAATCAACTGACTAGATCACTAACGGCTGATTTGTACGTACGTAAACAAATAAAATGTTCAAATTGTCGTTTCGTCCATGAATGAAATGTTTCGAAGAACAATGACGTATCGGTATTCGGTAAGAGTGTGAACGTCCTCATTGAAAAGAGCGAGTTAGAGATTAGATCTCGATTCTAATATGACAATGTGTTGTGTTATTTGTTTAGGTATTATATTATGCTATTTTTTATGTTTACCAAGTTTAAAATATCATGATAATATGAATCATCCATCATTCGTGAAATAAAATTTAATGTAATTAGTCTCACTTCATTTCTTTTTTACTTTCATAAATACAGTCCTAACTCCTATATCAGCACCAGATTCTTGCACTTTTAAAATTATTCAATTATTAGAAACTTTTATCGCAATTTTCAATCTTTGTGAGCATATCCTAGCCGAGATCATCTAGCGATATTCAGGGGTGGCCCAGGGCTATAACGAGTTAAATATTGCCATAGTCTGAAAGTGGGCGTCGGAATGAACCTACACACCTTCGAGACGGTAACCCTACGCCGTACCGTTATGGCTATTGCGCCTCACTAGGACGCAGTTTTCAAAGGATTGTCGATCGTATAGTTTAAGTGATAGAGTTCAAGTGTACAGTCGTAGTGAAATTCAGTAAGTGCACCGAGGTGCACTGAGGTGGCCGGCCAACGTGTCGGCCGGGAACTGGTTCGATTGACCGATTCTTGTTTAGATATGCCCGTTCGAATGTATGCGCCTTGTATATAGAAATATTAATGGGTTGATAATGTTCAGCGTTCCTGTGTTGCTGGTTGTAAGGCGCTCGGGGAAATGTTCTAACAATACTCCACTTTGAAGTCGGTCTTCGAGGTGTGTGGTATGAATCAGCTTTACTACTGTAATAGCCTCACTACAGAACACCTACGCGTTTATCTGTAGGTACTCGCATTTGCCTATTTTATACCAAGCCCTGAAAATATGGGTACCTACTTATAATTTTTATGGGAAATTGTTATAACATAGGTACATTTCAGGATCGGTTGTAAAAATTCTCAAACCTATTAAGTGATTGCATTGTAGTTAAAATTAAAACAATCAATACAAACATTAATGACTTATCTACTCCTTAACAAAATCCCCACTCTAACTGGTATCGTCTTTGGCGCGGGAACAGGTGGATTTTCCGGGATGAAGAGTAGGAATTTGTGTGGGCATGAGCAGTGAAATTTACATAGAACTGAATTTGATTTTTAAAAGTTAAAATTAATACACATTTATTCAAATTCTACGCACACTCAAACACTATAAATCTCCAGGATAAATATTTATAATTCCAAACTCGTCAAAACAATGACATATTACTGTAAGAGTGATTTAGTAGGTTTCCTGTTAATATCTTTTCGGGATTAACATCCTTCTATAATGGTATTCATAAATTCCAGCTCAGTATAATATATTATGATGTCGTACTTGCATAAAGGAGTAAACATATTACAGGGAAACTTCTTGAATATTAATTTGGTTTCCATCACAAAAGACATAACAATAAATAATATCGGCATACTCGGAATGAGAGTAAACCGTCATACTTATTTAGTGAACAAAATCAACGTAAATTTGGGAGATCGCGTTGGTAGCCAAAAACAAAACATTGCTGCTGTTTAATTTTCATTTTAAATGATCAAGTGGGTCTAATAGACAAAATGACAATAACAACTAAAAAGTTTGCAACTCAGGAACTTATACCGCGGTACGATAACAAAGGGTTTTTACGTTGCACGTGCTTTACATACGTTTTTTTTCTGAAATGTTTTGTTTGTGTCTTAATAATTTTACTTGTTTGGATAGCTTATAAAACAAGGATGTTTTTCATGTAGTTTGTACGCTTGATGTATACTAGATTTTTTAAAATAAATCTACTTTTCTATCGACCACATTCGTGAGAAAATATTTTTTTTACAAGAATTCACTTGTTATTTTAAAATGTGTAACACTTGTGCCTACATTAGTATTAATAAATGATTGTTGATGTATTGGTCACTGATAGAAATGCACACAATTCAATTCAAACCACAACTTTTTTATTTATTGATTTTTTGTAGTCAAATTCGGTGTTCTTTGACCAAAACCAAAAATAAGGAATATCTCGATAACCAGCTGACTTGGTATTAGGGACATTATGGTTAATTTTGCTGGAAATTGGTTGTATTACCACATCCTAAGAGGAATACGTCGAGTTACAAATCACCCTGTATATTCCTAAATGACAACGGATTAATGCAATAAAAGATCCCTATAAATAAAAACCCCTGTTTTAAGCATTGCACCTACATGCTATCAAAATTGCCTGAAGATATCGAACACATTCTTCCGCCGATATCTTAACTGGTAACAAAGACTAATGAAATGATCGTTGCATTGTTGCAGGCGTCGATGGACCTGCCGCCGGACAAGGCGAAGCTGCTGCGCAACTACGACCTGGAGAAGAAGTGGGAGATCATCTGCGACCAGGACATGGTGCAGGCGAAGGACTCGCCCGCGCACTACCTCAACAAGCTGCGCACATACCTCGACCCCAAGGCCTCCAGGAGTCATAGGGTCAGTCAACATCTATGTATTTATGTATGGTAACTACAAATGCAAATGGGAAGTACTTTACTGTGCGATGTTAACATGCCGGATCGCCGTCCCAAAGGTCCTGGGTTCGATTACCAGGGAAGAGGAAATTTGAATGATGAGCTTAAAGTTCTGTTCTCGGTCTGGATGTGTATGTTTTTGTCTTGTGTGTTGTCTAAATTACAGGTGGGTACTTCTGTCCCATAAATTATTGCCAGTATTTGAAAATATGAGACCTTTTTTTCAATCAGAAGGGTCACCTCGTCTATTGTTTTTTTTTGGAAGACTCTTTTTTCAGTTTTAGTACCGCTATGCATAGAAATATGTAAGTAAATGAAATAAAAACACTTGGGAGTAAAAATAATCGATTCGAAAGAAAAACGTACGTAACCTATTATGTCTAGCTGGTTCAATAATATTGAACTGTAAACGAGCGAATGCACCAGATGCACCTACATGGTGGTAGGTTTAGACTGTAGAGTGTAGACGGTGGAGCACAATGCAGCGAGCCCTATCGCAGGCACCGTTAGGGCTGCACACAATGCACAATACGTCAATGGGAACGCGAACAGACAGACTAACTAATGACCCGCATTCGGTCGCTGCACGAGTGCATGTGGGTATTGACGTAGGTACTGACTGACACCCCTACTACCATCCCTCGCTACACAAGAGTTTAATGTAATTAAATCAATGTGAGCGTAATTTGGAAGATGGATTGGTTGGTGGTATGTTCTTTGTTAAATTTATTTGGATCATCTAAGTGTGTCTACCTACGCCTGTACCTACGCGCTACTACGTAATACACGCGTCTACGCGCGTAGTAGTACCTATCAGATAGTCAGATAGGCCGTGTCTCCCTTTGTTGTTACCGTCTAGAAAATATAGTTCGAGTTTGCTGTGACGATACACGGCAATACTAGTGGTGGACTATGGCCTTAAACATTTCAATCTGAGAAGATATCCGTGTTTAATTTTGGACCATGATGGGTTAAGATGATGATGGTTTAGAATAACGATGGCCATAAGTATAGGAACACATATTGGCCAACTACACGCGCCATACAATGGTCGCATCTTCGGCGTCGCCCATGCCGTTAGCCCGTTACTCATCGCAGAGACAATGCACAATACGTCATGAGTGCCTCGTGAACATGCCAATAACTAACTCTTATTTTTTGCGATATATTATGTTCGGTATGGAAGCAATTAGTTGGCGTGGTACACCGAACGATATTTGCTACAGTACAATAGCCTATTAAAGTTTTCTGAAAGACATAAATAATTGTTATGATCGCTTATAGAAAACAATGCTATACCAAGAGTTCACCGATGCATTGTCGCCGAAGTCTTAAAAAAAGTCTTTTTCCGTCCCCACGTATGTCTACAACAAATTTAAGCTCCGTAGATGTCGTTGTAAGAAGGTACATACTAAACCCTATTATTTTTATATCTTCCTTGGCTAAGCACATGATAGCGCTTCCCCACCGTAAATTGTGTCAGTATCCGCATGAATTAATCGATTGTTGTTTTTCTTTGGAAATGAAAATATTGATCTATCATTAATCACAGTTATTGTATTGTAATCATAATACATTGCGTGATGTTAATCACTCGCCGCGGTACTAAATCGTATCCTGCGCAAATTGAAGACGATCAATCCACGTCTCGTCCGTTGCACACGACGCGATCGCAAATTAAACGCGCCTCATTGTGATAAATGACGTACGATTCGGCTGCGATGAGGGTAGGTTGGGTGAACTTTGCTGGCTCAGGAGTATCCAGAAACTTCGGATAACATAAATTTTACCAATGACGCCTAACTATCCTTTGAATGCTCTGGAGAATGATCCGGTTGAATCTCTTGAATATTTATACCCTGGAAGATTACTGTGTCTCAGGCTCTACTGGAAAGGGATTAAAAAACAGGAAAATTGGTAACTTAAAATCTGTGAAGAGTTTCAAGTTCAAAGTTTATTAGGTCTCATAAACTCTACTCGAATGTTTCTACTGGAATCGTGGTAACAGGACCATTATATCATTGGTCTTAAGCTAGCTTACCATCAGGCGTTCGGATTGATCATTTTATAGATTCAATCAATCGTTAGTATATTTTAATAGATCCTCGAATGACGCTTCCATCTAAGAAGGCTGGTTATATACTGAGGTAGGCTACAGAGTGTGTAGCGTTATTTTCATACGAGCAACTATCTGTCAGCTGTCTGTACCTTACGACTTGAAAGACTGATCGTGTGTAGTAAATACCGTGGATGAGTCACCCGCTGAAGATGGTGTCGTGAGAACATTGCGACATGCCGTCATACTTGCAGCTATTGTCGACCGATTCCAATAACTCTGTCAGTGATTAACCGTGGTTTACGTTTTGGGAACGGTCGTGTTTTGAAAACATTCATGTTACCGCGAATGTGTCGTGGCAACGACTATTCATATAAAATGATAAAGGAAGGGTGTAAATGTCTTGATTCTTGGATCTTTAAGTTTAAGTTTAAGCTTTATGGACATGAAGTTAATCAATACCTAATTAAGTTGCGACCTTAGGTTAGGACCTCAGGCGAAGCAAAACTTCTTTGGTCACATTAGTATGTAACTCCTACTAACAATTATGTACTAAACGGAATATTACTAACGACAAGTACCTATTATAATAACTTAGATACTATCACCAATACAACACCAACAATATCCCAGACCTCATACCTACACGAACTGACTCCTCCTAACTAGACTAACCATTTGAGTCTTGTTCTGGGTCAGTCACAACGTCACCACACAATTGACATCACAAATTGACGCTCGTTTGCTATCTTTAATCCATAAAAATACTTTTAAGACAAAATCGAAGATTAATGACAGTTAATTGGAGACTTCACTACGGCGTCCATTGGAACTTGGATGTCTCTAGAATTGCAGTTTGTTTTCGTTTGTAACAAAAGATTTTAATATCAATTTATCTCGGTTTGTAAGGGATCACAAGTCAATAGCGTGAGACACGAATCTCTCAATATTATCTCCCGATCACGTAACCGGTGGCATCTGATACATGAGGACACGATCGAGGGGCTATAGACGGCGCCAGGCCAAAGACGTAAGAAACAGTAGGATATCTTCATACTCGTTGGTGGTTGGTGGTAATGGTTCGTTGTATGCGTGCCATGTACCGTGAAAACACAAATGAACAGCATCTTCCTCAGGGCTCCAACGAATTTCGAAATAGGATAATACTCGTAACTCGTACCATTGGCATGGCTTAATGCATTTTATACTGTATTATGTCCAGTTGGATTATTTCAATACATTAAAAGATCGTTGAATCACTTAACATTCAAAACATCAATGTTTTTTCGCAAACTTGGATAATGGATTAACCGCAGAGGTTGCCCAAGTTATACCCCTCGAGTTTCCACTTGCGAACGTTGTGAGCGTGAAATTGCGCCTCAAGACGTGGTTTGCTTGTAAATTTCATTCGAGCACACGTGACCATTATTATTTATTCTCTGGCAATGCGGGCTCTAGATCTGAAGATCTCATCTGGGCATCGTGCCGTGTTATGAGAGAAACTATGGATAGGGTGTACGAGTAATATGAGGAGACGAATTGGTTTGTACCTACTCAATAATTCTGTGGAGCTGTTTGTCATTTTGAATAAAGATATTAATTGGATTGATTGATTGGATGCGATTCCCGGCTGGACAGACGCGATTCGCACTTGAATAAATATAAAATAATATGCAATAACGTTTTATTATAAGAGCTCGGGCGATAATAATTGATTGTTTAATTTTAGATCCTTGTTATGATGCCCATCTGTAATTCTATTTCTATATTTAATTTTGAATATTTTTCACTGTTCCAGAAACGAAAAATGGTCGGCGATTCTACATCGACACAAGTCCTTAGGGATTTGGAGATATCGCTCCGTACCAATCATATCGAGTAAGCCAGAATTCGTTTAATTTACATTACTTTTATGAGGTCGAGCATGTTATTTGGCTCTCGGATCCCGATTGCTTTGATAGCAATGTATTTGATTGCTTTGATTTTGATTTGCTTCTTGAAGTTATTTGTTTAATTTATGAGGCGGAGGGGACGTATACACTTGGGTGGTAATCACAGTTAAATAAATAAGTATAATGATGGCTTCAAGAACACATTTGATAGAAGTTGTAGTGTATGTGTAGTGTGTTCTTTGGGTATGATTTGAGATCTGGTGAAAGGTGCGACGTAGATGTTGAATTGATACACGTCTGCTTCTAATGGTGACTTTATTAGTACCCCTTTAATATGCTTAACATCCTAACTTATATAAGGGTTTAGCTACACACTACAAAGTAGGTGGACAAACAGATGAGCCGACAGACGGATAGTGGTCAACACCATTGATCTATAGCCTTTATGGGTCAATACAAAGCCATATCAAAGGCGTGTCAAAATAAAATCGCGAAGCACCTGCTCTAAACACTAAAGAAGCAAAGAAGTCCTAAGAATATAATGTTTCACTTTAATATGCTCGTAATTCTTCACTCTGAGAAAACCTCCACCCTGATAGTAGGTAGTGATAGTTAGTAAAGTCCCTGTTGAATGATTTCCACAGATGGGTCCGCGAGTTCCTCAACGAACAGAACCAAGGGCTCGACGTGCTGATCGACTACCTGAGCTTCAGGCTGAGCATGATGCGGCACGAGCAGAGGATCGCGCTCGCCAGGAGTCAGTCCACCGATGGCATCAACCAAGGTACCCACCCTTCTTTACACTACGGATGCGATGCGAATGAGGAAGTTTGAGATATTTGTGTTTCAGTCGCTATAAGAACCTATCTTATTGCGTGCACACTGATGCTTTGTCACCCGAAAAGGAATCAGGGGATTGAGTCTGTTTGTCTCTCTAACTTTGCGACCGAAATGTACCTATATGAAATTTAGTTATCGTTGTCGGTTTTAGGAGAAGGCGGATATCAGGATAATTGATTTTAAAAGGTATTTTACAGAGCGAAGTGACCTTTAATAGGTAGAACTCGCCTGCATGGCCTTGTCCTTTACTTGTCAGAGTGCACTACGTGCAGAGAAAGTTAACTTGGACTGAAATTACATGGAGCCTTTTTATTAATTAAGTACTACCTTCCACACTGCAACATCATCCAATACTTATACATTATTTGTAAGCATAAGTTGTGGAGAATCATAATACTAAAACGTTTATTCTTCTTTCTCTTGAGCATGGTTGTTGTATTTGACACGATATTGACATCCAGTGAACACAACGATGTCGGAGTGTAAACGTTTCTTCCTCTTCACCCTCTAGAGTGTAAGACTATTGTTGGTGTACCTGACGTGACGTTGTCCCCCAGTAAACACAACGACGTCGGAGTGCAGCGGCGCGGACGGCTCGACGTTGGGCGGCGGGTGGCGGAGGCGCGCGCGCTCGGCGGACGCGGAGCCCGAGGCCGGCTCCCCGGCCGCGGCCCGCCGCCGGACGCGCCACGCCGCGCGGCTCAACATGGGCGCCTCGACTGACGATATACACGTGTGCATTATGTGTATGCGCGCGATTATGAATAATAAGGTACGTATGGGGGGTTTGCGGTTTGGCTGTAGGTGTGGATGGTTGTGAGAGATCAATATGAGGGCGATTATGAATAATAAGGTAGGTGTATTCGGAGGAGGGGTAGGGTGCAGATGTGAATGTAGGTGGGGGATTTAGGCTAGTTACTCGATGGGAAGTGGTCAACGTCGGCATCAGCCCGTCGCCGTACCAGACACGCCGCGCGGCTCAACATGGGCGCCTCGACCGACGACATACACGTGTGCATTATGTGTATGCGCGCGATTATGAATAATAAGGTGGGTGTGGGGTAGGGTTGCCAACCGTCCTGTTTTCCCAGGACATGTCCTAGTTTTTGTAGTGTCCTGGGACGTCCTGAATAGTTTTTAAGCAGCGTCCTGGGTTTTTAAATTCCTACTCTAAAAGACGACAGCTTAAACGCCTTGTGGCTAACATATTTCAAGCAATGTATTTCTGAGGAGCAGTACGCAGAACTGCAGAAAGTGGCTGAATATGTATTTAGTTAGTATACCGTGTCATAACGCTAATGTCGAGAGAGTCTTTTCCCTCATAAATTCACAGTGGTCAAAAGAAAGAAACCGATTACTGCCAACAACAGTAGCTGCAATCATCAAAACTATTTAAATTAAAGATATGAAGTGTGACCAATTTTATGATTATTTGTTAACTCAACCACAGCTACTGAAGGAAATTGGTGGGGTTGAAAAGTACAGTAAAAATTAATAACTTATAACATATAGGCTACTGTTTATTCCGGAATTCCCGTGGGATAAAGATTCACGCGGGAAAAACCCCTATGCATGAAAGCGCCGGCTTAAACTTTTATGGAACTTTGACTGGGTGATAGAGGAGGTTCTGGAGCAACACATAGGCTACTTATTATCACGGAATTCCAGCAGAATTAGGATTCACGTGGGAAAAACTCTTATGCGCGAAGCCAAGTGGTGGGCTTAGATTTTTATGAGACTTTCACTGGGAGATACCTAAAGGAAGTTGTAAAGTAACATATAGGCTACTTATTATCCCAGAATTTCCCGCGGGATCAGGATTCACGAGTGCAAAACTCCTATGCGCGAAGTAAGTAATGGGCTTATTTTTTTATGGGATTTTCACTGGGAGATAGAGGAAGTTGTAAAGTAACATAATTATATGCTACTTTTTATCCCGGAGTTCCCGCGGCATCATGATTCACGCAGGAAAAACTCCTATGCGCAAAGTTGCGGGCTTAGATTTTTATGGGATTTTCTCTGCGAGATAGAAAAAGTTCTGGAGTAACACATAGGCTACTTATTATCCCGGAATTCCAGCGGGATCAGGATTCACACGGGAAAAATTCCTATACGAGAAGGCGCGGACTTAAATTTTTATGGGACTCACTTGGAGATAGAGGAAGTTGTGAAGTAACATATTTTATCCCGAAATTCCCGCGGGATCACGATTCACGCAGGAAAAACTTCTATGCGCAAAGTTGCGGGCTTAGATTTTTATGGGATTTTCACTGGGAGATACCTAGGGGAAGTTTTAAAGTAATATATAGGGTACTTTTTATCCCGGAATTTCCGCGGGATCAGGATTCACGTGTGAAAAACTCCTATGCGCGAAGTAATGGGTTTAGATTTTTATGGCACTTTCACTGGGAGATAGAGGAAGTTGTGAAGTAACATATAGGCTACTTTGTATCCCGGAATTCCCACGGGATCAGGATTCACGCGGGAAAAACTCTTATGCGCGAAATAGTGGGCTTAGATTTTAATGGGACTTTCAATGGAAGATAGAGGAAGTTGTAGAGCAATGTACGGGCTACTTTTTACCCTGGAATTCCCTCAGCGCAAAATCGCTTATGTGGGAACGAGGTCGCGTGCTCAGATGTTTATGGGACTTTCAGTGGGAGATAGAGGAGGTTATGGCGCATTGTATAGGCTACTTTTTGTTTCTGACTTCTCGCGGGATCGAGATTTATGCGGGAAAAACTTTGTGACACACTTGAGTTCCACGCGAGCGGAGCCGCGGGCACAGCTAGTTTATAATATAAGAATTTATTAGATAATATAAATAACCTAAGTTTAAAAAATTTGTTACAAACTAAAGTGTTTGTTTTATATTTTAATAACTAGTTTTCAACTCGTATAATTTTATTAAAATACGTTTATTAAAACATAATATTATGATTATATTAATTACTTGAATTTCATTTCACCTATTTTTATTTGATATTAATTTAACTATTGCAAATCTATTACTGCGTCCTGTTTTCAAACTGAATTGTCCTGGTTTCTCCAACTGCAAATCCTGGTTTTTTAAATTTGAGGTTGGCAACCCTAGTGTGGGGGGGTTTTGGGAGGGGGGATTGGGGGAGGAAACTGAGTGGTTGGTTGATGATAGAGTGGTCAACGTCAGCTATAGGCATCAATAACAAAAGTATCGCCAATGCGTTGCAGGCTAGGGAGGAATAAGGAATAATATTGACTACTGCTTCGACCGATGAAAACAAGTGATAATGAAATACATAGTCCTAGTAAGATATCTTTAAAATTTAACTCTCTTAACGTTACGTCTATGAATCACTCACACATAATATTATACACATTTAAATAAGCGATCAAAACGTATTTTTTGTGTTGAAAGAGAGTTTTGAACGTGGATCGCGCCCAGAAAGTAACAATTTCTTGAAGCAATGGTGTATTTCAACTTTCGATAATTAGCAAAACCTAAATTCTATATCATATTTTTATTGATCCAGTCATCGCTGATATACTAACATCGATGATCTCGTTCCAGTACGGTTTCAACATGGTGATCCAGCACCGCGAGGCGATCAACAGCATAGCGCTGTCGCTGGTGCACCACTCGCTGCGCACCAAGGCCCTGGTGCTGGAACTCCTGGCGGCCATCTGCCTGGTCAAGGGCGGCCACCAGATCATCCTGTCCGCCTTCGACAACTTCAAGGAGGTCGTCGGGGAGCCGAGGAGATTTCATACCTTGATGGAGTACTTCATGAATTACGACTCGTTCCATATTGAGTTTATGGTGAGTAGGCGGTTTTGGACAAGAGGTGTGTTTGTGCCGATATACGTGGTGGTTTAAAACAGCACCAAGGCCCTCGTGCTGGAACTCCTGGCGGCCATCTGCCTGGTCAAGCGCGGCCACCAGATCATCCTGTCCGCCTTCGACAACTTCAAGGAGGTCGTCGGGGAGCCGAGGAGATTTCATACCTTGATGGAGTACTTCATGAATTACGACTCGTTCCATATCGAGTTTATGGTGAGTGGGACGTGAATGTGCGATGGGGTGTGGATATACTAATTTAATAATTCTGTCTACCAATCCGCGCTACAGCAGTGTAGTGGTGGATGCTCTAAGCCTAATTTGGTGTGAGGGGAATAGTAGTATATACAATTAATGAGTATGTGTACAATTAATGAGTTGAAGCTAAATGAAGCCAAATATATGAATGACTTATCAATGTAATTAAGCGAATCCCTACCTCCATGCAAATGGCTGCTTATCATCTTTTACGATAGGCTGAATTGGGGCCAATATAGTAGACCGCCGAAACTCGGTTAAACTTTATATAGAGGCGATCGTCTTAGTCCTCAAAGATTTGAAACCGCGTCCTGGCTGAGGAGTCATTATAATAGCTGGTGTACATTATAATACATGGTATACAATCTACGCGCGCGGCATACGTGGAGGGGCGTCAAACAGACCACGAAGGCATAAAAATGAAGCTGATTAGGGGTAAAACAGTTTTGCATGCGGGCGCTCATACAGCTAGCGACGACTTAGTTATAATTAGTAAGTAGTAGGGCCTAGAGCTCACCCGGGGAAGTACCACCGCCCTGTTCTACCACCGTCTTGTTCTAAGTCGGTCACAATTGCCATGGGCGGCAGCGGAAGGGTGGTGCTGCGTGCTCGTTCGCTACCTTAATTCAATAAAAAAAAAACCTCAGTTGTATCAGTGTAAGGTGTATAATAAAAATGTATTGTGCAGGTGGCGTGCATGCAGTTCGTGAACATAATCGTGCACTCGGTGGAGGACATGAACTTCCGCGTGCACCTGCAGTACGAGTTCACGGCGCTGCGGCTCGACGACTACCTGGAGCGCCTGCGCATGTGCGAGAGCGAGGATTTGCAGGTATACCACCAGCCACCAGCCAGTGTATTATCGAACGGCCAATTGATCGGTCGTTAGCTTTTCTCTAGCGTCCATATTTTACGACTCTTTGGTGATGAGTCTGCCACGTATAAAAAAAGCCCATTTAGATACACATATTTGTGCGTTAAGGGTTCAAATTTTTTTTTTAATTATATGTTATATATTTTAGTAGTCTCATTAAAACTGATCCATTTGCATCGCATGATGTCCAAACCAATTTCCGTGTTACCGGTTAGTCGTCGATTGTATGTGTTGAGGTGCTATCTATCCAACTTGTACACACCTCTAAGTCAAGACACTTAAAATGTTATTATTATGTTATTGTCATGTAGTACAAAGCTAGTATCTTGGTGTGTAGGTCCAGATCTCGGCGTACTTGGACAACGTGTTCGACGTGGCGGCGCTGATGGAGGACAGCGAGACCAAGACCGCCGCGCTCGAGAAGGTCAACGAGCTGGAGGACGAGCTCGGACACGTACGTACACACACGCGCACACACACAACACACACACATACACACACACACACACACACACACACACACACACACACACACACACACACACACACACACACACACACACACACACACACCCCCTGATGGAGGACAGCGGCGAAGGACAACTGCGTGCTCGGTCGTTAGTTGTTAGTTGTATCGATTACAATAATTGTAGTACGTGAAGGCGAAATAACACATTATTTTTTACGTCAAGTAGACTAATTACCAAGTCTAGGATACTAAGAAGCGCAGGGCGCATATAACCTTTTTAAATCTCTGATGTTCCAACGACCTCCACCAAGCTACTCCTCAGCGTCAACAATCAATAACACGTGATATGCGCAGGCGCACGAGCGGCTGGCGGCGCTGGAGCGCGACGCGATCGCGAAGCTGGCCACGCTGGAGGCGGAGCTGGCGCAGGTGCGCCAGGAGCGCGACCAGCTCGCCGAGGCCAGGAGACAGGTCGTCGAGGAGGTAACGCGGCGTTCGCCACTTGTCCATATGCCACTTGTATTGCAATAGTCAATATGTTTGTTCTAAATAAGCCCGTTTAGCGCTGGCCACTTGGCCATGTGCTTCTTGTATTCTAAGTGTGAATTGGTTTGTTCTAAGTTGACTAGTATGTCATTTTGCATTAGATGGCATTGCAGTCAACCTAGTGTAATATAGTCTCATATGAGCAGATCTTAAGGCTGTAAGGTCAACAGCCTCGAGTACGCCTGCCAACTCGTGGCGCATCCTGTTGAACAAAAAGTGTAAATGGATTACATATAGAAATCCTTTCTGACTAACATCAAATAAATTACTGCATAAACTTAATATCCTCATTAACATTTTTGTTTAAAATCTTATTTTGAAAAAAGGAATCGAATTGTGGTTGTTGGTGTTAATATGTTTAATCATAACCACCGGCAGGTGTCGACGCTGCGGCGGGCGCAGCAGGACTCCCGCAACCGGCAGTCGATGCTGGAGTCCAAGGTGCAGGAGCTGGAGTCGCTCACCAAGTCGCTGCCCCGCGGCGCCTCCAGTGAGTATCCAGTAACCACGTTGCGTATATTGATTCAAGTTGGGTTTATGTGTTGTTTCATTTTGTTTGCGAAGGTGACGAGTGTAATACAACATACAGTGGTCGTTGGTTTGGGCTCGAAGGACCATTAAATAATCAGTAAAATTAATAGATATTTACAGTGCCTTCTAATATGTGTATTATTGTTATCTCTACGTTATCATTATCAACTTTCTTTTCATTGTCCCTGATTCTAAGAACACTGATACTATTCTGAGTATTGACATATTAAAAAAACATATTCTTTATATGAACAACACCAATAATTTATCTAAAGTATCTTCTTCTTCTTAGTCGTCGTCTTCATTGCTGAAGGTCGTGTCTAGCTTGAAAGTGTTGGTCACTCGGTGCACTAAATCTAGATCTAAAGTATACTATACATAATTATCTTTTTAATGCCAGTGGGCGCGATCTCCTCGCACGCGCTGCCACTCTGCAACGGCACGTCGAACGGGCACGCGTCCCCGTCTCCGACGCACGCGCACACGCTGCCCAATGGCACGGCGAACGGGCACTCGCCGTCGCCGCCGTCGCCGCCGTCACCGCCGTCGCCGCCGTCGACGCTGTCGCCTCCGCCGCCTCCGCCGCCGCCCGCGCTGGCCCCGCCGCCGCCCGCGCCCCCCGCGCCGCCCGCGCCGCCCGCGCCCGGCCTGATGGCCCCCCCGCAGCACACCGACGCGATGACGATTAAAAGGAAAGTCGATACGAAGTATAAGCTGCCGACGCTTAATTGGATCGCGTTGAAGCCGAATCAGGTCAGTTTTTTTGTATTAGTAAATTATAGTTGTAGTTTTACCGGCTGGGATTTTAGTAAAGAAAGGTAGCTGACATCGCAAACGAAAAGCAATAACATTTAGAAGAAGAAATATTAAGTATGCTTCAGGGACACGGTCCCACCGTGGCACTGATTTTCAGCTTAGGTTGAATTCATGAAAAATTTACTTGAGTAATTTTAACGAAAAGAAGAAAAAAGGGAATGTTACAAAATAACTAATAAACCGTATCGCTGTCGTCCAGGTCCGCGGCACGATCTTCAACGAGCTGGACGAGGAGCGTCCGCGGCGGCGCATCAACTTCGCGGAGTTCGAGGAGAAGTTCCGTATCGGCGGCGCGTGCGCGGGCGCGCGGGCTTCCGACGCCGACCTGGCCTCGTTCCCCAGCAAGCGGTTCCGCAAGCCCGACACCGTGTCGCTGCTCGAGCACACGCGGCTCAGGAATATCGGTGGGTGGTCATGTGTGTTGGTAGGTTAGGTTAGGTTAGAAGTTCCGCATCGGCGGCGCGTGCGCGGGCGCGCGGGCCTCCGACGCCGACCTGGCCTCGTTCCCCAGCAAGCGGTTCCGCAAGCCCGACACCGTGTCGCTGCTCGAGCACACGCGGCTCAGGAACATCGGTGGGTGGTCATGTGTGTTGGTAGCTTGGTAGGTTAGGTTAGAAGTTCCGTATCGGCGGCGCGTGCGCGGGCGCAATACATGAATCGATTTTGATGTTTTGTTTATTATACGAAAGCTCTTGCTTGTTATCTGGTCTCATATATGAACTTGAGCGACTCATCGATTTTTTAAATCTGTTTCATTTAAAAAAATTGCTTTAATATTATATAAATTTTTTGTAAAATAAATATCTTTTCGCTAGGTCAGTTTGCATATAACAACAGTGAAGTATATGTAGAGTGTTACCTGCATTCGAATTTATTTTCACGCGGGTTAGTTTTCAATTTGCGATTGAAATTATGTATTCATCGAATACGTCGAAACTCCAACACTTTAATAACACCATACATTCCTCCGCAGCGATATCCCGCCGCAAGCTGGACGTGCCCGTGGACAAGGTGATCGCGGCCATCAACGGGCTGGACCTGAAGGCGCTGCCGCTGGAGAGCGTGGAGCTGCTGCAGCGCATGGTGCCCACCGAGCCCGAGCAGAAGGCCTACCGCGAGTACGTGGCTGAGCGGAAGAACGTCGCGGTCTTGACTGAGGAGGATAAGTTCCTCATGCAGCTCGCTAAGGTAACAATAATAAGCCGCACGTCCGTGCAAATGTCCTTACAAATTTTACAAAGTGGTAAGGGCCTAAGGTCCACCCAGGGAAGTACCACCGCCCGCCACGGTACTTATACTTGAATAATTGCCACTCCCCGCTAAAACCAAACTAATTACCTGTGCTCACAGCTCAATGTAGCTTGTAAGCAAAGTTAACTAAGGGCATCTTTACTAAAGATTTTTTAGATCCCACCGTCAATCTCAAATCTACCTTAATTACATAGACAGTAAGCTGGCATTTTAGTGCCATGCAATAATAACAAATTCCAGATCGAACGCGAATGGATTAAAGCACCAATATACCTTCATAATAATTGCTTCAATAACAATTGTGTTTCGGATGGAAAAGTGTGGAGCCGGTTATACTTTTTATAAGGGTGACAAGGTGGTAGCAATGCATCTGTGACCGAATTGTCACAGTTGTTATGGGTGGCAGTGGAACGGCGGTGCTGCTTGTTCCAAAAAACGTTAGGTGCTTATTACAGTGACTTCACACCAGTCTTGGATCACACTAATTAGATAATTGCTAGAATAAATATAATTTACGTCCATCAACAGGTGGAGAGGATATCAGCGAAGTTATCGATAATGAGCTACATGGGCAACTTCTTCGACAACATCCACCTGATCACGCCGCAGATACACGCGATCATCTCCGGCTCGTCGTCCGTCAAGTCGTCGCAGAAGCTCCGCAACGTGTTGGAGATCATTCTAGCGTTCGGCAACTATCTCAACAGCAGCAAACGCGGCCCGGCGTACGGCTTCAAACTGCAGTCGTTAGATACCCTGATGGATACGAAATCGACGGATAAACGAGTGTCCCTGTTGCATTATATAGTAGCGACGATTAGGCAGAATTTCCCTGAATTGATGAATTTTGATACGGAGCTGTTGTATATCGATAAGGCGGCGCAAGGTGAGTTGTAACTATAACTGGTGTTTGCTATTACGCCTTTAAATACTCAATTTAACTGCTATAGTAGATTCATTTCGAATAAACAAATAATTTCAGAAAATCAGCTTCGGGAATTAAATTCCTTCTTACTCCTTCCTAAGCGATAATTTTTTTTCGAAATTCCCTCTTTAGATTTCAGACTAAAAAGGGGGCTACATTTAATAAAAACGCGAGCGAAGCCGTGAAGGAAAGCAAGTACTACACGAGTAACTAACATGTCTGTCTGTTTGTCCATGCCCCAGTATCCCTGGAGAACGTGGTGGCGGACGTGTGCGAGCTGGAGCGCGGCATGGAGGCGGCGCGGCGCGAGGCGGACGCGCGCCCGCATGCGCACGCGCACGTGCTGCGCGACTTCATGCACAACGCGCTCGACAAGCTGCGCCGGCTGCGGCTCGAGGCTAAACACGCGCAGGTTACACTGCACACATACACACATACATACATACCGCCCGCACGCGCACGCGCACGTGCTGCGCGACTTCATGCACAACGCGCTCGACAAGCTGCGCCGGCTGCGGCTCGAGGCTAAACACGCGCAGGTTAGACTGCACACACACATACATACATACCGCCCGCACGCGCACGCGCACGTGCTGCGCGACTTCATGCACAACGCGCTCGACAAGTTGCGCCGGCTGCGGCTCGAGGCTAAACACGCGCAGGTTAGACTGCACACACACATACATACATACCGCCCGCACGCGCACGCGCACGTGCTGCGCGACTTCATGCACAACGCGCTCGACAAGCTGCGCCGGCTGCGGCTCGAGGCTAAACACGCGCAGGTTAGACTGCACACACACATACATACATACCGCCCGCACGCGCACGCGCACGTGCTGCGCGACTTCATGCACAACGCGCTCGACAAGCTGCGCCGGCTGCGGCTCGAGGCTAAACACGCGCAGGTTACACTGCACACATACACACATACATACACATTGTTGTGATTATGACCGTTTGAAAGGGAAACTTTTATATGTCGCCGCATCTGAGCGGACGGCTTGAGTTTTTAACGGACTTCAACAAACCGAGGTGGTTCTTAATTACACTTATGATTTTTTTATGTGTCACGTCCTAATTGTTGTTTGCAGGACTCGTTCGCGGAGTGCGTGGAGTACTTCGGCGAGGCGCCGCGCGGCGTCGACGCCAACGCCTTCTTCTCGCTGCTCGTGCGCTTCACCAGGGCCTTCAAGGTACACTCTTAATCTTATCTTAATACATAGTAAAATTGTAACTGAGTTATGTCTGTGCATGTCTGCAGATATCTAAGAAATTATAAAGGGTCTAGGACCAACAGAAGCCACAAATTTTATTTTTGGAGTTTTTGTCTATAAACTTGTCCGTGCATAAAACTAACTTAAAAAAGAGTATGTTTCATCTTGATACGCCTGGAATTTGCATAGTAATATACCACATTACCATAGTGATGTACTATAACACCCTACTATACCGTCCCCAGCAAGCGGACGCGGAGAACGAGCAGCGGCGGCGGCTGGAGGCGGCGGCGCACGAGCAGGAGCCGTCGCGAGCCAAGCTCGTGCAGAAGAAACAACAGGTAACGCACTCGCCGCGTGCGCGCCCGTAGCGCCGCGTGCGCACTTGCCGCGCGCGCTGTACGTACAGCGTGCACACTGTACATAGCGTTCGCTGTGTGTGCACGCATGTGTTTTGCGATGGGTGACAATTTGTACAAAGAATAGGGAATATTATCTTAATTTTATTCAAATAAAATAATTCTTGCAATACAGTCTCAATCGCAAGGGTTTAAGTAACTAAATACGTATATCTGTAAAAGTAATATGTCATACTTTAAAATCCGTTATTTGAAGACGAAAAAAAGTACGTATTTTTGGTATAGTAGTGTGTGTACACCGTGAATGTTATTTGCGTTGCAATATTAGAAGATTTCCAAGTTTTCTTAGCGCCTATTTCAATAACAGATTTAATTTAATGCTCTGGATAACGTTTTACCATAATAATATAGAGAATTCAGTTATATGAACACAAAAAGAATTCGATTATGTTGTTATGAATGAACCAATTATTATTATCGAGTAAATATACGTCAGTTTGGTATCCGACCAAACATATTTGAAATTAATTAGGGATACACTAAGTGAATCCTTTTAATTTTAAATGCCTTTTATATTATGAAAAGCTGTAAAATATTTAGCTTGATGGCTCTGTACAACGCTTACGTGATGCGATTGTCGTAGTTTTGGTTGCATTATGATTTGATGTGTAGCCTTGAAAACATTTTACTGACAACTGTATAAAATACTTCAAGTATAACTAAGCTTGATTTTTTTAATAACTGTACATAGTGTTGCTAGATATATCGCTCTATACTTACGTTGTTTTTTTTACTAATGTGCTGTTTTGATCGTTTTTATTATTTATGCATCTTTATTTTTGAATTCAATTAATTATTAACTCAAATTTCAAATATTTGGCAAAAATATTATGTTGATTGATACCGGGATAAAACTCTAAAATATATTTTTTAATAAAAAAACAGAAGATTATAGCAAACATTAGTCAATTACATTATTAATATAACATATCAAGGATTAGTTTTATTAATAACTCAAAATAAATGTAACAAGAGTATTTCGAAGTGTAAATTGTAATGTTTTTGTGTTTAGATCGTATAAGGTAGAAGTGTCAGGAGTGAAGGTGACGGTCACGTAGCGCTATGGCGGCCCGCGATGGTTCGATGACATTCGTAACACGGTGCTGGTTATTTTGGGTAGCTTTTAATTTTGTGGATATGGCAACACTGCTACATTTTCTTCAGTGCCAATTATCTTTTATCTAACAGTAGTTCAACAACATCAATAATTATGAAAATGTGTACTTAATTGAGTTCACAAATTATTATCAGTATCACTACAGTAAAACGTCTTATTAACGTCAATTACTTAACCAGAAGTGTTGCCATATCCACCGTCCACATCCAGTAGCGAGTAGTGGTGATGGTAACACGGCAATGACTTTCCTCGCAGAGGTTTAACTACGCGGCGGTCAGTGCTGGCCTGCTGCAGCAGCAACTGGCCGCACTGAGGCAAAGCGTAGAGCCCTAGCGACGCTACACCTAGCGCCATCTAGCGCCGCTAGACCATAGCCGTACGGTATACGTACGTAAGTGGAACTTTAGCAGGGGGCGGGGCTTGTGTGTGCGAGTGCGTACTAACGTAACGTGTGCGGGCGTAGGGCGTGTTGGGTTGGTCGGTGTATAGTGGCATTTGTTCTGTTGTATGGTACGGTTTACTGAATAATGTGGGGGCATCGGTTGCATATAATGTTACTACTTACTAAGTGAGTGGTATCTAAATTTTATGTAAGGAAGGTGTGTGTCTAATTTGCATATCCTTGAGCGTAAAAACTTCAAGGAGTATGTGAAAGTTTAATTACACGCATGCTATTATAAAAAAGCAGAGTAAGACATTTGAGATTTCCTGCGAAAATTAAACACTGCGATCTCTAATATCAATGGTATTATAAACATAGTATAATTTTAATTATTATTTTAACCTATTATTTATCTGACCACAATAAATTACACGCGTATATAAAATAGATGTTTGAAGTTGTGTCACGAACTATACACCAACTAATTTCAACAATGACCACACTGGATAGTGACTAATACGACAGCGGTCGATCACGGGATGGGCATGGGGAAGCCCACGCGTGGGCGCCGGGCTTCCCACGACACACGCTTGGCATGATCACCCGGTCACACGTAGTCTCTACTTGACGCATATGATATTGCAGTATTTGTCGAAGATTGGTATATGATATATAGTATTGACTGGTATAATATGATATGGTAGTATTTAATGACTACCGTCATATCGAGATACTTAATTTTCTCATGTTTCATCCACTGTTAGACATGGGAAAATGTGTATGGCACACTTAGTAGAATGATGTTGGGATGACGACACTGATATAGCTACAATTAAAATGTTAATATTTGACAAGTATATTATTGTATGTATCAAGTAGGGATCGGATCACCAATGAGCCATGTACGGTGGGCAGTGGGCTACACAACTCAGTACTAACCCCCGTACTCGCGGATAAACATGGACATGAAAATTCTGAATGTTATAATGTTCACTTTTTAAATCCCGTTTCATCATATTTAAGTAATGAGAATTTGACAAAAAAAGATTCATTTAAATGATCCTCAATGTATTGATAAACAAGTTAGTCTTCTTTTAGTTTGTTTCGTCAAAAGTTTAATTTATACAGGATAGAGTAATTACCATGAAGCAAACATGCTTCATGGTAATTACCTTCTTTTAAAGCAGAGGTGCCCATACTTTTTGCTGTGAAGATCGACTTGAGAAAAAATTAAGGGTTTAAGATCGACTGCTTTATTTTTATGTAATTTTTTTATCATTTATTTTTATGTTGTAAAAATAAGTACCTAATTATTAATGATTAAATTTATAATATGTTTACAATCAAACAGTTTTACATAGTTTCTTACTCTTTACACACATTTGTACATAAAAAATATTATTAAAAAAGAAAGCACTCTCTTACGCTATCGTAAATTCGTAACTTTAGGCACTATATACGCACGTGGTCATAGCGTCGCCTGTCGACATCGTCCATGCTCAGTAGGTAATTTATGAATTTGCGAAAATAAAATATTGTACTTGCTTAATCCTCTAAGATCGACCGTGAAACCTCTTGCGATCGACCGGTCGATCGCGATCGACCGTTTGGGCACCACTGTTTTAAAGCTTTCGTATTTCGCTCTATAAGAAATTTTCTGTAAGAAAGTTCTTACTATATTAAGCAAAAATATAACTCTTTCGAAATCTCTTTCCAATTCAATTTCTGAAACGATGGTTGGAAAAAATAATGACGTTGATAAGTGTATTCTGCGATCGTAGGTGATGAAATAAAGAATTTGAACTTGACATTTATGAGGTCAGTAATTTAAAGCGAATACTGCACGTGAGTTTTTAGTTGCGGTGGACTGTGAGATCTGTGAGTTATAAGGACACTTTTTTATATAAACTTTCTCAAGTATCCATTGAATTGTCTTTCAAAGTTTTTGAATTCACAGTATATTCCTTGAGTCAACCAGGTATGTCATAACTGATTTCCTCTATATACTTTGTTCCATTCCACTTAACAGCAGAATATTATGTGAGAAAATTACAGTGTCGTCCACCGTAAAGCTACTATAGTTCACGTCAAATAGACAGTTTTAAGACACACAAGTACCTGTAGTAAACCCAACTTAAGATTGAAATGAAAGAGGCGCTGTCGGACGCATTTGACCAATCATTGCACACTAGTAACTGACAGATGAATGACCACAACGTACTGACTTTTTAACATGGCGGCGATAGTTCCAATTTTTGCCATTTCAGAGATAAGCTGGGCGCACTGTATTTGTCCTTCAGTTTGATTGGGAATAGTGAACCCCATCAAATTAGTATTGGTCATTATAAAGAAATTATTGCGATTGTTTTTATTAGGCGATCAACCTAAATGAGAGGAATGTATGCTTTGAGTGTAATAGATACCCTCTATAATCAAACAACTATTTATCCACAGACGACAGTCTACCGCCAGATCGCTTAAAACGTTATTCATATTTTGAGATAACAAGGATTGAATGTGTGTATATTTCAAGGTAGCGAAATAATTTATGTCGTGGCAGAATTCAGGCATTTAATGTAAGCAGTCCAGCACTTGGATTTTTTAGCTGTGTGGTGTTGTATCTAGATTAGATAAATCAATGAACTTTAGAGTAAAACTCTCAACAATTTCAAAGAACGAGCATAAGTCTAAATTAAGTCATTACCATGAGGCCGATAAACCCCACCCAACGATATCTCATCCCAAAGTTGATTGTATGTCTTATGTGATATGCTTCAAGATTAACATGGTAGTTATAGATTTTAATCACAAAACCATAAGTCGAAATAAATTGAAATTGATTACAAACTATAGGTTGTCTATAAGTGTTTTTAAAAATCTACTTTGAATACAATTTCATGATATTTGATATTCAATCTTGTTTTTTCTCATTAAAAAACTTCTAATATCTCAATTTTTAAAGTTATCCAATATACTTTTGAAAATAATAAAACAATTCTAGCATACAAAATTGATTAGGTAATGTTAAAAAAAATCTAGCATACTAGGTACCTAATGTGTGATAGGAAGCTAAGAAATATGAATTTTAAAATAAACGTTAATTATTTAGTTTCGCTCTTATAAATTTTATTTTCGTATTTTTTATTTGTGCCACTACTACATGTATTACTATTCGTATGATGTATAATATGTCGATTTTATTTCAACTTACATCAAGGTGTATTTATTTGGATATAATTTTCTTCCTAACGCTGCACAAATGCATGGGATATAACAGGGCATGTGTTTTCTATTCTAACTTCACTTTTTTCTATAGCTGTTTATTGTACTTAATCAATTTGATATATTTAAATTAAATTTAGTTTTTTTTTCTCCTCGAGTCCGCCTTTGCGAATTTAAGCCAATTTATATTTTTACCATTTTTATTTTTTTATCTCATTTACTGATGGTTGAATTTAGGATGAAATTAAAAAAATAAAATGTTAGACTTTATTTATTTGTTTGTTATTGAAGCATTAAGCTGATGTAGGTATACGCTGTAACTATTAATCTAAACGAGGCGGCCGGTAGTGGTACAATGTAAAATGTTGTCTTGGAACCTACAAGAAACTTTATTAGCATTTGATGTTTGATTGTTTAATTTTTAGACGTTAGTTATTCTTCTTTCTCGTTCTTGTTCTAATAATTTTTCGGTGTTTTCTTTTGTGTATGATTTACAAAATCAGCTTTGTCTGGAGTTTCGTAAGTAAATAGCGAGGAAAAACGCACCGTAGAATAGAATTTGAATAGGTAGTAAGTAGGTAATTGTAGGCATTGTAGCCGTGTGCGTAGCCGATTAGGTTTTCACAGCGATAGGTAAGGGCAGCTCTAGTGCTTTAGTTGCATGGCTGTGGCGTTAGTTACTGGCAAGTTATGGAGACAGGTAATTCGATTGCTTTTTGCCATGATTGATATCTCTAATTTGGGTGACTTAGGGTCGATTTCTAATGAAAGAGTGGCGTTACGCTTTCGATGTAAAACGAAGATTACGGAGCATTTTGATCCTTATATTAAATTCCGATTTATTTAGGAGTGCGGCTTGAAGATAGCCTGATACTTAGTACCGCGCTATTTGATCCAAAAAACTTAATGGTGATTATTGCTTCGCAAAGTTGCCGCTACTCTTTTATTGGAAATCGATTATAGACCAAAACACACTTATATAAAACGAAACAAAACCTAAAACAAATATTCCCCACAACAGGAGGCGGTGATAAACGAGCTGAAGACGAAGTCTCAGTCTGTGGGAGAGAAGAAGCTTCTCCACCAGGACGAGGTGTACAACGGAGCCCTGGAGGACATACTCCACGGGCTGCGCTCGGAGCCCTACCGGCGCGCCGACGCCGTGCGCCGCTCGCATCGCCGCCGCATCCATTCGCACCGACTGTCCAAGGGGCTCGATGACCTCGACGTATGATATGAGGACTCCAGCGATACGCTGGATACACAAGTTACGCAACCCTCCAACGTTCAGACAGCCGTCATGTCGATCAATGCCCGCTGCGCGAAAAAGAAACGCAAGGACTTAGACATGGTCAAGAAACCTTCGATCACGATATACAATATTGAGGACGATGTGGATTTTAATGCGACGACTGGGGGGCGGAAGGCCAGGTCGTCGTACAAAGTGGTGCCCAGCGGATGCGAGGTGGAGGAGCGCTGCGAGCTCATCAAGTCCACGTACGAGGTCATATCCAAATACACGCGTGCGATGTTCGACAAGCAGAGCGAGACTGTTGTCTGAGCGGTTCCCGTGTCGGCTCGTGTGGCTAAGACCTAAGACTGATTACAGTTTGCAATCGTTGTCTATAGTTAGCAGTGCGGCCTGTCTATCGGTTGCAGAACGTTTGCCGACCAGGTCGGGTAGTCCGATAGCGAGGCGATTCGAACACGATTAATGTGCAATACGCGAAAGCGCCTTTTTATACGCCTAATATTCGGGTTCACAGCGAAAGTATTTTGCTACAGACTGTTTACAACGTTTTTATTTCTATACAACGCTGAGCTTTACGAGTTTACACGTTTGCGTTGACGGACCGCGGTGCCGTCTCGCTCTCCCCCGAAGCAACGAGTGAGATGGAACGAAAGACTTTTCTCGTGCTCTCTAGGGCGGCAGCACCGCTCGCCGAGCCCTTTTGATTTACACGCACAGTTTTTTACTCAACTTTTATCTAATGCCCAACTACCCGTATGTAATTTTTACACGTTTGTATCGTAACTTTGTAACACTGTAGGAGTTATTGTATCGTTATATAACAATTTTACAAATACAATGTAGCCGATAAGCGACCCGTATAGTGTGCAAGCGGCCTTAATTGCATTTATATGTAGCATTTTGTACCTACCGTTATTGTGATAGTTCAAAAGTGATTCCCCCTAATTTTTATTGTTTTTTTATACAGTCGGCCTGGGTAACTTTGAATTTTTAGTTTCATTTAATCTAACACCGCTTTTCTGAAGTAAGAATGCATTCGTTGTTTCTCCAGGCCAAGCAAGCGGCTAACAAAATGTCATGTTCAAAGAAACTGAAGTTCTCAGTTACCCAGGTTGCCTGAAACTGAAAATGTAAAGACAATTTTAATTTGTAGTTGTTTTGTAGAACAACTGTTTTGTAGATGTTGTGTCCGTTTTATACAGTAAATATTATTATTCGTACGTAACGTTCATGTAACCGTTATAATATTTTACGCCTCTTAAATATTTAAATTTCAGCATTTTTAAACGACTCGTATTCCATTTTGATTACATTAATTGATAAAACTAGTGGGTATTTTAATTATTCAATAATTAATTAACAATTTTAAAAATGATTGATTGATTATTTAATTATAGATGTTTGAATAGAGCTGATTTGATTAGGTTTATTCTCCATCGAAATAATGTTTGTAAGTTTGTTCGTTTGTAAATAATGTTCTGTTAGATTGTGTAACAGTGCCGGTTCGTAATATTGCTTATATTATTATTATTAAAGATTGTAAATATTGTATTTTTATATTTATATCAGTTTACTCAAGAAGCTTGAGATGTAAGCCTCGGTTACAATGCTATTGCTGGTAATATAATTATAGTCTGTATTGTATCGGTACTGTGAAAGATTGTGTTTCGAATAAATGTTAATATAATCTTTATAAAAAATAATATATTATTATTTCTTACATTAAAGCACGGTTGTTGCATTGCACGTGTAAATGAGACTTTATTTATATTGTTAGTGATGTTACACACATGTTATTTTAATTTCAGTTCTGTAAAGTGTTCTGAAAGCTTTCCCTAATGTTATTTTTCTTTTTGTTATCTAAGTGTATCTAACAGCAGTTATTATATAAACGTTGGTTTAATTTCCACGCAAATATGATGAATCTAAATAAAATCTCATATACATAATGGTGATGTAAATAAGGGTGCTTTTCGCACATACTGCAGTAAACGTAATGTGTTCGTTTTTATTTAATTTGTAACGTAATTTACAAATGTTGTTTTGAGGGCGCTTTAATAAATTAAACAGGGTCAGGGAGTGCACAACACGCACAAAAGAAAGAAATAAAAAGACTAATTGTGACGTCACATGTCTACATTTTTAGTGACTTTTGTTCCAAAAGTTAAATTTTGATTAGTCTCAAATTACTATCTTTTCAAATATTATTGTTTAGTAATGGATAAATAATCTCATTTCATTTCAATTTTTTAATGTAAAAGTCATTGTTGTTTTATAATTTTTGATATGATTGCAAATAAATGTTTCATCTCTTTTAATTATAATTATACCTTTAAATTCAATTACATGTGCTACTTAAAGATCTGTTAGTGATTGGGACTAAGTTTATTTGATTTATACAATTATTCTTTTATACCTACTGTAAAGGTACTTGATATGTGATGTGTACATGAGAAGTTGATTTCGTTGAGATTGCATGTACGCTAGTGTTAGATACAGTATTCAGTGATGCAATAAACAACATACAAATAACACGTCTTGTTTTCTTTATCAATATATTATATTATTATTATATCCTTTAAAATAAACTTTAAAAATGACTTGAATGGAATTAACAAAAATGAAAGTGCATGATTGTATGAGAGCTATGACAATAATGAGCATGAGTTGGAATTGTCTTAGCTATGCTTAGCACCTGGCGGGAAATCTCCATTTGCAAAAAAAATAGTATTTAATATCAATTTAATACCAAGTCTTAGGTTTATAAAACTTTTTATTATACTGGTGTTGTTTTGTTAGTGGCTACACTAAAGATATGTTTATGCGCTATACATCTGATCTTCTCCACAATGGTATCCACTTCAGCCATGGCTCCAACACCAGTGTCTCCGCACATGAGGGTCTTCTCAATCGGCGGTATCTCCTCATGGCCCCACTCCTTCAGTGTTGCTATCTGCTTCGCTGTGATTGGGTGTTGCCACATGCGCGTGTTCATAGCTGGACAGAATACCAGCGGCTTTGACATGTCCCAAGCTCTTGTGGTGCATGTTAGCAGGTTGTCACAGATTCCCTAAAATAATAGTTTTTATAATCCATGAATGTAACTGAGCTAGCCATGTGTAATTGTGGTTAGCATAAAAAATTATGATCTGTGTTTCGCATAAAAATAAAACAGGAACAACATGAATAGCATGTCACTAACACCTATGACCATAGCACAAATCGCTGCTTTTCATGAATACTCGCACAAAACAAAATTTTGAAAATAACAGTTTATAATACAGCCAATTCCAAAATAGTGCTTATTTCATGCTCAGTAAGACTCACATTCATAACGGCAAAACCGGCATAATGGCGCGCAAAAATGTTGTTTTGTGATTGGTTGATTTATCACGCCATATTTGTGCAACAATCTATGTTCGCCAGTTGCTATTATTGTTTTCGCGAGAGCACATGAAACTTTCTAGAATATTATCTTATTTCCAAATAATCGAGTGTTAAAAGTGTTAATTTAGGCAATATTTTCTACAATATTGATTTATTTTGAGTTGCTTGAATATTGAAGATAAAATTGTGTCTATTTTCGATCATAATATTTTTAATAAAAAGTGCTGCATTTCATGCTATTTTGATTTATGTTCCTATTCATGATAATATACTAAAACTCATTTTGTAACAAGTCGAATGACGTGCAGTTTTTAATTATTAATTATGGTACTTGATGACAAAAACCAAAATATTTCGATTTTGATTAAACTTTGATTAATGCCCTTTCAATGTATATATTTTATTTTTCTATTGATAAAATACATGAAAAGATAAGAGAATTAATATTTTGTTTAATTTTTAAATGGCTGCCCTGTAAAATGTGTGTTTTTTGGATTGTGTGGTTATTCGTGTAAACCAGCGAAATATGTCTGTCACATAAATATCTACAATACAATACAAATATTCTTTATGTACCCTAGCAAGGAATCAAATTCTGGAATCCTAGTTTTCTTGACAGCGCCACTACTAACCAAGCAATGAAGAAGAGACTAAGACTGTAAAATCATTCAGATGTCAAACTTATTATTACCTGTGACATTTTAGCAAGAGTATTAGCATCAAGTGGGGCTATAACCATCATGTCGGCCATCTTGCCCAGTTCAATGTGCAGCACCGGGTCACCTCTCTTGGTCCAGGTACGCCATTCACTCTCATCATCTTTTACTATGTCCTCTGGTAGATCCGATCTTGAGAAAAAGTGCTTAGCATGCTCTGTCACTATTACTCCTACAATCTGAAAAGCAAATACAGCACAAATTCAATGCTTTAAATAATTAGAAAATATAATTTCATGAAGATTACATTTATAGTAGAGGTAACATTTTACCTATATACCATTATACATATCCTACCTATATACCATTAGAGGGCCCGCTAGTAAACTCACATTTAAAAAAAGACTACAGGCTCTCCTTCTAGAACGTCGCTCGTAACACAGTCATCATTTCTCTTGTACATATATTTATTTTAAGTAAGATACTTATTTATATATATTATATGGTATATATCTATTATATTATATTGTATATATTATAATATGTAGTTTGTATATGTCAATTATATATAATACTTATTTTATGCATTTATTATTTGGTTATTTATATAGGTACATATATTTATATTATACCGCTCATCGTGTTTTCTCTGTTTGGTCTAATGGTTAGCTGGTAGAGAATGCATTAGCATTAAGCTCGCCATTTGTACTTCAATATTTTTATATTGTGGTCAAAAAAGTGTACATAAATAAATAATAATTATTATTATTTGGTGATATAGGGCACGGGGAACAAGTATCCCCGTGAGGCCACTGCGGCCATTTCTGATCTATTGTGGCCATCCCATTGAAATTAGATCTGGTCCCCTACTCCTACGGTCTGGGCGAACCGTAGTATGTTTTTGGGGTCCAGGTCTTTGATTTGGTCGGGTGTAATTACATGCCCTCCCAATATAACACTCCTGCAGTGGGTAGTGGATAGTAGAGGTAAAGTGTTCAATTATAATATTAATTTCATTCATTTTAATTATATACTATTACACATCAGAATGGTATCATAAGAATACATTATAACTTTTTCATGGTTGTCTGCAACTTACGCTTACCCGGTAGTGATGTGTATATCCTACCTATATACAGTCGGCGCCTACTTTAGAATCATCGCGAGCCGACCCACGCTAGATTACATAGTTGCCGAAAGATACAATTATAATGCATAGTAGTTAACCTTAATAACGTATCCTTGTACAGGAACATTCGAAGAACGTAACGAATTTATTAAAAGTGGCAGTTTTATAGCAGCCACGCTGCCTGAAGCGGCTATTAAAACTTTATATTCAGGTACATCCATCTTCAATAATATATCTTTATTATATAGTTTAGTATATACATTTCCGATTATAATTTAGATATTGAGTATACCTATCGTATCAAAACAAAACAAGTTAAAACAACACATTCAACAGCTGATCTGCCAGCTGATTTTTGTAGTAAACTTCAATATCAAATCAAATGTCATAAATGTGTCATTGTTAGGGTTGCAACGATATATCGGAAAATCGATAATATCGAAGGGGAAATATCGATATTTTTATCGATATTTGCGCTATAACGATACGATAATATCGATATCATGGCCGAAGAAAAATATCGATAATTCACGACCTTAGATAAGGCTGTTTGGGCTTCGAATATTAGCCTTTTCTTACAATATAAACAAATAAAAAACATCCTCTACTTGTTTTATGTCTCTATTTTCTCTGGCTGTATGGGCTTAGCCCCTTTGCCTGTCCGTAAGGACTAATGAAACAAAAAAGTCTCTATGAACTTCATATTTTTTATTTAAATTTAAATAAATTCGATATTATCGATATTATCGACCTAAATATCGATATTATCAATTATCGATAATTTCATTGCCTCGATATAATTATCGATATTTTTATCGATATTACAACAACCTTGCATCCCTAGTCATTGTGTCATATACCTACCTACTCCAACTTTTAATTCATTTCAGTAAAATAGGTACCTAGGTAGGTAGGTACCTACCTAATGAAAATAACATTTCCAGTGTTACTGTTTTTTATTATCACAAAAATAGTTATGTAACCTGGACGCAAATGATTCGATTTGATAGAAATATTAATCGGATTATAATCGTTTCGCATAATTTATCAAATTGCTAAAATACTGTATGAAGGTATTAAAGGATCAATAACTGCACATAAAAAATTAATTATTATCAATTTTCCCCTTGATTTTTAATTCTTAAGCCCATTTAATGCATGTATGTAAGTACTAAAAGCATGCATGCACCGGTGTTTAATATCTTTCGTCTTTTATGTAATTTTAAATTAATAACCTTTCCGTAATGTTCTCTGAGTTTTAATTATATTTTATTAACACAAATGATAATAGACATATTGATAAAAGAAAAATCGAATAATCAATACATCGTTCGTCACAGTAATCACTATTATTGACAAGCTGGCAACATTATTTCGAAAAGTGACATTAGCAAACGTCAATTTACTGAATCGACGGAGTAGGTAGGTACCTAGGTATAATGTTTTATTTATTTTTTTAAATATGGCATTGACTCAGCCAAAAACAAAATAAGGTAGAAAAAAATAACAATATACAAAAAATAGTCCATGCATGCTCTTATACTCATACTCGCTGTCAATGAGTCAATGACATTTGCATTGCAGTTTGCAGTCCATGACGTTTCCAGTCAATGTCAGCTGTCAGTCATCATAATCTCTGACGTCACAGCGGCGCCGGTGATTTTGTCGCCCATGGCCCATGGTTGACCCACGCTCGTTTTGACTTGTTTTTTTTTTACTTTAGCTTTAGTTTTATCGTGGTATTCGTAGAGAGTGGTTGTACGCAAAATTTGTTTCTAAGTTTATTACGATTTTAATGACCGCGATAGAATAAGACTATGTGTTATGACTGAAGAACTGAGAATAGTGATGTTTTAATTTATATATTTAGTGTTTTAGTGAAGTGCAGTGAAGTTCATAAAACTAAATTCTTGTAAGATGGATGGAAACTCGAAGTACTATGAAGGTTGTGGGCAGGAAGGGCCTATCCGTTGCATATTTCTGTGTGAGTTTCACCCGACTGCCGGCCCGAGGATTACTTGCCAAGTGCCAGAGAACTATATTTCAAAAGAAATATTCGACACAGTCAGCCACTACATAATACCGAAAGTGCAGCTGCAGAGATGCACTCTTACAGTGTAAGTTAAATAATTAATTGGTATAATTACATAATAGTAACATCTTGCCATGTAAATTAAATTAAATATTTTTTTTCTAATTCTTTCTTTCTAAACAAAACAGAACAAAATACTATTTCGTCACGACGATTATTCTCGCATGCCATTGTTATCAGTATAGTCTCAACTGAGAGTCTCAAAATACCAGTTGCCATTTTAACATTACCAATAAATAATCAGACATCGGTCGGTGGTTATATTTGGTTAACAATAATTATTTTTCGGCAGCAATTCATTAAAGTTGAAGGTTCCTTGGCTGATTTTTACATCAAATTAATAAACAATCGCAACTCTGCCTCTGGGCGACGCGCGCGACGCACCATAATAATAGATTTAATGATAACGCATGATAATTAAAAATAATACCACTTATGTTTTCTGACGTAAGGTTTTTACTAAAACTATGCTACTCTACTATATAAAATAATAAGCAAAAAATTGTTATGATAATATCGTCAGTGAATTATAGAAAATGTAGACCGACCTAGACCTAGGTACCTGTACCTAGTTGTCTTATGTCAAAAAGGTATGAAAAAACAAGAAGTAAAATAATTATGTAAAATTATTGATGTTCGGTTTGATTAAAATTTCGCTGTTTTAATTTGCGGGAAAAGGAACCCCGCAAAGTGAGGTTCCGTCGATATTTAACTGACTCTGACGGACCTGACAAGGACGATCCATCATCGAGAGCATTGCTTACAATCAAGGAACTGACTGCGCAATAGCCCCCCAAACAGACCGAGAACACTCATAATTAAAATTTCCGCCTCGCTGGGAATCGAACCCTTGGACCCTAAGAACAGCGATCCGGCGCGTTAAGGGGCTACACTACATCCGAAAGTAGTACTTTTAAATGTAAGATTATTTTTAAAGCTTACTGTCTATACATATCTCCGATATTTAGATATTATGTATCTTCACTATATACCTAATAAACAATCTCATAAGAGCAAAACCAGTAAAATGAGAAGTTTCCTCGATAGAAAAAAAAAATTAAAGTTAGGTCCAAATAGTTTCGGTTTTCATGTTAACTACAAAAGTTTTAATAATTAGTTGATGAAAATATTTTTGAAACAGTAAATAATCAAAGCTAAGTTTTCATAAGAATGAAAAACTCAAAAACCGAAACAGTTTTCAAAGAAAAAATTAAAATGCAATTGGCACTTACGTCAATAATATTAAAGCTAAAATAAACCATCTTACTATTTGCCTTTATATAAAATCATTCCATCGCCGTTTTTGAGCTCCGCTCATTCGGTTTTACGTATTTCGGTTGTAGCGCCTTAGTGTTAGTCGATAAGTAATTATACAGATTGTTGATTTACAAGCGAATCCTCTCGATGGGAGTGCCTTTACACTCTGCATCTATTTGTGCATGAGCAGGCGACTTGTTGCACAACCGTCGTACCGGAATCATCTCAATCGGTCACATAAAAATTAAACTTGCAGATTAATTTTGTTTTCTTTATTGACTAACGATAGCAAACGAGCACGCAGTGACGCAACACCACCCTATTTCCGCCCATGACAACTGTGACTCTTACAGAACAGAACTTAAAATCGGGACTGAGATGGTTTGTCCAGTTAGCTCAGAGGGTGTTGTCATGAATGTTCGGTTCCTAAATGTGTCCAATTACCAGAGGGTGAATTAAGAATGTTAGTTGATTGATGAGTTAGTTAATTGTAGGTAAGGTCTAAGTAAGACAATAGTCCCGTTAGTGCTTGTTGCCAAAAATTCAACAATCATATAACGGCCAATATAATAATTCATTAGGTGATAGTGATAGGTCCCTGTGGCTCGGGACCAGAATACGAGCTTCGGTATCCCCTGCCTGTCGTAAGAGGCGACTAAAAGGGGTTTTCGGGGTTGGGGGCGGCTAGAGTGGGAGCTCGAACCGTCCATCACCAACCCCGGGAAGGATGACGGTATGTGTGGCCGCATACCGTCGTATGGAGATGGCAAGCGATGGGGCATTTAGTCTCTCGCGGGCAGAGCCCCAAGGGCGCCGCGCTCGGAGGACTCCGGTTGTGTTCCTTTGGAGATCCCGGAGTTCTCCACAAGCGCTGAGGTAGGCCACCGGGGGGGTTTTAGTGGGTAAAAATCCCACATAACCCTGTGTCGCTCCCACGACACCGGGTACCTTTTGAAGGTTTCCCCCTCGATAACAAAGGTGATAGTCATAGAGCCTCGAGTAGAATTGTGTTCCGATTACAAAGTGGACTCGGTTATACTTTATTTGAGGGGGATAATCCCAGTCCTCAAGGGTAGCAACGCATCTGTGACCGAATTAGGACGAGACTCTTGTGTCGGTCACAGTTTTTATAGGCGACAGCGGACGGGTGCTGCCTGCTCGTTTGCTACGTTGATTCCATAAAAAAAGTAATTGCTAGTAATAGTCTCTCTCTAATATCTGACGCCTTGTCAAAGCTATCGCCAACTGTAGTTGCTAAGGCACCAGTGTGCGGCACGTGTACGACACAGATGTTCACAATCACACTGGTGAACTCGGGCAAACAATAACAAAATGTGCGCGAACAACCATATAAACAGTAGGTATATTTTTTTTGCGTAGTTACACATGCGTGTATGCAGTGGACTCGCGTCGATGCGAACACGCTTGTTGTTCGTGAACTCATTCTTGTTGCCACTTGCAATGTTTGTGAACAAATGTGCTACACACTTAATCGCATTGAGCTTAATCGGTGGAATCGTATCATAATGCCGGATTCACACATATCTTCTTCAATCTTTCATACATTCTCGGCATTGTCAGCACTGACAATGCCGAATGAAAGATTTGCCGGAACTGTGACGGAACGGTGACTTCACTGATATGTGTGAATCAGCCCTTATTCTCTCGTTGTCGTACTGCCCCTGTACCAAGCCTCCCTCCACAGCACCCTCCTGGGCTCGAAGATCCTGGGCTTCCCGGTGCGCATCGACAACAAGAAGTACGCGCGCAACGCGTACTACTTCAACCTGTGCTTCGTGTGCGACGCCTGGGCGCGCACCGTGCATCTCGAGCCGCTCGTCAAGAAGCTTACGGAATATTTGGTGAGTTATGTGTAACTGTAAACAATAGTACTCGTATTGTTATAAATGCGAACGTCTGTCTGTCTGTCTGTGACGATTTCACGCTTAAACCACCGGCCTGATTTGGTTAAAGACCCACAGGAGATGAAAGTTTGTATGAAAAATCTAAACGGATTCCACCCAGGCGAAACCGCTTGCGGATAGCTAGTGATAAATAACGCTACACACATAGACCACACTAGGATTCCCTGGGTCGGGGGCCGTGGGTGTCAACACTGTCAAAACAAGGCAAGGACACACACCCAGACCGAGAGCGGACATTTAAAAATTTGTGCCTGCTGGGAATCGAACCCAAGACACTTTGAACGGCGATCCGGCATGTTAAGTATTGCGCCATTCGGGTCGTCGCGTCGACAAAAATATACTCTTCCGTTGCCGAGTGGCTGAGACAAAGTGCAGGAGAAACTACTAACCGCTAGATGGTTTTCGCATATGTGTACCTTGGGTAGTGTAGGGAAGCATTAAGAGAGGGCTTCTATATCTGGATGAATGGATGGAACTAATATGTAAAACACTATAATTGAGATCAATATGAACGCTTACATATACTCATACCCACGCGTTAGTCTCTATGTCGCGAGCGGTCTTATTTTAGGTACATCACTGACAAAATATAGCACTAATATTCATTATCCGCAGAAGTAAATTAAATTTGAAAAAAAAATTAAAAAGCAAATTAACATTTGTCATATAAATATTTTGCCCGGCCGAGAATCGAATCAGAGACCTCTCGCTTTGCAGGCAGTGCAACTACCATTTTAATTGTCTGTTGATATGACAGAAGTTACCATAATATAGTGAACTTTTGAAAAAGCAACGGATATTGAACCCGGGATTCGTAATATTCGAAATATTACGACACCCGAAATGAAGGTCTACAAGTCAGAACGATTAGTATCTAACGATATCCACCTGTATAACTTTGTATTTTGAACAGACTCACATATTTTACGTAGTTGATTAAGAAACACCTCATAAAACAATACAGTACCTGGTTGACCGAGCTTTGCTCGGTTGAAAATTATATTTAGTATGAATCGCAAGAAATACGAGGAATTCCGCCATCTATTCAGGAGTCAAATCATACAACTGTTCACTGAGCACAAAATTCATTTTACTTATGTTACGGCCAAAGGATCTCAACAGCGTGTTTCACAAAGTTGTACAGCGCCATCTAGTTTCATACTACTGAAATTTCAACACGTTACAAACAGTACCTCATAGAAGTTAACTGTGTGAGCGAATTAATTGCATTTTAAATAGGTACATACTTAATTAGATAAATTCATTGAACTTTCCTTCGTACTTTTCGCAGGCTTAGGCAGTCCCCGACTGAAATTTTTATTTGCGATAAAATGTATTGAATGTTTATGATAATTAAACAACATAAATAAATATACTTTTAGTTTAATGAGCAAGTTGTTAGGCGTACTTAAAATTTTATTGATTCTATTTACAACAATAGTAATTTCATCGATCTGACCATTATTTATTTAAAACTTTATTAAAATATATTATTAAATCGATAATAACAAAACTAACATTTATTTACAAATATTCTCGTAAATATCACAAACGCACGTTAAACTATCACTACGCGTCCTGCGAGGTCAAGCGAGATAATCGCACTGATTTTTAATTTTATTCAAACAGAAAATAGGTAGGTATAACGCAAAAATAGCGCTTCAACGTAAGTAGCCGAACAAAAATATATTCGAGCGCCATCTAGTTTCATACTACTGAAACAAACAAACCGTATCTCATAGAAGTTATCCTAATGTTTCATAGATGGCGTCAGTTCAACACGTTACAAACAGTACTTCATAGAAGTTCATAGATGGCGTCAGTATGATGTTTTTAAAATCTCTTTATCTCGGGAACCGAGCTTTTCTCGAACCTGGGACCTTGATAAATCGATTCCTTGAGCCGAAAACCCCCTAATCTGTTACTTTCATGAAAATCTTTGCAGCCGTTTCCGAGATCGTGAATATAAATAAATAAATATACAAGAATTGCTCGTTTAAAGATATTAGATACAATAATTGTTAAATTAAATAGCTTACTTTATTAGACTTGATTGACAAATTGAATAAAGCTGAATCTAAATTATGTAAAACTATTCATCGCTGAAGATTATATGATTTTGACGAAAACAGTTAAATTCCGTGAAGTACCTACAAAGCACTCAAAGATTAGATTCGATCGATTATAATTCAGTGAACTTAATATCAGAGTTAATATCGTACTTAGTTCAACGTTTGTTCCTCCAAGCAGAGCTATTTTCAAAGTAATTTGTAATATTGTGAGAATATCGAAATAAGCTATTTTCCTTGCATTAAAGCTTGAGCACTTTTACTTAATATTTAAAATAAATCCCTTATCATTTTTATGGCGGTTTTCCTCATCATTTTATTTATGCGTGCCGGGAATTGAGTCGTTGTTCCGCCTACGCATAATTTTTAGTCTTCAAGAAAGTGAAAAGGCTTTTAAAAAATTACTGCTCAACATCAAACGTTTCATCCTCACTTACGGTCAGGTAGGATTGTTGTCAAGCAGTCACTCATACCGTGTTGAAAGAAAGACTTGATGCCTACATTTTAATGGAGTAGGAACAACAGCGAGATTATTAATTTCTATTCCTTCCTTCCTTCACGGTTGTGGTACAATAAATTGATGAAAGATACGAAGCGTGTTGACCACGGAGGGATTTGATTATACTCGTAATATAAAGCTTTCGTCGGTCATCCTGACCTGACTCGATTCCACACCTCACCGCCACGGGTCCGGCACTTTGAGTGCAGTCTTTCATACTAATGCAGACAATATAAATATACCGGCTTAAAACCGGCCTCGGTACGTTTCCGCCTGGGGACAGGCTTTACTCGTAATTTGGTATTGGATGGATTGTGTAATGGGAAGATTTGCGGCAAGGCAGATTTGCTACGCCCAAATAATTCCATCAGAGTAACTTTTCTTTTTGGTAAAATGGAACTAGTAGGAAAATCCTCTATTATCTCTTTATACTGTCTTATTTGAATGAAATCAAGAAATAAAATGAAGTATGTAAACATTTACGATAAAGGTAAATCAAAATAAATCTGTAAGAAAAAACCGGTAAGAAAAACTGCTATTGGTGATAGTGTGGTGGGACAGTAAGAAGCATTATAACCCCTCACCCCTCGACCGACCCTTAGTTTCCACATCACGATAGAATTTCCGTAATTTAATTAATTCGTCAATTATTTGCTGTTAGCCGTTGAGGAGCTCTCCCTAGAGCCAATAACAAATATGGCACATAGCATGTTTGTCATAAAATTGTGTTGTTTTCAAATTCAAATTCAAAATCATTTATTCATGTTGATATCGCTGAGACTTAAGCAAGTCATTTTATTGAAGCTATCGTCATTTCGCAATCACAAAAATCGATCCCTGGATCGATCGATCGATTATTTGATTGGTGAAAATAATGCTGACAAATTCCACTATAAATTAAAACACAAATAGTTAACAGGTGGCGCTAATAAAAGCGTGGTGTACGGAACGATTGCATTCATTCATTCATATGTGTTGCAGCTATCGATGGAGCTGGAGACGGAGTGGCTGTCGAAGCAGTCGCTGTCGGGCGACGCGAAGGCGCTCGGCGGGCTCATGCGGCAGGTCATGCAGGACATCAACTGCCGCCGGATGTGCACGCTCACCGGTAACTATACTATACAATACTATACAATGGAGCTGGAGACGGAGTGGCTGTCGAAGCAGTCGCTGTCGGGCGACGCGAAGGCGCTCGGCGGGCTCATGCGGCAGGTCATGCAGGACATCAACTGCCGCCGGATGTGCACGCTCACCGGTAACTATACTATACAATACTATACAATGGAGCTGGAGACGGAGTGGCTGTCGAAGCAGTCGCTGTCGGGCGACGCGAAGGCGCTCGGCGGGCTCATGCGGCAGGTCATGCAGGACATCAACTGCCGCCGGATGTGCACGCTCACCGGTAACTATACTATACAATACTATACAATGGAGCTGGAGACGGAGTGGCTGTCGAAGCAGTCGCTGTCGGGCGACGCGAAGGCGCTCGGCGGGCTCATGCGGCAGGTCATGCAGGACATCAACTGCCGCCGGATGTGCACGCTCACCGGTAACTATACTATACAATAAGTACTATACAATGGAGCTGGAGACGGAGTGGCTGTCGAAGCAGTCGCTGTCGGGCGACGCGAAGGCGCTCGGCGGGCTCATGCGGCAGGTCATGCAGGACATCAACTGCCGCCGGATGTGCACGCTCACCGGTAACTATACTATACAATACTATACAATGGAGCTGGAGACGGAGTGGCTGTCGAAGCAGTCGCTGTCGGGCGACGCGAAGGCGCTCGGCGGGCTCATGCGGCAGGTCATGCAGGACATCAACTGCCGCCGGATGTGCACGCTCACCGGTAACTATACTATACAATACTATACAATGGAGCTGGAGACGGAGTGGCTGTCGAAGCAGTCGCTGTCGGGCGACGCGAAGGCGCTCGGCGGGCTCATGCGGCAGGTCATGCAGGACATCAACTGCCGCCGGATGTGCACGCTCACCGGTAACTATACTATACAATACTATACAATGGAGCTGGAGACGGAGTGGCTGTCGAAGCAGTCGCTGTCGGGCGACGCGAAGGCGCTCGGCGGGCTCATGCGGCAGGTCATGCAGGACATCAACTGCCGCCGGATGTGCACGCTCACCGGTAACTATACTATACAATACTATACAATGGAGCTGGAGACGGAGTGGCTGTCGAAGCAGTCGCTGTCGGGCGACGCGAAGGCGCTCGGCGGGCTCATGCGGCAGGTCATGCAGGACATCAACTGCCGCCGGATGTGCACGCTCACCGGTAACTATACTATACAATAAGTACTATACAATGGAGCTGGAGACGGAGTGGCTGTCGAAGCAGTCGCTGTCGGGCGACGCGAAGGCGCTCGGCGGGCTCATGCGGCAGGTCATGCAGGACATCAACTGCCGCCGGATGTGCACGCTCACCGGTAACTATACTATACAATACTATACAATGGAGCTGGAGACGGAGTGGCTGTCGAAGCAGTCGCTGTCGGGCGACGCGAAGGCGCTCGGCGGGCTCATGCGGCAGGTCATGCAGGACATCAACTGCCGCCGGATGTGCACGCTCACCGGTAACTATACTATACAATACTATACAATGGAGCTGGAGACGGAGTGGCTGTCGAAGCAGTCGCTGTCGGGCGACGCGAAGGCGCTCGGCAGGCTCATGCGGCAGGTCATGCAGGACATCAACTGCCGCCGGATGTGCACGCTCACCGGTAACTATACTATACAATAAGTACTATACAATGGAGCTGGAGACGGAGTGGCTGTCGAAGCAGTCGCTGTCGGGCGACGCGAAGGCGCTCGGCGGGCTCATGCGGCAGGTCATGCAGGACATCAACTGCCGCCGGATGTGCACGCTCACCGGTAACTATACTATACAATAAGTACTATACAATGGAGCTGGAGACGGAGTGGCTGTCGAAGCAGTCGCTGTCGGGCGACGCGAAGGCGCTCGGCGGGCTCATGCGGCAGGTCATGCAGGACATCAACTGCCGCCGGATGTGCACGCTCACCGGTAACTATACTATACAATACTATACAATGGAGCTGGAGACGGAGTGGCTGTCGAAGCAGTCGCTGTCGGGCGACGCGAAGGCGCTCGGCGGGCTCATGCGGCAGGTCATGCAGGACATCAACTGCCGCCGGATGTGCACGCTCACCGGTAACTATACTATACAATAAGTACTATACAATGGAGCTGGAGACGGAGTGGCTGTCCAAGCAGTCGCTGTCGGGCGACGCGAAGGCGCTCGGCGGGCTCATGCGGCAGGTCATGCAGGACATCAACTGCCGCCGGATGTGCACGCTCACCGGTAACTATACTATACAATACTATACAATGGAGCTGGAGACGGAGTGGCTGTCGAAGCAGTCGCTGTCGGGCGACGCGAAGGCGCTCGGCGGGCTCATGCGGCAGGTCATGCAGGACATCAACTGCCGCCGGATGTGCACGCTCACCGGTAACTATACTATACAATACTATACAATGGAGCTGGAGACGGAGTGGCTGTCGAAGCAGTCGCTGTCGGGCGACGCGAAGGCGCTCGGCGGGCTCATGCGGCAGGTCATGCAGGACATCAACTGCCGCCGGATGTGCACGCTCACCGGTAACTATACTATACAATACTATACAATGGAGCTGGAGACGGAGTGGCTGTCGAAGCAGTCGCTGTCGGGCGACGCGAAGGCGCTCGGCGGGCTCATGCGGCAGGTCATGCAGGACATCAACTGCCGCCGGATGTGCACGCTCACCGGTAACTATACTATACAATACTATACAATGGAGCTGGAGACGGAGTGGCTGTCGAAGCAGTCGCTGTCGGGCGACGCGAAGGCGCTCGGCGGGCTCATGCGGCAGGTCATGCAGGACATCAACTGCCGCCGGATGTGCACGCTCACCGGTAACTATACTATACAATAACTGTTAATTGAATCAGGCGTTACTTTGCGGAACTCCGTTATTACAGATTAGAGGTTAACTTACTATGCAACAATCCGCGACTTACTTATGACGTACGACGTACTTTATTGTACACCAATTATAACCCTTTTACAATTTAAACACCTCCTGCACATACTCGTATACCTCAAACGCCCCGAAAGCATTCACTTGGGGCCTCAGCCGCCCCCCCTGGCATGTAGTCTTGTCTGGCGGGAGATCGTCATTTCTCAAAACACAAAGACAAGATCACAAACGAAAAAATCGACAACAGTTTTAACTCGTCATTCATAATTCCACCTGATTGGGAATGAACCCAGAACCCTTCAGACGGCTAATAAACATTGCGCTGATTTGCGCTTAACGGGTCGTCCAATATTATTAATTATATCAGTAATCAGTATGAAATAACATTTCCCGAGCATCGGTTACGGTAACTATTTAGTATTTACGTACGTACGTATTTACGTAGCTATAGCGTAGCGGTGGCTACTGGCTACGAGGTGGTTGAATGATGAGCTACGGGTCCTACGAATATTACCTTCTGTAATAGTACCTACATATTATTGTAGTGGTTAGTGGTAGGGCATTGAACTCTGTTGGTTAGCTACCACCCTCTTGTTTCAGTCAACCGCCAAACGAATTGTCGTGTTCCGGTTGGAAGCTTGCGAACTCATATTTTCTTTACTTCCTCTTCTGTTTTCTTGTCCGGCGACGCATTGGTGATGTCTTTCATGTTACTGATGGAAGATTGTACCCATAGGAAAATAAATGATTTATCAAATTTATTTAAACTTTACCTATATATAATATTATGTATGTAGGTAATGTAGGTATAGTGTATACGTTTACACCATGACCTGATGATGAATGGAACGTAGGACACTCCCTTGGAATAATCTTACAGTATTTTTTTATCGTTTACGTCTCATACAAGGGCGAAGTCGAGACTAAAGTCTAGTGTCAAATAAAGTGATCAAAATAGCGACATCTAAATGATATCTACTGGTAACTAATACATATTTATACCTAATACTTAATGCGTGTAAACGAATATTGTTGACAAACCAACCGTGTATACAAATTCTTCCAACCTGACTAAGTCCTCATAAAAATGCAAATTTGAAGCCGTTCCCTTCCTACTCGACGTATGCTGTCGTCGCGGAGTGCGCGTTTAGCGCCGTCACACGCCGTTAAATAATGTACCTATTGTTTAAATTGAGATGTTAATAGATTTTAAATAACCTTTTTATGACCGACACGCGTGCTCGACTGGTCATAACATAATACATAACTGACGATTTCAATCGTTCCAATGCGTGCACTGTTTGGCAAATAACTCAAAAGGTTGTCATATATATGTTGAAATAATCTTACTGATTAATTTTTATTTTTTAATTGCTGGATTAATAAAGTTCATTAAAGTTCATGGGCGCCTGTGATTATTTATTTGGCTCGTCAGCCCATTATTCGGCTATTTGCCTACAAATTGGGATTGGAAGATTCTTTGACGATTACGTTGAGCAATGTTGACCACATTTAAATTTTTCAATGGGGAACAAAAAACCGATTACAATAAATCGGTATAATAGGAGTTTGATCTCGTCCCATTGGCGCATTTACATAAAAACATTACAATAAACTATGTCCATCTTCTTCCGTAAACATGTTGTGTTTATATTTTTTGCCGTAGTTCAGTTACCGGCTGTCGTCAGAACGCGCGTGACTCATTCTATGTCCAGTGGCCTATATCGTGCTATGTTGACTTGACTTGTAAACTCTTGTTGTACTCGTATTCATACGATTGATATGATATGGAATGAGTTTTATTTTATATGAAGTTGGTTTTTATAGAAGTTTAAACCGGTTAAACTAAGTTACCTTTTCATCAAAATGGTAGAGGAAGAAGCGTCAAATTAGAAATTTGAAATTGCAAATGAATATAAATTCTGCAATGCTACCTAAATGAACAAATCAAAACATTAGGTATATGACTTCACTTACATATTATGTAATAGGTACATGCATGTAGTGTTTTACTTAAGGTGTATTGATAAGGTAAACTTTGTGGGTGGTGTTTGGAATTTGGGACAGCACTCAGTCTCATTTAATTTTATTATCACGCCCCTTTCTCACTTATCAGGTTTGGGGCCCACGGGTCCCATAGTGTAGCGAAGCGGACACTCTATTTATTTTATATCGAAGTATTACAGCAGAGTATATTTTAAGAAGTAGGTCATTTTCATACCTACCGGGATGTATAATTATACGGACCGAGGCACATGCATCATGCATCGTATGCGTGCGTCGTAGCGCCATATGCGTGCGTACGCGACGTAGCCAGCGGGAGAACGCACTCAAAGATTTTTCTAAGTCAGTTAATATAATTATGTCAGCACTACGTATATACAAACGTATAGCAAACATAGTCAATTACGTCTCCAACGGGGCGAAAGTTAAATTACTTCCTATATATCCGTGCTCAATAAGTGGCTATGAAGGGTTGAGATGATGATATTATCGCCACTTTCAAATACTTGTCCAGAAGAGGCGATAAAGCGTACGAGTATTGTAAATGGCTTACTCGCTGTCGCTACGAGTATTTGCTCGATATTGTCTCAGTGTCAATATTTTGGCTCGAATCAAAGGATTTCTGCTGTAGACCCCACGTCCTTGTTTAAAAGATCTTTAGAGAAAAGAGAAGTGTAATGAATATGTAAATATGGATGGTCATGAATATGAATGTATAAGTATATACAAGCGGGACTATTCGTGGTCACTCTCATGTCATCATCATCATTGATTATTAAGCGAGAAATTAAGCCGAATTTTCGGTTAAGTCAAACGAATCGTTACACATTCGTCATTGTAAACCGAATAGTAAAACCGTAATTCAGCCGAATACCAGACGAGGCGGTAAATATTCGTCATTGTTAACCGCATAATAGATCCGAGCGAGTGTGTAAACGCGGCGACGAAGAAAATCAGTGTCAAGGAATAAAAAATGTCTACCTACATGAAAAAACCTTTATGCAATAGAGTTCCTAACATTGTGTGGGGCTCGCCGATACGCGACAGGTAGACGTAAAATCTCGGAATATACAGATTTCCCGGACATTTCACAATTATGTACTACTTACTCAATTTTGTTATTTGTAAGCTGTAAAGTCGCTTATTCACTTAACTTATTTTGACCCATTTTTGGACATTATTCACAATAGTTTTATTATAGTTATTTCATCGCTGGGCAAAGGTCAAGAGTCTGCTAATGTTTGGTTATCAACCTTTCATTCCTGTTCCTTTTTTACGCGAATAATCGCCAATATGATCAGATAGATGGCCTATCTGATCATATTGGGTCGATGGTAAATGAAATTATGAATATTTATATCAGTCTTCTGAATTTAGCCTCCGATAGTCCCTCCAATTTTTCAGCTTCCAGTCCAAGTAGTTTCTTTTCAAGACTTTCTATTGTAGCGGAAGAATGCCAATGTAGATACCTATTTGCTAAAAAGGAGTAGTAGATAAACAACATAATACAATAAAAATTAAATTAGTTCCTTGAAATTTAAAAAAAACACTTAATTGCATTAACATTAAGAACATTAACGTTGTTTTCGTAAGTCCAAGCGCCTATAAAAATAAATTTCGACACAAATAAATGTCACTTTTTTTGTTATAAACTAGAACTCGAAATTCGAATAGATAGTATGCTACGAATATTTTCAAAAGGTCGACAGACTCATTATAGCTATAAATAAGTAGCTCGGAATGCCTTGATAGAAATTGGCAGTCGACATACGGCTACGGCTGAATATTCAAACAAGAAACTACCGTTGCAATCTGTTGCTATGAGCCTATAACCAGATAAATAAACGTTGTTTTGAAGAATAATAGCATTTAACACCTTGCAATAAGTGCGCGGTGACAGATCTTGTTAAACGGGACTCGTCAACAATAGCTAAGCTAGTTTGTAAAAACGTATTGCATCTGTTATTTAGTGAGAATGGGTTTTTGTTGTAGCGATCGTTAGGAGATGCGAGACGAGGAACATAGGAAAGTAGAAATTTCCGACGTACATCTTAATTTGTTAAACCTGTTAACTGATTCATAAACGTTCGGCCGTAACGGTTAGATATTCATCTTTATGTCTTTAGGCTAGGGATGCCTGATCTGAATCGATCTTTTAGAAGATCTTTTAGAAGATCGATTCACGGCAATACGATCTACCGATTTTTTGAATCGATTCAACAGGTTGCGATTCTCGCCTGAATCGAATTGTATGCAAAGAAGATCGTTTGAAAAAATCGTATCATTTACGGACGATTCACACATATCAGTGAAGTCACCGTTCCGTCACAGTACCGGCAAATCTTTCATACATTCTCGGCATTGTCAGTGCAGTGTCAGTGCTGATAATGCCGAGAATGTATGAAAGATTTGCCGGTACTGTGACGGAACGGTGACTTCACTGATATGTGTGAATCGAGCATAAAACTGTAGGTAACAATCAAAACAACATGATCTTTGCCAACACCACCTTAGTGTTGGCGGTAAAAGAATAAATATCTGCAAATATGTTTGTTCTTTATCTACGACAATGTAAGATTACCTACGTTCAATCAGGTATTTGAGATTAGTTTCGAGTTACACCGATCAAACTAAGCGGTACATATGAAATATTAAGGTAGATGTTAATATTTAGTTTGTTTTAAAGTTTATTATTATATTTTATTTATTAGAAATATATATTTATATGTTATTTATTTATATGTATACTAAACAGTGTTCACTGATTGAAGTCTTAATTTGTTGATTTATTCTTTGATATTACATTGATAGGATACAAAGTGCATGATTTTGCGAGCAACACATTATTTTATTACAAAAAAAAGAACCGACTTCAACCTCGATAAGCAGAGATAACTCAAAAACTCGATACTACTACTAGATGGTGCTCAATTCAACACATGTAGGTAGGTGTAAAGTTCTCGTCACTACAAATTAATTAAGCCTAAACACTATGTAACTGCAGTAAATCGTTGAGGAGTTCCCTCGACTGTCTTTCGGCTTCATCAGATCGACTCCAGACCTTCATGAAATGATAACGGTAGGTTGAAATAAAAAATCTAGCTTATTTTCATGGCTTTTCGTTAATTTAAAAACAATACGATACGATCTTCGGAAATCGAATGAGATCGATTCAATGTCAAGCGAGTCAGATCGTGAATCGATTCAAAGGGTTGCGATCCATTACGATCCAAAAAGTCGATTCAAAACAAAAAATCGGGCATCCCTACTTTAGGCTACAGAATACCTAGTCCTCATAACTGTAAAAATTATACATTTTCCCAAATAAAATGAGATTATTTTAGTCTTTATAAACGTAAATGTCTATTAAGACGGGTTTAAGAGTCCATTATGAGATGATGTGAGATTAATGAATCTACAAAATTGTTTTAATTTTTCATCATAACGTTAATAAAGGTTTATCTGGCTGTCCGTAGATATATTCGTAAACTGCCCACGTAGCGGACTGGTTGTGATAACGTTATTTGAAGCTCTTGCAACATTTATGATATGATTACATCCATCTGATCCATCATTAATATCATTATACCACTTGCCTGAAACGAACTTACTTACTGGAAAGTAATGCAGCTATCTGGAGCCCACATGAAGCTAAATACAAGTTTTATGTTGGAAAAGCTCCAAAAGAAATTTTTAAGATTCTTATATTTCCGTACTTATGGATACCATGTTGGGGATCCTTACATTTATCCGAGCGTTTTTGTTATGGGGATGTTAAGTTACAATTCTTTAGAGTATCGGCGTAATTTATTTTTAATTGAATATTTTGTGCAACTGATTAGGGGAAACATTAACAACCCGTCAGTGTTAGAACTTATTTCATTGAATGTCCCTGACAATTACGTTCAACTTAGACGCCGGCCTCATAAGCTGTTTATAGTAGGTACCAAAGTGTAGATTAGTCCTTGCAAAGGAGTCACCTCTGATGCGGGCGCTCACTTTACTCAATGGCTTAGTGGCATGGGATCCATCCATTGACATATTTTGTTCACCTGTTGCCGATCTTATTGGCGCGGCAGGAAACTATATAGAGAAGCTTTAAAAACGCATTGGTTAATTAACTGTCATGTTTTTGTAAGCAAATTGTTGTATAAATAAATAAATAAATAAACTTAACATATTCCACACGCATCGATTGGACTCGGAGAATTCCCGGGGTCCGATAACCGATTTTAAATGTCATGTAAACTAAACGTGCAAACATCTAAATTCATCTTAGTATTGTGGACATAATAGGTATTTATTATTATGTCAGTCTGTAGGTATGTTTTTAATATTCTCTAGACTTCGGTGAATTTGGATTTGGTTTCGACATACTTCGTCTTCTGCCAAATAAGTCTTTCTTTTCGTATGTTTATTTTCTCATGGATAAGGATTTTAATATTTCTTTTAGATTAAGGTAGCAACAAACGAGTATGCAGCACCACCCTTCCGCTGGTCCTGGTACCCATGACAACTGTGACCTGAACAGAACAAGACTTACGTCTTATTTCGTTATGGTTCGTTAGTACTGTTAGCAGTACTGTGAGGTCTATGATAGAGACTTTTAGTGATAGTAAGTTACTCAGTAGTTGTAAGTTGTAAGTAATAGTCCAGTAGATAAGTTATTGGAGCGCCGTCTACTTCTGGCAGAGAAGTGTTGTAACCTTGAGGGCAAAGATGGTCTCTTATAAAAAGACCTCCGTAAGTAGTCCTCCATTGACCCCATGGACCAATAGGGGTGACCTGTCATGTCACTATATCCCCATGGAATTCTATACGGATTAGAGATAGATAGAGCTCCTTATTACACCCTCTTTTGTCTAAAACTATTCAAGGTCTCCTAGTTATCACCAGCTCTCCGTATCCTTCACAGACTTGTTATGAAGATAAATGTTACATTATGTATTTCGTTATCGATATCTAAATGTAATCTTTTGGCTGTCGTTTATTAATAACAAAGAGAGACTGATCTTTGTAACCTATTCTTATCAACTTGCCTTGTAGACAGATCACTACATAGTATAAAACAAAGTCGCTATTTTTGTCCGTCTGTTTGTCTGTTTGTCTGTATGCTTAAATCTTTAAAATTACGCAACGGATTTTGATGCGGTTTTTTGTAATAGGTAGAGTGATTAAAGAGGAAGGTTTTTATGTATAATACATGCATATATTCCCACGAGAACGGGATCCACGCGGGTGAAACCGCGGGCGGGCCGCTAGTTATAATATAAGTGATAAGTAATGCATTTCGGACAGTTTATGAATATAATTATGTACATATTATCGACAGTTATTCCGTTATTTAACATGATGCCAACATTAATTTTGCTTCAATAGAAGTATATTACGAGTAGATGAAACTAAACGGTTCTGCTAATAAATAATATTCACACGGGTGTACTAATAATGATTTATTAACGCTTTAGGCGGATTTAAATTAGTTTGCCTAGTAAATTATAACCGGTTATTCATTTAATTTATTATGATGGTTTGTAAATATTCTAGCTGATACCTATCTAAATATGTACTTAATAAATTAATAGACAGGAAATTATGATTTTAAAGTTAACATTGACTTTACCCTGTTAACATATTAATTAATGGTCCACTAGGAACTTACCTCGGGTCGTTCCTAATATGGCCGGATGAAGCCAGTGCGGATTGGCGAAGGCTTTCGTGATAATGTACGAACCCTTAAACCAGAAGGTTCCATAATGACCTAGACATAAAGATCATAATTGAATGCGTTCGTTTTAGTTGGTCCGTTGCCGGGTTGTGTGCAGTCCTATAACGTGCCGGATCACCGTGTTCACTAGGTATCCAACTACGCACTACGCAGTACCAATATTGCTGTATTTCACTACCTATATTTTGTCAATGACAAGAAACAAACTCTAAAATGTGTCTCATAAATATTGATGAGACAGATTTCGATACAGAGAAACACCTTTAGGAAGTTATAAAAAAATAACATTTCCACTTTGATACTCAATATAACTACCTAGGTAATTTAATATCTCAACCATGAAACCGCATAAATAGTTTCCTCGATTTATTTTTATGTTATAATGCTGTACCTACACATTTCTTCAATAACAGGAAACGCAAAGTTTAAAATCATGTTTGAATAATTAATTTTGATTCCGAAATTAGAAAGATGTAAGTCATTCCTACCTTCTACGTACACAAAAAAAAACTTCTAGAAATAATAATACATATAAAATAAAATCTCTTAACAATAGGTACCTAGGTACTAATAAAATAGCTAAGTATCTAATTATGAAACCGCAGAAATGGCTTCCGCGACTTATTTTAAAATGTTTGCGTTATATTTTTTATTTTGTATACAGAGGTACCTTTTCTACGTGTTTGCGATGATAATACTTTTTTATACCCTGAGGGCTGCAGTAGACGTCCGATTTTTCTCTCCGATAGTCTGATCAGACAATCGGAAGGCGCTCGTGCCATACATTTTGTACATACACAATACGCGTCCGATTCGCTAGTCGTCCGATTCGATCGTCTGAATTTGTCTAATGAGACTATCGGAGAGAAAAATCGGACGTCTATTGCCTCTCTAAGCAGGCAAACGAGCAGTCGGGTCACCTAAGGGTAAGTGATCTCTATCGCTCATTGACGTTGGCACCACTAGGACCGTCGCCGCGTCGCCAACGCGTTCCAAAAATCCTCTCTTTGTGCATCCCTACTCAAGGGACAGCGTCTTGCTTTCAGTAGTTTCGACTGTGCGTTGTTTGTCAAAGACTCAATGACAGAAGAGTTTTATATATTCGATAATGATATGCCTAATTTATTATCCAATTGTTCCATTGGTCTACTTAGGGCAACAAACAAACTTTAGGTCAATAAGAATTCTGTAGCGCGCTGGCTCCAATGTAGAGCAGCATTCAGTTTTATGTAAATTGTAAAGAATCAAGATCGTGCAATCTCGACCCTGGGGTTATCGGGTTATAGCTTTGTCGTCCAGCACTCGGTACAGTGTACACAGTACATCTACATACGTACGTACCTACACAATACTCGTGAGTATATTTAATGTATTTATAAAGTACATTTTGCAACATTTGTATGTATATCGCCAATCAGCTAGAACGTGGCGTGTTTTATGCAGCTGAATAAGCATTAAGTATAGTACATAGATATTTAGATACATGTTTGCCTAGTAGGACTAATTATAGTTCAAAAATTATAATTCAACAACAACAAATATCAAAATTTCACTTTTTTTTACTTCTTGGACGACAACGAATTGGTGATGCTGACGTTCATGTGCGACGGTGACCATTGACCATTTACTATCAGATGGCTCGTCTCCTTGTAAGTCAGCTGTTTACCTACATAAAAATATGCACAAATTCAAGGTGTGTTTGTTTTATCTGATTTCTGTCGTATCGCATTTCAGTTGCACTACAATTAGGTCCTACATATTATTTTATTGATACATACAAAGATATTATATGTACTTATGAATTGACAGTAAAAAAATCAATCGCCTTCATATTTAGATTCTCCGACGACGTTACCATAATTTCATAGCGATACAAATCTATAAGACTTCTATAACTATCTTAATTCGGAACTTACTTGATAACAAGAGCAAAATGAAGTGAGCGGTGTTCCCCACATCAAATTAATTAGTGGTACCTTAATTATTATTATCTGAATATGTATTATATTCTCTGTAACCTCACTGGGAAACCTTGTATATAAAAACTGACATCAAAGCAAAAGAAAGTTATTAATTTTATTGCTTTACTGTAGCTTTTTGCTACCGTCTTTTTATCATATACTTTTTATTTTTTTACTTGCCGTAAAACAAAAAAAACCGGTCAAGTGCGAGTCGGACTCGCGCACGAAGGTTTCCGTACCATTAGGTATATATAAAAACGCCAAAAAAATCTGGTCTGTTGTATGAAAGCCCCACTCACTTAAATATTTAATTGTTTTATTGTAGCCACATATTACGCACAACGCCATCTCTTGGACCGAAAGGTAACTAAACTATCGCTGAGGCGTCGAAAGTATGGGCGCCCACTTAAATATTTATTTTATTCTGTTTTTTAGTATTTGTTGGTGTAGCGGCAACAGAAATACATAATCTGTGAAAATTTCAACTATGTAACTATTACGGTTCATGAGATACAGCCTGGTGACAGACAGGCGGACGGACTGTTATAAGCATTGTCAGATTGAAGCGTGGGCGGGCACGGCTTGTTTTTTTGCCAATTAGAAAAAAATAACGCGATTAGTCCCATAATTTCAAAGATGTCAAATTTACTGGTATCAAAGTCACTTATGAAGCCGTTCGAAAGGTCTTGACCCTTGATCGAATCTTGATTCGATTCCCAGCGAGACGGGATTTGATCAATGATTTCTGTTCTTACTGTTGTCCATAGCACCCACAACAGTAGGAATTCTATTGTGGCTCCATGGACGTATCCATGTGTGGCTCTATAAGTGTAGCGTTATTTTTATTTATTTAAAATCGTTTAAAAATAACCGTCTACCCAACAGCGTTTAGCAATAACTTATATGGTTTGACATTAAATTTTGAACATTTTCCTTATTTACATGTAAAATCTTTTGATACAAATAAAACGATTTAAATTGTAATTAATTCCGTTCTCCTCGTGTCTTACTTGTTTACGTCAATATTAAACGAAGCCGGTTAGGCCTTAACTGCAGTAACCAGCTCATACATTATGGTTATGGGTCAAGATTACGGCTGTCTATCAAAATAAACTTTTCGTGGAATAAAATGAAAAACAATTTTTTGTCTGTTTTTCATGTTTTTTGTTGCCACGAACTTGCAGGCTGTGAAATGAGTTATGACATTCAAGAAAGGTGTAAAAAGAGTTCTGTAAAGCCGGAATTGCACTGGTGACTCTCTTGGTGTTGCTCGTGTCCATAGACGACGATCACCCCTTCAGGCTATAAAAAACGACAGCATTTGGTGACCGTTCGGAGTTGGTCGGGAGTGGGTAGCAAGTAGTACGTTTTACAAGTATACAATCGAAATTTCATCGTAAGCTCAAGACATAAAGATCATAATTGAATACTTTCGTTTTAGTTGGTCCATTGTCGGATCGTTGTGCGCAGTCCTTGATAAACGCTAACACACTCGTAACCACACCATGGACAACAAAATAACACAGCACTAATATCCACGACTTTTATTTTCCTTCGTCATTTATCTGTCACATAAATATCTGTCTTAGCCGGGAATTTAACCCCAGAACACCATTCTCAGGCTGTGCTAACGGGACTAACAATAAAAATACCCTTCTTTCTGCGTTGTAAATAAAACTGTCTGCCCTTTTCCGCTTTCCTTTTTCCTTATAACAAGTGATTGTTTGATTACAATCGCACCTGATGATAAGTGCTGTTTAATCTTAAATGGGGAAGCTTTTACTCGAGTCAGCGGCCAAACGCCTTGTCATGATCCGGCTTGAGAGACATGACTCGTTTTTTTAGGGTTCTTTATCCTTAGGGTAATAAACTGTACTTTGGTAAGCCTATATGTCACAAGGCTCTACATATACTCGTATCTTGGACGGAAAAAGTTACACAAATGAATTTGGTGCGGATCCGAATCGCACTTGACCGCATTTTCCTTCCTTCTTCATAAGTAACTATCGTTAGGTATGCTTTACTGTTACTATAGTATCATTTAGCGACATTCTCTGCTTAGGGGCCATCCATAAATTACGTCACACGATGTTTGACCAACTCCCCGTTCTTGTCACAGCTGGTCACATTTGTGAGACACTTCCCCTCTCTAGAGTGATGTCACTTATTTTATATTTAAAAATAAAAATAAAAGTTGAATTAAAACATTTTATCGTGTGACGTCACATAATTTACGACCCAATCCCCCCTTGTCACACAATGTCACACTTCATGGTCCCCCTCCCTCCCTGTCAGCATGTGGCGTAATTTAGGGTGAATTAAAAAAAAAACCACTCTTACATTGAACGTAGCGTATGCGTATACCTACATAAGATTCTGTTCTCGTCTCCAAGCGAGACATGTAGGTACCTGTGCGTTGTGTGGATACACAAATCCCAGCAGTGGTATATTTACAGTGGGCACGACGACGACGCACCTGACGGTGGTGCGGGTGAACACGGACCCCGCGCCGGTGAAGGACCACCAGGTGCCCGTGTTCCTGTACAGCCGCCAGTCGTTCGTCGCCGACCAGTGGGACCTCACCACCAACCAGGTTAGTGGTGTGTGCATGGGATGTTGCATATCGTAGTTTTATAATTATAAACAGTGCGCATAGACTCTTTGAGTTTTATCGTAATTTCAAATACGATAAAACTCAAAGAGTGAATATGTGAATGCTCCAGTGTGCATGGGCCCTTTGAATTTCACCGAAGCCTACCTACTCAATTCGTTTCTAAGGGAAAATGGAAAATTTAGGGTCTATTCAAATTCAAAACCATTTGATCATGCGGATATTTTTCCGATAAACTTATGAAAGTCATGAACGTCTTTTTTGCTTCTACTAGGTAGGTACTATTGGAGTTATATTTTAATATATGTGGGTACGTTGTTATGTCACAGTTAGTAATATGTTGAAAAAATCATACAATCATGTGTGTATGTTACCGTCGCTTGTATAACTCTCTGTGTAAAGTAGAACTTGTAAAGACCTAAAAATGTCGGTAAGCACAAATTCCGCCACAATAAAAATTTTGGCAGGCAGTAAAGTAAATAACAAACAAAATACCCAATTTAACAAATAATGTTGTTTATTATTTATTTTCACAAAAGATAAAAAATAAAGCATCTTGATTAACTTTTGTAGTAATATATTAGATATAATTATCCTCCTCAATTTATTTGAATATTTTCCTCGACTAAACCTCAAGATTCATCATTTTATATTGAAGACATAATAATGATCCAATTTGTGTAATTACCTACCTAAAATTGTTGATGAATTCTTTCGCATATGGTATTTTTATTTGCCTAGTTACTGCCGGCATGGCAATATTTTATACGTTTATACTATAAAATGATAACCATGACAGATTAAATTACCATTTCTTTGCTTTTATAGTGAGTATACTACTTTTCGACCCGATCGCGACCAAAGATATTATATTTGTAATAAGTTTTCTCAATAGTTTTACTCAATAGGACGTTTTGGTAATAGGTTTATTTTCTTTTAGGCCTTGTGGTACGGAGACATAAAGAAATATACCTATGTTTGAAAAGTAAGACAGTCAGTTATACTTTATTAACAAACGAATAACATTCCAAGCAACATTGTAACACCATCTGCTAACTGGACTAACCATTCTAGTCCGAAATTGGGTCTTCTATCGCGCTTGTCATGGGCGACAGCGGAAGGCTCGTTTGCTACCTTGATTCCATAAAAAAGTCGAATTTTTGACTTGTACTATTTTTCATTTAGCTATCTATTTCATTGTCATGCGTTTCGTGAAATTTTATTTTTTTGTTTTTCATAGCTTCCTACTGTAATGTCATCAGCGCCGATCTAAAAGTGCAACTTGCGTATGAACGTAGTAGCAGTATCTTTAGTTTTGACTTTTAAGCATAATTATCTTTACTTTAAACTTTGAAATGTTTGGTGACGACTAGTTTATGCTGCACGTGTTTCAGATCTGGGTTTCCCTGTGTCGTGGGTGGGTTGGCAGCTTGGCACACGGATAGGAAATTATTTTGTATATCATCATCATCATAAAATTTGTGTAATAAAACTATAAAGAGTCGTTGCTTTTATTCTCAGGACTCGCATAGCAATTATTATCAAGCCGACTTCTGTTTACTGTAGAGTTCGATTCAATTCCCTACTAGGCGGAAATTTTAATGCTGAGCTTACACGTTATTCTTATTCTGTGTGTGTTTTGTTTCTATGCTCCTCATGGCCCACCCTGAATCGAATCCTATGTATAAGGGGCTTAGCTATGAATGTGTAGCGTTAGTTTTTCAAGAGTACGCGCTATCTGGTGGGAATTTAGCGCGAATCCCTGAGCGAGTGAAGTTTAGTCAAGAGTATATTTGACAATGGAGTGGATTTCAGTGTACGTTCGTCCTAATGATGGATAGATTGAGGTCGAAACATAATTAAATTAAATTAAAATAAAGGAACCAAAACACGGACATATATTCGGACATGCGTAAACATCTAGAATTAAGGCGAACTGCGACTCAAACTGCTGCGTATTTTTGTCACGTTCCTTTATTACGATTCTAGTTAAATCCATGTTCCCAGAAGTACTATAATTATGTTTTGGAATAAGCTTTTCAAACTATTTTTATTTTTCGTGGTATATATTAAGAACAAAAAAGTTATAAAGAAAGAGAACATTTTTTTCCATTTGTTTGTCTGTTTGTTTGACAAGTTTTATACGTAGAGCCACCTCTATTGGTTATAGTACTGTATATATAGTTTGTTGTGGTTATAGTTCGTGCATAGAAGTTTTTCCTGCGTGAATCGATTCCCAACTAGGCCGGTATTTGATTGATGAGTTAAAATTTCAGTTTTTAGTGAATCGTTCTATGTTGTCAAAGGGAATCCTAGTGTGGGGCTTGGCATGGGTAGCGATGTATAATGTGGATAATGACTACTGTGAGGCTTTACGTTAAACAGCTTTGGCAATTTTATGTAAAGTGAACATAAACAAGACTTGTTTATTATTTCTTAACAAGGACATCTGGTGTTAAATTTACATTGAAATTATATTTTATTAATGCGATGTGAACGTGACATTAAAATCGTGGCTTGTTCGTATTATGATCGCATTCACGATGTTTACATTGCACGCTGATGTCGTTTAATGTAAATATATTTATATGAATAATATTTGCTTTGCGGATTTGTGCAAATGAGTCTGAAATATGTATACGTAAGTCGTAATCAAAAGTATCAAAATACACACGAAAAATACTAGGATTAATATTTTTATGCAAATTGATAATACTGTGCTAATTGATTGATTAACATTTTTTAAGCTGACAATTGAGAAGTAGAGTCCCAGATGGTAAGTGGTAACCGTCATCCATGGACATCGTTAAACAACCAAAGCATCGCCGTAGCCGTTGGGTTGGGAGCTTGGGAGCCAAGAATAAGGGAGAGAAAAGGAAGTAGCTACTAGTTCTTAATTACCCAGAACACGTCAAATTGTGCCTGTCCCGCCCCGATTGTGTTTCTCGAAAAAACATATTTATTATGTACACCAGTACTTAATAATGTAAAACATACAAAGCTACCGAGGATTGGCTTGTTTGATAAGGAATAAACTATGATAAATATTTGTTCCCGGGTCGGGTGATTGTGTTAGTGATGTTTATTTGTATCGTCTTTGCCAACCGCGACATAGACAATCCTAGTGCGGGGTGTGAGTGTGTAAGCCTTTATGTAAAAGTTGACCAGAAATATAAAAAACCTCTCCATATTGCGGCAAGCTCATGGAACTAATTTATTTTACTGGCAACGCTTACTTTCGAAACGTCACTTGTAAACTGCTTGTCAGCGAGTTAAATGTCATAGTTTGTTTTATTATTTTCACAGCATAATGTTTGCGAAAATGCTGAAAACTAATAGTCGTGAAAGAAAAGTGGTTTTCTATGTGCTAAAATAAACTATCCTTTAAAATATCATTTATTCCTATAAGTGCGAGGCCGCATTACGGTTTTTTTCACGCGGTTGTTGTGTTTACAACCGCGTAACCGCGCAAAGCGCACACACTACGAATAAAAACCGCGACCATAGAGATAAAAAGTATATAGACATGCTCCATTCCTAAACTTCATACGAACTTTGCCAAAACATGTAGCCATTTGACCTTACCAAAAAATTGCTTGTTATGTTACAGTTCTTGACAGTTATTGAAATTAACAATGAATGACAGTCATGGGGAATCAGATGAAAATTTTCATATCCATAATTATCATAGGCACACTTTCTTTGCATAATCTTTTATTTAGAAAACTATAAATTTTATGCATTAACTTATTTTTGTAAATTAATCAGCTATAAGTATTTGGATGCTTTAGCGACCATAATAGTAAGAGTTGTTTAATAAATACAAAACAGTGACAACTACAAACAATGACTCAACATCATAGAAGACAGTTTATGTACGTAGGTACTCTATGGTTTCTGTCTTCTCGCTGACGCGACGTCAGAAGATTGACCCTAAAGTGCTCGCGCTATGAACATTTTGCCGTCCACGGCTGTGTGTATATATTAAACATGTATAGGAAAGGATGTCCATCCAAAAAATAGAAGGACCAAAAAAGGTTGCAATAGACACAAAGTTACTATGCAACGAACATTGTATGTTTATGTGGCAGGCAGGACTATTATGCTCAAGTACATAATATTATATCGTACATATTGAAATTGTTTCAGTTTGTTATTAAGTTATATAATTTAATTTTTAACGTAGTTTAAGGTAAACATTATGCTGAAAGTAAAAAAAGTGAAAGTAAAATAACTTATATTATATCCCACTAAGTACAAAACTATGTCATCTTATATATCCCAGTCCCACAGCTTATACATATATCCCACTAAGTACAAAACTATATCAGAAAGTACTAATGTAACTAATTACTTTCTGATAGTTTACGTTATAGTTTCTTCTTTTTGTAAAGTTATTTAATTAAAATTAGCAAAAAAATTATGTTTGAACATGGGCGACAAAATGCTCCCCACGCCCATCATTCACGTTTCATGGAAAGGCGCGACTATTCTGGGGTTAATATTGTCATTGTCATGTCTGTTTTCTGTACCTAAGCCAAAGATATAAAAAAATTAAATTAAAAATTAAAAAAACCCCCGACACAAACATTTAAAAAGTAAAAAATAATATCTCTAAAAATAATACGTCGCGTTGGGGGACCGCTCCTAACTACTCATTATCTACGATTTTTTTCATAAGTATCACATGCCTATTTACCCAAGACTTATCATATTTTATCAATATTTTTTTGTGTTAAAGTTAGAAGTAAATGGAGCGGTCCCCCAACGCAACGTATTATTTTTAGAGATATTATTTTTTACTTTTTAAATGTTTGTGTCGGGGGTTTTTTTAATTTTTAATTTAATTTTTATTTTATACTTTTTATAGGTAAGAATATTCTCGATTAAGTCATAAATATTCTCTTACTGTGCCCTTTCATTTGAGACCCCACACGAGTATATTTGCATACATTCGGCTATTCTTCCCCGCTTTTACCCCCCATAACTTTTAAACGGCTCAACCGATTTTCATAAAACATATTTTAAAATATGCGCCCGTAAGTTCCCTTTAATACAAAAAAACTAAATTGAAATCGCTTCATCCGTTTGGGAGCTATGATGCCACAAAGAGACAGAATGAAAATTCTTCCCCCCTTTCAGCCCCAATAACTTTTAAACGGCTCAACCGATTCTCATCAAATATATTTAAAAATACGCGCCCGTAAGTCCCCTTTAATACAAAGAAAACTAAATTGAAATCGCTTCATCCGTTCGGGAGCTATGATGCCACAAAGAGACAGAATGAAAATTCTTCTCCCCTTTGAGCCCCAATAACTTTTAAATGGCTCAACCGATTTTCATCAAACATATCTAAAAACACGCGCCCGTAAGTCCCCTTTAATACAAAGAAAACTAAATTGAAATCGCTTCATCCGTTCGGGAGCTATGATGCCACAGACAGACAGACAGACACACACACACACAGACACGTCAAACTTATAACACCCCTCTTTTTGCGTCGGGGGTTAAAAATAATAAATATGACTACCATATTTTAGGCGCACGAGAAAGGGACATAGTTGGAATGCATAAACCACATACATGAAGTCGTAGTATTTTGTAGGCAGCAGCGAATGGTGCGCGTTACTTACATTTCAATTGTTTTTAGTAATTACGTCCTAAAAAATATAGAATATGGATTTCTGTGCCTTCAAAAAGTGTTTTAATAAATGAATAAACACAAATAAGTCCAAAGGAATCACATTTCCTAAGTAAATAAGTGAGTCATCAATTATTTTCACTATTTTTAAAACAGTACTTCTGTTAAAATGGTTAATGTGATAGAATTACGGTACGCAAAAGCGAGATACCAATATGTATTTTTTTTCTTTTTCTAATATAACAACCAAATTCAACTGCGCGCCAAGTTCATGCACATAGGAATAACCGAATAACGTGCAAATATTTATCGGGAGTGCAGGGCCTATTTAGTATTTTTAAATCCTTGACAAAAACCGCTCGCGGTTTCCGCGTCAATTTGTGTGCTCCAATATAGGGTAGAAGACCCAGTAGTCAGTCTTTAGAGGATTTCTTAATTTGGATCGCGTGTACTATTTTGGTAACCAATGTATTAATAAATCAGTTAACAGTTATCAATAATTCTCAACGTTTTAAGTGAAAATAAGAAAAATATCTAAACCAAAAAAAAGTAATTTTTCTCCAGTCATCAACCTGCAACATCCAGAACTCGGCCGCCTTATACCCACTGCTCAGTTTCTTACACGACAATCAGTCTCAAAGTGTAAACCAACCAAGACAATATAATACTAACGATTAATTAAAAATCATCATCAACATCCATTCGCCTTTCTGCGTCTACTGCTGGACATAGGCTTCCCATAAGTTGCGCCATTCTGACAGTTTTTTAGGTCGTCATACCCTTCCTACGAGACCACTATAGGTCCTTTGTCCAAGACATTATTATTCGACATAAAGGCAGAAAAGGCCGACTACTGGTACAAGTACCTAGGCAAACCGCGAACAAATCTGTAAAAAATCACGGTTTTAAAATCAGTCGCGGGAGGAAACCGCATATGCGGCCGCTTGCTTATGTTCCCTTGAGTTACAAAATTAGCGGTTAACTGTCAAACCGCAAAACCGCCCGAACCGCATACACTATCAGTCGCGGGAGAGCACCGCAAGTGCGGCCGCTTGTATGGCTTTCCTTGAATCACAGAATTACGCGGTTAGAAACCGCGGCGGTTTAGCCGTAATGCGGCCTCGGCCTTAAAACATTTCCGACTTAGTTGTCAAAATGACAATAATAACATGAGCGTTACTATAGTTACCAATAGTTACTGTTGCTTGTGCAGTTGTGCTGTTGCCATAAAAAAGAAAACCTTAGCGCCCTCATGACAGGTTTTTTATTTTCCTGGTCAAGCAATACCTCCTATACTTCTTATGTGCCTAAAAGGTAACAATAATTTTGTTACCAGAAAAAATAAAACGGCAGGGATTAGCAAATTATGAAGCGTTACCAACTGGCAATGTATTATAAGTGATAATGGTAAGCTCGAGGCGCGTGCAGAGTACAATCCATTAACGAGAACAACGAACTGTAGCGGCTGTTTGGCCAGCTGGTCCGTGTGGACTTGTTATGTTCTGATACAGATTCTCTTGTTATTTAACATGGAAAATATAACAAGAAGTTAAATTCATTTTATAAATCTATATAAATAAAAATGGATTGCTGTTCGTTAGAGTCCGAAAAACTCAACAACGACTAAACCGATATGGCTAATTTTAGTCTTGAAATATTCGTGGAAGTTCAGGGAAGGTTGCAGCGATGAGAAAATATGGAAAATATTGCGAGGATAATACTAAAATCGACAATTTTAATTTCCCATACAAATCTTACCTGTCAAACATTTGATGTTCGCCCCGTCGGTTCGGTATTTTTAGAATAATTACATGTAGATCTAAATTAAATAAGGGGTTGGAATCGACAACATATATCCAAAATAGTCGAATTATTGTGTATTTATGATTTAAAACATGCAAAATAACATACACATATTGACATACATGACACAAAATAATGACACTACAATGTCATTTGGTTGTTGTGTCGGGTGCGTTCAGAAATATACCTACTTTGTAAAGTTCGCTTAACTCTTTATCAAATGTCAAATCGCCCCGTGAGGTACGTGAGGTATTACATTATGACGTTACATAGATCTTTCCACGGGACGCAGCAATACATTGGAGGGAGCTGAAGATAACTCCATATGTGTCTGTTTTAATTAAATGACCTTTAAAATAACCATTATTTTTGCTTATACACATTTTTTGAGTTGTTATTTAGCTCTGACCCATCCCAAACAAAAAAAACAAACATCCCAAACATCATTGATAACCACAAATATTACGAATGGTTATGTGAGCGAGTAATCTTGGCAGCTAAGAATAAAGATGTGGATGAACTTCATAATTCAAAATGAAATCATTGGTACCCTTGCATTGGTATCATTGCATTCATTCAAATCAATCGATAGTGTAATAAATGAAGATGAAGCCACCAACTACTAAACTAATTTTTTAAATTCACTGGATGTGCCAGGCTTACCACCGCATAATTTACAACTAAAGGTTGGCTCGGTACTTAGTCATCATGCTTCGAAACCTAAACCAACAAAAAAAAGAAAGCAAAATTATGCAATGGAACGCGTTTGGTGATAAGGAAACTGATGATCAATGTGATCCATGCAACGATTCTAAAAGGAAAATTCAAAGGTGAGGAAGTTCTCATTCCGAGGATAACGATGATCCCAACCGATGTGCCATTTGAGTTTAAACGGCTTCAATTTCCAATTTGATTTGCATTCGCTATGACGATTAAGAAATCACATTAACAATCCTTGAATTTTTATGATCTAGAAAATGCATGTTTTTCTCATGGCCAATTATATGTGGCCTGTTCACGGGTCGGAAAACCACATGCTTCATTTGTATTTGCACCTAATAACAAGACGAAAAATGTCGTGTAATAACAAGTCTATTAACAAGATGAAAAGTATCGGTGCTTTACTGAAGAGTGCAGTGAAAGCCATGCACGGAAATTAAATATGCATGTCGTTAAAATACCCGATTTTATTTCAACTTATATTTTATTTACTTTCTCCTCTGTTATAATGGAGGAATTTGATGCCTCTACTAAAACAAGTGTGAGGAGCGAGTTCTGCAGGAGGGGGTGATAAGTGATCTGCAGAAGCGAGGTAATTAGGACAAAACTGAAAGCTCTTTCAATTAAAAGGAAGATTTCAAATAATCATAATATATGACATAATGTGTCAGAAAAATTTTACGTGGATGTCCGAGCAACACATTGATCTTTAATATTCCTATCTCTATGGAGCAACATTGCGGTAGAATCATTTATTGGTTCATGTTCGGGAAAAAGTATCAGGAGTTATCATTTTTATTTCAGCTTAAAAAGGGTGATGTATGCCATACCAATATTATCATTATAGCCCAGTGTTTGGTGTTGACTTCCTTGAATAATGAATTCTTGAATTTCAGGATGGCTGACTTAAAAAGTCCATTCAGACAGACCGGCTCGGAGAGGAGAGCAGATTTTTCTCGCGATGGAAACCAGAGTTTTGAATAATTGTATTAAGGTTTATTTTGTATGTTCACTTATTTTGTCATTGGGAATGCCTGAACGCGTTTAGTGTGAAATAACGAGAGGAGCCGACTGGCTCCGATTGCGTGCTCTTACTCGCTCTTTCTCGGTCTATGTGAAAGAGTTGGCGTCTCCGCACCGGCAAATTCTAAGCGCATGCGATCCGGTCTGTGTGAAAAGAAAAATACGAGCCGATACTCTCCGAGCCGGTCTATGTGAACGGACCCTAATGGAGGAGTTTTATGCCTCTTCTAAAACAATTGTGAGGAGCAAGATCAGGTGGTGATATGAGATGGGGCGAGGCGAACTCAGATTTGGGGTGCTGGTGAGCAAAGATATAGAGCGGTGCTTTAGTGGACAACAGTGGAGAGATGTGAAGGATCGACGTCAAGGGTCAACATAACTTTGAAAGGAGCAATTCTTCAAGAACTACAACAAGTACAATATCAACGTCATGCATCGGTATACAAATTCAAGACTGCTTCAGAGCGCATGCCTAATGATGGCTACAATGTGACCAGAGCGGATAATCGACCAGCTGAAACACACGAATGCACTTTTATCTCTGCAACAATATAATTATGAAGTTGCAATTAATTTTAAAATAATACGGTTTGATGTTGTCAATATATTCATGGAATAAAACCGATCAAAACACATAAAAAAGTATTTTATTTTGCCCTTTTTCCTATTTGTTATTAAGGAATGTGACATTATCAATTTGCATTAATTTTTTAAATGGTAAACCTGCTCTGCCATTGACTGCTTGGCGGAATGAAGTTCGTCGGGTCATCTAGTTAATATATAATTTTGGACCTAAAATTTTTTCAAGTTTTCTTCGCGGTTAGAATGAAAAATTTTCAAAAATAGAGATGTTGCTCTATCACTGGTATTAGCCAAGAAAGTCGGAATAGTTTGCATGGCAGTTCTGTCGGGTTCGGTTCTATTCTTAACAGCATTTGTGCAACTTCCCAATCAATCACTATCTTAAATAAGTACTGTTATGCGGGGATTGAGTGTTTCAATTTTTCCAAAGATTTTTCTTCTTAATGGTTGTATTTCTTGTATGTAAATAACAAAACATCTAAAATAAGATACATACGTCATACATATTGTACGCAATATTTCGCACCACAATCAAGATTTATGGAATAGGGTCGCTACTCGCTACATTGGTTATTTTATAAAGCTTGTACCTGTGTGAAAGGCAGAAGCTATGGACGTGAAATATAATAGCACAAACATATTTATTATGAAACACTGAATATGAAATTAACATACATACATATTAATGCTGTTATCACGCCGTGTTAGCATGATTTACGATTAGATATGAATTTGTTTCGCATTTTAACACGTATCTCGTGAAACAGAAACCTCTTTGAATAACATCATTGTTATCAAAATACCTATTTAGTCTCAATAACAAGTTGTGTCTGTGGCGTTCGTTTAGTTGTTGTATCTGATAGTTTATCTGAACATAAAACACATGGTTAATGATTTGGACGTGACCTTAATATGAGTTACATGATTATTGTGGGTAATTTGTTTTATAAGCTTTTGTTTGCTTGCAATATTTGTATGTTTTATTCTAGGTATTCAAATTTTGCAAGCTGAATTAGAACTACTTAATTCCTCTTTTTCTACGGTCTTAATATTTTGCGTATATTTAAGTTCTGATGACAACGTAATTTAGTGCAAGTATGAGTGGGTACTACGCTCAGGATTTACTCTAGACAAGGGAACTCTTCAACATTGAAATGACTATCGTTTCGTATACAGTCAGCATTGTAAAAGCGGGTCTTATTTTTTTTCTATACCTACCTCTATTCTATTATATGCTAAATGTGCGCAGGATTCATTTTATCACAATTAGTTACGACGTCACAATGGCCATCAATACCTAACCTAACACCAAATCACGGATGCGTCGTTGCTCTATCATAGAGCTGGCCGCATATTTACTACATCGTATTTGGCAAAACTGTACCAAAGGTTGAGCACCTCGTGTGACGTTGCATGGATAACCTTCGGTGTTTGGCGATGATGTCACGGGACCCTATGGCCCCCGCGGGCCCCATTCACTTCCTCATTGTGCCACGCGGAATGTAATTTAGACATCAACAGTGTCACTGTTATATTTTGTTTATGTGCTCCAATTGTAACGCCAACCTGATAAGAGACAACGAATAGAACTGATATTAATTTTTTTTTTGCACAAAATTTGTAGCTATTATTAATTTTGGTAACTAGGTCAATGATATTAATTCGGTGATTATAACTTCCTTAATAAAGATGGAATATTTTATTACTTTTATACCTACTCCGATAAACGTGTTAATTTTAAGTGCTACCTGCATGTTTCTTGAAATATTTTTTTTATTATCGGGAAACAATTTCAGTAAGTGGAGATACAATAAAAATATTTACAATAAAAAGCTATGAAAATTTTTTAAAGCAATATTTATTAACAAAATATTTATAAATGAGTAAATAATTAGAAGCACACATAAAGCATGAAATAAAAATGTAATTGAAGATATCAATAGGTAAAGCCTAAATAGAGCTTACTATACGAAAAGACCTAAGCACCGATAGATGGTTCTATTGTGTTTCTCGACGAAGATGGTGCCCTTACCTACCTATATACCTTAATGCAGGGCTTGTCAACGACTCCATAAAGCTGAACCCGCCCACATATCAAATCATACCTACTCGTAGCGTCCGTCAGTAAACATTTGTTTGCCCTTTACCTATACCCTCATAAATTTGCGAAATGGAAGTGTTTTTGGTACCAAAAACGGAAAGCTATTACTTTATAAGATTGTTTGTGTTTATTCCGGTCCGATCCATCAAACGGATCCTTTTTTCCGTGTCAACGTTTTGGGTTTGAAAGTTATTTATATAGTTAGAGTTTTGTGATTTTGTATTTTATAAACATAATAAACAATAGTAAGGTACCCTGTATCTTAATAAAATATGTACTCGTAGTGCACATACATAACAATCAATTAAATAATTAGTTTAATATTCATTACACGATTTGTAAGAATTGTCAAGTTGTGTGCATTGAAGCTGCTGGTCTCGGCAGTGAGCACGTCAATTTATCGTGTAATCATTAACGTGTTTTATTGTATCTACAAATGCCAATTGTAGCTACATAAATATTTATATACGTTAATATTTACATAGCTATGTTTAGTACCTATTTACAGTATTTATTTAGATGTAATGAGTATATACTATTTATTTAGATGTAATGAGAGAAAAGGTAAGTTTGTAAAAACTTCGCGAAGTTTTTATGTTTACTGCATCGTTTTTGACCAATATCTATTTTTAATTTTAACATTACTTATTCGCTTTATTATTATTATTTGCGACTCTTCACCAGAGCAGGGCTTAACTTGGAATTATGTGACTTGGATATCTATGTCCGGGAAGCGAGCGAGTGCAATCCTACTGCCAACAAAATATCAAATAGTAAAATTTATAATTCACATGTTTTTGCCCGGCCTGTGCACTCGATAGATAAGAGGTTCAATGACCGTACGCACCCACATACATTGCTATATTTTTAGATAATTGCAATAACAAGAATAAAATTTTATGTCTGTAACATATTATTTCATTTATTATCATACCTACATACCTATCTATCTACTATAATATCATTAAAACTTAAAATTGTCCCATTGCTGGACAGGAATGTCCTCTCACAGTATCGGATCATAGTCCACCACACCACGCTGGTCAAGTGCGTATTTGCCGATTTGACAAACCTATCTGGGGGCACGGCAGTGCCCCCGCGAAGTCGAGCGCAAAGCAACACTGCCGTACCATTCTTTACTGGAACCATTTCGCCGAATTTTCGGGCTCCTATTTGAGAACCTCTGGCAAGGATTAGAACGCTGAAATTCTTGTCATCTAGTAAGCTATAATCACACACTAGAAATCCAAAATTTCAAGTCGGTAGATCATTTAGTTCCGAAGTTATGCTAATGCAAAGTTTCGCATTTTCGACACTGACTGACTGACTCAGGATCATCAAAATAGAACTGGTACTTCCCGTAGACCTAGAGAGCTGAAATTTGGTATAAAGGTAGAGTTTAACGCCCACATATAGGGAAAACTATCAAAACTGGTATCATAGAAGGTCTGGAGTACCAGGTGACCTTGATGAGAAATGGGAAGAGCACAGCAATCTATTGACGCTATCGATCAATCAAAATCAATGTCTCGTAAGTCAATCAGTCCATCATAGCATTCTGCAAAAAGAAGTGAAATCCCACCAAAAACATTCTGTAAAAAAACAGCCAAGTCTCGATAGAGCTGTTAGTTTATGTCTAAAAAGTAATGAAATCTCTAGACCAAGTTGAGCCAAGTCTAAGGTTCCTTACTTGCTATTTCTTATTACTATATGTAATGTTATGTGACTTGGTCGTTAACTTGTACCCACTCGTGTAAAAAATCAACGACTGTTCTATGACTGCATATAACATTTGAGTTTGAGATTTGATATTTTTACTACCTCATTTTTTGGACACATGATGACAATAACACGTATTCTCTGACAAGTTCGGATGCCTGCAGAGTTACATCCTTAACACGTCAGCTTTTCTTTATACGATGAAAAAGCAAGGTAGCAAACGATCGTGCAGCACCAGCCACCCTTCTGCTGCCGCTCATGACAACTGTGACAGATAAGAACAGGACTCATATGAGAACTAGCGTGGCTAGGCGAACTAGCCTACGATGTTGGAATTTGAGCATTATTTGGTTACTAAGCAAGTATGAAGGGCGGGAACTGTTAGTGATAGTTGTTGTTAATTATCGTCCAGATAATCTATCTATATATAGAAGAAGACTGTAACTGATCGCTGTATGTACACGGAAAATATATGCAAAAATTTATAATAGGGCCTATGTAATGTACATTATACGCAAGAGAACGGAATTCACGCGGGAAAACTCCTATGCCCGACCGAAGTCGGCTAACAGCTAAGTACCTATGTAGTTCATACTACACTAGCGGCACGCTATGATGGCCGGTTTGACGTTTGTCCGCTCATGAAGTTCCGTATTAATTGATAACGACTTTGAAGGAAATAATTGTATTACTTTATTGACGATAGTGATGTGCAGAGATTCATAAATTTTATCGAATGTAGTTTTAGGTTTAGGACTCAAAATTTATTTATTAAATTGATTTCTAAAATGTATACAAGTGTAGAAAATGTATGAATATGTTAAAAGCGGAATTAGTACGTCTTTTAAAAGAAAACAAACCAACCAAGATCCGATACGTCATTGACGAAATAGCATTAGAACATGGGCACAGAGTTATACGGTTACCGCCTTACCATTGTGAGTATAATGCGATTGAGTTGGTGTGGGCTCAAATTAAGGGATATGCTGCAAGACACAATACAGAACCCCCATTTACCACAAAAAAAATGCTAAAATTATTAGAAGAAGCTTGTGAACATGTGACTAAAGGAGACTGGGAAAAGGTTGTGAATAGAACTGTTAAATTAATAAGGGAAGATTATGAAAGAGATGTGAAAATAGATAATATTATAGAAAACGAACATATAATTATTAATGTAGGTGATGATAGCAGTGACGACAGTGAAAATAGTAGTATGGACGAATCTGATTAATTATGGCCTTTTGTGGCACCTTTTTTGGTATCTTTTGTATTCATATGTTTCTTGTGTGCATATAAAGTATGTATATTCATTTTCATTCAAATATTCAGTTCGTTCAAATAAATTAAATAAACATTTACATTTTTGTTTTATTAAACCTATTTAATCAGGTACAAAAACAAAACTTAATTGTTTTTTGTTCGAGAATAAATTGACATTCCACATCACTGTTGTAATGTGTCAAACCGGCCATCATAGCGTGCCGCTAGTTAAGGGCGCATTCGAAAAGAACGCTGGTTACCGGCGCCGATCTGCCAGTAGGTTTGGGCCGTTTGGGTAAAAAATATCGATATATCAAAATATCAATATTTTTTCAGATTTAATATTTATTTATTTAAAGCTCTGCTGTCTGCTCATGGATCGCATCATGTACCTATTTGACCAATCCGATTTCTTAAATTTAGAAAAAGAGTAGGTATGCAGTAGGCTATATGGGTTTAGTTTCTTTGCTTCAAACACAAACAAAAATTACAATCTATGACCTACTTGTCTATGACAATGACACTGCTTGTTGGTTTGGTTGGTAAAGTGCCACAAACTAATCTGACCCGGTAAGAAGGGCATAATAATTGCATATTGGGAAAAAATATCGATATATCGAAATATCATATACATTTAATTTAATTTCAGATACATTTGGAAAACATCGATACGATAAAATATGTTTTTCCCATTTGCCCATCCCTGTCCCTATCTGTCAGCACTTATCGGTATAGTCTATGATCCGAATCTAAATCGACATTCATCGGGTTGATAAGAGAATCAAAATAATTTTATAATAAATTTCGTATATTAGAAAATATATTAAAAATGGGTAGACAACAAAAATCCTGGACAGAATATAAGTAGGTATTAGTTTATACCACTCTTTAGTATTGAACAAATATTTCTTAGTATTTTAAATGATTTTTTTGTGTTTAATAAATCTGATATTCATTTATTACATATTAATAAATCTTTTTAAATACTAAGAAATATTTATTAAGCACTAAAAAGTGGTTTCTAATAAATTATTTGTTAAATATTAACAAATATTTTTAACTATCAAAAAAGTTTCTATCAGTGTGTTTGATTTTTTTATAAACCCGATGAATGTCGATTTAGATTCGGATCTTAGACTATACCGATAAGCGCTGGCAGATCAGCGCCGGTAACCAGCGTTCTACATGAATGCGCCCTAAGAGTCTCGTTGTAAATCGGTCACAAATAGGTATATTGCTACACTTGAACACTAAGGTCCGCTTCCAAAAGTGTAACCGGTATTAAATCTTTATAATTGGAACACAATTTTACTCCAGGCTAACCAATGAGATATTTATTACATTGTGCGCGATATGTCGTAGACATATGGATCTAATTGTTCTAAACTTGCTATAAGCAATCCATTATTTTGCGTTATATGAAGATAGGATGGATTTATGTGTTATCATCGTGTCATACATATTTGTTTACACATGAACGCACCAGATTCAAAGATCTGGAAAACAAGAGAATACATGTCGATATATTCTATTCATCGGTGTACACTATGTACATATAATGTAGTATGTACTTACATATATACGTGTACCGAAGCGTCTTCTCGTCGGTTGAATAATAAATGAAGTGTAACAAATAATTATGTTGTTACTTGTTAGACTATAGGCGCATAAGTTATCCGTTGAAGTGTAACTCATTAAAGTGATTCAGGTTCGATTCCCAACGAAGCAGAAATTTGGCATTTAAGTGGGAAAAACTCCTTCGGCCGAACAAAGTCGCGGGGTCAGCTCGTTTATATTCCAAAAACGATAAAATAAATCTAGCTGACAAAGACAAAGTCCCATATAATATACACAGATAGGTACAAAATTTTTGTAAATTAATGAAATCGCACATCGAGATAACGAAATACCTACTTATCAAGTATCAAGACATTCTGACATTTTGCCAAGTTTCGCAGAAATCCGGAAAACGTTAATTTATATAATCTCAAACAGAAATTTTCCTAATTCAAAGGAAACCTAACATATTATGTATTACGTGTTCATTACTTTACATTTCTATTTCTTTGATTTGATATAATAATGACTTGCCCAACTAACAATCCCAGTCCCAATTTAGTATTATTTGTCCACAAAAATAATATATGAAATTAAATTACATGCAACTTCTACAGTAGCAGCTTGAAAGGCAGAATATACGCTGAACTATCCTGTATCCACGACCATCTAATATTTTAATCACGGTACGCAATTTATTTCTTCCGTCTTTCTTGGTCTACAAACTTTATGACTCTTTGAGTGTTGTAGGGTACATACAAGAATCTAAAGTGATGTCCATGGGCGTTGGTCACCATTTAACACCAGGGCTCATCTGCTCGTGGCTTCAAATTTCAAATACATACATATAGAACGTTATAATGACATGAATTACAGTTCATTATGACAAATTTACAAAAACCCATCCTACTAAACCTAGTTCTGTTGTTAACGTATTAAATAAGGAACACGAGTGTGGCATGTGTGAGCATGGCCTTTTGTCAAATTGATGGACCTGTGTGATTAAGGTCACGGCTGTAGAATAAAGCCTGTTATAATAAGGACCTTGTTACTTGGCTCGAAGGACCAATTTAAGTTTAAAGCGCCTGGACTACTTCCTGTTTTTCAATTGAGGAAACGCTATAAAAATTAGTGTGATAAAAGTAATTGATTTATGGTTGAAATCTGACGTCCAGAACGAATACGTTCAAATTGCTCTTACGCTGAGGTGGCGTCATGTCAGTTATGAAGTGGGATGTAATCTTTATCTTCCCAAAAAATTGCTTTGCTTTACTTTAATAGGTAGGTACAATAGTTTTGTGAACGATTTAAATGGTCTTGGTTACAAGAAAGGTACCATATTACCAGAATTCAAAAGTATCATCGGGGTAACTCATAACACAAAAACCTTTGACGATCGCGTAGTTTAGCTAGTGACAGCGAGGTTGCGTATGTATACTCTAAGGCTAAGGCCTCCTCAAAGATGATGAGAGACCCGTGCTCAGTAGTGATAGTGAGCCATTAAGGGTTGAAGCCAACCCACCGACCATTACCGACATGACGGCAAATAGTCGCATCATTATAACAATACAGTACAATACAAATACAAACACTTTCCAATAATACGGGAATTGAATAAAAAATAAAGACAATAAAGCAATCGGCGGCGGTTGTATTGTATTGCTCGAGGCGAATCGTTCTTTCTCGATTAGATTCGAGATCCATAAAAACATTATTATTCCCGAGTGGTCCCCGAGTACAATTTGATCAAGTGGCTTTCGTCGGTACAATTTTTTCGATTAATTAATATCACAAACCGTAACATCGTACGAGAAAAACCGTAATTACTTTTGTCATTATTATAAAATAAGATTAATTAGAAAAATAAATATTAATTAGAAAAATAATATAAATAAAAAGTTCGGTAACGTTATGCGTTGTCCTGTTAAGTTTTGTGTCTTTTCAGACAGCAGATTTGTGGTTAGACAAGAGGTTTTCTTGATAATTAACATTAACCTACTTTGTAGAATCGTTAGAAATTTTTACGTAAACAAATATATTTACAAATGTCCTTTGTCTTTGAAGACTTTTAAAGACCCATTAAGCGTTTGAGTAAATAAACAATTGTTAGCAAATTATTTATTATTCATTGAGGCCTTTATTGTTAAATATTGTAAGACGACATTATAATCAAACTGTACAACAAAGACTTTATTTTTATTGCCTTCAACAATCACACTATTTGACGACCCGGATGGCGCAATGGTTAATACGCCGGATTGTTGTTCAGAGGGTCCTGGGTTCGATTCCCAGCGAGGCGGCAATTTGAATGATGAGTTTAAATTTCAGTTCTCGGTCTGGGTGTATGTCCATGTCTTGTGTGTTGTCCAAGGCACCCACGACACAGGGGATCCTAGTGTGTAGGGCTTTGAGTGTGTAGCGTGTAAGACACGTGAATGTGCTACTCCACCTAATTATGCCCAAATAAATGTTATTGTTATTGTATTATTTGCAGTGTTATATTTAAAACAACAAAATAAAAAAAAACATCTCTAAATCTCTTAATCGTGGCAGTTATGGCGCGGCGTGCGTAGCATCATAAATTAAACTTAATTTTGTCACTGGATGAATTCTTTGTGTTCAATGATAATGTTGAGTCTGTCGCCTGGTTATATTGTAGTACATATATAAAGTAGCCAAAGGAAGTAAAACTATAAAAATAAAAAATCCCCCCCCCCCTTCCAACCTATAGGCAAAAGATAATTTAAATGAAATGAATTTATTCGAAGTTGGTTTTAAAATTTCAATGGAAGAACTACGGCATCGCCTCAACAAATCCCTACCATGATTGGTCCCAAAAGTAGAAACAAGATTTTTCGTGCTCATATAAATTTGTGGAGCTTAAACTTGTTCCATAACATTGCTATTGTTAGAAAACATTGTACAATAAAATAAAATGTTTATTTTTGGCGCACAATGCTACGCGAATAAATATTTTAAACTGAAACGGATACGATGAGCCCTTCCTACAGAAATTATTTAGACGCCAACATGAAATAACTTCGGGAAAGAAATGAAAGTTAAGATATCAAGCATGTTTAATGTTTATAAATAATATAGCATATAGCATTGTTTTGATTTTATTTAAGTTGATAAGAAATATAACCGAACATGGACATCAGTAACAATAAAGGTATAATTAACTAAATATTGTTATAATCATCCCAATATAATATAGTGGGCAAACAACAAAAACAATTACACACCACTGTCAATCTAGGTAAAACAACTTGACGAATCTAGCCGGGTTTCATCTAAAAACTTGTTTTCGATATATCGGCGTAAAAAAGATCGTGAGTACCGCTATCAAAATTAAATGACTCAGAGGCGTAAGTGGATAAATCGGCTGTCGTGCGTGATCAACTCCTCAATTCAGTAATTATACAATTGGATTTAGGTACTTACTCTAAACCATCAATCTATGTCGATGTCTGTTTCAATTTATCAGGTTAAGCTTGATGGACTGTTAGTTCGATAAATACTCAAAGGTTAATTGATTACGGAACGAGGCCATTTGATTTGTCGAAAATTTATAACTGGCTGGATCATCTCATTATCATCTTTCGTATCCAAGGTTTTTACGTTGACACGTAGCGTCGTAGAACCCTGAATGCACTCAAAAGTGTATGAACCATAGGCATGAAAAAGTAGCAAACAAGTCTTGCAAGTCAGATCACCGTCGCTTAAAGACCTGCGGAACTCTACTCTATTGCGTCAATGCCACGTCGCCGTCGCGTCGTCGGGCTTATAAGAGAAATTAACACGCTTTTATTAACTTCACCTGTATGTTTGTATGTTTGTATGTAACTTTACTCCATTTTCTTTAATATCTCCGGTGCCCAAAGGTCTTCTTGCTTCAAACTTATATAGCATCTGCAACTAATTATTCCCTAACTTTCTATACCATTTTCACGAAAATCCGACCACAATTTTCCGAGAAATAGCTGTTTTTCCTCATTTTTTTCTTAATTTTATACCTATACTTCCTTTAATATCTTCCGTGCCCCTCAACCGTTGTGCTTCAAACTCATAACTAACTTAAAGCTAACTGATCCCTAACTTCCTATACCTTTTCCACGAAAATCCATCGCGAATTTTCCGAGTTACAACTGTTTTTCCTTGATTTATACTAAATTCGTTCATTTTAAACCTACATTTCTGTTAATATCTTCCGTGCCCCTCAGGCGTTTTGCTTCAAATTCATAACGCACCTATAAACAGTTGATCCCTAATTTTCTAGACCCTTTCCACGCAAATCTATCGCGGATTTTCCTAAAAATAGGCGTTTTTCCTAACTTCTTTAATTTCCACCTTCCCTAGCCTATAACTTCACCTGTATGTTTGTATGTTTGTATGTATGTTTGTATGTAACTCTCCTTCGCATAAAGAGACTACCATAATGATATTATTACACGCTTTATATTAGCTTCACTTGTATGTTTGTATGTTTGTATATTTGTTTGTAACCGACTTCTTTGGACGCGATTTTGACCCACTTTAAATGGCCAGATTTCGTTCAAACTTTGTAGATTTATCGAGTTCCGATGACATTACACTATTTTGATAAAATTATTCCAATTTTCAATATGCAAAATAAGATTTTAATTTTTTTACTCTCACACTACTGCCATCTATCCATTTGCTACTGCCATCTACCCATATTTACGGGCAACTAGCTGTAACTGCGTATTCAGTTTGACTGCGTACATTACGTTTTACTAGATGGCGTTGTTCTTCTGTTTATTTGAATTCTAAGTTGTCACAGTAGATAGATCGATAGAGACCAAATAATAGTTTAAAATTATAAAAACAAGCTATTATAAATAAACAAAACTAAAAAGTCGAAAATAAATAATAGTTAAAAAAAACTAAAAAACACGCTTTTTATAGAATACTGAACTAAAAAAATAGAAAATAAGTTTCAATAAATTTAAATTAAGAATAGTGTTAAAAATTTCAACAAACATGAATTAATAATAGTGTAAATAAAGAAAATATTTTATTTAAAAAAAAGCGTGGGGTGCATGGTGTCATTTTGATAATATCTTAAAAAGCACCCCACGCTTTTTTTAAATAAAATATTTTCTTTATTTACACTATTATTAATTCATGTTTGTTGAAATTTTTAACACTATTCTTAATTTAAATTTATTGAAACTTATTTTCTATTTTTTTAGTTCAGTATTCTATAAAAAGCGTGTTTTTTAGTTTTTTTAAACTATTATTTTTTTGAGAAACCCTATATGATAGTGCTTTGGAAAGAGCTTAAAAGGAAGCTTATTTCACAATTCCCGATAATTTAAAGTTTAGATTAATATCTAAAGTTTTTATCTTCGTTATTCTCCGTTGAATAAGCTTACAATTACCACGCAGAATGTTAAATAATATTCCGCGTGGTACGACCATTCGTATGTCTCGTAGAAGTCTATTGTTCTATCAATAAGTCTGATAAAAAATCCCCGATGCCATCACTGCCGTGTCAGTAGGTAATGTGTTTATATTGTTTCTGTTACGGTAGGTCCTTGACTGACTTGTTATGGTAGGTTTAAAGTATCGTGCTTCCGTCAAGGTGCACATAAGCTGGTCTTGTTTGAAGTGATTGCCTACTGGCCCGATTCTTGTGATAAAAAAATACTTGTTATTGCCTACTAACCTTCAAAATTTTTTCCATTGCATAAACGTTAAAACCAACGGCATGTGTTTATGGTTATTGCAGATATAATATGATAACAAATGACTAATAGAAGATTAGTCATTTGTTGTTTGATCTTATGGAAATTAAACAAATTAATTCGATATGGTACATTTATTCTATGAACGTGGAATAAATTCGGTCATTTTTGAGTCGCAAACCTCAAAAACACTTCCAATTTTCCGTTCAGATTACTTCAGATATTTCATATTACGATATCATTACCACAGTAAAAACTTTACCACAATAAAGGGTGAAGTTTAATGCAGGAATTTAGGTTAAGTTTATTTACCAAGATAGTGGGCATAATATTGTTTTAATTATTCATAACGACGGATTCAAGATGGTAGAGCTGTCAGCAGTAACACAGAATAATTATAATATACAGTAGCAGGATACACGAGTTGGGTTCAATAGCACTGAGATGGTTTTAACACGGTCCAAATTTTGAAAGGTTTGCATACACCTGCTAATAAAAAATATGCTAATTAGCATGCTCATTACATTAACAATATATATGTAGATCCATTTTCTTGAGATTAGCATGGGTACTCCTTTTAAGTGCTCATTCATCATACAATACATACTCCGATGTCACTTATTATGTAAATTTTTGATACGCGTGGACCGGTTCTAGAATTCAAAAAGGCGTTGAATAAAATTCTCTAACAAGAAGACAAAGATTCAAATTCAATGGCATTTAAAGAATTACGTAATGCGCGAATAATCTCTTATAAAAAAATTATACAAAAATACAATAAAGATTTCGACGCATTTAAAGAATCACTAAAAGCGCGAATTGTCGCTTTTTATGATAAAAACGTATGAGTTATGAACTGTATGATATTATATCCATGGCTTCATGTCATGTCACTTTAAGAAACCACGGTAAGCGGATGTCACTCGTGGACGTTAAATCAAGAAGATTAAACATTTACCAAAGGCTAACCTTCTTATCGAGCAGAAAATCGGCGAGAACAGGGCGTGTCTATAGGCAGTACACCTTGGTGCTAAATGGAACTGTTTACTATTATTTCAACAGGTTGCTCTAAGCGGTGCCGCAAATACAAGATACAAGCGTAATTGTTGATCCGCTATCGACAATATCACACGATATACCGGTTCGGAAACCGTGGAAATTGTGATATGCGACACCATCTAGATCTAGGTAGGGGATATTTTTCGCCTAGTTTGCGTAATAGAGTCTTGTCCAAGGTTTCGCGTCCTATATGCAATAGAAAATAGTTCACTTAAAGCACCTTTGCCGATATTGGCCTAAACTTCAACATTCACCCTGATTTTGGGAGCTACGATAGGCGTGGAGTGCAGCGGATTTCACGTTTTAGTAACTAATTTTTTTAATGATTTCCTATGAGGTCAATTTCTGTCCCGAGGTCTTATGCATCTACAAATTAATATACTTATCGTTTGATCGCCGCTAACTCCTTTCATTTAGACGTCAACTTTATGAGTTTTTGAATTAATAAACCAACGCAAATAAAATTACCACCTCATCGTTGCTATGAGCGGCGCCGGCGGTCGGTGATGGAGGCTGTCTCTAACGGCATTACGCAATATTTACCCGTAAACTTGTTTAACGTAATAGTTAACACGTTATTGACACTTTTGGTGCGTATATTATTATATTAAGGTTAATGTGCGTAGGATTTACTTGAATATGTAGAAACAGCACAAAAAGGATTTTTGTCATCATTGGCAAGGACGTTTAAAAATAATTCCGCGGAGGTAGGTTAGGGGATTATCTGTTATTGTTATATTGAAATAATGAGTTTTTTTCATACAGGACTTACCTGAAATGGTATTAGGTAGTCGCAAAAGTCTCTCATAAGTGTATTGAACGTCGACAAAATATTTATACTTGTGACACTCTTGTAGCCTAGTTGAAAGTAACCTGCCTGCGAATCGAGGGGTTTCCGGGTTCGATTTCCATTCGAGTTCGATTCCATGCCTCAATGTGAGTGTGTAAGCGACTTTTTTCTTCTATCTGGAGTTGAAAACCAGAAGGCCACAAGACGGAAAGGAATAGGTTAATGGATTAGCAGGTTCATCGTCCGGTTCCAAATTTAAGGAGCTCCTTGACATATCTAAGTGTAATCTAGTCGTTATCCGTGCGATATCGCCGGTATCGAGAGAACCGGTGCGGTGTGGAGTGTGGACACGAGGTGGTATTAGTGTTCGACGTGATACCGACGTGCTGTCTCCGCCGGCGCTGATAGCTGCCGATTACATTTGGGTACGGCCTTGCGTGCTTGCAATCTTGCATCCTATTGTACTTACTTTTTTAGGTGTCTTTATGTGCCGATCGGTTGGAATGGTCCGTAGTTTTACTAATTGCCGCGTTTAGACATAGCGAATTTTTTTTATATTGTGTGCACTAACTTAGAGCTACCCACAGGCAAGCTATTCCAATCTTCGCGGCACGCATAAGGCACGAAATATCCAGAATAATATTAATCTACTGTGGTTTTGAACAGCAGAAAAACGAGAAGTCTAACTGTGTCTGAGTTGCTATCTGAGCTTTGAGGGATATAGGCTAATACTTTCTGTACCTTCCAGGGCCCAAGTTTCGTAACTAACTCATCGCAGCTGTCTCGGAACAATAGAGCAGGAACTAAGTACAAGTTCGGATTTATATCTACGATTCGATCGAAGGTCACATCACCCATTCCCACTCGTTGCAATTGTTACGAGTTTATGTAAATCGTACCGGTTTGTACGGTTGCCGGCGTCTGGTTAGATAGAGCGCTGTCAACGTTCTATTTAATGTTGGAGACATACAACAGGGTAACAGGCCACAGAGCCTACGTAAAAAATCACACTTTAAAAAACAAATTTCTGAAAAAACATTACAAATAATGTTCATAAGAAGTGGAGACAATAGACAGCTTTATTGCTATGAGCGGTCTCTTTAAGGCAAAGCCGCCAGTGGGTTATTCTCAGAGTACTCCGTTCTATTGTTCTGAAAAGATAAGAATCTCTTACATTGATTCTCAAAATACTCCGAAAAATTGTTACTAAAATTAAATACCTTTTTTTAATTCTCATCCTCATCCGCAAGGTGTTACGTTTATTCTCAATATCCTCTGACGATAATTTTCGTCAATTCTCATTCTCCTCCGAGCGTTAAAAATACAGTCAGTCAGATCAATACAAAGATATTAAAAAATGGTCAATTAATTGTACGCCAGTCGCCAGTTCAAAGTTACATCGCCCAGTCGATCGCGATCTCTCAGAAACGCATTCTTAGCGCGGCCAGATCATAAATGCAAATTACTCGGAGTTGAAATTGTCGCAAACAGTGACTGTTCATTTCGTTAATTTTATTAATTTATGGCATAAATGTTGTTTACGTTTGTAATTGGCACATGTATGAACCTGTATAAAATGTAGGTACCTATCTATATAGATATGCACCTACCTACTTGAATATATTGGGTGTATAAATAATTGAATAAGTCGGCTGCGTACTACGATCTACGATAAATGATTGCCCCCAAGGCCTGCAAAAAATTTGTCAAAGATATGAATCCCACAAGCAAAGCAAGGTAATAAGGACTTGCTTTATATTTCAAAATAAACCGTATTATGAAAATTCAAATAAACAACCATACGACTAATCAAAAGTGTAACGTCCCTGGCACTGACCGGGAGCACTCATTAGTTCATTACTCACTAGGTAAGAGTGAGTGACGTTTTCACGTCGAAAATGTATTTTGACATAACGACGTACGCAAGAAGCGAGTTAATGAGCGCAGGTCGGTAGCAGCTCTAAGTATTTTACCTCTTGACTCTTGAGGTAGGAAGGAATAGCTCGGGATACCGAAATAAACGTAATCTACCTACTTACTACCTCGTATGTGATATTTCAAACATAATTATAGAAGTTTGGTTTTGTACTTGCCTACGAGATGTTAATTATAACTTGTTTCGGTATGAGCAATTTCATTATATTAAAAGTTCTTAATTATACATTAGGTAATTTAGAGCAGTCATATGGGTAAACCAAACAAAAGCTACATTTAAATACCTATGTTATATGGGTATAATAATATATTTGAGTATAATTATTATAAAACCTTACTCCAGGCTGATTAATTAAAGCGTTAATTAATTATATTACGGGCTTCGGTCGGAAGTTGTCTTCCATCGTTACGAAAAATCGCCGTTCATTTACTTGAGAAAAGACAAGAAAAGTAAAATAAAACTAATTATTAGAGTTAATTTCTTTGAGACCCATGTAACTTGGTAATGTTATACAAGAAGGTCAATGTGAATTAGAGTTCAATCAGTGAGTGTCACGTTGTATCAAATTCGGGTCTTCCTAACTGTCATGGATTGACTTCGCAAATAAATTTAGCGACATAAGTGACACCTCGCGTCGGCGAGAGTTCGGATAAAGTTTCGTGAGATTTGGACGGGAACGACCTTATCCCTGAGGAAGAAGGAAAAATTTGTATGAGTATAAATAAAAAATTGCGGTCACCATTTAGGTACTATTACTGATTTATATTACGTTTAAGAAGGAATGTCAGCCAAGGGGTTTGAATGTGGAACTTCGGATGAAGGGGCCTGTTTTCGGATTCTGCACGTCTTAAAATGGAAGTTCGTGTTAGATATTAACTTGTTTCATCTAAGGAAAACATCCTTTGTAGGATATTTTTGAGTTTTACATTATGTATTTTTTATGGAGTTGAGATAGCAAATGAGCAAGAAGCATCACCCTTCCGCTACCACCCATGACAACCGTGACCGACCTAGAACAGGGCTCAATTAGTAAGTCTCGTTCGAATTAGGTCACAGATGCGTTGCCACCCTTGAGGACTGAGATGGTCGTATGTGAAAAAGTGCAATTGGCTTCCATAATTCTCAAACGTATGAAGGCTACCAATTTCACTTGGCGAGCTTAGTGGACTATGGGATATATGTAGTATTTGTCATAAGGTGTGAAAGAAAACCCGAGCCCAGCGGTGGGAAAATTATGGGCTGCAAGTTGCACCAAAACAAAACACGTTTAAGAAATGAATAAACGCCAATAATCACATTAAATACACAAGTATGGCTCAACATGTGAAATATGCTGTCTCCCACATACTATAATAAAAGTTTACCTCATCGACCCACTAGAATACTAACGATATAAAAATAAACTACCTACTTGTATATGTTGCTCATCATAATATTTTATATTTCAACCGCTTCGCCCATAGGCATCGACGTAATTTATTGCCTGTTTTATTTGATATGCCTGGCCATATCAGATTCACCAATTTTAGTACTTATTACGATATTTTATGGATAATTTGAAAGATTAAAGGTATTAACATCATCTTTCAAATTATAAGGAATCTATACCCGTATCGGACAGAATTAAATTCGCCAATTTTTGTATATACCTATATCATTAAAGTTTTCTTAACAATAATATAAGTTACTTTGTATAACATAATAAATTCAGTTATTTTTCCGATGATCGATGACAGCTATAGATAATGCAGAAGGTAGATGTAATTTTATAAGCTTTGATGTTCCATTTTTGTGATTTTAAAATGTTTGATTTTTTTGATTGAATTGATGTCTAGAGGATTTGTTTTTGTTTCAGTAGGTATTTTGAAAAATTTGTGTATGATAACATTTTCGGTGCATTTTTCTATGCCTATCCACTTACAATTCCGTGACTTAGGACTTTAGGTGACTGTCTAAAACTAGTCGAGCTTTGCAGAACATAAATAGAGAGTACATAAAGCTAGGCACTAAATATACAAACATCCAAATGATTTATTTATTAGGCTGTCCAGTAAAAACATGCATATTCTTTTTATGATACCCTAAACTCTTCATTTCCCTTCTTTTTATTTATTCCCGGCGCTTATAGTAGCCGTATTTTTCTCGTGAACTAATGGACGTACTTACGAATGCGAACAGTCAAAAATAACGCCACACCACAAATAGGTCGTTTTATTGCGACACGGTGTTTACAATCCGCATGCTCTAGTGTTCTGTGGTTCTGTGCCAGAGAGAATCTTCTCGTTTATAAAAGATTGATTTCTATTCCGCCGCTAATGCATTAGGATATATTCGGATAGGATACGGATTCTTCATGTAAATAATTAAAATTATGATGAGGAGGGTTTCAGTGACACTAGTGTTTTTTATTTGTTTAGAGGTCAAAAGCTTTGGCCAATTTTTATTATAACGTCAGTCGTTTTGTCTTAATTAAACTTATTTAAAGTGTTTATTATATATTTCCATATGTTTACAACATTAGATATAGTTCGGTTGATAAAGCAAAAAATTTCATTAACGCAGTAGCGTAATTTTCACTTTTTCCTTGAAGACATTTTAATCAAAGGTAGGTACATTGATTCAGGTAGATTCTCAATCCTCATGTTAGTTGGTTTCACATAGCGAACGAGTATGAAGCATCACCCTTCCGCATCCCAAAATGAGAACAGGACTCAATTCGGGACGAGGATAGTTAAGGTCAAAACTCATTCGTTAGTTTCAACTATAGATTATTAAAAAAGAACGAAAGAAAACGTTCAATAAATACTTATCTTAAATGTATTTAATAAATATATATTTAAAATTTAAACGAAAATATTAGAAGCAATAACACTATCTCTCACCCAACGCTTTCAAAATTTTCGGCGTGTATCCGGCGTATCTCCATTTTACTATCTAGTCGCACATTGAGTGGTAACTTATAAGGCGATACGATAATGCAAACAGATTTAGATTCGACGCCGTGTTCATAAATTGAGTGGATGTGGAAATCCGAAATACGTATTCTAAGCGTTATATTTACGACGGACCGCCTCTCTTGCTCCAACTGTTGCCGACACCTAACCCTTAGTTTCTTTCTTTGTTATTGCTAACTATTGGAAATATCGGATTTTCTTTGACTCATCTCAGTAGTTAAAAATAAGCCATCGAAGATTTAGGATTACAGAACGCATTGTCCAAGAACAGCGACTACTTATGATAGATATTGAATATAATATTTATCTACTTTTGTATAATTTAACATGTTGTTGATTATAAATTTAACATGATGTTTACGGATGACCGATTTACAAATAACGACCTGCCGGATTGTGTCTCTCCATACTCCATCAAGGAGTAATTACGGTATTTACTGTTATGTAAGCAACGAAACGTCGGCTGTACAGTACATCCCTATTAAGTGCCTGTTCAAACCATAGGACTTGGTAACGATAAAAAGCAAGCACACCTATGGGGAAATGGGAAGCGGGCGAGACCCAGCGATATTTGTGTAGAAAAGTGGAAACAATCAATGTTTTTGACATAGTTTTGGTACGTAGTATGGACAGTGTCTGTCACTAGTGGTTAGATGCACGAATATTCTCGGATATAATATAATATAACATTCACACTTGATGCTAAATGTTGTTGATGTCAATAAAATTATTATGTTCTGTAAAAATTTGCGACCTCTCACCTCACGTCACTAGCCATAACCATTAAAATGTGTTTTGAAGAACGAGTAACTTAATACAGAAAAAATAAACGAATAACTACTCAAACGTGCTCAAACCGTGGGAGTATGAGTATTTCGTTATACATAATATTATGTACTGTATTAGGTTAGGTTGTCCGTTTCGTTATTGTTTTATATTATCGCGTTTGTGTGAATTGTAATATTTTTGTGTATACTTCGTTCAACACAATACTCATAAGCGGAACAAAAGTGCGACAACAATGACGATAAACGACAATAGCTAATGAGCTACAGTCAACAACTCCACGTGGAGAGTACACTAATAAATAATTACGTAAATAATAAATGAATTTAACTAACTATAACTACATGTTGTGATGTGAGCATGTGAGTTGTGAGTATCTCGCGTCATTGTTATCTTGGCGGAAGCGGTGTCGGCACGTGGACGGCGGGCGACAAGACGCTACACAGACTGATGTTTGTAGTATGTGTGTATGTAACTATGTATATGCAGGGCCGTCGCTAGATGCATGAAAGCCCGCGTGCAATACCGTTTTGCACCCCCCAACCCCCGTCGTCGCTTCAAGAAATCGATTAATTTTATAAATCCGTGGTCCATTTGCGACCCCGCCGGCCGCGCCGCCTGCGTGCATTGCACTCCTTACACCCCCGCTTACAGCGGTCCTCTCTTGTGTAATAATACAATCGATTATTATGTAGGTACATCCATACTAATATTATAAATGCGAAAGTCTGTCTGTCTGTCTGTCTGTCTGTCTGTCTGTCTGTCTGTCTGTCTGTCTGTGACGTTTTCACGGCTAAACCACCGGTCCGATTTGGATGAAATTCGGAATGAAAATAGTTGAAGACCCAAAGTCACACATAGGCTACTTTTTTTTTCTAAAATCAACCCCTAAAGGCTTGAAATAGGGGATGAAAGTTTGTATGAAAAATCTAAACCGCCTGACCGATTTCGATGAATTTTCCCAGGAAGATAGTTGATGACGTACCCCTTTCCCCACATCCCCGGTTCGCGATATAAACGAATTTCACGCGGGCGAAGCCGCGGGCAAAAGCTAGTAGGTAATAATTCGTTCCAGAAAATTCTACACCTAAATAGTACTTACAAGGCATTACAAGGTGTAATTAGCAATTAAGGCGCTACAACCGAAATACGTAAAACCGAATGAGCGGAGCTCAAAAACAGAGATGGAATGATTTTATATAAAGGCAAATAGTGAGATAGCAATGGTTTATTTTAGTTTTAATATAATTGACGTAAGTGTCAATTGCATTTTAATTTTTTCTTTGAAAACTGTTTCGGTTTTTGAGTTTTTCATTCTTATGAAAACTTAGCTTTGATAATTTACTATGTTTCAAAAATATTTTCATCAACTAATTATTAAAACTTTTGCAGTAAACTTGAAAACCAAAACTATTTGGACCTAACTTTAAATTTTTTTTCTATCGAGGAAACTTCTCATTTTACTGGTTTTGCTCTTATGAGATTGTTTATTATATAGTGAAGATACATATATCTAAATATCGGAGATATAGACAGTAAGCTTTAAAAATAATCTTAGATTTAAAAGTACCATATTTCGGATGTAGCCCCTTAAGTTAGGTTGACGAAAACACGTTCGTAATCGTTACCTTGACTGACACGTGTCGTGGTCGTGTCGTCAGAACTAGGAAGCGTTTCTCTGGGCGGATTGGCGCGCGCTCATTTATATTATATGCACAATGCGTTTGCTAGTTAGTATATTTGGCAAGTGATCTCCTGGGAACAGTCGATCTTCTGTTTCTTACGACTTCCCATTCATGTATATTAATTACTAAAACGTCCTCGATTCGCGTCGGGCCACTTAAATATTTTTCCCATTTCAACCCCTGCCTGGGGGGTTGGTTTTTGAGAAAAAATAGGTAGCTTGTGTTTGAACTTGCTTCATTGACCATCTTCCTGAGAAAATGAATCGAAATCGGTCAAGTGGTTTAGATTTTCATACAAACTTTCAATTCAACCCCTAATTCAACCCTGTAGTCTTAGTCTTAGTTTTCAACTATTTTCATTCCGAATACCACTCAAATCGGGCCGGTGCGGTGGTTTATCCGTGAAAGCGTAGCAGACAGAGTAACAAGTAAATAGGCTTTTACTCAGTTACTTCGCTTCATCTCATGACTAAGTGACGACGCATACCGTCTGCTGGGAACGCACACCTACTACTGCTCTAACGTATTAACGTACCCATAAATAATAAAATAGATACGCGTAAACTGTGCAAAATACTACGCTTAGGGGATTCAAAAATTTAAAGCGCGGTGTCTTTTCTGTGTACATTTTCTAGTCGTGCTTTATTCTTGTTGATTTCTAATCAATCTTCTTGTTAAATAGTTTTATTAACTCTACACAAAAAATGTTTCTTTATCTGGTAAAATGACCCGAAATTGGTACAATCGGTGCCTCTATCCCACCTAGGGTAAATCAAAATTTGTCAACAGATTCTAGAGTAGAACTACCGCGCAAACTATGACATCGAGTACCTACTGGGAAAGACGTTCCGATACCGGATAGGGGACTGCCAATAATATGATGTAGTAATTAAGTGAGCACTGCATTATATTAATATAATTGTTATTCTCTCGTCATCGGATGTGTCTGCCAGCTCTGATTGATTGTTCATTAAACTCCAACGACATGAATTCATGTCACGAATGCCATAGTACGTTCACTTCGCTGGAATCCAAAGGCAAGCACGGACGTTCGATGAAACGTCACCGGTATTGACGAATATTGTTGGTACTCATAAATGTTTTAATTTGTAATTCATAAGCATTTTAATAATGTTCCTCGTACGTGGCGCGCACATAATTAAGCCTCGGGACTAATGAATGTAGTTATTCCAAAACTTTTCATTAGGTACCTACATTATATTATACTGTGTTGAAGATGTCGATACAAGAAAAGGATTTAAAGATTTAAGTTGCGCATCGAAGGTTATTTTTGGTGTTCCCGCGGTACTATTAGATGAGGTTCTTTAAGAAACGGGTCCATGGCTTTCTTCTTGGCTGGCAACGCGTTGGCATCGTCCCCGGACTTGCTAATTCCCAGGTGCGATAATCATCACTGGAACTTCAAAAAAGTTGTTGTATCGAATGCTATAACTAAATTTTACAAATGAAATGAACGAAATCGCTGACAAAATCAAGTTATGTACTTAAATATATATTGTTGCGTTACGGTTGCTTACCGAATAGGTACTTATTTTCAGGGCCAATAGGCCCATCCCATAAAAGAAGAACCTTTCGTCAGGTGACCTTTCTTCGTAGCCGGAGATCAAACGTTTTAGTTAGCATTGTCCTCAATATGGTGTTGTACTTCTAAACTAAAATGCTGTATGACGTAAGTATAAAACATTAAATAAACGGGTCTACCAGGTCTAGCGTTAAAAAATTTATATGGCATGACAAAGTGTAATGTATTGTGTGAGGTATAGACGTACTGGTCTTTTAGGTTGAAAGACTAGTATGTCTAATATAGTATAAAACAAAGTCGCTATTTTTGTCCGTCTGTTTGTTTGTCTGTTTGTCTGTTTGTCTGTATGCTTAAATCTTTAAAATTACGCAACGGATTTTGATGCGGTTTTTTGTAATAGGTAGAGTGATTCAAGAGGAAGGTTTTTATGTATAATACATGCATATATTCCCACGAGAACGGGATCCACGCGGGTGAAACCGCGGGCGGTCCGCTAGTGTCTAATATAAAGCTTCGGGGGTTATATAAAATTATTATAATATTATAGTAGCTGATAGAAATATATAGTAGGTACCTATTAAGGTAAAACAACGAAATCGCATCAAATTTTATTTAGGTAGTAGTTTTTGCGTGATGCCCGGAAAAACAGAGAGACAGACAAAAAATTGTAAAAAAATATTTTGGTCTACATGGATATCACAAAGCTTATGTTCATTAAAATTCCAAAAATTACCCAATGACCTAAATTAGACCCGTCTCACTTTTTCATTGTAAACAGTGTCGACCTATAGGTATGGGCGCAATGGTCCTGGATTCGACTCCTAGCAAAGTGGTATTGAATGACCAGTTAAAATTTCTGTTCTAGACCTAGGCGCGTGTTAGGTATTGTCTATGTGATGTCCACGGCATCCATGGCACAGGAAATCCTGATATGGGATTATGAGTGTACAGCGTTATTTATTTAATCAAGTGAAAGAGTCAATGTCAAAAAAATTATCAGATTAAATTTAAATTAACATTTGTACAGAACCTATTGCACCGACCCCAAATAAAATTGGGATATGGGTAGGAAGATGATGATGATGATTTGTACAGTGTTAGGTCGGTACAATGTAATGAACTCTAAATATAACAACGGCCGGCCACGAGGCGACATCGGATACTGCCTTGTTTTTAAACCGCATATCAAATTGTCAAGTTAATGGACTATAGGGATGTAATCAAAGACATTCTCCACAAACACCTGGTCGCAAAGGTCATCCGTCACCGCCACTTACTGTAAGGGTATTGCCACATTTACTTCAATCTTTCTTATTAAAAAGCAAGTCAACACACGATGGAACAGTCCTTTCGATATAAAATACCAACCATTTCCATAGATCAGTGAGTTCCATAGATTGGTAATCCCAGATAATTCAAACATTTTTAAATATTAGAAAATAAGAAACTGTAATTCTAGCAGCACGTAAACATTACAGACGTCAAGACAGAAAGACAGATTAGCTTTCTGATGGTTTTGACGACCCGGATGGCGAAATAGTTAACACGCCGGATCGCTGTTCCGAGGGTCCTGGGTTCGATTCCCAGCGAGGCCGAAATTTGAATGATGAGTTTGAATTTCCGTTCTCGGTCTGGGTGTGTGCCCTTGTCTTGTGTGTTTTCCATGGCACCCACGACACAGGGAATCCTAAAGTGGGGCTATGAGTGTGTAGCGTTATTTATTTATTTAAAAGTCACCGGCTCCCATGGACATCAGTAATACCAAAGGCAAGCAAGCATTGTCGACCAAGAAAGAAAGAAAAGAAACAAGCTTTTAAGCCTGCTGTCACCTCTTTTATCAACCTAGTCTGCCGGCATGGGTTTGGGGTCGCATTATATGTAGTTATAGACCACCCCAATACTGTTATTGTATCCTATATTACATTTCATTCATTGCATTTCATTTCATAGAATTAAATTATTTGTAGATTCACACAAAACAACATTGTAATTACACGTGTATGGCTGCTGTCCCAAGTGAGGAAACATAGCGGAGCGGTTTTGATAATTAAATAACATTTTGTTTAAAAATCGTTATGTTTAAGTCGTTTCTACAGCTAATGGCTAGAATTTATGGTTTTGTTGGATAGGTTAATAATTTAAAAACAAAGTACGCAAGTATTTGTTGACACCAAGCTGTATTGCGACAGGAGATTAGTATAAATATAATAATATTAAACTGAATGTGTAGAAACCCAGTGACGAACTCTTTTTATATTAAGTATTTCGCTGTCGCTCCTCACCTGAGCCATAGATTGTTTTGTTCGAGCAAATGCGATGTTGCATTCGAATGATGCTTGTGTATGCAAATACGCTGAACGTGGGATCCCTCACTCCCTGGAGTACGCGGTGTTTTAATAAGCAAAGCATTTTTATGTGCTTGTGTATTTTAAGATCATATATCCTGTGGCACGTTTAAGTTCATCTTTCTATTTTTTTCCTTCCTACTTTTTCTCTTTCTTTATAGGTGTAATACACATATGAGTGAAATATGATACGCTTATAAAGTAATTAGGTACGCTTAAGTTACAATTGTACATATATATTATAGTTGTATAGCACTGTCATTTTTCAGTTAGCTGGGTTAGAATTAGAACCTCATAGATCAAGAATCGAAAGGGTTACATGGAATCTTATCCTACTAGAACCCTATCGACCGTGGCTCGACACTAATAGGGAAATCCTGACCCTCACATTAACATACCAAGCCCTGTTATGGAGAATAAGAATTATTTTGGAATCGTACATTTTTAAGTAACACAGTTAGTAGGTAAAGCTAAAGATACACTACAAAACATTTTTGCGAATGCAAAAATTGGTTACATCCATATCCTTAATAATAATATGTATTTATCTCTAATTTATACGAGATTCGCAAGCGTATCACATTGTAATGTTATACGTAAACCTAATCATATTATAATCTATCGCGCCGTCTGCGCCTGCGCCTGTATAATGTTACTATCATGATTAGTGTGCATGTCGTTAATGACTATAATTAAATCTATCAATGTTATTACATAATTGTTGTGAGGCTGTCGATAATTTTAAACATTTTACATGCGTACCGAGAGCAAAATTAATGTATGAAAAGTATTTCCTGGTGACAGTTAGTGTCATATCGTTTCGTTTATTTCGAAAGGTTTTTATAGGTAGGTAATGTTATTGAAAAAAATAAATACTGTAACCATGTACTTACTCATGAATGTGTTCCAAGTTTTACCATGGTTTTACTGAGTCTGTGGAAGTTAGAAAATCGGACCTTTTTCATCCTTCTCCAATAAGACTTTAAAACTGGTATATGAGAATCGCGTGGCTTCCAACCAGCCCGCAACAATATAACCTAAAATTATATTGAGTTGTGTTTATCGAATTTCTGTTGCGAATCTTGGCTGTCTATTTTTGGAGCAGTTAAATCTGTTATAAGAATTAATAGTTCTCTAGTTTATCGCATCATAAAGCTCTATTCTAAAAGCTGTTCGGGCCATGAAAGTCAGTGTTAATTAGATACTATCCGATTTATTTATGTATAGCGCGCTTTACATTAATTTGATCTATAGTTATTTATTTGTTAATTCAGGCTACTGCTTATTATACCTAAACAAGTTTCCACTGTTGTAAATGTCGTAAATCTGGTATATAAAATATTCATAAATTCAGTAGGAAGTTACTGTTTAAGTGAAGTAATATAATATATCAAACTTACCTGTAGGGACATTAGGTGTTGAATCGAAAAATTTGCCGATCGAAGTCTTAAGACAGTCGTCGACGTTCTATTCTATTAAAACCTTTATTAAAGAAAATAGGTACATAATACGTAGTTAACATAATAAACGCACACCACAGATGCCGCTATCATAATCTTCTTTAAAAAAATCATTTTGTACTTGATATTTCAAAGAAAGTTATTCAATGATCCCTCTTTTGTCTTGCTTAAAATACTGACACAATCTTGATCCAACTGAGAAACCTGTCTGATGTACCTATATCTCAAGGGGCTCTTGGCGTGAGATTTACTTACGAGTAACATTGAGAAAAGCTTTGAGGATTATTTGTTATTTCATTTTTTGGTTACCTGAAAATAGGTTTCAATTTTTTTATTTTAACCGATTGACTGTCAGTTTTAACGACAGGCGCGGGTATGAGCCTATGACCATGACGCCCGTGTTGAACATAGCGCGTCATCAGCGAATGTATGGGGCCTCAAATGATGTTCGGGTAGGAATGAAGGTAGCAATAAATGGGTTACTTCATCTTCTCGGGTTTCATGTTTGCAATGCCCGCAAATCATGATCTTCCCGCTGAGCTACCATAATGGATGAATGCCATTTGCACAAACGTCCTCGGCTTGTCTTGTGTTGTATGGTTCTATCTGATTTTTCGATTAAATTCGGTAAATTGAATGTAGTTTTTGTCTAAGATTCCCGGTCGAGGTTTCAACATTGATGAGTCATATAGTAAAATATGTTTCTGGATTGTGGATGTATGTAATGTCTGATATGGCGTTACGTCCTTGTTCTACAAGGGATAACAATGAACCATTTTATACTTCGGGCTCGCAATCTTATTTCTTCAAAACTTTATTACATAAATGGCTGGATAAATTGCAGCAAACAATGAAAATACTAAGTAGTCTTGAACAAGTCCCGTTCATTTTGCGTTATGATGATTGAACATGTTACTTTGCCAAAAGATATAAAGCGGCGCGTCGAGTTGCTCGTTACAATTTGTTAGATAGAGTCGGTATGAGTTATTTATTCGGAACTCCTTTCTTATGTAGGTACATACTAAGAATATTCCGTCGGAAAACCAGAGCTAAATAAGTAAGCTAAATAGTAGGAGAGAATAATTAAATTAAAACTGAAGTAGGAACGCATCCAACGATTTTAATATTAATTATGTTGACCGCATTTGTTTCAGAAATATTCCTTTACCCATACGGAATACTAATTTACATTTTCGTGTAAAGTGTGTCACGAGGGGATATTACACGTGTCTATATTATAAAATATACGAAGAAAACGCATTGTTAACATCGATATGGAACATTATAATGACAGTGAGGCACCTAGCCGTCCAATAAAACAATACTCGCTTTTGTGCTTTCGATAACAAAGATTTGAACGTGTCGAGTCGAGCGTAATGATTGACCACATGATATTTGACAAATTATATTAGAAAGGTACGAGCTGAACCCGCTACTTCATACGCATGCGAAATTTTTCCGCGTAGATCCCGATCCCGCGGGAAATCCCTGATAAAAGCCTACATGTTGCTCCACAGATTCTATCGGTCTGAGAAAGTCTCATAAAAATTAATTCAGCCGAATGGGAAGGGGATCAACAAAATAAATATGATTTTGTGTGACCGGGGGGAAAGGGACCCCCTTTTCCCTTTGTCATAAACTTTCTGACGTTAAATTAAAATCTTAAAACTTTTTTGATGTTAATTTAAACAGCCCCTAAGGAGCGGGGTTGATTGATATATTTAGTCTGTAATCGTACGCCGATTATTCTTGATGAGTTAGTTACATACGAACACTAGGATTGTCACTCCTTAACAACGATAAGTAGACGTAGAAAGCTATGGTAGAAAGTCAAGTGGATTGAAAGACGCTATCAAAGAAAGTGATAGCAATTCATAGTCGAGAGTGCTCCGTACAAAATGTTGCCGATATCAGGGCCGGAGTGTTGAACAATATGATCGTCAAACAAATTGCTTGCACAAGGTTAGCTATGGTGTATGCTGATGAGATCACAAATATTGGTTCGGTGTGTCAACACTATCAACGTCTAATATTTGTAGGATGATACGTACGTAGGTACTTTGTAAATGCCCCTGTTTAGCTTTGGAGATTAGACCAGGAAAACATCAATTAATCGTGGACTCCTTATTTATTTATATTTAATAGACTATTGAATTTATAATTTAAGCATAGTAAATGATCGCAATTGGCCAGCTATTCACTCTCCAAGAGAGCCTATCTATAACAGACTTCTTCTTCTTCTTCTTCTTCTCGGTCGTATCACTCTTGTGAGCGGTCGTGGTCGTCATGTAAGACACTACAGATGACCAGAAATTCCGATAATATTATTCAGTTGTTTGGTAAGCTAGGCTGGTGAAGTGCTGAACAGTTGAAGATGTAAAAATCATTCGATCCAAGTTATTTCCAAGGAAGATCGTTGTGACTAAAATTGTCTGAGGGACAATACACGATGTACTGGTGAATAAATGAATCGCTTTTATCCTACGTAATCAAAATTTTCCACGTAACAACCACAAGGGACTAAAGAATCCTTTCAAGGAGACATTACACAGGATTCCCGTGGATAATTATAATGTATGTAATGTAGGTATTTAATGGCATATCATAACATATATTATGTTACTTTCTCAACATACATAATAAGCAGATGTATAAGCAAAGATAGTGGCTTCACAAGTTTCCCTGGCGACCGTCACACTGTTTGACAACCGGCGCGATGTTATCTGATATAATTAACATTGTGTGATAAACGTTTATAGTACAATATTTTTCCTACCATTTTTTAATTATCATTTTTTTGGTGGGTACTTAATATTACGTAGGGATTAATAATTGTGTTTTTTTGACGTTTAATTATTTTAAAGAGCTTTTGTATAAGGAACATTTTTAAATTATTGACTTCCAATAAAGTGTACCTAATGAGGGTAACCGCGTGTGAATTTTCCGCTAGAGGCGCTAGTGAAAAGTGAGGTCTGTCTGTCACTTTTCGCTTGTCTGAATGTCATTTGTCACTGTTTATGTATGGGCGGGCTTTGACAGCAAGACCTCACCTCGCCGGTGGCGCCAACTGGTGAGCACAAAGACGGCGACCCTCATTGATGCAATAGTCAAAATGAATGTGGTGGTAAAACGATGTAATTGGGTTACTAACATTTAAATATTTAAATCTCTACGATCATGTTTCGCTATCGTTCGAGATGACCATAGCACCGGTTATCATAGATTCATAGCAGCGGTAATAAATCGACTATGCCGAATTTTAAATCAATTCAAAACGCTTCAAACCAAGAAATAGTTAAAAGATAGTTATTCCGCGCTTCAAACCATTAACTTCGGAGTTAATGAATCTTGGAATAGATATTAAACCTGAACTTAGTTATTATGTTGTTACTCGTATGGCTGCATGGGATTCGAACTCTCTGGCTTCAAATTCCGGCAACACAGGGAATCCAACTACGGGGATGTGAGTAATGACTTCTCACTTCTTCTGATGGGTGTATCTTTGAGTTTTTATTGAATTGAATTGTGAAAAATTGAATTGTGTAAAAATCGTTTTGAGTATTTGCCCATGTCCGAGATGTCCGTAAATATTCACCCATGTCCGCTAATGACATGAACCTTACCAATCGAATAATTAAAGCCGTCCAAGCTTTATCCAAACCATTAGCAATTTTTCCCTTTGAAGGATCATTTATGTTGTTATTTGTAACCCTTTGAAACATTAACTTGTAATTGGATTTAGGAGCGACAAATGGATCTGTAGCGGACTCCATTAACGGAGATCAAAGTAATTTATACGTGACCGTGGGCTACCAGTCCACCCCTCGTCCGACGACTAAATGTTACAGTAATTGTCTGTGTAATAGTTGATTTCTGTAACTAACACCGACGCTGATAGCCTGTTACAAAAATTAGGTAGGTATTTACTATGTTATCAATATAGTATTTATAACATAAATTATTGCTGTTATTTTGTAATTTTTCTGCGAGTGCGCAGCAGATATCATTGATTATAAATAGGCACTTAGTTCATTCGTACCTAACTTCTGTCATTGATTTTATCAGGTCAGGTATGTACTAATTTAATGTGTCGTGTCACTGAGGCGCAACCAAAAAGGAAGTGGTGAGCCCATTTATATCTTATGAAAAAGTCGATAAATTTTAATAATGATTATTCATTAGATTAGTATATAATAATATTAATGATTACTCATCTCACTATGTTAATGATTATTAATTACATTGTTTAATGAATAATCATTACATATTATAATCTAACGACTTTTAAACTTTCACGGTCGATTTAGTAGGGTGGATGACGAGCTATTTTAAACAAGTGTGTTTAATTGAGTAATATGTCGCTAACTAATCGCGTTGTTTAAAACAAATTTCCTTTATTGCAAAACTTAATAATAGCTATGTGGTTATCTGTTCTGTAAATTAATTAACCCGTATAGAGTAGTGTGTGGCACGTGCGACGTATGTAATAAGTGCCAGTACGTGTTTTTACAAATAATAATCAAATGGTTGTAGGTACTTTTATGATATCTTACAAATATAAGACAACAGCAACACTTTAAAATGGCCCGGGATCCCTTTTGTATCCTACGTATTCCGCGGGAATATATGTACAATTACACTAGTGGGAACGAAAGCTACCATGTAGCCATAAATAATTATTTTCAAGTAGTAGAGTACCCAGTAGGAGTTAAGTAGGTATCATCAAAATGTATTTGATTAGATTGGTTCATTGTAATGAAATAACAAAATAGAAAAAAATCAAAAATATAGACGCTCGTAACTACCTAAGTAAATTCGTATATATTATAATCAGCTTGTTACAATTTTATCATTAGTGTTCATTTATTCCCGTCACAGTGCGCATAGGTCTCAAGAGACTTGTCGTGTTCAATCGTTGCCTAGCCGAGCGTCAAGCGTGAACGATAAATTATTTAATACGGCAATAAAATACAATTTCATTCCACGAGCGTAGCAAGAATTTTGCGAAATACGGAATTATTCATATAAACACTACAGTGTGTACCATGTACTCGATCTATGTATTTTTAGCTAACTACTTTCAACCTTTTTTATTGATTTAAGATAAGCAACGAACATAATATTATAGTATTATAAGTAGCATCGCCTTTTGTAAATCGCGTAATTTTGTGTGTATGTATGTGCGTTTATAATAGATATTTAATATAATATTCAGAGATTTTAGAGCATCTCCTTTGAACACGTAGAATTCTAAATAATTATGATATTACGAAAATTACGGCAAAACCGAATTACTTTATTTAAGTAAAAAGAATATTCATTCATACACCCCATCAATTCGATCTCTTCTACAAGGTAAAAAATTTACTCCTTAGCAATAAGATTTCCATAATTTGTAATTTTAATAACTTCATATTTTTCCCGAACAATGATCCATCAGGCAGCATACCGGACTGCGTTCGCAGGTCTTGAATCCACTATCCACTACCTGCGGGACGACATTTATTTTGATTAATGAATACATTTCTGTTCCGGTTCTGAGTTTGTTTCGTCCATAGCACTCACGTCACGACACGGAATCCTATGTATGGGCTGTGAGTGTATGAAATTATTAATGTGTAGTGGATGCTCTTGTATATTTGTAACGTGTACGTGCCTATAACTTTTTGTACTTGCCTTTTTCCATTTTTTTTTATTTCTGCGAGAGTTTTTATAACCAAGTCTTCTCCGATAATAACTATGCTTTAAAATGCTCTAAAAAAACAATTTCAATTTGAATCAAGTAGCTCAGGAACTACTAGGTATATGCTCAGGAACTACTCGTTCAAACAAACTAACAAACAAACTTTTTAGCTTTATAAGTGTAAATTAAAAACGATCTCAAATAAATAGAAATTCTGTGCAGCTATGTGTTGTGATGTGATGCGATAATTGATCAGATGTTAGTTAGTGTGTACTATGTAGTGGATGGTTTAGCGTCGCGGTTGATATAATAATCCCGGTTTACAATGTGTACAGAGTACACGCTTGACAGTCTCGCTGTTGCTGTACTCTGCTCGCGTTCGATCTGGAATTCGTTTTAATTTCATGGCAGACAAATGCCAGTTATCCGCCTATGCGATTAAGGTACATTTAGGATTGACGGCGGAATTTAAATATGCCCGTAGTTAATTTTGTATACAAGCTAAATTGAACTGTAAGCGCAGGTAATAAGTTTGGTTTTGGCGGTAAGTGGCAATTTCATATGCTGGGCGACTTAGTATAAATGCGGTGTAAACTGTAAAAACGTACGCGACAGGCGTGAACGGGCTTGACGCTGCGAGGTGCTCACGCACTGTGGTGGATTCAATTAAATTGACGATTACGATGAACAAATTATTTATATTGAATGAAACATTTTACAATTGAATTTGAAAATAATTTCAATTGTAAATGATTAAATGCACGTTTCATGTTCTTGCACTTGAAATCCTTGTCGCGATCGGTATGAATATTTAAAGATAAAACGCCAGAAACACCGACCACGTCAAAACAAACTTTTATCTAATGTACGTGCTCGGAGTAAGGATATACTCGCTTCGTTGGTAGGATCATTATTCGCTAAGGTTACGCCATATCTGTGTATATACCTACTAACATAAGGAAAATTAAAATAATCCGACAAAGTAAATCTCGTAGAATTTTTTTATAGTGACGATTACTAGTTCGTTTACCCTACCTGCCGGTACGCCTGTAGCACGGCGACATTTTTGTGCAGATTTCAAAAGCTAGTCCGCTGGTTGTAGAGCAATTACTTATAACTTGTTGCTTTTGAAATGCACAGTAAAGACCTAATGTAACGTCAAATAGTACCGGCTTTTATATATTACCAAGTCGGGAAACCGGTGTCCCTACCTACCGGCTTAAATTTATCTCATCAAATATTATACAGGTTCCGTGTATTCCGTCCGTGTGTCGCGTCAACACGTGTGTTGTTAAAAAAACATTGTGTGATTCTGGACTGATGACCCTAAAAATAATAAAGTCAATAAATAGGTACTCAACATTGCCACTAACCACCACATGAGAACAAAATTAATCGCTAACCTTTATTTTTATTAGAAGTATGTACCTATCTAATACATTTTCTGACAAATCTCCTTTTAAAGGTAATCCGTTGATCCGCTCCTTACTCGCAGAATATTCTACCCTACCGTGCCCATACAAGACACAATACAAAACCCAATCACAGCGCACCAACCAAACGGTTGCCAACATTCACGGATTGTTCCAGATCCTGCCGTACATCGACGGGTTCAACCACGTGTCGAAGATCGCGGCGCTGACGGACGTGGAGATCAGCCTGGTGCGCGCCTGCGTGCAGAACCTCGTCTACTACGGCGTGGTCACGCTCGTGCCGCTCTTCCAGTACTGCGCGGTGAGTGCTCACGATACTGTTCATGCTACGGCAGAACTGACGGACGTGGAGATCAGCCTGGTGCGCGCTTGCGTGCAGAACCTCGTCTACTACGGCGTGGTCACGCTCGTGCCGCTCTTCCAGTACTGCGCGGTGAGTGCTCACGATACTGTTCATGCTACGGCAGAACTGACGGACGTGGAGATCAGCCTGGTGCGCGCCTGCGTGCAGAACCTCGTCTACTACGGCGTGGTCACGCTCGTGCCGCTCTTCCAGTACTGCGCGGTGAGTGCTCACGATACTGTTCATGCTACGGCAGAACTGACGGACGTGGAGATCAGCCTGGTGCGCGCCTGCGTGCAGAACCTCGTCTACTACGGCGTGGTCACGCTCGTGCCGCTCTTCCAGTACTGCGCGGTGAGTGCTCACGATACTGTTCATGCTACGGCAGAACTGACGGACGTGGAGATCAGCCTGGTGCGCGCCTGCGTGCAGAACCTCGTCTACTACGGCGTGGTCACGCTCGTGCCGTTCTTCCAGTACTGCGCGGTGAGTGCTCACGATACTGTTCATGCTACGGCAGAACTGACGGACGTGGAGATCAGCCTGGTGCGCGCCTGCGTGCAGAACCTCGTCTACTACGGCGTGGTCACGCTCGTGCCGCTCTTCCAGTACTGCGCGGTGAGTGCTCACGATACTGTCTATTAGCTCAACCCATCATGGCCCACTATTGAGCACAGGTCTCTTCTCGGAATGAGAATGTTATGGCCGTAGTCCCCCACGTTGAGCAAATGAGGATTAGCAGACTTCACACATCTTTGACTTTTTGCGAACTCTCCGGTATACAAGTTTCCTCAAAATGTTTCCCTTCACCGTTATAGCAAGTGGCATTTAAATGTTTAAAACACACATGTCTTGTAAAGTCAGAAGTGCGCGCCCTGGGATGCCAACTCGGACTCCCCAAGTAGGAGGCCGAATTCTTAACCACTAAGTTCGTAAAACGCGTGCGCGAAATTGCCAAATGTATGCTAGGTTGACAGGGGTTTTGCATTCTGTTTTTTCACCGGAAGAATTATTATTTCTCCAGAGTTCAACGTAGGTAGGTAGGTATAAAGGTGATCCTTGAGACACGTAGGTTCCTCGTAACACCTCGTAACGAGCGTATAGTGAATGAAGACAGGTTTTTGTTGTTGTCTGGTGTCGTGTGGTGGGTGACGTTACACTTTACTCATAAATAAATTAACAAGGGAGCTTGCACTTGTTTGAAGGATAGAATCGCTTACCTACATGCTGCTTATTATTTTTTCTCTATCTCCAGGTGTACAGTGCAACCCCTAAGTTAAGGCAGCTGACGAGGTGTGCGGGGTTGCAGCGGCAGTGCGTCGAATTTTGTGCACGATCACGTGAGTTTTAATCATTTTATTTTAAAATTCTCTAACTATCTGGTCAGGTATGAAAATCTTCTGAGATATATCGTAAAAATAATTTACTGGAAATAAAAAAATCACATACTTCCATGCACCAGCTGTAATACTTCTCAGGCTGAGTATGTGGTGAATAGTCCTAAAAGTTGTTTCCTTTCGTAATTTAAAAGAATTTTATGTGTTCTAAATAAAAACATAACAGGCTGGTATAGATCTGTCGTCACGTTATAGTAAAGTCTGCATCCGCAGTGCCGTTGATGACGGACGACGCGGGAGAAATGGTCAGATTCCGTGAGAAAACGTCAGTTCCTTAATAAGACTATAAATAGAATAGAAATCGCTTTTACTTCGATAGCGACTGAATGAAGAAAAAATATTCTACCGTCAAGTACCGCACTTACCGTAGCCGCGGTTTTTCTATGACAGAAAAATATAACAGACTTAAAAGCGATAGGTATAGTTTTTTTGCACGAATATTTTTATTGAGGAGTTCATATAATACTATTAGTATAATAATATAGTAGGTAGTAATTGATAGGGCAAAATACAATAGATCAAGTAGGGAATTATGAGGTAATTGAATAAATGCGCTCTCTTAGATTAGAGCTAAGCGGTTGGAAACTAGGTCGTAATCTTTCATCCGTACATTTTATGGTAGTTGTAACAAACAAACAAGTGATATATTGTTATTAAAAGTTAAAACAACTTGATTTAAAAAATAGCCTGTTCAAAATTGCATGAACTAAGTATGAGTAGTTAAAAATAACTAATTTTTTTTACAATAAGTACTTAATTAATTATTTTAATGGATCTGTTATAATAAATGAAAGTGTTTTAATATTATTTTACTGTTAATTAGTATCATAAGTTATCTTACACCGAGCGACATCTAGCGAGCAATGAGGTACTAAAACCCGGGGTACAAAAATGAACTGTGACTGTACCTGTACTAGTCTTCTTGAATATTATTTCGTCCGTAATCTATACGTGTAATAAAACTGTAACTGATCGCTCAACTGAATCTCAGAAACGGCTGAATGGATTTGTTTGGGACTTTCACTGGGTGATAGAGGAGACTGTGGAGCAACATATTATACTTCATATTATACTTTACTACAGGAGTTCCCGTGGGATCGGGATTCACGCGGGAAAAACTTCTATGCACGAACAAAGTTGTGGGCAATAGCTAGTAAAAAAAGGTCATTATAACTCGGCCGATCTGAACTTCGTTTTCCGAGATGTTTGCGTAGGTACAGTAAACTGACCAATCAAAATACGACGATGGCTGCCGTGTTTGACAGTTTTGTGATGCGCTACTTCGTATTGGCGTACCTATCCTCCTGCCCGCACTCCCCATTTACCACCATTTTGACCTTAAAATCGACATGTGCGCAGCCACTCGTAGCTATATTCAGATCGACCGAGTTATAATGACCTTACTGTACAACATACTAACTCCCCTATGGTCCGCTCCCCAGCGCGGCAGCTGCCGAAGGTGAGCGACATATTCCGCATGTACGCGGGCATGTCGTACGGCAGCACGGTGCGCGACCTGTGCCGCCGCGTGCGCCCGCAGGAGCTCGCCATCAACGAGCGCAAGCTGGTCCTCTTTGGGGTGTTGGAGGGGCTCATCCGCAGGGTCTATAAGGTAACGATTGTTTGAACCACTCGAAATGTCTGCTAGTTGGCTAAGCGTCCGCGTGCAATACTGTTTTGTACCCCTCACCCCTGTCGTCGCTTCCACTCATGTCGCCCCTTAGTGGTTCATTTGCCCCTCGTCCACCTGCAGTCCATACCTTACACGGCCCTCATTACATCGCGACGGTGACACGATGAAATGTCGCGAGTCCAGATGGGTCAAGTAAGAATGGAAGTTAAGTAGTCAAGGCCAAACCCTACCACCAATCTCATCCGTTATTCAACAGAACTATGTTCATGCAGGGAAGTAGGCTTAAACGCATAGATGAAAACGTCCTATTCTTATCTCTCCTCTTCACACCTCACCAGTCCACTTCGAATACCAACATACTCTTCTCTCACCACACCTCACAGTTTAACCGACCCTGTTTGTTACTGTAGTTCTAGAAGTATAAACTTCCAGAAAATTTTGCTGCATATTTTAATTTAAATTTTAAACCAATCTCCCTCCGCAGTACCCAATAACGCTGCACAGCGACGGCTCGTCGGTGCGTAGCGGGGGCTCGGCGCGCGTGTACTCCGGCCTCGTGTGCCTGGACGAGCTGTGCTGCCAGGCCGGCCTGTCCGCCGCTCAGCTCGACGAGCAGCTCGACGGCGACTCCGACGTCGTCTTCATCGTCAAGTGACGCATGACGCATGACGTCACCGCTAGGTAGGGTTGGCGAATGAAGCTGGATGTCGTAATGGAATAGGAGTACGGAGCGGTAACCTGTATAGGCGGCCACGTGTAATACCACTTTACACTGAAATAGATATTGACGTGACAACGTCTTATAAATTGGTTTGCCGGGTGAACTTCAAGAAACTGCATTACGCTCCGCTCACGTTATGCGCTCACAATGAGAGCGAGTGAGAGGCACGCGTCCCTTCCACTCGGGCATGGTTAGCCCGCCTAAGAGCGAGAGAGACAGACATAAAAAGCACAATCGGCCTTTGCGTTCGGCAGCTTGATTACTTTGGAGGTAGATATTTTGGTAATGTATCCAATTATTACTTTGTTATTGACTTCTGGGACTATTTATAAATTTTAAATGTTACCTTTTTATAAATGTTTCCTGTATTCCTTCTTTATTTTTATTGATAAATTTCTGTAACTTTAAATACGATTTCATGACGTTTGTTTACTTTGATGATATTATTTGTCAATCATTCCATCAGTATTTTCTTAAGACGTTGTCACGTTCAACTATCGTCAGTAAACCGACTTTACAGACAACCAGTTTTTTTATCGCAATTTGGCCAAGTCTTAATCATTTTGTCTATATTGTACTCGTATTGTAAATATTTTCTGTCATTGCATAAGTTTTTGGATCTAGTGACAATAGTGTTTATTGATGAATAAACTAATTATTTAATGTAAATTTCAAATATAATTATTCTTCATCTACTTTTTATCGAGGGATCTTCAATGAGAAATTTCCTTTCATAAAAAAATCATGCAATTATTTTGGCTGTTACAAAAAAAGTTACCTTGATACTAAAAATAACATATTTTTTTTTGTTCAGTGTTTTGATGACTTGCTCACTTTTTCTGTTTTTCATTACCGTTGTTTATTGAACTGAACGTAGAACGGTAGAACGAAGCACAATGAACCATTACCATTTTATTATAAGGCCCTTCTCACACTATGGTATTTATTAGCTACACGACTCCGACCAATCCGCAATTCGCCGACACTACGTGTTCGTGTTCACTAACAAGACACGCATCGTAGACGCGTCGCCTCTTTACTTGAACAACATTCTAGTCCTAGGCGCTTGCAAATAGCGTTGTGTGAGAACGGCCTAACCATAATAAACACTATAGAAATATTCAAATATCTAATGCGTATCGCCAACGAGGTGAATTCAATTTCACGGCATGTAGATAAGTTTTATAAAAAATGTTATAGAAATCGCATTTATGTGTTATGTTAGTCCACTCATCTGGAAAATTATAACCTATAAGTAAGTTTATAATAAAAGTTGTTTATACCTGTACATTTATACAAAGTATTGTTTTACTATAATTATGTTAAATATTTTATAGTATGAAAATTACTGTTGTATCCAATTTAATATTAAGAAGATAAGTTTTTATATGTACTATATTCTTATATTTAGAATTTGATAGTGGGCTAGCCAACTTTTATATTGTAAGTATATAAAGGTATAAAGTGTATAAACTAATAGAAGCTCCCAACCTTAGTTGCGAATCCGCAGGGTAGCTATTGATGAAGACGTATCTTTCTGCGTCTGGGTAAAGAGAACAGGATTATTTAAAACATACCAAAACATTTTACAGATAAAAATGTTTGGGTGAAAGATATATTTTTTTAATGTTACACAAAGGCATTGCAATACTTATTAAAAGTAGAAATGCTTTTGTAATGTGTAACGTGAAACGAATTGTTACATAAACACGTGTAGCGTAAATTAAAAATACGGTTAAATGTGAAAATAGAATCTGCGGAGTTTTTTTGGTATTTAAAAAATAATCCTGCGTACGAAAGTCAAATAAAATTTAGTTTTATTTTGATTTGTTTATACATTTTTTAATTACGTATACACCTGCTCAATGTTATGATAAGAAATTTTAATAATAATGCAGTTCGTCACATCCATGGCAAAGTGGGAAAATATCTCTTGAATATTATTAAATATAAAAAAAATAATAATTGAACATTAATTCTTACTTTGATGAATTTATATACATATATTGTACATTATAAAAAGATGCAAAAAGATCTAATATAAATTCATACTAATTTCTTATTTTCAATGTATTTGTTTTTAAAGATATAATATTTCCAGTTTTGCCATGAATGTGATGTACGGTTCCGTAGCAAAGTTACTGTGAGGTGCTAATGACTCGTCTCCGAGTATTTAACGATTTTGAACATTTACCGAGCGCTGAACATCCCACCGAGTTTGGATGCATGTTACAGTTAATATTTTATTACACATTTACATGGCTTAAGCTTTGGTTTCCTAGGAAAGCGGTGCCGTCATATAGCGGCCGTAATACAGCGGTGAATGACGTCACTAGAACGTTGTCTATGTAAACGAAATGGCGCGATTTCCTGGAGAGCGGTAACTGACACCGTAACGTCAAAAAGCGGTGCCGCCATTTACATGACGGCAGTCTTGTCGGTGTCCGATGGTTTGGTGAACGTTTTATTGATAGCGGTGAAGCTATTTTTACGAGATTTGAATAAATCGTCTTCCGCCATACGACTATTTTCCTCTTCTGATGATAGTTCATCCTCCAAGTAAATTACTAAAGCTAAATCAAGGTCGTCCATTTTCTATCTTGGATACTTTTCGTTTGACGTTTATTTAAAAATTGCAGGTGGTAGGGCCTAGAGCTCACCCGGGGAAGTACCACCGCCCGCCACGGTACTTAGTACCATTCCTACCGTGTAATAATTGTTTTAAGAACGATTGTGTTCCGGATAGGAAGGTGTGGAGCCGGTTACACTTTTTTAGAGGCGACCATCTCAGTCCTAAGGGATAGCAACGCATCTGTGACCGAATTAGAACGAGACTCATTGAGTGTAGTTCTGGGTCGGTCACAGTTGTCATGGGCGGCAGCGGAAGGTGGTGCTGCATGCTCGTTTGCTATCTTAATTCCATAAAAAAATGACTGACGGTGTGTTAAAACGGCCGTGGAACGTGGCCGTGGTCTATTTGCGTCCGTAATATTACGGCCGCTATATGACGGCACCGCTTTCCTAGGAAACCAAAGCTTTTGGGGCGCAACTCTACTAATGAATAAATTCTTCAATTGCGTCTTGTTAGAATATTTTTACATATTTTATAAATACATTTATGTGAAATTATTCCCATACGACGCAATTGAAGCATGTATCTATTAGCAGAATTGGACCCCAGAAATATACTTCTTTCTATTTTTGTAAACATAGTATACTTCTTGTACTGTACATTTTACCAACTGTTGTAATTTAAAGAGGATCAAATTTGGTATAGTTAGTTTTAAAGAGGAAGCTAATATTTTCCTACAATGTAATTAATTAGAAATTCATTAAAATAATAAAATATTACACATATTTGTATATTATACGCATAATATGCGTGGAGTACATAATACAATATTATTCAAGATACATGCTCTATCTGCTCAGTTGTCTATAATCATTATTGATCTCATGTATTTAGTACAACTTGCATGGGATCTTTCAATTAAACATTTCATATATGTTAAGATCTAATCTATATGTAAATTACTAATTAATACCCTATGTTCATGTTAGACATGAGATATGCACTGAAAATGAGCCATATAAGATTAATGTTATATCTGTAATTTCTTTGACTCATAAATTTATTTTTAGTTGATGTCTCAGACCAATAAACTAAAGACGGCACGCCGTGAACAATAGCGTGAAGCCGGCAAAAGTCAGCCGAAAGCACAACATCGAAACCAATAGAATGCCCTATGTTGACAGTTTGAACTACACACATCAAAAGTGTCTAGGGATCAAGCATTTTTATGCGGATTTCTTGAGATTTTCATTTCGTTTCGTGTGCTTTTCTGATGAGTCTCGTTTTGGTATGAGACCGGATACAAGACGTATACGACACTGGAGAACCCCTGGACGCCAACAGCGATTAAAATCCTGCCAGGAAGTCCATCCTTATAGTGGTGGAACCATCATGGTATGGGCGGGTATTTGGATCGGCGGAAGAACTGAGTTGATTTGGATCAGAGGCAACCTCAACGCTCAAATTTATGCTGAGACGATTGTATCAGATTGTATCGTTCCTCTACAAGTGCAAATCGGTCCCTTATTTCAGTTAATGCATGATAATGCACGACCGCACACCGCAAGAGTTGTAAGACAGACTCTCGCCGCAGCTAACATCAATGTCCTGCCCTGGCCTGCTCAGTCGCCAGACTTGAACCCGATTGAGCATGCATGGGATATGCTACAGAGAAGAGCTCTGCCGAATATGGAGGGTATCCAGTGGCAAGAAGACCTTTTTTTGTTGTTGCAACGAACATGGGCGGCCATTCCACAGCGTGATTTGGATGAACTCATTTTGAGTATGCCAAACCGATGTTCTTGTGTTGTTAGTGTTCGCGGTAGAAACACGGATTATTAATTGTTTAAGTTACCCAATAAAATTTTAAAGAAAACTGTTATTTCAGTCTTTTTTTCGAACTTTAATGTTAGTGGTTCAAATGTCAAAAATCCCTTTATTAGGAAAATGGCAAATTTCTTTATTAATGCAAAGGTGACTTGGTTTATCGTTACTGTGACAAACGAAAACACTTTATTTGATGAATCCTTAAAGAAAATTTTAATTAATATCAATCAGGAGAAAAGTTATTGCAAAAATATATGTTGATCCCTAGACACTTTTGATGTGTGTAGAACAAATAAACTTTATTTTTTGGAACACAAAGCTTCATTATTTTTTTATTATTTAGAACACAAATGTCGTTTTGGTGTGAGTGCCGCCGTGTGTAACGAGTACAAGGCTAGGCTGACTTTTTGCTGGCTTCACTCTATTGTTCCCGGCGTGCCGTCTATAGTTTATTGGTCTGAGTTTGATGTATGGACATCTACATGTCTAGTCTGTTAATGTATTGCTTAGGCCACATTAGTGTAAGTGTTGTAAGATCACCAAAATTTATCGAACGATACGAATATTTTCGATAGGTTTATTGTCTAAATAGGTGGTTCTATTTACAAATAAATTCTTTTGTTTATCGACTTTTTTAGCTAGTCAGAATTAAACATGTAAGGTATGTCATCAAACCGCACAAATTTCTTGTGCAATCATTCATATGTGGAAAAATGTGAAAATAATAACCAAACAGCAACTACTAAATTATGTATTTAAATTGCAAGTTTTTAAGAACCAGAAACCGAAATAAATACAAACGTGCCTTCACTTGACAGCTCCAATGTGAACAGTTTATTTTTATCAGTCACATAGTTCAAAACATGGGAAGATAAATTTGACCTTCACAAAACCCTTACTGCAATCATAATATAGTAAATACACACGAATGACCGGCAAATTAGTATCTATAGATGCCTAATCAATGCATAATGTTGTTGACTTGTAAAATTAAGTTTTATTGTTTAGAGATTATGAATTATATTTTTATTTTCGAGTCTAATGCAATTTAAATCATAAGAGAATATCTAATGTTAAATATATTATGTTATCACTTATTGTGTTCACAACCAACTCATTAAATGTTGTATTGTATAAAGTTATTTTATTTTTCCCAGGCATTGGTCATGGTCCACCTGTTTAGTTCACCTAGGTGGACCACGGGCACTTTTTCTTGCCCGTTCTTTTTTTTAGAAAAATATGTAGTGTAGAGCGGTACATATCTAAAGAAATCTCAGGAATGGTTTTATCCTAAACTTGCGTGATTATGTAATTTCTTAGGATACCTTTGTTAGGGTTGCATCTTGCTGAATGAAAGATTTAAGAGCTAAGAGTTGTGCAAATTATAGCAGTATTCCGTATCAGTATTAAGTAAAACCAACAAGTTCATACTTAGATAATACCGTTTTAATATATTCTTATATAACATCATATAAGTTATAAAATACATAAACAGTATGCAGGTAACAAAACACTTGACTAGCGTTTCAAGAACAAATACAGTGTGGGCGTGAACCACGCGAGACTGCAAGGGGCCCAGTTCCAAGCTATGTTACCAAAAAATAATGTTTTATTAGGAATTACAACGTATTATTCCCATTGTACCTTAGAGATACTTCGTAAGGCATCTTAAATTAATTTGAAGAAGAGTCTTAACAAAAAAATTCATTTAACTCATCAGTCAGTCTTATTTCATAAATGTGAATGGTTATAAAGAAAATAAAACTGAGCCACCCTCCCACAGTAGTTCAGTAGCTGTAGATTTTTTAGGTATATAAAACAAAACAATAATGAATAAGTGATTAGTTACGTTTAGGCATCTTTCGATGTACAGTCGAAAAAAGACTTACAATTCATAAACAAAAAGTAAGTTGACGTTTCATTAGGAATACTTAAAGCTAAAATATGTTATGTTGACCTTCATATCACATAAGAAACTAAAGGATTACATTATGTCGTAGGATATATTTAAGTTTGGTATCATCGTAGGCAGATGTCAAACGAATGTCGTATGCCATATAAGAACAACAAACGCGCAAAATTACAAATCTAAAATCGAATTCTTAAAAAAATATTGAATTCTTCGACGCGCGTACGTTTATAATAAGGATTTAAATCGATTACTGTTTCTTGAAAGAATTAGAGGATTATGTATAATTTTGATTTAATTACATACCGATTTTTATGACCTACCGAAGATGATATAATCCTAGGACATGTACAGGATATCTCATGAAGATTACAACCACTAGCTTACATGTAAAATATTATAGTATGTACGGCGCAGGTTGTCTCATCGACTGTACATTATATAGTAAATAGGAGAAAAATGAAAAACACAAGAGACCCGCCACGTCTTACTATATTGGACTGGTTTTCGTTCCAAAAAAAAAGAAGAATAAATATTGGGCGGAAAAAATAAGACAAACTACATTTGGCATGCAATATGCCACTTATCGCTTTTGAATTTTTCTGTTCACATTAAAAAAAAATACTTAACTATTTTACAGCCCCTTCCATCTTTATTAGTTTGTGGGTAAATCAATAAGAAGTAATAACAGTATCATATAACTGTAGTGTTGTAAAGGACTCGAGTCTTTTAGTCTTAAATCGATAGACTCGGCTCAATTTTCTAGGACTCAGTGAACTAACAGAACTCGGAGTCTCGAGTCGAGCCGAGCTTCAGTCCTATCATGAAGACTCGAGCGCCAAAATTGAACTCGAGTCTTAAAAAGAACTCGAGTCTTAAAAAGAGCTCGAGTCTTAAAAGAGCTCGAGTCTTCTTCAAACTATTCTTCGAAATGCTGACATTGATTTATTTAGAATTTATATCTATACTTCTATACCAATATAATAATATTTTTCGACATCGCCTTCTGGTTACACATAGTTATATCTCACAAAAGTAACCTTTTATTGGCTGCTTTAAACAGAAAGACTCCAAGCGGAAAAGAACTCGAGCGCGACTCGCCGCGTAAAAAGGACTCGAGCGCTAAAGAAGACTCGAGTCTCGAGTTCAAGAGCTTATATAGACTTGAGTTCTCTAGTCTTAAGAGTCTTTCGGTTAAGACTCGAGTCGTGAAAACTGTCACCGAGTTCAAAATTTAGGACTCAAAGACTCGAGTTCTTTACAACTCTACATATAAGACATTTTTATAGCTTCTGGTAAATATTCATTGAAGAAGAATAAGAGAATTGGAAATCGCCATAAATCACACATCTACCAACAAAAAAAAACATATGATGCGCAAGACGTGCGGGTCGCAAAGTGAAGTCTGGAGATACATTTGGCACGGCTAACATACAAAATATATACGCCTTTATAATACTATTTATTATTATTATGAATGTAAAAATAAATACTCTTAATTACGATATTATTGATCCATGATTTCTTCATCTAACGTCAGAGCAACGAGGTATTTTTGTTGCTTGTCATTAAAGCTGAGCAAAGGTGAAATATACATATCTCAAATTAAATAAGTTTTATAATAAAATTTGAATTTGGGTCTTCACTATTGTTGCCATTCAAATATGATTCACAGAGAAAGGATTCAAATTCTTAGAACTAAATTTATTTGTCATCCAATGAAAGCAACAAAAAAATCCCTATTTCGCGTCCGACCTGTGGAGTAGTAATAAAATAATTTGATTTAAATACGGTTTAGAGTACGATACAACCTCGGGAACTGCATTTACAATTTAACCTACAACTTGCACGACAGTATAAATATTATGCACTTGTTGGGAACGGAGCGAAAACTAGCAGCACGATCGGTAATTAAAACGAGCTACCTATAAATTGTTTTTTTACATAAAAAATAATTTTGAGCCACCTGTACCTACTTTGCTTGAAATCGGGCAACATTTTGCTACTGTAAAGAACTGGCAACACCAACGTACGTTTACGTCTTTTAAATTATTTATAAGGATTTATTTACTCTAAGTGAAATCCCTATTTAATATTGCTAGCCTGGAAAGTTAGTATTTACACAATACTCACGGTTTTAAAGAAAATGAAAAAAAAATGAAAATGAAATGATTTATTTCGAACTTGGTTTTTACAAACACTTTTCGAATGTCACTCTACGCCAAGAGCGCAAACGACCAGTGTGGACATTTAGGCTCTAGACAGACGGACCGCATTTCAACTGCAATCCAACCGCAAATTGCAGTTCAGGTGCAGTTTCAATGCAGTTGACACGACTGCAATAGAACTGCAAACCAAACGCGCAACCAAACCAAACTGCAATTGAACTGCAATCGGACTGCGCGTTTGGTTTGCATGTACTATTGCAGTCGTGTCAACTGCATTCAAACTGCACCTGAACTGCAATTTGCCGTTGGATTGCAGTTGAAATGCGGTCCGTCTGTCTAGAGCCTTAACAGTGATAACGTGATTACTTATTTTTTCATCTAACATAACTTTTGTTTGTTTGAATTTAATATTTTAATAAATTTATTGCAAGAAATTTATCGTATATTAAAATTGATAGAAAGAATTACAAAGCCCAACTTGATCACTGAATTTGATTTATAGATTTAAAATTCAAACGAGCATGCAGCACCACTCTTCTGCCAGCGCCCGTGACAACCGAGACCAACGTAGAAGAAGATTCAAAAACTTCACACGTATATTTCATCCATTTATTTTCGCTCCGTAATCCCAGATACAACCTATGATACGAGTAATACATATTTCCATATTTCCTATACACTTCACACGCGGTTAAACCCACGACCAATCGCGCCGCGTTCTGAATTATACCGCTAGTGTATAAATCGTTAACACAAGTTATACATAATATACAAAGGCACAAACATATTTGGTGTGGTTTATAAATAATACTCGAATACAACCCTCGCGTTTATTCAACCAACCGATAGAGTGAAGTCGCATTGGTGGGTTAACACATAACATTATCCAGAATATTCGATACATAGAATCGATACATAGTGTTCTATGTCACTGGGTACATATTATTGATATGCAACTTAATAAACAAAAGTCAAAATAATTCTATGTACACGTGTACGATATATACTCATTTATTGACAACCCTTTTAGGTAAACACAAAATTATAACATAATCTGTACCCAAGAGGCAAACTATCATTTGACGATGGCGTAACGACAAGGCTGAATCACGCTACTGAAGTTCTTTACACGCTCGTATATATGTTAATTGCGTCCAAGAACAGTCGAAGCCCGGTCTCCGACGTGACATCTCCCTTGAATGGATATCTCCCTTTGCCAAAGTCACATAAAGCCTCTTAGTCAATTACAAAATGTTTCATATTCATATCATAACGTCATAGAAACAAAAAAACTTGAACGCACTTTTACTTGGAGCAAGCAACGATTTTATCAGCAGTATGAGATCTTATAAAAATTAAGAATTTATCCGTAGATAGTGTGCCTCTAGGGTACATATTCCTAAAATATAAAGACAAAGTTCATACTGTAGGCATAATTCAGAACCCCTAATACATACAACAATTCATCCATAATTTATTATAATTAATCGATTAAATGTACTAATATTATATTCGATACATAAATATGCTTACACATACACACTTACTTTCCAATTATCAAGGAATGAACTAATATTATGAATGTATGTGCGATACCAAAATACGGGAATATATCACTACAGTTCCAAAATTGAACTACATTTAAACAAATATTGATTTTTGATTGTAAAATCGAGGAAAATAATCGATACTGAATCGTTAAGACTGCATCCGTATGTCGTACGTTCATTTAGATATGATATTAAATGAATGTATTCGACACAAATGTAGTCTTATTTCCGCAGTCAAAGTGTAAAGACTTGATGCTACGGTTTGCCTTACAAAGGGAATAGCGAACTTTCGCCAATAATATATAGTCACAAATACTCTAGTTATGACGTCACACCTACCGTGCCCGCTATATCGTTTCTAATAGCCATAATGTGTTGAATAGTTATGTAGCCACGTGGTTGGTATTTACGGGTGTAGCAATGAAAATGATGTCCAATAAATGCGTTATTATACCAGCTTAAAAGTAACCTATGTTGCCCAAAACCTCTCCATATTTGCCCGACGTAAGACAATAAAAAAGCTTATTTATGTTTCAGTATCGGGTAACTAAAAGCACATGAAAAAAACAATTATTTTGTAATCACAGACAAATATTTTATGGTATAAAAAATGTTCTTAATAATTATATTTTATTATTATTTAATTTTAATATAAGTACAAACACATTGAAATTAAATTATAATAATGTACTCACATTTTTTAATTTGTGTTCGATATTTAAATGTCACATAAAGATAGACCGACTTTGTATCTCCAACGAAATTTTTAAATTGAATGAAAAGTAAGTAACTTACGTAAGTTACTAATTTTTTTTACCCCACTTTAACTGTAACTGTTCTGGTACCCACGCAAATACCAACCACATTAAAGTTATAATATAAAAGGTAAAAAATGTATATATTGCTTGACCAGAAAAATAGAAAACCTGTCATGAGGGCGCTAAAAATTCCTTTTATATGGCAACAGCACTGACAACAGTAACTATAGTAACGCTCATGTTATTAATGTCATTTTGAAAACTATGTCCGAAATGTTATATAAGGAAATAAATGTTATTTTACACGAAATGTTATTTTAGTACATAGAAAGCCACTTTTCTTTCACGAATATGAACAGTTTTTGTCATTTTAGCACAAAAAAGACACATAAAGAAAAAAGACAAACATGAGACAAACTGTGACATTCAAACCCACTGGCAAGTAATTTACGATTGACGTTTAGAAACTAAGCGTTGCCAGTACAAGAAATTAGTTCCATGAGTTTACCGCAATATGGCGAGGTTTTTTATATTCCTGGTCAACCTATAAGTAGGAAGCTCTAGTGATGCGTCCAACCGCGACCTACGAGAGTTATCAATGTACAATATTGTTAACAATACTGAGTATACCTCACACCTTACAATTACGCTTGTGACACACACAGCACAGTTACCAAGCCGCGTTCACGAGTCATACACTATTATTATAAAATTGCATAAACAATTTTAAACCTCAAACACAAAAACAGCAAAAAAAATTACACCGTTGTGTTTTGACAAAAGATTTTTCGTAATATTTATTAACAACAATGCGGATTGAATTGAACGAACCGATTATAATTATAGATAATCAATATTAATGATAATTCATAATACAAATAATCAATTGCTGATCCGTTTATTTCATAGTCAATGTAAATTGAACCTAAGACTATCACACTTAGGTTGATTATTTCTTAACATTAGCCCCCTATCTCGTGAAAGCGGCTCCGAATTATTCGAAGAAACATTTTAAAGATAGGGGAAGAAGGGGGGTTTAGGAATCGCTCATAGGACACATTAATTCATAATCTATCATTAGGTCTTAACTTACACCGGTCGGGCACTACATTTCTACAAATAAATAAATATTTTACGACAATGAACATCGATTTTCACATAATTTATGTACGAATATCGATGTCACGTACATATTACAGATGTCTTCAGTAACGAATGATTTGAAAATAGCTGCATAGGTATAAAAAATAGGATATTTTCGATTAGCTATTATTTAAATATTGTTTACCATACGTGCTAGTAATATTATGTAATGCTATACCTACGGATTTATATATTAGTGATTATTTATTACGTTACGTGTAATCAACCATGTGTAGTTATCGTAATCGATATTCGCTGACAAACGAGTTATAAATCGATATTGGGGAAATCACTGATCTTTATAGTTTGAATACACTTACTAGGGGTCTTGCGTCTTTGCTAAGAGATCGACCGAGATAACCGTTGTACTTAAATAGTACAATACCTAGTTGGGTAGGTCACAAACCCCTCCACCAATCCGTTCTGGAGTAGTAATGTGTAGTTTAACCTAGGCCTCAGATAATAGAGATTCATTGCCTGTATTGGACTGTTATTGGGTTGAGTCCAAACGGTCTATAAACGAATACAACGACTTTTGCCCATAAATTCAAGATTACTTTTTCGTGTCTATACCACAAATACCTACAATGAACTATCAATTAATAACGAGTAGTGTCAAGCTAGACTCTTTTAACATAAAGTAAATGAGAATTTACTAATTTTATAAGATATTAATTATGTTTGAAAATGTAAATCATTATTATAGCAAATAGCAAATAAGTAAATATTTAAGTATAGTGTACATGTATTGTAAACTAGAGAGATCCGTGACTTTATTACGTCTCCAAATTACGTTCCCGGCAGGTCAGACTATCCTTAAATAGCTACACATGATTGATAACAGTAATTATAGAAGTACCCGCGCCTACAACTTAAAATGCAAGTAATCATGCGCCTACTGAGGAAAGTCTACAAAGCTGTTCGTATTAATTACTAATTCATTTTAGCCAACATCAAAAGTTAAAATTGGTCAATGATGCGTTGCTACTACAGAGGCACTAAGTGCCGGTTATTTAGAAAACTGAATAAATAAAATATTTAAGGCTTAAGTCTGTAAAAAAGTTTGGTTAATTTACTTCTTTCTTTCTCAGCCAGCAACGCATCAATGATGGCTTGTCAGTTGCTGATATTTATGGAACACAATGACATAATAAATTGTCACATTAAAAAATACCGTCAAGAACCTTTTCCCTCCACAACTCCAACAATAATTCCGTAACTGGCGCGGCATACATCACCTACATTACACAGTTCCCAACAAAATGTAGGCCCAACCGTAGATCATAAACAGAACAGAGATTCGGCCATACATACTTACACTACACTACGGCATTACATAAGGCAGAGCTACATAAACATAGACAGGCTGGGAGCCGCCCACGGCCCACGGCGCTCCCTCAACCGGTGCACATGTCCGAGTGGTCGTCCCACGCTGCCACCTGGAAATTACAACAAGTAATGTTGTAAAATGTATTTAATTATGATAGAAATTATGGTGTAATATAAAGTGCCCATAGTTCGGCGGCTTGCGTAGATCCTAAGTAAAATGATGTCAATATTCGGCGAGTGTCAAATATTTCTTTAGCGTTCCCATATTTCTGAGGGAACTTAATACCAATAAACCAGTATAAAAACTACCTTCCAAAAGTAAAAAATAGTAAAAAATGATTTGGTCATTAACAATAAATAATACCCAAAAGCTCCACTTTTTATGAGGCCCCCCTTCGAAACATTTTCATCATTGAACAATAGTTCTATATGAATTTCAGGTCTACCTATTTCATGTGTTCAAGTTATGGCGTACGATTGTACGACGGACCGATAAACAGTGGAAGCATATTTAAGGTTCCATAAGTATTAAGTCCACATAAGAACAAGTATCAATACCTGACAGTCGCGGCTACAGTACCACTGGTTGGCGCAGCCGGCGCACACGAACTGCGCGTCGCGCCGGCGGCAGCCCTGGCACAGCGGCGTGTCGTCGCCGCCCTCGTCGATCACCAGCCGGCCGGAGCCCGAGCCGCCCGGCGACGGCGCCGCCTCGCCCGCCTCGCCCGACCCGGAGCCTTCGCCCGCGTCGCCTGCCTCCCCCGCGTCGCCGGCTTCGCCCTCCGACCCGGGGCTCTCCTCGTCGTCCTGATACACGTTTAGGTTTACGTTATATATTACTCATATGCACGCAAACCTTCGTACATTGGACGAATTGTCACAGCTTTGATCTTTATGCTTAGGTTGTTAGTGTTCAATTTCAATTCTATACTTGATGTCGCTTCGGGGGACCCAAGTGGGTGAAGCGTAGTACGTCTTTCAAGTATACAACTGTAATGACCAAGACATAAAGATCATAATTGAATACTTTCGTTTTAGATCATAGGTCCCCAAGTCGCACACACAGGTTTAATTTTATGCCGCAACAATGCATGCCAACCACTTGCGATGCACACCCGCTTACGGCGCCTCTGGCCTCAAAGATACCAGTCGCAGTCTGACGACCACCATCCAGCTTCACATAACGAACAAACCGAAGTAGAGTAGTACCTACACCAAAGCGATACAACTGTAATACCTCATTTACACTCGCGTACGAGTCGCGAGACGAGGCACGAGCCGAAGCACAAGGTGACAGTGTAAATAGTCGCTCGCGGCTCGTCTCGCGCCTCGTCTCGCGTCTCGCAGCGCTCGCGTCCGGAGCGGTTTTTTGGGCACGAGTCAAAGGACCTCGCAACAAACGCGAGCGTGGTGTTTACATTCGCGCTCTCGATTCATTCGAGTTTGAACCTTGTGCCGCGCAGGTTGTGGCTTGCAAACTCCCTAAATGGATGGATCTGAAGAAAAAACGTTTCGGTTTTTGTAATTATTTAAAAAAGAACCGATAACTTGGGATCCCAAGCGTAAATTTCATGAACCAGTTTATTTTTTACTTTACTTTTATTTAAATTACAATATCAATCCTCTTTATTTATTAAATTAGTTGCATAGCAGGAGAAACTCAGTAAGCAATGGCTTATTGCCGCTAACACTTCGACGTCCTCCGTTCTGGCTAGCTCGAACACCACTGAACTCACCACGAGAATGTGAACAGACAACTCATTTACCATCAATCACGCGAGGCGCGAGCTGTGATACGAGACGAAGCACGAGGCGAGCTACGAGGCGAGAGTGTAAATGTAGTATAAGGGTACTCACCAACTGCACCACCTCCGCCTTCTCGGGCTGCGGCTCGGCGGGCGGCGGCGTCGGCTGCACCGGCGTGATCGTGATCTCGCCGCAGTTCTGCACATTACACGTTAGATACATGGACATAGGGTTCACTTTCGCTTCAATAGCCCAAATTATTTTACAGACTGATACGTTATACAGGCATTGTCTAATTCTTGTAATATTTTGTGGTTCAATCACTGAAACTCTGGTCGTAAACTTTGATTGTAAAGAATATAATTTCGACCCAATTGCAACCAGTCTTCTACATCTATGTGCTTGAAATATCAATTTAGAAATTTTCTGAATAGTGAGCGACCGTTTGAAATTACAATATCAAAAAAACTACGTTACAAAACTACTGTCATGAAAATTAGACAATGCCTTTACTTTTAAATGAATAAATAAACCCAATTATTCAACTGAATAATCAACTTGCTCATTTAAAATTTCACAACCTTCACGGTAAAAATTACTTTATTAAAGAGACTTTTAAGTCCATATTCAATTATAAACTATGTGGCATCAACAAAAGCCTTAATAAGTGCAAAATAAAATTAAGCAATTTCAAACAACAAAATAAATAAGATGCATAATTGAATTACGAACTAAATGGAAAACATAAAATTATCATTATTTTAGCTTTATCTGTATCATAACATTATATTTATATGAATATGAACTTTAGTGCAAGTGATATAGAGGTGAAAATTGCTAAATGCATTCCAACTATGTATCAATACCCCCTCTTCCAAATCATGACTTATTAAAATGTTGGTATGGAGGTGACATTTAATTTGTTGTTGAATAATGAGTGTTGCCATTATATTACAACGTAAATTTTATCAAATCGCGCATTGTTTTGCTTTATAAATGATTTCTAATTTCTAAAACATAAATAACAAAAAATATAAAAAAGTTTTCAATTTTCAAAATCAATAGCCATTTTAGATGCAGGCTGGTAACCCAAAACCATTTAAAAAGCAAACGCTTCTTAAAGCTAAATTTTGAATTTGGAATAAAACATAGATCGAGGCCAATGAGCACACCAATTGTTATATTTTCGTACATTGAGGTGGTACCTTGGCCTGACCGTAAGTTGGCAAAGTTGGCGTCTGTTTCCGGTCCGGCGACTTGAGCAGTTTAGCCAACGTCGGCGATTGACTCTGAGACGAAGGGCACACCTGCTGGAATGTTGGCAAGACCCATTCAAGCTGATTCGACATTACGTATCAATGTTGGCTGCACTGGCTCAATGGGGATGGGCTCTTGTCTGCAGTGCATTGTTTTGAATCAAAAATTTTAATAAAACAGAAATATAATAAAACAAAGAACAAAAGAAGCAATATCAAACATTTTTACGGAGCTATCATTACATTTTTACTACAAAATCTAAGTACGCGCTGAGAAATTAACTGACATAGACAGCATTTATTTACTATTTTGTATGATATTGATTGATATCACTTCTTTACCATCATGTTGCCTTATATTTTGCGTTGTCTTAGAAGACACTTTCACACACTTTTTCTCATTTGGATACTATTGTTACAACGTCCGCTTCAAAAACAGATATTTAATAGAAAAAAGAAAAACGGCGTTTACTCAAGATAATAAAATTTTACATTCAATTAAATGTAAGGATTGATGTCAAAGTTCTTGAAACCAAGCCATTTGGCCAGATGCACAAAAATATATAGGTTGCAAAAATCATTATTTCAGAGCACAGTATTTCCTATTGATTAGGAATATAAAACACAAATGATAGTAAAGAAATGCTGTCATGGGGGCATCAAAAACCAGTCGTCTCAACGTACCATACCACATGACGTATTTCGTCACCTAATTTACTCTATATGGTAAATCAAGTTATGTTATCAAATTAAGTCATCATTGAATTATATCAAACACCAAAAATTGGGAATTTACAAAGTTGACTACAACATTGTCACTATTTCACCACCGAGAGGTGGTTCTTATGTTCGTTACCTCATAACTTCGAACTGGGTGAACCGATATCGATAAGTCTTTCGACATTCGAAAGCCAATGACTGCCCTGTGGTCCTATTTTAATTTGAGCGACAACTGACGGTCACTTTTTGAGTTATTCTGAATATTATGAATTTAATTTATGCTAGCTTTTGACTGGGTGTTCCTATTTTGATGATTCTTTTTTTGCCCGAAAGATAGTGCTTGTCATGTGGCACCTTATAAATTGTAGCGACATCTGGCGTGTGGTTTTTGAGGTATCTCAATTTTGAAGTCGGTTATTTTTTTGTAAATAGTTCTTAAGTAACTAAGTGCGAAAAAGCTCTAAAATCTTATGATTCTTCAAATCAAACACAACTGAATCGTTGTCGCTTAATTAATAAAGTCCATTTTGACATCATTTCCGAATTGGTGGACGTAGAGGCGACCAGTATATGAAATACCTACGTAGCCACTATAAGCGGATCTACAATTCTTTAATACTAATTGAGCCATTCCCATTGCGAATATGATGCATATTGCATTAAAGAAAATAGCATGTTAAGCTCGGTAACAAGCGAAATATATGATATGACGATGTTTTCTATAAAACTAACCAAAAACTTTAAAAGGAATGAATATTTAAATAGCTTGACTACAAATCGAGTGCATTAGCGTCGCATATAATTAAGAACACCCACCTACAAATTTCTATGCTTTAAGGAAAATTTAACTAAGCCATAATATAACAACAAATGTTTTAACTCAAGAATTCGACACAGTGTCATTATGTATAATCTGCGAAAAATAAATTTCTATTACAAAATACACTCAATTCGTAATCGCAGTAAAACCCACACGTAATAAGAATTATAATTTTGCCGCTGTGAAGTTACGCATACAATTTATAACATACCTACAATAATAATTAGAAATCAAAAAATTGTACATGTAAAAATAAACAAATCAAAGAATTGCAGATTGCGTTTTACTTTTTCATATTCGCCATTATATGTATTATACAATCATCCATTATATTATCATTTGGTAAAAAAATAAATGTGTGTCTTCAAAGCAACATAATTATAATCCCAGCACAAAATAACCCCTACCACGTAACCAAAATACCTTAGTGAGTATGCCGTGCAGCAGCGAGTTCTGCTGGGAGCCCTGACTCGTGTCCTGGCTGCTGGACACCGGCAGCAGCGAGATCTCGGGGTAGGGGGGCGGCGGCGGCAGCCTTGGCGACGGAGACGCCAGCCTCTCCACTTGCTTCACCGTACTCATATGAGGATCCTCATGGCTCCTCTCCGGCCGTCGTCGCGTCTCGGATCTATGGTGCTCAGACCTGGAGGTCATCGTCTCTATAGGTCTTGAAGGCAGGAGTGGTGTGTTGGTTTGTTGCATGTTGGCGAACTGCACTAGCACGTCTTTGAAGGATACCCCGTTTGGTAGACCGCCCGCTTGGATCTGTTGCAGCCGCTCCAACATTGCTTTTTGATTCTGTAATGTGATTAGTTCTCTCATTAGTTCAAGTCATGTTACGCCTATTATTGTAAAAGTTTATTGAACACTTACAGGCAGGTGTCCTACCGCCGGCGAGTCGGCGAATAAATCCCGGCTATTTACTCGCTCGAGACATATACAAAAGATATGAGCGAGTACTCGCTGGCATACACGGTTGTTTTGTTAACACGGAAAGTCATATTTATGTACATTTTCTTGAGCGGGTAAATAGCCCATTTATGTTCGTTACTCGCCAGCGCTGGGACACCTTCCATAACCTTGTGATGCGCTGTAGGCCTTTTCAGGTACCTATTAAGTATGACTCTTGTACTTGGCCATTGATAGGTTGAAGTCAATCGACCAGTGACCTAATCGTAAATAATAGTTGACATCGTTGTTTAAACGTCACCATGGACATAGTAACAACAAGAAGAACGGGGGGAATATTAAATATGTCTGAATAAGTACATTATGGTTGTGATAGGTTAGGCCCACATTTGCAGCTGTAGAACAATTCAATGATGCATATAAAGTATATCTGCTGTAAGGATGGCAAAAATATGTTTAAATTTTTATATTTTTAATGTATTAATAATTTATTTGTATCTATTATATTCTAAAAAAAACCTGATGTTTACTCAATCTAAAGTGGTACCCACGACTGGGTCTGCTCTAACGATATAAGGGGTGACAGTCAATTAAATACTTTTATTATTTCAGAGAGCATTATCCATAATGCTCTCTGAAATCCAAATCCAAGAGTTCTCCAGAACTCTTGGATATGATATGCTCTTCACGATGTTTCCTTTACGAAAGGAGGACATTTAAGTGGGTGTAAGTTTTGGACCATAGTGTTTCCTAACAGGGTCAAACCAAAGCATTGTCCTGTCAAAGGATATAGAGGAGTAACTTTAATTCAGGAAATTTTAAGTTTTGGGTATTTTTAACTTTTTTATTGTAAATAGAGTACGGTTGACGTTGAACAGGGTGGTACAGAACGCACCGCCTTACGTCGGAAAGAAGTTTTCGCCAAAATCTCCGACATTGTGCACCAGGATGTACCACGAACAAGGATTTGGCTCAGAGCCCGAAATGGATGGAGTTCCTTACGCCCCCAATTTACAACAATGAATCATTATACAATACGAGCTTATATAAAATTGGGTTTTAACAAAGTGTTGATTATAAATTTTAAAGTTGTGAGTATATTCTTGCATTTTCCTGCATAGCGAATTATATCTTTAGGTATAAATCGTATGAATAATTTGCTAGATTGCCTTGAATCTCATGAATCGGAAGATGTTATTTTTGACTTTGAATTATAATGTGATTAGTTTAGACGGAAAGATAGATTCGAAAATAAAAATACATTGTTTTGGGTCCTCTTGTGTATTTAAAGGCACCCATTATACAATTTTATTTGCCAAAGAAGAGCGATCAGTTACAATTTTATTTTAAAGACATAGAAGTGATAGAACATAAGTAATTAACATCGCTGAACGAATAGTTTCGCATGGCTACCAAAAAAAAAACACCTTACACCCTAGTGATATTTTTTAGGTTTTACGCACACCCACGTGTCGTTGACATCACCCGGCGGTTTCCAGGGCTAACGAGTGCCATAAACGTCGAGCCCACAGCCCTACGGCGAGTTAAGAGCTAAATAAACACGGCGTCGGCACAGACGCAACGCCGTGCAATTGAGGTCAAGGATCGGTCGCAATTATGAATTCGACTATTGACTTAGTTCCAAGGTCCTGAGACCAGTTCATTGGTGGAGCTCCAACCATTATTGTGTTACTTGATCCATACTTGACATTTAGTTCTTTAAAAACACTAACTTCTTGCGTAATATTGCGTATTGTGCAAACAGCACTGTTCTAAGTTTGAGCAATTTTGATATAATAAATTGATTGATCCAAAATATTTGTCAATTTGTCTGCGGGGTTTTTCCCCACAAATCTCAGCGACTTAACCAATTTGAATACGGTTTTCACAGATGAAAATATCCGTCTATTTCATTAATGGCTTTCAAAATTTAGAAAATCATACAACAAAACAACGACAAATAAAACGAAGAAATAGAAACATTTCCGAGTGCCGTTAACAAAGTACTGAAATTATAAATGTTATCAATGTAAGTATAACAAAATACAGAAAAACAATGCCAATGGCGACGTAACATTAAGCTAAAGATAATTTATACTGCTAGTCATGAAATAACGTGAAGCGCAGTCACATTACATTTCATTTACACAACAATAAGGCTAATTATTCTGCTTTTACGTGCCATATATTTTTTTAATAAATTGTGTGATTAATTTAAAGTTCATGACCATTTAATGTGCAATTTATATGATTATTATTTTTATGCGTGTTAAATTCAAAGTTTACTTAGCAAATAACCCGTTTAAAACAGCCTGAAAGTGCATAACTTTAAGTATGTTTATTTTAATGTTACTTGATTGCAGTATACTTAACCATATAAATTAGTACTCATTTTAAAGTCCATAGCCTGCAAATAATCTGATGGCTTTAAGGTTTTAGGATCAGTGGATTTTACCTTCTAAAATTTAATAATAAAAAAAATAGCTTTGTCAACTATAATGTTTTAAAGATGTTACGCAAATGTGACTCACCATATCCAAATTATTGAAAAGCATGTTGAGGTTGTTGAGATTGTTCATGCCGTCCATTTTGGGGGCTAGAGGCCTCGGGATATTCATCATGTTGGGGTTAAGTATGGACTTCATCCGCCTGCCGCGGCGCGGAGTCACCTCGGGGTTCCTCTGCCTGTAGTCCGCTATGATGGACTTCACGTCCTTCGTGGGCCCCTGTCTGCCCATAGGCATGCCGTAACTCGTCGGCATCCCGTTCATGTCCCGCGGGAACCCTGGCAACGGGCCCGGCATCAGCATCGGCTGCGGGAACATCGGCTTCGGCAACGGCTGCATATGCGCCGCCTTGTCGTACGGCGGCGGCAACCCCGCCATAGGGTTGTACGGCCCCGTCATAGGCATCACCGGAGGCTGTATCATCGGATTGATCATCGTAGACCCCGTCTGCTTTATCGCCAGCCCTGAGATCTCATCGCTCTTGTCGATAGCCAGATTCTTAGCCTGGTTCAGGTAGTCGAACGGATCGATCTTCTCTGTTCCATTAACGTTGACCTCGGCAGATTTCTCGAACGACAGAACCTGTTTTCGCCTTAGCAGCCTCAGCAGGATCTCTTCTTTAACTTTCTTGAGATGGAGAATGTTGTTCCACTCATGTTCCTTCTTCTGTGCCAATTCACGTAGAGTCTGTATCTCTGACAGGAGTTGTTCAGTATGCCTCTGTATTTCTTCAACATTGTTTTTGGTAGCCGTGTGTATGTAGTCATTTATCATGATGTCATGCTGTGGGAACGTCTTTTCCACCTCTTGACAGAGTCTCTTCAGTGGGGAGTCTGTGTCAATGTCTTCGCTTGCCCTTCTTTTCCCTGTTTGATCCTCCTGAGGAAAAATTTATAATTTAATCAGCACAATATGGAAAACTAATAAGTATAAGTAATGTAGTGGGCATATGACAACTCCACAAATAAATGATGTAAGCCTATCTCAAAAGAAAGCTGATACTGTCATAAAAATTGCTATAATATATGAAAAAAATATATGTACTTTTAAGAAAACCCTGTGGTTCAGTTATAAGTTGGTTTTTTGTTACGGGTATTACTCATATTACTCATTAGATGCACTTAAGCATTAAAAAAATATGCATCATACTAAAAAATACATAAAAAGGTTATTGACTGTGATAATGCTTTATATCCATTCAAATCTGAGCAAAAATTGATGTGTGTGTTAATTATAATGTCTTCTTGTTTGTAATCTATTTAACGTTCTAGCATAGATATAATTTGTTGTGAGCATGTGAACATTCATATTACCTACTGTAATTAAATTACCTTAGGGACATCACCATTCAAAGGATGCACAATCGGTTTCAAATCGGGTCTCTCAACTTTAGTCTCTGCCGAGGGGACGTCGTTCATCACCACATCATGCCTCAAGTCGCGACTGCTACATGGCTCAACATCAATGATTGGTACCGCAGGAACTTCTTTAATAGGACTGGTCTCCTTTTGTTTCTCTTCTCTTACCGGAGAACTCTTGTTCGACTGAACTGGAGAAGGAATTTTTTCTGGGACTTGTACTCTCACAATCTCTACCTCTTGGGAGGATTTTGATTCAGTATCGGGAAGATCCACAGTCTCTATGTTTGCTTCAATGAACTTGCTAGATGAATTTTCATCCTCCTTCAGCAGACCTGCAAATGGACTATGAATTCAGTTAAATATTCAAAAATTGTTTTTATACATGCTAACACATATTTTTAGTATCTATTCTTTGATTCTGTTTGATTTTTTAGTGTTTTGCGAAATGGCGATAGAATAATTTGTTAACTATTTTGAATTTGAAAAAATAATTTTGAATTTGAATTTGTTTGCCATTAATTATTACCCAATTACCCATGCATAGTATTCTATGCTTAGTATAGGGTCTTTCATTAAGTACGGGTAGATTTTAAAATTGAATTGAATTGAAACAAGTTGTACATGAGATATTAATATGGTTTTATGTTTATTTGAGAGCCTCATCAATGCCATTTTGGGTGAAATAAAATATGATATGATAATATGGACAGCGAAGACGCCACACAGCTCAAGACACAATCGACATTCTGCACAAGCGGTTTCATGGCTTGGTTATCTCGTGCCGAGGCGACGTGAATTGGCCACCAAGATCGTGTGACCCCTTTAGACGTTTTCTTGTGGGGCTTTCTTAAGTCGCAGGTCTATGCGAATAAGTCGCAAACCACCGCGGCCCTCAAAGACAACATAATCGATGCCATCGGTCAAATTCAGCCTGATTTATGCGCAAATCATCTAAAACTGGAGCTTTCGAATGCGCGTCACCCAGCGAAGCCGCGGCGGCTATTTGAACGATGTTATATCTCACCCAAAACGGCATTGATGAGGCTCTCAAATAAACATAAAATCTTATTGATATCTCATGTACAACTTGTTTTATTCAATTTTAAAATCTACCCGCACTTAATGAAAGACCCTATATGTAAGATGAATACTAGTAGATTTTATTATTTTAATGCCCTTCATCAAGGTGTCATACTTGTAGATCTTGATGAAACATATTAAAAGACATTGAAATTCTTAATTGAATATATTTACTTTTAGAATATGTCATGGTATTTCTTGTTTTTAATGTCACTTGACGGTTAAGTAGTTTATTGTGGCATTCTGTACCAAGAACATTTACCATCGATTAATGAATAACCATATGGAACTTCAGTAATCTGACACAAAATCACACTAAATGCATTCAGTTAACTCAAAATGGGGTATAAGTTTTTCTTGTATATAAATAACATAATGTTTTGATAGTAAATTGCTAATTAACATTATAGAAACACTAGCATAGTGTTTAATATTTGCATTGCAAACAAATGTAATTGAGTATTATGTGTTCCGTTCGACGTCCGAAGTCCTTTATGAGAGAGAGGCGTCGTCTCCTTCTTCGTATCGCCAATAGATGTCGCTACCCCATCCCGTCACGTGACCCGCACCAGCGCCCTCTGTGCCTAAATCTAGAACCAAACCTAACCAACCAAGAGCAAGCTGCCACGTTTTTGGTCATTGTTGCGTCGTTCTTCGAATCGTGCGCATGGTCGCTACCTTCAGCAGTTTTCTTAAAGCTAAAAAATATCGTTTAATTATTAGTGTTTAGTAATTATTTAACAATTTAAAGTTACTTTCGAGATTAAAGTAGAAAGTATTGATTTTTATGTGAAATTTAGAAAACTACCCGTTACGTAATAATCATAATGGCGGAAATTAACGGTGATCGTGAAAAGCTTCGCGAGGATGTAGTGAATGGGTGTAGTGAAGTGCAACTATCAAGCTCCGACTCGACGAGTTCGAGCTCGAGCGACGAAGAGCCGCCGCCAAAGCGGCGACGGCCACGTGCTCGGAGCAGCTCTCGGGATACGCTGCGGGAAATGGAGAGCAGGTTTGACTTACTGTCCCAGCAACTGGTAAGTCACCTTAATAATATTCTTGGCAATAATTACAATTCCACCCCGGCGGTACCGGTGTCGAGTATGCCTAACTGTACATGCGATGATCCTTTTGCTCGACCAACGAGCTCGTTCCATGATATTTCAGAGCTAAGTGTATCCGTTAAAGAGCCATCTGTAGCTAACGCGAAACCCGAACGTGTGGCTAAATTATCATCGCTGCAACGATTCGATAACCCTGATTGGAGCTCTGTCCGTTACACAGACGTTCAGAAAAAATATATGGCGTTTCCGGCCTTTACGGAACTAAGAGTTAATGAGGAATTGAGACGCTTAGAAGATAATTCTGCCCCGATTAGGTGGTCCCAAATGGAGCGAAGCTTTGCCGCGCTCTCAAATGCGCTCTTAGCTCAAAACGAGTCTGTGAATGAAGCTTTACGTAACATTATTAGTTGGTCAACGGATTCAAATACGCAGTTGACCGCATCATCTCTTTATGATAAACTTAAGGACTTATTTGGAGACGGGTCGGAATACAAATCTGTTTCTCAAGATATTTTGCAAATGGTTTGCGGAAAGCGTGCTGAGGTCTTAGAACTACGCCGTAGAGCATTAGTTAAAAATCTCAAAGGGAAATATTTGCGCGAGGACATGGAAAAAATTCCTCCTTCTGTGGAATTTATGTTTAACCCTCAAATGCTAGCATCATATCTACAGAAAATTGGTGGTGTGGACAAACTACACAAAGACACTGTGCCGCAACCAACATCGAGTACAGTACGTTCTAAGTCTCCGGCACGTGCTAAATCCCCAGTAGCTTCTACTTCCCGAGAAAATAATTTTCGTTTTCAACAAAATAAAACGAAACAAGCAAAAAACAAAAAGCGAAATTTTTCTGAACATGACAAAAGGAAAAAGGGGGGGAGAAAAGATCGAGAGTACAGAAACAGAAACAAATGACATGAGCAGGTTTTCAGGCGGCTGTCTGAGGCACTACATAGATGTATGGGCAGCATTAAAACCACCCAAAACAATCCTAACATTAATTTCTGCAGCTCGCATTCCATTCAAAGTAAGACCGCCTCTAATCCTGCCAACATCAGACATCATGAAGAAATTTCAAACACCAAGCTCTTCAGCAATGTCGTCGGAAATTTAAATCATGATTCAAAATCAGATATTGGAACCCGCACCTCCGACTCCATCTTTCATATCTCCACTGTTTATTGTGAAAAAGAGCAACGGCAACAACCGCGTGATATTCAATCTCAAAGCGCTGAATCAATTCATGACACCAAAGCATTTTCGTTTGTTCCATCATCACCACATGCCCAGTTTTCTGCAAGCGGGCGATTGGATGGTAAAACTCGACTTGCATCAAGCCTATTACCATATTCCAATAGCCAAGGAGCATCGTTGCTTCCTACGCATCAGTTACGAAGACAGGCTACTGCAAATGAACTGTCTACCGTTCGGATTAGCAGCGGCACCCAGACTGTTCGCATCCGTCACAAACTGGATTGCCGAAGTATTGCGCAACAAGGGTCTTCGACTAGTGGTCTACCTGGACGACTTCTTAATCGTCCACCAGTGCCGAAAGACCTTGGATGCTCATGTTATTATAGCAACAAAGCTGCTTATAAGTCTAGGTTGGAACATCAACTGGAAAAAGTCAGTGCTAGTGCCAACACATTTGATAGAGTTCCTGGGGATTGCGTGGGACACGGAGTCCAACCGCATGAACCTACCTCTGGACAAGGTGACAAGAATTCGACAGTGTCTGTCGATGCGTCTGTCAGCCGGCAGTTGGACCCTCAAGCAGGCGCAACGCCTCTTAGGGCATCTCAACTTTGCAACCTTCATCACCCCCCGGGGAAGGCTGCATTGCCGTACGCTGCAGCGCCACAGCAATCGCTTGGAAAGATCATCAGGCCACCCAGTGTTATTTGCAAACGAAGTGCGGGAGGAACTAGAATGGTGGTTCAACAACATCAATCGGTCGTCTGTAATTCACAGGGACAGGTTTGCTCGTCAGGTAAATTATGTTGTGACGGACGCCTCCGATATTCAATGGGGAGCGATGGTAAACAACGACACCCTAAAAAGTCATTGGACACGACGACAACTAAAGTGGCATTGCAATCTAAAAGAAATGTTCGCTGTGATAGCCGCCATTTCGTCGAAGTCGGAAATTCTTCAAGACTCGACCACGATCTTGCAGAGCGACAACAAGACTGTAGTGTCGTACATAAGAAACGAGGGCGGAACAAAGTCTCAAAGACTCTTGAATCTGACGAAGGAACTCTTTGCACTGACAGATGGCCTGAATATTGTACTGATCCCTCACCACTTACCGGGACTGTACAATACGGAAGCCGATCACCTCTCGCGCAATCGCGCCGGCTCCGAATGGCATCTACTGAGCGAGGCGACCACGAAAGTTTTCGGCCGGTGGGGAATCCCCGACGTAGACCTATTCGCCTCAAGAAACGCTCACGTCGTATCCAACTATGTTACTCTAGACTTATCAGACTCGAACGCTGGCTTTCACGACGCTTTCACCAGATCCTGGAAGTACAGCCTCGCGTGGATCTTTCCACCGCCGAGTCTAATGCCACGGGTGCTACAGCATCTCAACACTGCACAAGGCAAGTACATCATAATAGCACCCAAGTGGAAGAAGCCCTTTTGGCGCTCAGACCTCAAGAGCCGGGCTGTAACACGTCCTATGAAAATACGGGACCTGGAAACTTGCTTGCTGGACACAGCGACGGGTCGCCCGCCAGCCCAAGTCCACAACCTGCAGTTGGAGGCCTGGTTGATTTTGGCTGGGACACTTTGACCGATTGTTGGTCAGCCGATGAGAAACAACTTCTAGCATCGTGTTGGAGACCATCAACAAGAAAGACATATGCCCCGATATGGTCTAAGTGGTGTCAGTGGTGCCGTCAAAATGGTATAAGCTTTCGTCAACCCTCTGGAGCCAGTGTAGCTCGGTATCTAGCAAAGCTATTTCTCACAGATCGTTTAGCCTATCGTTCTATTTTAGTTCATAAATCTGTAATATCATCAGTATGTGAGACACTATCAGAGATCAAAATTGCTTCAAATCTATTAGTTAAGCATGTTTTAAAAGCTATATCTTTAGCAAGGCCAATCCAACCAAAATTACCAATATGGGATGCAAGAATAGTTATTCAGTATCTAAAACATAAAGACCCTAATATATGTAGCTTATATGACGTATCTAGACGCACCGCGGTTATTCTTTTATTAGCCTCTGGACGAAGAGTACACGATTTAACCCTTTTACATTGTGATTCAAAACATTTTGTTGATAATGGTAATTCAATAACTTTGCATCCTGTATTCGGTTCAAAGACAGATTCTGCAACTTACCAACAATCGAGTTGGACGTTGCTAGCTTCACCGGATATAAACATTAATCCTATATTTTGGTTAAGAAGGCTGAGAGACCTTACAAATGTTTCCAGAGGCTCTACTACAAATTTATTTGTCACCATAAGGGATCCTACCAAACCAGCCTCGGCTACGGTTATCGGGGGCTGGATAAGACGCATTCTATCCGAATCGGGTATAGTGGCTTCACCTGGCAGCTGTAGGTCAGCTGTTTCATCACTAAACCTTTTAGAAAAATATCCCATTAACGAAATTTTGGCCAAAGCTAACTGGCGTCATGAACTAACCTTTAGAAAATTCTACTGTAGAAATATAAATTCAAGGGAAAACAGTACAGAAAAATCACTTTCCCGATATTTTTTAACTGAAAAATGATTGTATAGTGAAGTTGATTATGTACTTATGTACAAATTGATTGATCAACATAATCATTTAACTTAATATTAAAGATAAAATACTACATTTATTTTGTTGTAATTGATTTTCTTTGTATATAAGAAAACAAGTCACATTGTTGCGTTTAATTAGCAAGCCACCAGAAGATAACAAACATGTCTCTCATAAAGGACTTCGGACGTCGAACGGAACACATAATATAGAAATTTTACCTGAAAATAAAATTTGTATTATGTTTCCTAGACGTCCGAAGTCCTGATAATGTCTTCCTGGTGTCATCATTATATTTTATATGAGCCGAACAATGACCAAAAACGTGGCAGCTTGCTCTTGGTTGGTTAGGTTTGGTTCTAGATTTAGGCACAGAGGGCGCTGGTGCGGGTCACGTGACGGGATGGGGTAGCGACATCTATTGGCGATACGAAGAAGGAGACGACGCCTCTCTCTCATAAAGGACTTCGGACGTCTAGGAAACATAATACAAATTTTATTTTCAGGTAAAATTTCTATATTAAGTTTTTTAATCAAGGTACTATTTTGTTGTATGTGGTTTATATAATAATGAGCATATTGGTGCAAAAAATGGAAACATTGTAATCCATACATATGGCATTTTTTTTAATTGCAGATTCGGAATCAGATTAAACAGTTTCAAAGATTTGTTGAGGTACAAAAATTTTGTACAGCATGGTTATTAACCATTATCTGTAAACATTATCTTCCAAAATCTTTAAAATTAATGGGCTTTGGTGAGCATTTTCTATTGTGTGTTTCACAATGTTTTCTATTTCTTTGAGTCAATATAGAGACGCAATAGATGTATCATTCAACCTAGAATGTTTCAGTATGCTTTGGGTATTTTAACTCTCTCTAATTATTGCATATATACCACTAATGAATGAAAATACATCACGATTTAAATAAACCCATATTTTACGTAAGATACCCTTTGAATGTAGCTTTGAATATTTGTCGGTATTTCTTTCTTAGCAGGTAAGTGCATTACAATGCAATAAGACATGTGAGTGGTTTACATAAATGAAGAAATTAAAACTGAGTAAGTTTTCTGTGTTTCGCATTTTACAGCATAGCTTTAGGAATAGTTTAACTGTTTAATGATATAACTAAGTTTTTTTTTATTGAATTAAGGTAGCAAAGGAGCATGCAGCACCTCCCTTCCACTGCCGCCCATGGCAATTGTGACCGACTTAGAACAAGACCCAATTTAGGGACTAGGGTGGTTAGTCCAATTAGTAGATGGTGTTAGAATATTAGTTGGTTAGTTTGTTAATAAGTGTGAGGACAGGGACTGTTAGTGATAGTTAGTCCTGTTAGTTAATATTAGTATTGTCCAGTTAGTAATGATTAGTGTGTCTTGTTCCAATTCGGTCACAGATGCGTTGCTACCCCTGAGGACTGAGATGGTCGCCTCTAAAATAAGTGAACCGGCTCCACACCTTCCTATCCGGAACACAATTGCTCTTAAAAACAATTATTATGACGGTAGAAATGGTACTGAGTACCTTAGCGGGCGGTGGTACTATACTAGAGATATGAAGAACTAATAAGTCCATGTTGAGGTTACCTTCATCATGCTGCAGCTGTCCTTCCTGTCTCTCCTGTCCCTTATCCAGGGTGTCACTCAGACTTTCTTCTTTGGCATTTTCATCACAGCTCCTCACAGTCGCAGTGTCGTCTACCTCCGTTTTCACCTCCACGTTCAATGGGTCCTTCAGAGCACTGTCCACATCGTCGATCGACAACGGGTCCACTTCATTTTCACAACCGACGTCCGCCCCGGGCGACGCGCTAGCCAACCGGTCTTTCGGACTATCCACTATTTTGATCCCTATATCGTTCATGTTTATTTACATATTTCCGAACCACAAAGTCACAGTGTCAGCACGCCGCAAACGAAATCGTAGACTCCTAACACACATGTAATGTAAACGTTATAACGCCCTGTAAACACTGGGGTATTATCATCAAACTGTATTCAATGTTATTTTGAAGATAATCGTCGAAACTGATTATACTTTTTTTAATTTCTCTCTAATATTGGGCGACTTCACTCTCGCACTACGCGACCAATTGAAGCCGTGAACTCAAGGGTCATTATGACTGATTTGGTAACGGCTGTAACCTAAACAATATCTTTTTAAAACATTGCATACTACACAACACATTTGTAAATAATTAATTCACTGGATAGACCTTCGATTATTTTATTAAATGCGTTAGCAAAATAAATGCCTTTACTACGAAGACGCAAAGCAAATCGCACGCAAGTCACAGATTAAAAATGGCCAGGCTATACCTTTTTTATTTTTACTGTGGACTCTGGCATATTTGCAAATTCTTTTATGACTTTTATAGTGTTTCAATTTCACATTATAAAAAATATTTAGTTATTTAGTGGCAATGGAAAAATTTATTACTACTTCAAAATATAATTTAGATTTTTCTTGAAAATCAGAATAAATTCTGTTTTTCGTCCATAGAGATATGTTTCGTCACATTGGTTTATTGGTTTACTTACTAACTCCGCTCCGGATGCCGGATATGACATAACAGTGATAAAAAGTGTCACTTTACTTTGAATTTAATTAATTTAGCTGGATCAATGCGTAATGTATAATACTGAAATTGTACTTTTTCTTTCTATTTCTATATTACATATTTTATCATTTGTGTAATTACACAAAAAATCACTTTACATTACATTTAAATTAATTGACCATTGAACTTATTTAAAATTACCGCCAAACAACATGTTGGCGAAACTGGGAAAAGGGATTAACAATAGTTTTGTGTCTATCGATAGTTAGGTTAGGTGTTTTCGTGTGTTTTATTTAATAATTTAAATAAATACAGCGGATGGTATTTCTATGATGGTTATTTTTCATCCATTTTTAACATCTGGCTATGCTCAATAGGTGACACTAAACTTTCGAAAATTATATAATATTCCTTGCAGATGCAAGGAATACATGACAATTTTTTTAAATATATATTGTGCTTTCCATTACTATGGTAATAATTTGAGAGAAATAAACATTTGTACAAATACATCTACAGTCACTGGTAAGTCAGACGTTATACGTTTTTAACGTAGTCATAAAAGCACAACAAAACAATACATAAAGTTTAATCGGTATCTATATTATTGCTTGACCAGGAAAATAAAAAACCGGCCAAGTGCGAGTTGGAGTCGCGCACGAAGGGTTCCGTACCATTACGTATAAAAACGCCAAAAAAATCTGGTCTGTTGTATGAAAGCCTCACATAAATATTTTATTGTTTTATTGTAGTTACATATTACCCACAACGCCATCTCTTGGACCGAAAGGTAACTAAATTATATACTTGTATGGGCAGCCACTTAAATATTTATTTTATTTTGTTTTTTAGTATTCGTTGTTGTAGCGGCAACAGAAATACATCATCTGTGAAAATTTCAACTGTGTGACTATTACGGTTCATGAGATACAGCCTGGTGACAGACGGACGGACGGACGGACGGACAGCGAAGTCTCAGTAATAGGGTCCCGTTTTACCCTTTGGGTACGGAACCCTAAAAACTTGTCATGAGGATGCTAAAGTTTTCTTTTATATGGCAACAGCACAGGCAACAGTAACTATAAATTAAATTAATTAGTAATTATTATATAGTAATTAAAAAGTGGCAACACTTGAAATGTCATTTTACTCCGTTTAATTAAAAATATAGTTCATGTTATTATTGTCATTTTGATAACTAGGTCGGAAATGTTTTTATAGGAATAAATGATATTTTATAGGAAAGTTTATTTTAGCACATAGAAAACCACTTTTTTTCACGACTATAAATAGTTTTTGGCATTTCTCAAACATTATGCTGTGAAAATAATAAAACAAACTATGACATTTAACTCGCTGACAAGCACAATGTCAAGCAGTTTACAAGTGACGTTTAGAAAGTAAGCGTTGCCAGCAAAATAAATTAGTTCCATGAGCTTATCGCAATATGGTGAGGTTTTTTATATTTCTGGTTTTATATTTCCGGTCAACCTTTAATATTATTATAATTTTGTAATGATACCAATGTGATACCAATACCATAATTATAAAATATCGATAGTCCTGTATAAAGTTCAGTTTAGCATGATTCGAGATGTCGATAAATTTTCCACAGTATAGCCAACTGTATGATATTTATAGTGTATTGCGGATTTTTCGTTATCGATATGCTACACAGCCCTACATAAAATAAAGATGAAGATGATGAAATGAAAAAGCAAATGGCTGACTAGAATTTGTCGTCTAGAAATTTGTATCAAAAGAATCCGATGTTATTTCATGAATTATGCGCTACTTATGATCATGATTAGCAAAATAAGACTGCTAAAACATTAAAGAACTAGAAATACTATATATTAATGGCTAAAAACCACTGAAAAACTTAAAATCTTTAAAAGAAAAGTCCGTATCTAACCCACTTACGTATTTCGCAAAAATAAAAATCTCGGAGCCTTCGTCAGACGCACGCCCGTTTATTGTTAAGGTAAGTCGTTTTTGTTTTTATTTGCGTATCATAAGCTCGTCAATAGCTATGAAGTGCTACTCCGGTGTTTTATGCGCTGCCATTATTCACAGAATTTGCAAGTGTCCCGATAATCGATAAAATGAACAGAAATATTTTAAGACCCTTATATTTAGTCAAGTCAAGTATGAAACATCTACTTTGCTTTATGTTAATTATTTAAAAAATATTTTTCAGTTTGTGTAATGTGAAGAGTGGCACCTGGGCGGGAGCTCCGCCCCACCGACCATGGAGCGGCACGAGAAGAAGCACAGCAGACATCATAAAGAGAAGCATAAGAGACGGGCCCACAAGAAATATAGGACTCACTCTGGCGGTACTCATGAACAGTCTTATGCTACAATTAAATCCTCAAAACCTTTGGTGGAGTATTCCGATGTCAGTTCCGAGGATCTGTCGGCCCCGGAGGCCGGCGAGATCGAGAGCGAGGCCAGCTCCATCGGGAGACATATCGCCGACGACCTGGACAGAACCAGGAAGTCCCACTCGATAAGGACCTTCCTCGATAACAAGATATCTGTTACCACTTCTTCGCGTCGCCGCAGTATTGAGGATTACCCTCTCACCCGTGATTCTTCTTCGGCAGCATCGAGGAAGAGGCGCCCGTTAGAATATGTGGAACCGGAGCCCGACTTTGATGATCACTCGCGGTACAAGAAGAAGAAAGAGAAACGTAAGAAGGACAAGAAGAAGAAAAAGAAGAAATCTAAGCACCATTCGAGGTCTGCGAGCTTAGAGAGTGTGTCGCCCGATGATAATTTGCTCGTAGGCACTCCAGGGAGACCTCCTAGTCCACAAAGATATGCTCAAGTACCCGTGAGTGAGTGGGAGAAAGTGTCCTCTCCTATCCGCAATGGGTCATGCTCTCCTGTCTCACCGTCCACTCCTCCACTGCGGCATGACATCTCTCCGCCCCGGCACAGGACTATCATCCGAGAGACTCCACTGATTCGATCTCCAATCATTAGGTGAGTCCACTACCATGTTACATTTTGCCCTGCATGATAAATTAACTCTTTCTTTTTTATGGAATTCATCAAATAGATGAAGTCCATTTGATGCATTGCATGGCACATTCTATCCACTGATAGAATCATGTAACTTATGCTATATAAATTCAAGTAACTTGATAACTGATTTAACTTAGAATTGTTATGTTATAAATTAGGAGGATTTAGACATCACCCCTATAGTTTTATTCCATCAAGGGTGCATAAATTGATAATGGTTAGCTACCAGTGTCATATTGATCAAATAAGTGAACTGGATCAATAGTAAACCTGGATACACAGTATTACTTGTTTTATGTAAAGTGTTCATGTGGCCAGTTTAATAAAGAGGTCAATGACTTTTTGGACTGTTTGACCTTGACATTTGCAATAAAATACAAGACCACTCTAATTTATTTGACTGTGATGTTCCTATAATACAACACAACAATTAATTTAATGACATTTTTGAAATTGGTATGTGGTGTACATACATAATATAATTATTATGTATTTCTTATATATTTGACTGTGTTTGCTAGTTCTAGATGTAAATACGGTATTCTCTACCTAAATACAAATCCTCAATTTGTATTTCACTCTGAATGAAACTATTGTTCTGATTCAAAAGTTCATAAATAAATTAGTCATTCAATATTCTTATTTCCATTCGGTTTTAGAATTATTCAATGAAATTGATTAAGTTTGATTGAATTTGATGATGATTTGTGAGTATTATTATGGAGAACTCTAATGATGGTTTAGAAATGTATGTTAGCTGCATTGATTTTGGTTTATGCACAATATATTATGCACTATATTGAAGGACATTATTAAAGGACAGGGGTTAATATGCTTACTATAACCCTATACTTTTAGGGGTTTACAGTTACAGCCCACTTTTAATTTTTATGATATCCAAAATCCAAAAAGTACAATATAATTTATAATTATAGTAGCTATTTTTCTTACAAACAGAGAGCGTTATAACCATATAATTAGCATGTACATGATATGTAAATTATGTAACTATACAATGTTTATAATCTGCATGTAATTAAGCAAAGCTTTTGCCTTTTTAATAATGTGTGATTTTGTTTTCATGCCAACAGTATTGACTTGTGGTAAGTGATTTATTCTGTTTGTAACATGTGGTATTTTTGATCAATGTGTATTTGAGTCACTTGCAGCTTAGATCAGTTATTAATGTCACCGAGGTTATCAAAGGGGAAAAATGGGTTATCAGTGAGATGTAACACTTTATTTTAATGAATAAAAATAACTGGTTTGTTATGATACAAATAATAAATTAATGTAATAGTTCCTGTTAGCTTAATGTTGATTATCAATAAGTACAATTGTGTAGATTTCTTTGCTTTTGAACAATAAGTAGTTCTTTGAAAGGAAGGAGTAGGCTTAAAAATAAATATAACACCTGAAAGAAAAAAAATGCCATGGATTTTTCAGCATCCAAGGTTAGAGAAAGGAGGTTGGGCGTTTTGGTACCCATGTCCAATCAAAATGATTTTAGTGTCGTTTGAAAGGTCTTTTCAAGAGTACAAAAAATTACTATGGCGACAAATCCGTACAAATTGTCCGTTTTGAAATATAGCCTTCAGAAGATACGGAATATTTAGTTCGAATTAGGACTTAAAAAATCATATCTTTGGCGTAGTTCGACCGATTTTGAAGATGTTTGCACAGAATTTGAGCTTATTAATATTCAATTAACAGATAAAAATCTGTTACAATAAATACATAATAAAATCAGTTTACAATTTTTTCAGTTAGGGCCGATTTACATTGATACAGGAGCTGGCGCCAGCATCACTGGATTCCGGCTCTGCGTTGGCACTGACACTGAATCACTGGCGATCACCTGCACCGGGGCGTAGTGTTAACAGGGTTCCAGTGCCACTGGCTGCGCGGCGTGCACGGGGCTGTCACTGGATCGAAAATAGGCAGATGGTCTATTTCGATCCAGTGCTAGATACTGGATGCTGGACTGAATTGTAACATGCTTACACTGATTCAGTGCTTATCTAGCGCCAGAATTAAGTGGCGCTAGCGCCAGCTACTGTATCAATGTAAATCAGCTTTTATGAGTGATTTATCTAATAAACAATATAAACATAATAAATGCATGTATGTATGACTTTCACTTTCAGTCGTTCGTTGAGTTATAGCAAAAAGTTTGTTGTATACTTAGTACCAAAAATATATTATTTCAAGTAGGATTACTGCAATCGGACAATGAACCAGGACTAGCGACATGTATATTCACAATCTACACAAAAATACCTTTCCAACGACGTATCATTTACTCCGATTGGTGCCGGTACCAGATTCCATACATTTGTGCCCATCCTCCTTTAGGTAGTAGTTTCATATTTTTATTAGGTATAGTCTCTATTCATTTGAATAATAAATGAATGTAAGCTCTATTATTAGCGCAAAAATAACTAGTAAATTATACAAACAATTTCATATTTCACCATCGATGGTAATTAATACATAGACATTATTACTCCATAGGTAACTAACAAGTCAAATATTGTAATGACTTGTAATACAATCGTTTATTTTCTACATTCGAAAAGTTTGTTATTCTTTTTACAAAATACTATTTTTATGCATTATTAAAAATTTCTACTTTAAAATGGTCAAGTCACACTTAAGAATTTTCATCTAATACTGCTTCATAAATATTCTGTTTAATCTGGTACAATGTATTATTTTTTAAGTATCAACGTATTCGTACAGTATGAAATTTCGACATATTTTTTTATCTTTTGAATTTATTTTGCAATATGGAGTTTTGATTGCCTGTTTTATGGCCCACTTATTACCTAAGTTCAGAACCTCTCAAAATAATGTAGACTGTAAGTGGCTGTAACCACCTATGAACATCTATAACGTTTTAGTGTTTATTTGAATAAATGAATGACATGTTTATACGAAGTAGGTTTCTTACAAACACTATTCGAAAGTCAATGTACGCCGTCACTTCAACAAATCGGTACGGTGTATGGTCTTGGAAAAAGTGACAAGTAACTCCCAAGGAGCTTCTTTTCCTGCTCACACACATACTTACGTTTAAAATACGAGACTCATGTCCAAGCTGTTTTATTAACCGACTTCTAAAAAGTAAGAAGTTCTTAATTCAACAATTTTTTTATGTTTGTTACCTCAGAACTTTCGACTGGATGAACAGTTTTTGATGATTCTTTTTTATACAAAAATTGGTGCTTGTCGTGTGGTTCCATATAGTTTTGAGCGACATCTGCCGAGTAGTGTGTTATCTGTACCTGTCGAAATTGATGTCTGTTATTTTTTTGTAAAAAGTTCACTATATCCTATATCTGGTGGTCGCCTCGCCCCTTATGGATTTGAGCGACATCCGGCGTGTAGTTTTTGTGTTATATGAACTTGTCGAATTTGAAGTCGATTATTTTTTGTAAAAAGTTATCCTATAGATGTATACTAACAGAAGAAACGTATCTGCAGTAAAGCTTTTGTTCAGCTGCAGTGGGCGCAGGCGGAAGTCGATGACGCCGCACACGCCGGCCGCGCCGCCCTACCACGACACGGTCACCATCGACTCGGACACCGAGCTGGACTACGAGCGCCGTCGCGACTACTGGCACGAGCCCCACAGGATACAGTCGCCGATCATGGTCTCCGGTGAGTGGGCTCTCTGGGGCACGGTGGTGGTATGTTATGTTAATGATGAGTAAGCGATGCGTGATGATAAGTGGTCGTCAAATATTGTTAATTTAATAATGGAAGCACTGTAATCGGAATAAAACTGTAATCATCGTAATTAGAGTTTGCCCATCTGATTGGTAATAGTATTATGAATGTACTTACCTGCATATAAGCTTTACGAATAATTGTTCTTTCCAAAAATTGGTTCAAAATAAAATTGCACTCGCGTTGTATCCATAGCTATTTTATTTTGTATTTTTATGCAGGTAAAGCTTTTAGTAATAAAAAGATACGAAAAACATAATGGGAGAATTGTAATACCTTTTCAGTAGGTACCTATAAAGATTTTTTATATAATTTTGTTTGTTAACTCAAACTCTAGCTAAACAAACTTGCTGTGATTATCTTCATTTGATAGAATATATATTTTACAAGTCAGTTAATTTTTTGTAATGGGCATGCCATGCGTTATCGTACGTTAAAATCTATGGGTTAAATAGCATGACGTAAGCCTTAGATAATATTGTGAATTATAATTTTACTAGAGAACCGCCCGCGCTTCGCTTCGGTACCCGTAGGTAACAGCCGCGTAGTTCCCACTCCCGTAGGAATCTCTGCTAAAAAGTAGCCTGTAACATTTGCCTATGACTTAAGTAAATTACATATAGTATTAATTTGATAGCGGGATTCAAAACTCGCAAATAACGCCATCTATTAACAACTCCGGAAATAAATATCTAGCAACTAACAAAACATCGATCTTCCCATGGGAATGAGATGTTTTTCCGCGGTAAAAAGTAGCCTACGTCACTCTCCACCCTCCTAACTATCCCCACACACATAAACCATACCATATATAATAGCTATGTTGCGACGTGAAAGAGTCACAAACAAACAAACACACTTTCACATTTATAATATTAGTAAGGATAGTAAGGATAGCATAGACGGAAATCATGAATACATTGTGAAGCGTTTGGAACTGATTGATTGTATTAATATCCGTTACTCGTTTTAAGTGCCTCTTGTTAGATATCACCAGTAAGTATGACATGCCCTCAGAAGTTGGAGCTTAGACAGAGTTGAAGTTGTGAATGGTTTTTATTCATACAGTTTTAGAGCTATAATGGTGTTATGAATTTTTTTTAGTAAGAATTCTTTATGTGCAAAAATAGTAATAATAATATAAGAGAAAGAAGTAACTAAGTATTACAATATAGGTACTTATTGTAATACTTAGCAGCCGGAGAGAAACGTGATAAGCACATAAAAATCTGAATGAATTTTCATACGTTTCTCACGAACAGTACAAAACGTGATTCATGGCAAAGGTTCAATGTTCGACGACTTGATGAGGTTTGTGTAGCGCAATGGTTACCATACATTACAGTTAGAAGGGTCCTAGGTTCGATTCTTAGCGAGCATTTGATTTGATTTTGGTTGGGAGTGTGTCCTTGTCCTTAAGACACAAGGTCTTATCCATAACGTCCACATCACGACACAGAAAATCTTAGAGTGGGGTTATTAGTGCATGACGTTATTTCTTTGGCAAAGGGAGATTTCCCGCTAGGCGAAACGCCATGCCTGAGGGGCGGCCGAGGCCCCAAGTGAACGCTCTCGGGGGGCGTTGTAGAAATCTTCGATAGCGTGATTCAGTCATAACGTCACCGTGTCATCTCGACAATACTATCCAATAGTATTGAAGGTAATTCGATACAATGACGTGTTCAGACTCGCCGATCCACGAGCCGTCCCGCGGGCGCGACTACAGCCCGCGGCGCGGCCACCGCCGGCGCAGCCCGCGCCGCCGGCACACGCGCGAGCGGGAGCGACATCGGGAGACCAAGACGCATCACAGGTGACTGTACTTAGCGTTCAGTGTGGGATTCGTGTCGATTGCAACCCACGCACGCCACGTTCCGTAGCTCGAGCTCGACCAAAACGCCCAAAGCGACACTTCTATAGAAATTTGAACGTTTTAGGCGTTTTACTCGAGTTACAGAACGCGGCCACAATTAATGTCGTCAGCTTTCTGTCTTTATGAGTAAGGTTCATTGTAGATTGGCGAGAGTTTGAAATGTCCTAAGTAAATTTTGTCTACAAGCTAAATTGAGCTGTCAGCGCACGAAATAAATTTGGTTTTAGCAGGGAGTGACAATTCCATAATATCTGTGAGTAAGGTATAGCTTGACCGGGAATATAGAAAACTTGCATTGAGGGCGCTAAGTTTCCGTTTTTATGGCAATATGTAGTAAGTTGGGATTTTAGCACAAAATAATCACTCAAAGCAATAAAATAAACCATGACATACAATTCACTAATAAGAAATTTATGAGTGACGTGTAGAAAGTAAGCGTTGCCAGTTATATTATTATATTATATAAGTCGATATTGAAAGCAATGCTTTAGTTTTAAACATTGTATAATGTACTTAGGTCGCACAGCCGCAGCTCGCTGAAGCGGCGGCGCTCGGCGTCGCGCAGCAAGCGGCGCTCGTCGTCGCCGCCACGACACCGCTCGCGGATCGAGCCCGCCAGGGATAAGCACAGGTCTGATAACCCGCCATTGATTGCATTGTTTTCATAGCATATCGTATTGTTGTTGGTTTCAATAAATCATGGAAATAATTGTGAGTATTGTAAATTATATCGACTTAGGCTGTTGCCGGTGGTAGTTGGAAGGGTGCCTGCTGGTTGAAAAATTTTTCTAAAGCATTTCCGTACTTTCGTAGGCATAAAGCCGTTGATCCCGGTTATTATCGTTAGGTAACAATTGTTAAGCTATGTCGAAGGACTCTTTGGGTGGCATAAATTTTCCTGCATTTGAGTTGGTCACAAACCCCAATGCGCATTGGTGCAACTGGTGAGCTTAGTATTTCACCATTATAAAGTTGAAGTGTCGCTTATGTCAATTTTATCATTATTTGGCAATTTTGGTATAGCCAAATATAATGAGACTGTTTTCAATGTGCGCAGGAGTAAGCACGAGTCGCCGAGCCCGCCGACCGCATTGCTGCAGCGCAAGATCGACCTGAAGGAGAAGATCAGCGACACCAGCCTCTTCGCCGAGCTCATCAAGGACAAGCGCAAGAGGGATAAGGTAACCGTGTCGTTTGTCTTTGTCTCTCTTGTACCTGGTTGGGAAGGTGGATAAGATGATGTAGTTATTATTGTAATTGTTCCGGCCACTTGCCACTTGCCAGCGTGTAAACGCGGCACTGAGTTGGAAAGCAGTGTAAACGCGCCGCACAGGGACGCGCGAGAGCATCGTGTTCGGCCATTTTGAAACCAGGAGACGAGTCAGTGCGAAATGATCAGTTGGCGCGTGCGGTGCACAAAATTTATTCCTCTATACCTAAGCAAGTATAACCATAATAACCAGTACGTATCAACTCTATGTAATCTAAATGTAACCAGGGCTTGTGGATTAAACTCCTGTGAATAATAACGTCTTCTTATTTACCGCCAACAAGTGGCGACCGTGACAGGACCAGACCTGCAACCTGCAACAAAGACGAAGTATTGCGTCATCCTCGCCGGGGGGCAGACTTCGTGTTCAGCGGCCAGAACCAAGTCCTTCGGCGGCTCGGCGATCAAGAAAGCGGCTCAGCGGCCAGAACCAAGTCCTTCGGCGGCTCGGCGATCAAGAATTCGGCAGCCAAGAGAGGGGGAGATCGGCGAAGTTGGCGGCGCCGAGATTCTCAAACGAAGTTAAGTGGCCCGGTTCCTTATTTTATGTCCTAATTCCTAATATCCATTTGCAGGAGAGTTTTATAATTTAGAATTTCCATCCTCAAGCCCTAAATTTAATTAAAGCACGAATCTGCACGAGGCACGCGCACGTTAAGTGACGCCATTTTGTCACATCCATATAATTAATGCACTCATAGGGTCACAGGCTTTGAATGAAGCCCTTTTGTCATTTTTAATACTAAACTAAAGCAATTGAGCCTTCATTGACGTCTTTTGTCTGAAATTTAATTTCAATTGCAGCGTTAAGCAATTGAGCCTTCATTGACGTCTTTTGTCATAAAACTAATCTCATTGCAGCATTAATGTAATTGAGCCTTCATTGACGTCTTTTTGTCATAAAACTAATCTCAATTGCAGCATTAAAGCATTAACAATTCGTTTGACCCCTAATTGATAAATTTGCACTCAAAATTTTCGCATGTTAGCGACGCCATTTTGTCGTGTCATCTTATGTAATACCAGAAAGTTCTTTCGTGGTTGCTAACACGCTTTTGGCCGACCATTTTCAGCTCACATCGACGTATCGTCGAGTGTCGTCGACTTCAGTGCGGTTGGCGGGTTCGACGGCGGTGCTTGCGGTGTTCCGGTGTTGGTGGACGCTGCTCGTGCTGTCGGCGGGCTCGGCGGCTGCTGCGTGGTTTGTGCTGGTTGGCGACTGGATCATATACCGGTGGGATTGCACAATTACCTATAATCTTACCTGGCTCATTGCTGGTTGAATTAACATACCTACTTCGGTAAATTGTCAAAATGTCTGATAGCGAGGGAAGCATTAAAGACACAAAGGAGGCTGAAGTCTTAAGGTCACTTATTAGAAAGCGTGCTGGCATACGTGGTCGTTTAACCATATTTAAAAATTATTTGCAAAGTTTTAGAGACGTTAGAACTCCTTCTAGTTTAGAAATTAGAGAAATCACTTTAAGATTATCTCAAATTCAAGAACTATTAACTAAGTTTGATACTGTTCAGTTAGAAATAGAAGGTATTGCATCTAATTTAGAAGAACAATTTGTAGAAAGAGATAGGACAGAGAGCGAGTTCTATTCTCAAATAGCCCTTGCCCAAGAAGTGATAGACTCGGTGGCAAGTGTGGATAAGCATAACAATGAGTCAAATTCTATGGTGAATAATAACTTTAATTCAATTAAGTTTCCAACTATAAACTTGCCCACTTTTGATGGCAACTATACCAAGTGGCTCGAGTTCCGGGATACTTTTGACTCTCTTATTAATAACAATGAGTCCATTGCACCAATTAATAAATTTCATTATTTAAGGAACTCTTTGTCGGGTAGTGCTAGTATTGTAATAAGGACTATAGAGTTTAGTGCTAGTAATTATCAAATTGCCTGGAAAGTCTTATGTGACCGGTTTAACAATGAAACTATACTTTTGAATAATCACTTACATGCCTTAGTCTCTATTAATCCCATTCAAAGAGAATCTTTTAAGGCTTTAAGATATTTAATTGATCAAGTCCATAAGAACTTAAATGCTTTAAATAATTTAAATATTTCTACAGAAGGCTGGGACCCCATAGTAATATTCTTAACAGCGGCAAAGTTAGATCCCAAGACCAGTAGCAAATGGGAGGAACATAAGGGGCTTCTGAAACACCGGCCTTCCCTTGCTGAATTTACTCAATTCATAGAAAATAGAGCCAATGTTTTAGAAACAGCTACTTACAGTCAAAGCAACACCGATCATAAATATTCTAGTACTAAAGATGGCCATCAACATAGAGGGATTAAATCATTTACAACTTCTTTAAATAGTTCTAGCATCAAACCATGTGCCATTTGTAATAAACAACATCAAGTATATCAGTGTCAGATATTTCGGGCCATGAGTATAAATGATAAATGGACTGAGGTCACAAAACATAAGTTATGTACCAATTGTCTTAGAATGGGGCACAGCAACACAACATGTAGGTTAAAAGGTTCCTGTCGTATTTGTAGAGAGAAACACCAAACAATATTACATAAAAATAATGTAAGTAATACTACTATGCATACTGAAAATATAGTAGACACACCAAAGCCAATTGATATTAATAATAGACCAGCAACTTTGTCAGCTGTATCGTCAAGTCAGGTACTCTTATGCACTGCTCAGATTGAAGTTGTAAATACAAATTCAAACAAAACTTATCTTGCTCGTGCATTACTTGATACTGGTAGCCAGTCATCCTTCATTACAGAAAATCTTAAAAGGAAATTAGGGCTGCCATGTAGGGAAATAAACGGTTTAAAGGTATCGGGCATTAACAGCACAACATGTCAAATATCAGAGCAATGCAGTATTATGATGAAATCTAGAGTAAGCTCGTTTAGTGTACAACTCAATTGTTTGGTAGTACCAAAAATAACAGGCCTCTTACCTAGTGCCTACATAAATATTGATATGTTAGAGTTACCAGAAAATATTTCTTTGGCAGATCCTTTGTTTTATTTACCTTCTGAAGTAGATATTTTGCTTGGGGCGGATCACTTCTTTAATATTATAGGCAATAATAAAATAACTTTAGGTCAAAATAGACCTGTTTTACAAAACAGTAAGTTAGGCTGGTTGGTGGCTGGCCATATTGGTAATTCAAATGTAAGTAATTTAAGCTTACAATGTAATTTTATAAAAAATGAGTCTTCTTCACTTCAAGAAATTAATGACTCGCTTAAAAGGTTCTGGGAGGTAGAGGAACTGCCTTCAGATACTAATAGTAATTATTCGGTAGATGAACAGTTCTGTGAATTACATTTAAAAATAATACCCGCCGCTTGCCTGACGGTCGATTTTCTGTCAAGATGCCGCTCAAGGAGGATCCTGAGCAGGAACTTGGTAACTCATTAGTAATAGCAATGAGACGCTTTTTAAATTTAGAAAAAAGATTTAGTAAAAATGCTAATATCAGTCAACAATATACTGACTTTATAAATGAATATGGTACTATGGGACATTTGACTGAAATTGAAGCGCCATCTTTTGGGTGTTACTTGCCTCATCATTGTGTTATTAGAGAAGCTCATGAAACCACAAAATTAAGAGTGGTCTTTGACGCTTCAGCCAAAACTAGTTCAGGAAAATCACTGAATGATATTCAGGCTGTAGGCCCTGTAATACAGAGCGACTTAATTTCTATTCTTATACGGTTTAGAACGCGTAGATTTGTCTTGACAGCCGACATAGAGAAAATGTATAGGCAAATCGCTCTCGATGAATCTCAACGACACCTTCAACTTGTGTTGTGGAGAGATCAAGTGGACACAGGGGTAGAGCAGCCTGTCAAGGTTTTACAACTTAATACTTTAACTTATGGAATGGCTTGTGCTCCGTTTGTGAGCACTAGATGTCTCGTTGAATTGGCTACTGAATGTAAAGATGAAATTCTAAGTAATGTAATTAAAAACGACTTTTACATTGATGACCTCAACACAGGCGCCTCCACAGAGGAGGAACTAAAATATATTTATCTAGGCGTTTCTAATATTTTGAAGTCAGCTTGCTTTCCTTTGAGGAAATTTCGCACTAATTGTCCCAATATCCTTGGTGATCAAGTAATAAGTAACAATGATCAATTAATAAGCAATAATAATAATAATAATGAAGAAGCCACAGTCTTAGGATTAAAATGGTCACCAAAAACTGATAGTTTATTGTTTCCTACTAGTTTAAATGCTGAAGGTAAAATAACTAAAAGAATAATCATATCTACCACATGTAAAATTTTTGATCCATTGGGCTTAGTAGGTTGTTGTATCATTAAAGCAAAAATGCTCCTGCAAGAGTTATGGAGTGCTAAACTGGACTGGGATGACCCAGTACCAGAGCCTTTTGTTAAAAAATGGTTAAAATTTATTCAAAATATTCATCTTTTGTCAAATATTGTAATACCACGTTTTGTTTTATCAGATATCCCAGATGCGTCTATGGCAGTCGAACTTCACTGTTTTACGGATGCCTCACAACTTGCATATGGAGCATGTGTGTATATGCGCACAATAGATAATAGACAAAATATATCAGTTAGATTACTATGTAGTAAGACGAGAGTCGCACCTCTTCGACAACAAATAACGATTCCTCGTTTAGAGCTGTGTGCTGCTTTAACCGGAGCCCAGTTGTGTGATAAGGTATTAAAATCTATAACATTTAGCGTTGATGTAAAATACATGTGGACTGACTCAACAGTAGTACTTGGGTGGCTGAAAACGCAAAGTAAAAATCTGCAAGTTTTTGTACGTAATAGAGTAAATAAAATAAATGACCTTACACAAGGATTTATGTGGAAACACGTTCCAACCAAACAGAATCCCGCAGATCTGGCTTCTAGGGGAATTGACCCACAGCATCTGCAGTCCAGTTCTTTGTGGTGGGATGGACCTTCGTTTTTGAAAAATGAGCCAAAAGACTGGCCTGCGGATGTTTATGATACACAGGATAACTTGCCTGAGATAAAAGTATCACTTCCTTCTTTGGAACATAAATTAGACGATTTTAATTCATTTATTCCATTTCAAAAATATTCTAACTATTTAAAATTAAAAAGAATATATGCATATGTTTTGCGTTTCCTTAATAATTGTAACAAAAATAAAACAAAATTTACAGGGCCTTTAAATGTTGAAGAGATCAATAATTCAACAAAAATGTTATTAAAATTTAGTCAAGCTGAGTCCTTCTGTAATGAGGTAAACACCATCAAAAAAGGTTTAGACTTGAGTCACAAGAGCAAACTGTTACCTCTGACGCCATTTATAGATTCAGACGGTTTAATTCGCGTTGGGGGTAGATTAAGCCAATCTGACAGTCATTATGACAAGAAGCATCCAATTGTATTGGATGCCAAGCACCATTTAACCAAAATAATTATGGAGCATGAGCATCTCCGTTTATTTCATTCAGGGCCTCAATTATTGCTTGCTTCGATTCGGGAGAAATTCTGGCCGCTCGGAGGAAGGAACTTAGCCCGATCTATAGTAAAGAAATGTTCTATTTGCACTCGCTTTAGAGGGCAAACGGTCCAACCCATCATGGGTGATCTTCCTGGGGTAAGGGTCAAACCTGATTTTCCTTTTAATACATGTGGGATAGACTTTGCTGGTCCTTTCATGATAGCATCAAAAAAGGGTAGAGGTAGCCGTGTAACAAAGGCTTATTTGTGTTTAATTGTATGCCTAGCAACCAAGGCTTTACATTTAGAAGTTGTCAGTGACCTTACAACAGATGCCTTCATATTGTGTCTTCGCAGGTTTATATCACGCCGAGGTAAACCTCATACAATCTACTGCGACAACGGAAAAAACTTTGTCGGGGCCAGCAATGAGCTAGGGAGAGTGATACGGTCGAGCCGTCAATCAGTATCGGACTACGCAGCGACTGAAGAAATTAGGTTCGTTTTCAGTCCTGCTTATTCTCCACATTTCGGTGGAATTTGGGAGGCAGGAGTCAAATCTGCCAAGGCATTATTAAAACGCGTAGCTGGTAGGACCTCCCTTACTTTTGAGGAGTTGGCAACGCTCTTTACACAGATAGAGGCTATTCTTAACTCTCGACCTATCTGTCCTCTTACCTCCGACCCTACCGACCTAACTCCTTTAACCCCGGGTCACTTTCTTATTGGACGCCCCCTATTGTCAACACCGTCGCTGCCTGTCAATGTAACCGTGCCGAATAGGTACCAGCGCATCGAACAAGCAAGACAGCATTTTTGGAAAAGATGGCATTTAGAATATATGGCCGAGTTACAGAACCGCACCAAATGGCGCAGACATCACGCACCGCTTCGGGAAGGGGACCTCGTCATCCTCAAAGAAGACAACGTGATGCCGCTTCAGTGGAGAATGGGCCGGGTGTCGAAGCTTCACCCAGGGCCCGATGGTGTCAGCAGAGTAGCAGACATCCACACCAGCACCGGCACAACCAGGCGAGCGGTCAACAAGCTCTGCCTACTGCGGTCGCCTGAGTAAGAAGTTAAAAGGCCACACAGCCTTTCAACGCCGCGGAGGATGTTCCGGCCACTTGCCACTTGCCAGCGTGTAAACGCGGCACTGAGTTGGAAAGCAGTGTAAACGCGCCGCACAGGGACGCGCGAGAGCATCGTGTTCGGCCATTTTGAAACCAGGAGACGAGTCAGTGCGAAATGATCAGTTGGCGCGTGCGGTGCACAAAATTTATTCCTCTATACCTAAGCAAGTATAACCATAATAACCAGTACGTATCAACTCTATGTAATCTAAATGTAACCAGGGCTTGTGGATTAAACTCCTGTGAATAATAACGTCTTCTTATTTACCGCCAACATAATAATCCAGTAACATAATTTGTCATAGGGTGGTTAATGGGTAATGGTATAAAATATGAAGAGCTATAATTGGGGACTAGATAGGCTACTTTTTTACAAATAAGCATACTGACTAAAACAAATGGTAAGGCCTACTGTCCACGGACGCGTCAAATGACGAATGCATGCAACCTACAAATGAAAGCAGGTATATTTTGCATATTTGTTGTGTCGAACCGTGGACACAGATTTGATTATTTCTACGCAAGATGCACGCAATCGGCAATTGACGATAGCGTGCTTATGACGTGCGGTTTACGTGGACAGTAGGTCTAACTTGTTCACATAGGAGTAAAATAAACGGAATGATTCCAGTAAACAAACATTTTGAGCACTTTTTATGCTGCCCACAGAAACTGCAAGAAATACTGAACCAAAAGGAGGAGGAGTCTCAGGGCGCGCTGTCCCTGTCGTCGAACCCCACGCAGGAGGTGCTCACGATAGACGAGCTGTCCAACGCCACGGCGGACAGTTCTACACAGGTGAGTTTAACAAAAACATCTATCCAACATACATTCAAAATTCAACCTTAAAATGTAAACTATAACGCTCATCATTGTATGTCTTTTGAGTTCTGTTAGAACTCGCGGGAGTTGAGTTGGTGTGATATGCGCAGATCTTTACTTAAGGTTAATAACTATTGAAAACTACCAGGCGTCAAAGGAGAACGGCGAGAACAAGGAGCCGCAGGAAGTAATGGACATTCCGATGCCGGTGCCGGCGCCGCCCGCGCCGCGCGCGCCCGACCCGCGCTCGCCCAAGCAGCGCTCGCCCGAGCCGCCTGTGGACCCGCCCGGGCCGGCTGCACCGCCCGCCGACCCGCCCGGGCCGCCCGCGCCGCCCGGGCCGCCCGGGCCGGCGGTAGCGGACGCTGACGTCCGGGCCAATGGGGATGCTGATAGCAATAGTAGTGAGGTGAGGCGCTCGTTGGACATTATATTACTCTGTTAACTCTATGATGGTCTTAGGATGTAAGCTACATGCATCTTTGAATTCAAGCTGATCTATAGTAGATTTTTTAGATATTCTGCGGAACTATGGATGAGGCTATTACGCCAGGTCCTTACATTTAGAGGTGACGGCTCTGCACCGTTTTACATGCGCTACCGTATAAAATTAGCCACTTTTTTGCAACCCACTAATTGTACACTACTGCACAAAGGTCTCTTCTGTCATAACTGTGATAGTCTAGGGCCTATAGCTTACTCCACCAGACTTCTTCAGTGTGGATTTATGAAGATAATCTATAGAAATAAAGTCATTATATATGATGTAAGTCTTCAAGAGCAGTGTTTTATATAGTTATAGACTTTTATAATTTTATTGGGTGCGTCAACTTTCATATACCTAGCTTGACTGAAATTGTTATCACGCATTGACATCTTTTATGTTCACATTCAGACGGAATGGGAGTCAAGTATTAGCTAAAGTGGATTATTTCTCATGTTACTACCAGATTTTATTTTTGAGATTATAAGTGGGTAGGCAGTAAGACGGGTAATTTAGTACTTATTTCCGTTCTTACAACTTACAACGCCAGTGGTAAAAAAGGAAAAAGAAATTAGCGATATTACTATTGGTAGTAATACTGGCAGTAACACGGGCAATAAACCAATAAAGTAGAGCGCACCCCCGCAGACGAAGCAGCCGTCGCCGCCGGCGGCGCAGGCGGGCGCGCAGGCGAGCGCGCCGTTACCGCGCGCGGGCGGCAGCGTGGTGGACAGCGTGTTCCTGTCCAGCCAGCAGCCGCCGCCGCCCAAACACAAGAGCCTCACCAAACTGCCCATGCCGCCTAACACGCAGGTGGGTTGTAGGTTAAGGTTATAACTGGGTTGTTAGTTTCATAGGTTTATTGGTAGACTTGTGAAGGTAAAATATTTTGCATCGGCTAATGTTGCCAAAAGTGCTTTGCTAATGAGGAGAATTTGTAGTGTAATAAAACTCTCCACTCAAAGAAACTCTCTAAGATATGCATCTTACATTTCTGAGATATGGTTAGGTGATTTAAGTAATTGTTATTTATAACTTGTGCAAAAATTTTTAGAGGGTACAACAAAACTCTTCATTACTTTTCATTTAAAATGGAACGTGTCCGTTTACGTTGTCTTACACAGAAAATTATGTAATATTGACTCTTCGTAAATAGGTCTATGTAAGGTTCAACGAAGCTTGCCTAGAGACGTAAGTTAGCACAACATGTCGATATGTCTCTATACAAACCAGATAAGTGACATGTATGTGTATGGGGCATTCCCCTGTATACAAGCAAAGTGACAAAAAAATAATACAAAGAAATTGTGACATAGTTGTCTGCATAGGTAGCATACACTGACGTTTAGATAGATTGGCAATGCAAAAGAGCAAAACATATCATACACGTATGGCAGAGCGAGATAGATAGACGAAACCAATTTTTTGACGGCTTAGCGGGCACTTGTCAAAAATTGTTCCTCAATTTTCTCAAAATACTTAATTTAGTTTTTACATTTGTGTGTGGAATAACGTTCTTTGTAGTCTTAATAATTAGTGATGGTTACTTCATTACTTGTGTGGTACCTGGATGTGACTCCTCTAGATATAAAAACCCCTAAACTAGCGGCACGCTATGATGGCCGGTTTGACGTATGTCCGCTCATGAAGTTCCGTATTAATTGATAACGACTTTGAAGGAAATAATTGTATTACTTTATTGACGATAGTGATGTGCAGAGATTCATAAATTTTATCGAATGTAGTTTTAGGTTTCATCATCTTCCTACCCATATCCCAATTTTATTTGGGGTCGGTGCAATAGGTTCTTCTCTTCCATTCTTGCCTATCAGCCGTCACTTCTACACTAACTCCCTTATCTTTCATATCATCTTTCACACAGTCCATCCATCTTTTCTTTGGTCTACCTCGTCTCCTCCATCCATCCACATTCATATCAAGCACTCTTCTCGTCACATGCGTTTCCTCTCGCCTCATCACATGTCCATACCACGTCAATCGCCCTCCTTTCAACTTTTCAGTTATTTCAGCTACTTTCAAACTTCCCCTTATATACTCATTTCTAACTCTATCCATTCTTGTTACTCCACACATCCATCTCAACATTCTCATCTCCGCCACATGCAATCTTCTTTCATCCGTCTTCTTTGTAGCCCAGCATTCTGATCCATACATTACGACAGGTCTTATGACGGATTTATAGATCTTACCCTTTAACTTAAGGGGCATCCGTGGATCGCAAATTGTTCCTGTGACCTGCCGCCATTTCATCCAACCTGCGTTGATCCGATGTGTAACGTCCCGGTCAATTTCTCCCTCTTTCTGTACAAGTGACCCCAGGTACCGGAAATCAGAGCAGACTGGTAATGTCATACCACCGAGCGTTATAGGCTCAAGACTAGAGAGACCGCCAAAGTCACAGAACATATACTCGGTTTTGGTTCTGCTGACTTTTAAGCCAACACTCTCCAGCCTGTGTCGCCATTTCTCTAATCTGCTCTGAATTCCGGGGGCATTATCGGCTACTAGCACGATGTCATCAGCAAACAGCATGCACCAGGGTGCCTCGTCTTGGATGTCCCATGTCAGCGCGTCCATGATGATGGTAAACAAGTATGGGCTCAGCGCTGATCCCTGGTGCAACCCCACTGCCACATCAAAACTAGCAGTCGTGCCCGCCGCGGACCTGACTTTTGTACTGCAATGAATGTACATCGCTCGAATCAACTGCAGGTATTTCCCTGGTATTCCTTTCTCCTTAAGGGCCCACCACAACAAAACACGAGGTATCCGGTCGTACGCCTTTTCGAGGTCAATGAACACCATGTGCAAGTTTTTATGTGCATCTCTGTGTTTCTCACATAACTGGCGAAGTGCAAAAATGGCATCCGTTGTTCCCCGACCAGGCATAAAACCGAATTGGTTTTGTGAAATTTCACTCTCATCTCTCAGTCGTCTTTCTATCACTTTCTCCCATGCTTTCATAGTATGTGACATCAGCTTTATTCCTCTATAGTTGTTGCAGTCTAGTACATCACCCTTATTTTTAAAGATGGGCACCATCAAGCTGTTGCACCACTCATCAGGAATAACCTCCTCATGCAACAACTTATTGAAGAATAAAACTAACCACTTCCATCCATCTTCTTCCAGTATCTTCCACACTTCTACTGGTATTCCATCTGGTCCAACCGCTTTTCCATTCTTCATTCCTTTTATTGCTCCTTTCACATCGTCTACACTTATTTCTCTCACTAAACCCATATTTACCATTTTATCTTCAAGTACTCCGCTCCAATCATTCTCTTCATTCATCAACTTTTCAAAATAACCTTTCCACCTTTCTTTAATTTTCCCTTCATCAGCAAGAACCACTCCTGTTTCATTTCTTATACATTTTATATGAGACACATCCTTCGATTTCCGTTCTCTAGCTTTAGTAAGACGGTAAAGGTGCTTCTGACCCGCTGGACTATCCAGTGTTTCATATAAATTGTGCTGGGCTTTGGCTCTTGCTATCGCAACCACTTTCTTAGCTCTTTTCTTACATTCATCATATTCATTCTTCTTTTCTAATTTTAAACTTTTATTTCCCTCATTCACATCCTGCCATTCTTTAAATTTCATTTTCTTTTCTTTTAGTACCTTTTGGATATCTACCGACCACCACCATGTCTCTCTATCTATCATACCCTTCCCTTTTGTTTCTCCCAAAACACCTTTCGCTACATCTCTTATACATTCTGCCATTTCATTCCAACATGCATTCACAGTCTTATTTGCCATATCTTCCATTTCCATCGTTCTATCTAACACTTGCTTTCTGAATTCTCTTGCACACTCTTTTTTCCCTAACTCATGCCACTTTATTTTAGGAGGAGGCCGTTCTTTATTGTTACCCAGCTTTACTTTTATTGTTGCTTCCATAATAAGGAGTCTATGTTGTGATACCAAAGCTTCCCCCGGTATTACTTTGCAATCTTTGATATGGTTGAGGCGGTGACGTCTGACAAGGAAATAGTCAATTTGCGTCGTATGGTGGCCACTTTTGTAGGTGATAAGATGCCCATCTTTCTTTTGAAACCACGTATTTGTAACTGCTAGATCATAAGCAGTGGCGAATTGCAATAAACTTTCTCCTTCGTTGTTAGAGATACCATATCCCCGTCCTCCATGTACCCTTTCATAATTCCCATTCATTCTTCCCACATGTCCATTAAAATCACCTCCTATGTATATCTCATCCTCTGCTGGTATAGCCATAATTAATGTGTCCAGATCTTCCCAAAACTTTTCTTTTACTTTATCGTCACATCCTGTTTGTGGCGCATACACACTGACTACATTCAGAACTATCTTTTCTATCATAATTTTCACACTTATTAATCTATCATTCATTCTCTTAACATCCATCACGCATTCTTTCAAGTTGTTATCTAATACTATTCCCACGCCATTTCTTCTTCCATCGCTCCCACAGTAATAAAACTTATATCCTTCTCCAATTTCTCTAGCTTTCATTCCTTTCCATTTCGTTTCCTGCAAACATGCAACATTTATCCGTCGTTTCTTTAGTACATCCGCTAACTCTCTTGCTCTTCCAGCCATCGTCCCAACATTCAGACTTGCAAACCTCAATCTCGTTTCCCGAACTCGCTTCTTACGTTGCCCCCGCCCGGGATGGTGCATCAACCCTTGTCCATTTCCCACAGGTGCCGGGTGCTGCCCCTGCGCGTCGCCTGCGGGGTACGCCCTAGTCCTTACGCGCATTCCAAATTTATCGACCATATTGCATAAAGATTTGGCTGGGGTTTTTACGGTCGGCCGCCTACCAGACACCAACCCTCCTTGGGAATGCTTTTGTTGGTGGATTTCCCGCCACCTTACGGGTGCCCAATGGCAAAGTTGTTATATGTCGGGCCTAATAATCCCTCAGTCGGATGGAAGACTTGCGCGGGAAGACATGCAGCTGATATTTTACGTTTTTCTCTCGCTCCCAGAGCAGCATAGGTTTAGGACTCAAAATTTATTTATTAAATTGATTTCTAAAATGTATACAAGTGTAGAAAAATCAGTTTGCACCATTTAAGGGGTGAATGTACTTGTGAATATGAACAATTTTCACTATGTGGACAAACCTCTGAAATCGCAAAAAAATATCAGCTGTTTCATACAAAAGGTAAAATTTTTATTTTTATATGATATATACCACAACTCGGCATTTGGTTTTCTAAATTGAAAATTTTTAAAAATGGAATCTAATACGATCGTCACATAGGATCGCTGGCTAGCACAACTACTACCTCCGGCAAACTCGCGTCAATGCTCAATGCAAAACAAAGCAGTTTCGAATTGACGTTGCTTCGAAAAGTATAAACTGTCAGTGCAATGCGATTGTGATATAGTTTTGACCTGGCTTTGGATTTCAAATATTGATACTGCATTACTGTTGACCCTTGCTCGTTAATTTGGACTCTGTTCAAGCCCTTTGTTGTGGATTTCGTCGATATGACCGAACGTACGCACATCACTGTTGTAATGTGTCAAACCGGCCATCATAGCGTGCCGCTAGTTTAGGTATAGTAAACCCAACTTAAGATTGAAACGAAAGAGGCGCTGTCGGACGCATTTGACATTCATTTGACCAATCATTGCACACTAGTAACTGACAGATGAATGACCACAACGTACTTAATGACTTTTCGTTAGTTCCAATTTTTGCCATTTCAGAGATAAGTTGGGCGCACTGTAGGCGTCGCGCTCGGCGGTGACATTGACAGCTGGCGGTTCATTTTTGGTTTCGTCGACGTGATACAATTGCCGATGTATTGTATTGTTATATAATAAATGTATGTGTGTGTGTGTCTGTGTGCGCAGGTGGAGGACCTGAAAACGCTGGCGGGCGACAGTCCGCTGAGCACGCCGTCGCCCAGCCCCGTGAAGAAGCCCAAGCGCACCGGCATCATGAGCCTGCCCATGCCGCCCGGTACCAAGCCTTGTAAATATGCGTTGTCTTTTTTGGTTGTCTGTAGTGATCTACTGCCAAAAACGTCAATGTTTTAGTAGTGTGTAGTATACGTTTTTAGTAGTAGGTGGTGGCCCTATGTGACGCACGTAAATAAATCTTTGTCGTCGTCTTTGGGCGTTCGACGTAACACTATTTTTGTTGTTACAGACTAGCTAGCTGGCTAGTATGAAACTAGCCAGCTAGCTAGCTAGTCGATGTTAGTTCGACGGTAAAGATATTGTTACTGTTAACTTATCAACGGTGAAATAGTCAAAAACAATTTGTTATTTTTTGTTATCAAAGTGTAAATAGTGACGTTGAAACCCGCTTGCGCAGTGATCCCCGGGTCGGAGGAGCTGAGCGCGGACGAGCTGGACGGCTCGACGCCGCCGCCCGCCGCGCGCAAGGACCACTACTCGCACGTGTTCCCCGCGCGCAGGCCCGCGCGCGACCAAGTATGTACACCGCACGTGCACGTACACACACACGCACACGCATGCACGAACAAACACATGCACACACGCACACGCACGCACGTACACGCCCGCGCGCGCACGTATATACGTACACGCACGCATAATCACTCGCACACACGGACAGGACATGCTAATACGCACGAACACGTTCACGCACGCATGTATATACGTATACGCACGCACACACACATGCGCCCATGCACGAACACGTACACACAAATGGACTCGCACGCGCACACGCACACGCATACACACACGCACGCACGAACGCGTACAGTATATCACGTACTGCAATCACTGGTTACACTTGGTAGAGGCGACCATCTGGTTTTTTAACAGCAGCTCACATCAAAAGTAGTATGAACAGCTAGCAGAAAAAAATTGTCGAAAAATTTCAAGATACTTTCTCATAATCCTCTTATTGTAACATATCCAAAACCTAGTTACATGTTAGGTTAGGACTTAACAAGTTTGATTGCAATATTACAGACTGGGTCGAAACTAAAGAGGCCGCGAATATTGAAGCGGCGCGGCTCGAAGGTGGTGGCGGTGGCGACGCCCACGCACCACGCCAAGGACTGGGGCGAGAAGTGCGTCGACGGCTTCCAGGTGAGCATCTGATGATTAAGATGCTATTATATAGGTCGCTATTGGTTGCTCTATAGGGATTGTTGTTAGCGATAGCCCTCCTTTTGTATTATAAATATAAATAAATAACGCTTCACACTCATAGCCCCACACTAGGATTCCTTGTGTCGTGGGTGCCATGGACAACACACAAGACAAGGACACACACCCAGACTGAGAACGGAAATTCAAACTCATCATCCAAATTTCCGCCTCGCTTTGAATCGAACCCAGAACCCTCGGAACAGCGGTCCGGCGTGTTAACCATTGCGCCATCCGGGTCGTCGAAATCGAAAAATTATCGTTATTAATTTATGTGCGCAAGTTGTTCTTTATTATAATTGCATCATCTGTTCTTAGTGAAAATTTACTGTTTTGAGATTATATTTTTTTTTATACAATACAATGACATGGGCTTTGTACTTCATTATGGTCTTCAAGTTGTTGTTAATGTCCTTTTTCTTGGTGTACAATAAAGAGTTATTGATGGACATTAAGTAGCTGATGGTGTAGAAGTTTTGGCATTTTTTTTAGTATGAATTTTAGTCTGCATCAATGAGCCTTACACACACATATACATATCATATATCAATAAGGCCGCCTTTTACATTTGTTATTAATTTGTCGTCTACAATATTAGTCATAACTTTATCTAAGTTTAAATCTTATAATTCGCAGGTGATAACCCAAATCGGCGAGGGCACGTACGGGCAGGTGTACAAGGCGCGCGACAAGAACACGGGGCAGCTGGTGGCGCTGAAGAAGGTTCGGCTGGAGAACGAGAAGGAGGGCTTCCCCATCACCGCCGTGCGCGAGATCAAGATTCTCCGCCAGCTCAACCACAAGAACATCGTCAATCTCAGAGAGATTGTCACCGATAAACAGGATGCTATGGACTTTAGGAAGGTAAGATGTACTTTGATATTATGTTCTTGTGATTTTTTATGTGTTCTAGATGTAAACCAAACGATTGCAGTTTTTTAAGTATTTCTTTATAGTGTGTTCTAAAATTAAGCCAAACATATATTATGCAGTTTTTTAGTTTCAGTAAATTTTTAACTTAGAAACTTGATCTAATAGCCAGAGCTTTGTAAATTAGCAGGATCGACAATCAATGATGTGTGATAGAAAATTATCTTCTAAACTAAAGTTGCGTTCTGTATAACACTCACCTCGTAGAAACTCCGAAATATATTGAGTTGTTTGAATTAAAATAGTACTAAAACCAACCAAACTTCATTCGTTTCCAGGACAAGGGCTCGTTCTACCTGGTCTTCGAGTACATGGACCACGACCTGATGGGGCTGCTGGAGTCGAAGATGGTTGACTTCACGGAGTCCCACAACGCTTCCATCATGCGGCAATTGCTCGACGGGCTCGCCTACTGCCATCGGAAGAACTTCCTGCACCGGGACATCAAGTGTAGCAATATTCTCATGAATAACAAGTGAGTTATTTGCTTTTAGAAAAAATGCGTTTATTACCAGTGCTGAAGGTTCATTTTGCTTTTTGTAAGTAAGATTGAATCACGGCGTTTTGAATTCTCGCTGCCAATCTGCAATGTATCGTATTAAAGTATTGAATGCGAATGCGTATAAGTGTATTGCGAACTCACATGCGCGCGCACGTTTGTACGTTGTACGAATGTGTGGAAGAATTTCTCTCTCAGTGTATCACTTTGTAAATGGCTCGAATCGCGACCGCGAACGGATGGGTGTCAAACTAAACTGGCTGGTCTGTCCGGTATTACTACTGGGCGATCTGGCAACCCAACACATCCTTTGAGTGACCGCGAGGTCCAGTTTGCAATCCGTAACGACGTAAGCGCCACGTCATCAGCACCTGAAATCCGACACTGCCCAAGTTACAGTCCATAACGATGTAAGCGCCGCGTCATCGCCACTTGAAATCCGACAACTATTTGCCCAAGTTCCAATCAATAACGACGTAAGCGTCATTGCGTCATCGGCATCTGAAAGATACTTATATGCCCAAGTTCCAATCCGTAACGACGTAAACGCCACGTCATCGGCACTTGAAAATGACCCTTATGCTCGACAGAGGCGAGGTGAAGCTGGGCGACTTCGGTCTGGCGCGGCTGTGGTCGGCGGAGGACCGCGCGCGGCCGTACACCAACAAGGTGATCACGCTGTGGTACCGCCCGCCGGAGCTGTTGCTGGGCGAGGAGCGCTACGGGCCCGCGGTGGACGTGTGGTCCATGGGCTGTATACTCGGCGAGCTGTTTCTCAAACATCCTATCTTTCAGGTATGGATTATACAGAGTTAGTCGCAGAGCATATAGAGTTGGAGTTGTTTTAAAGGTTTAGGAATGTTTCTGTTGTTTTTCTGTTTTTGCTCCAGTACAAAAATTGTGTTAGTGTTAAATGGAGGAGTAAATTGTTGTTGTTTTTGACTTGAGCAGAAATTTACACAAACACAATAGATGTTGGGAGACTCCTCATGTTTGCTACTCTACAAAATGAGTGTTTAACAAGGACGGTACTTTTAGAAGTAAGATTATTAACTAACACACATTCACTTTGAGATAATTTAAGTAGAGAAGTATACCTATGGGTGATTGCATAGATATTTATTGCTTAAAGATATTTATAGCTTACCGCCAGTGCGGTTGACCGACGCGCGGGTCACGAGCTACGAGTTTCTTGTACCGTTTTATTGTGAAAAGAGACCCGCGCCGACGAACCGCGCGCGCCGTACGTAACATGGTAACCTTGACTAACTTAACTTGGTTATAAAACAATCCAATAACAAACTTCTGTTTACTTAAGCTAAAAGGAATTCACATAACATTCCAGGCAAGCGTAGAGATGATGCAACTGGAGATGATATCACGCGTGTGCGGCACCCCGCTACCAGGCGTGTGGCCCAACGTGGTCAACCTCCCGCTGTGGCACACGCTGCGCCCCAAGCGGTACCACAAGCGGTGTGTGCGCGAACACTTCGCCTTCATGCCTGCGCCCGCGCTCAATCTGCTAGATCGGATGCTGGAGCTCGATCCGGATAAACGGATCACCGCTGAGGAGGCGTTGAAGAGTCCGTGGCTCAAGAATATTGTGCCGGAGCAGTGAGTATTGTTTGATGATATTGGTGTGAAAAATGTGATGTAGAATGTGATCTTAAAGCACTGCGCATTTGATAATGACGCGGCAACTGGCCAACTGAAATGAAAGCATACAGTTATGGTCTTTATGTCTTGGTTATTATTTGGTTGGGTTGTTATATTGTGTGCAGTCCATAATATTTTAAGATTATTATTTCTATGAATCTGAAAGTTTTAGGCATGTGGGTATTTTAAACTTTTTTGCAGTAATCTGATGTACATCAATTATTTTGCTTCTGTCTCTTATTTTATTGAATTGAAAAAAAGTGAAAATCAAAATAAAAGTAGTAGTTAGCAAATACAAGAATTTAATGTGATACTTGTTAATGACAAATGATATAACCGTTGCTCTTTATTACAGAATGCAAGCACTGGAGCTACCCACGTGGCAGGACTGTCACGAGCTCTGGTCAAAGCAGCGCCGAAGACAGCAGAGAGAACAGGAGCCACCCAAGAACCCCAAAACATACGCGTTCGCCAATAACGAGAACTCTGATAGCAAAGACAAGGACTATAAACTCAACGAGTCTTCCAACCAATCGGATTCTAGTTTCAAAAGTGAACCGTTCAAATCTGAGAGTGGTTTCAAAGCCACCGAGCCGAGCCAGGAGACAGTGGGTCAGGGAAAATAGTATTTGGAGTATTATTACTTTGGTAATTATCAAAAATAATTACCGCCAGCGGTGCTAGTGAGTGGACTATGTGATATAGTGTAGACAAATTTACAGTGAACGAATGCTAGTGAAAATATACATGTGCTGTTAACATTCAAGTGAGTGTTGTTGGTTGCGGATAGGACGGGATCTGGGTGAGGATTTTATGATATTTGACGATAAGTAAGTGAATGATGTTGCCTTATTTAATGAAATACTTGTTATTTATTGGTGGCATGTTGTTTCTTTTGTTCAATTCCACTTGGACGTAGCACACCGTAATGCAAATTCACCTGTAAATGGAACGGGGTGACTACTGTTAATGTTTTGTTACAAGATTGTTTGAAGCTACTTGTTATGTAGGAAATAATCGTGCCACCTCTCTGTAAAATTATCCTATTTGTGTTAAACGCCAACTTTAACCATATCATTATATTATTTGTTAATGACTATAATAATAAAGTGTTCTTAATTAAAGGATAGTGTAAAGCAATATAAGAATAATTAATGTTATGTGTATCATTGAGTTCCTTGCGGTAGGTTGGGGAGCTGAGCTGTTCTAATTGGAATTATGAAACACCTTACGTTAAATATTAAACATTTTTTAGGTTCAATAAAACAGGTACATATAGATTCAAGATTCCATCAAGCTTAAACTGTCTTATAATCGGAATTTAAAATATGGCATTGATAACCAAAGTTGCTTTTGAGCATGTTACCGGAAGATTTTGATAATCCAAAATTGCGTATTCTTGTATATAACTGTAAATATCATCAACATAATATATATAAAAATATAAAGTATTGGTTTTGGTACATAGGGTCCGTTTCATTGAACCAAAACAGGTGTAGATTTTATACTTGATAGAGGGCTTATATTTTGGCTAGAAATATTCATAGATCCTGTAAGAGGATTATTGATAACTTAATGGTCTTTATATTCAAATGCTGCATTACTGTTGAAAAGTGAATAAAAGATGTCTGCGCCTGCTGATTGTTCAAATATAAAAAAGATACAGTAAAATATTATGAATGTGTATAGAGAAATACATTTTTCACAACTTTTGTATCAACAAATATCTTGATGTTGTGGATGTAAAGTAGATATTTTTGTACAATTTACTGCATTATTAATAGGGTTATTGCTTATTTAATATCAAAACATACATTTCTAAAACCCTTCCCAGTTTTCTCAAACTCAGAATAATCATTTCTATTATACTCGTACTACTAACAAACTGCTAATTTAAATAATTCACACCAGGTATTGAAAAAAGAATTTTCTATGAACATAATTTATTTTTAATTATGTTTATTTATTAACAGTCACAGCGACCAAACAAGATTCTTCATTTTCAATTTTGTTTCCATAATTTTTGAACAGGTAAACTTTAGGATGTCTTGGCATAATCACCTTGGGTCTTATACTTTTTTCTGGTGACCAGAAGCTGGAAGGATGTATTGGGCGTTTTTCCATTAGTGCCGGTGCCGGCGCCGAGCCGGTGCCGGAGAAGCAAAACTGTATGAAAATGTATGGCTCGCTTTTCCACTTACCGGCGCCGGCGCCGGCCCGGCATTGAGTCCCGCCGGCGCCGTCGCCGGCTGGTTGTCAAAAGAGAGTAGAAGGGCAGTGCCGAGCGTGTGTTGTATGCGCAGCACTGGCTGACATGCCTAAAAATCGGAGCCGAGTGCGGGAACATCGAGGGCAGGCGAGCCGGAGCGGTCACCTGCCAGGGATTTGGGGGAGGAGAGATAGATAGCGAGCAATTCTCAACGCTGCAGAATGGCCCAACTCATACGAATCCCCACTCTGTTACCCCTGTTGTAAATTTTTAATTGTTGTAGGTATTATTAGGAATTTAGTATGAGGGTGTGATGTATGTGGTATGGCCACTTAGAAGAACGGCCATCCGATGAGGAAGTATGTAAGAACTGACGTTGTCATTATATTAATAAATATTTGGAAGATAATATCGCCTCTTAGTAATAATACAGGAAATATTACAGGTAGCTTTAGATTTTATCATAGAAGTCGGAGATACTAGTGACGAAGAGTCACAAAGTGCTTGTAGCGATGTTAGTATGAGCTCATTTGATATTGATTGCGAAGAATGAAATATTATAATTCAATAACAACATAGTAAATCTTCTTACTAGCTCATTCCTTATTTACATGAAAATTATTTAAATATATAAAAGATATAACAAATATAGTCGACGGCTTGAAGATACCATTGTTATATTTATCTACTCGTTGTACTTTGCGTGTTGTCGTGCTGAAGTCCGTGTCAGTACTGTACGTACCACTCACCGGCCATAAGCCGGCATCGACACCGGCGCAGTGGAAAAACGAAGACCCGGCGCCGGTGCCGTGCCGGCGCCGGGGCCGGTGCCGGGCCGGCTAATGGAAAAACGCCCATTGGTTATAGCAAAATTGAGAGAGAGAGAGAGAGAGTTATTATGATATGTTAATTATTTGATGCATACAACTGAACTGAAATTCCTCTAAATAACAATGTGACATCAAAGTGCAACACGCATCTAATAGACTTTACGTATAAAATTTTGTCCACATGAGAATTTTGAGTCTAGTGGTTTTAGTCCTGTCACCATTTGTCCACTTGTTGGTACTAAATATAACTAGAATGTGCCTAAAGCATTATGTGCCTGTACAGTTTATTACTGAATGTGAAAAGTGTAGTACAAATTGTATACTATATTTGTTTACTAGTACAGAATTGAGATATTGGTTCTCGTGGTCTCGTTCTAATAACTTGAATCTTCCCCTCATTATTCCTCGTTATGAAAAGAGCAAAAATTAGGTAATTATCATATAGACATCTGGTGCCAAACCACAAGAGATGAATTTACTCTCCTTTTGTAGTATTGCTGTGCTTTACAAATGACATTTGCCATGTCCCCTTGAGATGGATGTTTTGCTCCATGGTAGGGTATAAATTCGGTTTTTGGTATTTCATGTATCAATTAAATGGTGGAACATTTAATTGTTCCAAATTTGGTTTAACTAAAAAAATGGTACAATGAAAATTATGATGCTTTGCTATACTGTAAATGGTATGCCTGCAACTTAAGAATAACAACATTTAATTTTATAAGCAAAAAAAAAGATTTTTACCTAAATTTCCCACCATGATGCATACCCTTAGCTAAATTATAAAAGTGTATAAATTAACTAGGGAAGAGGAAGACCTCACAATAAATATTTTATGCCAATGTAACAATTGCTACTCAATTTAACTTTGTTGCAATAATACCAACTGTTATTGTAAATTTGTACATACTACAGAACTCATCACAAGTTATTATCATAGTATAGTTGATAATGTTAAAATTATCTTGTTAAACTTTCTCAAAGATATTTGTGTAAGTCTGTACTTATAGGATATTAAATATTAATAGTGTTGAAGGGCAGACACAATCAATTTTAATTGAATTAGTTTATTATGGGATAATATATTAAGTAGATATTATGTATCTAATATCCACAATTTATATGCAGCAATATTAAAGATATAGCTGTATTGCTGCTTCTAGAATGAATATGTTTTAACCTTGTCAGATATTTATTACACTTTAATCATCTTGAAATACTAGTTGGTGAAGCAAAATCTGATCTGTGTTCAATCAACTGTTCTAATATATATAAGTAATGTTAAATCAATTAATTTTTGTGTAATAATGTATGTAATTGAACAATATTGTTTTTATTTTAGAATTCATGCAATTAAATGTTTAAAGTTACAGAGAGTAAACATTAAGAACACCAAACAAATCCAAAATTATTTTTGTATACATATAGTATATTCATATATATATATTTTTTATTCATCAGAAACACGTCATCAGCAAGTGTATTTGTATATTTCGTCATGTTTTAAATGAGTGGAAGTTTTGACTCTTCAGAATGGATTGTGTTGTTTGTACATAGTGTTAAAATGACTGCCCCTGCATTTTTAGACCAAGAGAATGTAATAAGACATTTGCTAATTTTTGAAAGCTAAGTTTACCTAATATTATTCTACAAAAAACATCCATTTTAAGTCTATAACAATTGGAACCTTTTAGATAGTTATTTTAAACAAAGTTTTAATTAAACACTTTAAATTTATTTTTTGTTTTAGTGATTAGAGGACCAAAGACTCCATATTAGTAAGAGGGTAAATTTTGCTTTCAATCCATAGCACTTTCTTTAAGGATATGAAAACCTTAGTTGTATAGCACGTGGCTGAAAGACTAAGTCCTTTGTATTATATAGATTTAAGATGCGATGTGCCACGTCGGTAAATAATCCGGAGTTTGGGAGACTTGGTTCTGTATTTACGATTTGTAGAGGTGTTTGATTTTTGAAATTAGTTAAATGTATAGGACAGCATATTGTGGACGGATATTATTTGTAGTACGATCTGTGAATGATAAAGTTGTGTGTTGATATCCGTTAAGGATGTGGGATCATGAAGATTTCGAAAAATGCAATGAAAAATGTTGTGACAGAATATGCAAAAATAAGTTTTATTCTCAAAATCATGTTTTGTGTAAGTAGATCGAAGGTGTACCTAGATTCGGTTCTCATTTTAAAAATAGTAATGAAATGTAATGGGGCCAAATGATGTCCGGTTTTAGTATAAATCGCGGTAGATTTCACTTACCTGCAGATTTGTCCTAAAATCATGTCCCTTTATTTTGAACAATAACTTATTTATTTATTGGTAATTTTATAAATATCGTCGAATGAAAATTAAAACAAGATATTTTTTATGCCAAGACTGAAAGATAGCAAGTCCCCACAACTCCGGATTGTTTTAATAGTATAAAATACAATTGTAAAAATGTAAGTAACTTTTATAAAAATAAACTGCAATGAATTATAATTTGCCATTTCATTAATCTATGAGAATATTTATTGCGATGGTATAATTTGTTCGCCGTTAGTGGTGTTATATTTTAATTGCTGCGAGGAGTCTGGGTGTAGTAAAAAAGCCAAAAGTATTATCAAAATACGTGTATTAGAATGACTATAAGGAACTGGCTTACAATAAGGCACAAAGTTTGCCTGTAGTTATTTATACGTAACAACTAATTATGGCCGACTTGGTGAAATAAATTTCTGTATCAAATTGAATACATTTTGTTTTTCATGATTCATAAATACAAATACATTGGCAAAATAAATATAACAAATATCTATACGCTAGAGCGGATCACAATTAGCTTGAACATTCAGATACGGACTACGATCCTACGTTTAATTAGGCACCTTCGATTCAGCTTTCATATTGTAAAAACAACGAAATGCGTCCCGCTACATCAAATAAAACAATTTATACAAAACTTTTGTGGTTTTTTAATCGTACAAAAATAATGGAATATTTGGTCAATTTCTTTAAATAATAATAATGATTGTTGGACAACGTTTTTATGACGCATTTTGTTTATGCAATACAGGTCTGACTTTATGGCATAAAATACTAAGTACTTTGTACGAAAATATCGTGAAAACTATTTTAAACCTAAACTACATATTTGTATACAGTTTAAGACAATCGATTGACATAATATTATAAAGTTACTCTTAACTGCAACTTCAATAATAATAATATTAAAATTACAATGACCAACAGCAGGAATTAGAACATTATTATAAAATTTTATAATAATTATAATAACAAGTAACTGTTATATTAAATTAATAACTTGTTCATGATAACATTTGTAAAATTACTTAATACAACTTCAAATAATTTATTATCCGCTGATTTACTTGCAGGCCGAAAAATGAATGAACACCAGGCATTGGTGACCAAGTAAACAATATTGATATAATAAATACAAAAAACATCAAATACATTAACAATTGATTCTATCAATAACTTTGTATGGTCATGGTGTTTTATAATAAGTTCATTGTCTTCAGCAAGGATCCGCTTCTCAGGGAGTTGCCACCTGAAAATATAATTATTTATGGCTTCTTTATGCGGCAGCTATTCAAAAGTTTATAACAGGCATACGCATGTGGCTCACGATTTTGAATTAATTTACTGATATTAGATTCGGTCGCAGGAATCATGCCCACCGCGACTTAACTTACTATCGTGAGTACCTACGCAGTAATGTGTAGGTAGGGGGAGGGGTAGATGTCTCCGCTCCCCCTTGACCTTGGATGAAGGGACAAAGATATAACTTTAAACAGATAGACTGACCACGAGCAGGTTGCCGCTCTTGGCGCGCGTGATGGCGGGCTGCTGCCCCTTGGTGACCTCGATGGTGCCGCCCTGCTTGCCGTTCACCAGGTTGTGCGCGATGCTGCAACGACACACCATGTATATCCTGATCTTATTTACTGGAGGCTTATTATCTTATCTCGTTGCATGTTGTTTACTACTATTAAATCAGACTTTCACCAGGAATTGGTATAGTGGGAACTCTCAATAGTTTTGTCGATAGAATTACTGGGACTAGGTATACCGTAATAATGGTATAGGCCGATTAAGTTTAGCGCACCCTTCCACTAGAGCTAAGTTACATTAGATGCGTTTGACATCCACCAATCAGTAACCAAGCTAACTAGGTCCTGGAGGGTTTCTAAAACGAATGAATGTAATTGGTGGATGTCAAAAGTATCATTAGTAACGTAGCTTAGCTTAGCTCAGGCGAAAAATGACCCTCACTGTACCTATAGGTATTTAATGCTCAACCAATGCTACTAAAGATTTATTGATCATTACCGTATTAAGTAGGTTAATTGAGACAAAGGTGTGATGTGGTGCAGTGGGTGTAATGTGTTGGTACTCACGTCCTGGTGTCGACGATCTCGACGATGTCGGGCTTGCTGCGGTCCGCCACCACCGTCAGCAGCTCGATCAGGTGCGACACCGAGATTATCAGGTCGCCCTGGAAATAACACCCTTTGTTTTAGCGATTAAAGTCAGACAATCGTGTTCTCATAGAAATTAGGACTAAGTATGCAACTATGTACATATGTGTATGTGTGTATGGACTAAGTATAAATCTCAAAATCTTTTAGTACCTAACAAATTTGTAGGTATGGTGGCGTCCAAAACCAAGATTATATTTTTTCATAGAATTTTCCATAAAATTGTCAAACGTTCGTGAATACTGGCAATCTTCTCATTTGGACTATTTGGAGTACTTATTTTAACCCGAGCTATTGAATTTTTTCACCTGTTAGCCGTCAGGGACGGTCGCCCATACCTATTTTAGAAGAACGACACAAGTAAAATACCCCTTTCTTGCCCTACGGCTATTGTACCCTTTGAAAATGTGCCTTGAAAATTCGATATTCCCTTCTCCCCTTGGATTAACCCTGATTCGTGAGCTTCCCCCCATTCCACGTCATACCTTATCCTTTTTCAAGTCCAGCGGGATCTTGACGAGCAGCAGGCTGTCGGTCTCGGTGGTGGCGACGAGGCGCAGGCGCGCGAGCGGCAGGCGGTGCTTGAGGCGCAGGCGGCGCGCGCCCTCCGTCACGTACAGCGCCGCGGGCGACGCCAGCAGCACGCGCGCGCGCGGCTTGTACCCGCGACGGTCGTACTTCACCGCCTCGCACGAGTACTGGGGATGGAGAATGGTTAGCAGTGGCGGGTTGAGAAGGTGAAGTAGGTAAGTGTAGGGGCGTAACGGTATAAGGTGGGAAAAAGAAGTTTTCAAATAGGTACCGTACAAAAGATAAGTACAATACAATTAAAACTAAAGAAGAAAAGTAAAAGTAAGAAAGTTGTTAGTTAAACTCTAGTCTTCCCTCACAATTTGACCAAATTCTACCGCGGCACGCGCTTTGCCGCACACGGCGCATCTAAGTTGCACGATTTCGGTTGTTTGGCATTTTGACCCAAAAAAGGAGAGCAACCAGAAACGTGACTAAACGAGGAAGCATGTGAATACGCAGGTGGTACTCACGATGAGCTGCTCGCCGGCGGGCCAGGCGGGCGAGGCGAGGAAGGAGTCGCGCAGCACGCGCAGCTCGGCCGGCAGCCGGTCCGCCACGAACCGCTCGCCCACGCTGCTCGCGTAGCTGTTCTTCTTGTCTGCCCGAGATATTTGTTGTTACACACCAGAAAAACAAATGTAATACAATAACTAATTTTTTACAAAAAAAAAACCGACTTCGAAATCGAGGTCTCTTAAAACCCACTCGCCAGATGTCGCTACAATTTATAAGGGACCACACGACACTAGTTACCTTTCGAATGTCGAAAGAATTATCGAAATCGGTTCACCCTGTACGAAGTTATGAAGTAACACACAAAAGCAAAAAAAAAACAGGCGAATTGAGTGTCGGTTAAAAACGGTTATATCGTTAAAACATCCCTTCAGACAACCTTTAGGTAGAAGACTAAAATAAGAAAAACTGGCTATAGTCATCTTTACCTTTAAAAATCTTCTCGGCGAGAACCTTGAGCTCGAACTGTCGCTTGTCTTCCGCCGACAGCGCAAGCCGGTACTTCCTCGCCAGCAGCGCTCTATGCAGACGATGCAGCTCCCGCGAGGCCCGCTCGCAGGTGGCGGGGCACGGCGGCCAGGAGAGGTCCAGTAGCTTGGTGGGTAGCCGGGTGGCCAGCCGCTTCAGCCAGTGCACCTTCGCGATGCCCAAGAACCGACGGTTTTCGGGAGTCTCCGGGCCGTTGCGGGTTATGAAGCCTGGAAGTTGATGGTGTTGGTAGTTGGATATTGTGCTATTTATGTAGAGTACAGCTAGAGTTTTGGAGGTAATTTTTGCATGTTGTGGGGAAATCTTTCAAAATATGCTAAACTTTTGGAAAAGTAAGAAAATGCGGATCCGTTGGTTGGATCTTGCGCTTGCTATATTTTGAAAGGAACTCTTTTTGTTTTTTCATCGAAGGGAAGTCTTAAAAATATGCAAGAATTTTGAAAGAGTCAAGTTATGCGGATCTTCACCTATTAAAATTTTCTTGCTACTGTACAATGTATGATAGAAGTCTCTAGAATCTCCCGTGAATGTACTAGTACCTACCCTATTATAACGATATGTATAAGGGTAGCTCCGGTAGCACCTTGCTACCGGTGCTACCCTTTTGTCAGCTACCTTCATCTAAAAACTATACCTAACACAAATTAAAGCTGCTGAAGACATTGAGATCAAGTCGACATTGCATTTATGACAAGGAGACAGAAGTAATCTGGAACTACCTAAGTAACAAAAATCTTACCTTTAATGAAAGCCCGGATAACATCAGCAGCCTTCCGCCTGCGCTCGCGCAGCCGCTGAGCGAGGAAGCGGCGCACCCATTTCTGTTTCACAATAGCGGCACGACGCATCTCCAGGTACCGCTTGCGCTGCCGGTAGCCGCGCCAGCGCGCCTGGATGATGGTGGCGATGTCGTTGCGCTTCAGCTGGTACGCGTCCTCCGTGTCGAATAGCGTCTTCGGGAAGCGGATGAAGATTTTCGTGCTGGAATGAGGATGTTGGCATTATAAGGAGGCAATTATGTCATTATAATTGGTTCTACCCTTGACTTTGGGAGTTTTAAAGTTTTCTGGATAAATTGGACTCTACACTTTATATGGCTTTTTACAAAGTTTGCAATAATTCTGACAGATAAGACTCGAAGTCAATGAAACGAAGAGATCTGAGTTCCAGAGATCTCAGTTTCGCATTTTTGGCATTGTTGGTTTATGATACATCTCCGTAGCATTTATTCCGGCGGAAAACACATCGACGATACCTTTGTTCACCTTCCATGTACGGCGGTGTTCACTAACGATTGGGTAACTCGTATGATAGTTTTTTGTGGCTATTTGCATAAAAATCAGTGTTAGTGGATATCTTACTTCCCCATCCGGTAGTCTTCCCGGTCGTAGTTGAGGACCTGCACGAGCGCCTGCACGCCCACGCGCGCCGGCCCGTGGAAGTTCGGCCACGTCTCCGTGCTCAGACACTTGTATCTGAAATGGAAGTGAAATAAAGGATTTGTTCGCTTTTTAAAATTATGTGATTATAACCTCCTCTGGAAGTATTAAATACCTTGGATTGTTATAAGGGATGGTCAGGTAAAACAGGGATGAATAAAGTAGAGAGCGGTAAACGGGGAGACAATCATAATCTCATAGAAAAGGAAGGTCTGTTTTATTTTATTCATCAAATGTGCATGCAGAACCGAAAAATTGGAGATTATCCATAATATGGACGTAACATAGATATGTAATCAGATTTAAGAAGTGGCAGTTGAAAAAGTTGAAATGGCAGTTGGCAGTAGTGGGTACCTCTCGAGGAAGGCGTCGTAGTTGCGGCGGTAGGCGAAGCCGGCGCGGCGCACGCGCAGGTTCTCCATCAGCCCCAGGTACTTCACCTGGTGCGACACCAGCTTGTCGTCGAAGTGCACTGCGGGATAATGTTTCGTCATTGCTGGTAGGTAGGTAAAGCTGATGTACATGGTTATCGTTTTTTTATATGGAAGTTTTGTTCTAAAGCTAAAGAATGCTACAGCCTCATAGTCTCACTCTAGGATTCCCTGTGTCGTGAATGCCATGGACAACAAACAAGACAAGGACATTCATCATTCAAATTCCCGCCACACTGGAAATAGAACCCTTGAAACAGCGATCCAGCATGTTTAAGATTGCGCATTTCAGGTTGGTATACATACCAGTTCATCTTTAGTACCTAATCTCATCGTCGGAAAGTGTTTTCGAACATTTATTGACGCGGAAACGAAACTAACAAATTACACATTTTTAATGATCTCTGCTAACTGGACTAACCATTTTAGTCTTATTTGGAGCTTTTTCGTGTCTGTCACAGTTGCCATGGACGGCAGCCGAAGGGTAGTAGACGTTCACTTTGTAATATAATTAAAAACTTACTGGGCTTCTTGAAGTCGTTGGGCTTGATGCAGCGGATGTAGGAGGGCTCCTTGCTGCTGAGGATCTTGATGAGCTCGTTGAGGGAGTTCTTGAACTGCGTCACGGCCGTCTCCGGCCGCTTCTTGCTGCCCACCTTCAGGTCCTGATAACATCACGTTATATTGCATCACATTTTTTTGTCTTGTAGAAAACGCCTGTTTCAGGTGTATCAATTACGGAAAATTTTAGCAAGTTTCGTTTTTTGTGTGCCCAAATAGAAAAAATACCGGTTGAATTGGGAACTAGCGTACAAATTTGCATATTGCATGTGGACTCAATTGTTATGAACTGTTCTACTGATCTGAATATTTTTACCGACGTCTTCAACATAATTTAAATATACATATAACTATTTTGTGTAAATAACCCAGAATCAAGCAGACAAGCCACTTGTTGCAAAATGATCACCCTCATTGTGAAGCATTGGTACACCAAAGACACCACATGTGTTGAAATTGTGGTGTAAGCTAACTTACATAAGATTAGCAAAAATATTAAATCTATGAAGTGTAAAAAAATCTTTGGCAAGGAGAGATCTCCCGAGGGGAGGCGTCATGCTTGGAGAGAGTTGACAGAGTAAAAAACGATAGCGTGATTCAACATTCAAGAAGAGTAGAGAGGCGAAACAAAGTCCATAACACATCTTTTAAATTAATTCACATACAGGCACCCCTATAATAATCATCATCTAAACTTCAATATATTTTGGTTACTAGTAGTATGAACATAGAGTTCAGAAGACAACGTTCAGTGGTTCGCTAGTTACCTTGAAGCAGGCGGCGACGATGGCGTTCCCGGAGGCGGCCATGAGGGCCTGGATGTCGCGGAACAGCAGGTCGTTGTTCTTCTCGATGAACGTGTGCACCGTGTACGTCACCTCGCCCGCGTAGTGCACCAGGCAGAACTCCTGGGAACATCACGACATCGCAACGTGAAGGTCGTCATAGTACACTACCAGTACAACGTGAAGGTATATAGTCCTAGTAGGTATATTATGCCGGTCGAGTGTGGCTAACAGTTTTACACACCTTTGGGGATTTTATCGGGAACTCTCAAGGGTGCAGGATTGCTCCTTCACGATGTTTTCTTTACCGAAGCAAGTGGTAATTAACTTTTAACGCGAATTGAAATTTTGAACATTAGAGATACTTATAAATGTGCAGGATTAGAATACTATAAAGTATTCCAACGTTTAGAAACTTGATTAAAACTGTTGACTCGTTCGTTGATACGTATTCACTGACTGTATGAATATTTTTTTTAATATACCTAAACAATCCAATTTTATCTTTGTCCAAAAAATCCAAGTATAAGGAAGAGGCATCCTTTAAGCAAAATATCCCTGGAACTCACATCTCGTCCCATAGTCTTCTGCGTGCGCGAGTCGACCTTCCGGTGCGACTTGAAGTGCGCGTGGCCGTCCAGCTGCGTGGCCAGCTTCTCCAGGAACGATGCGTCCGTCGCCTCGCCCGGCCGCAGGCACTCGTCGTCCAGGATCGCGATTATACCTGGGGGGAATAGGTACCTATGGGTTGAGGGTCTTTGCGCCAAATGCTTCTTCGCTTTAGCTTTGGTCTCGCGATCGCAACGTACAGCGCTGCGGTTTGCGGCATGCACCGCCGGACCCTTAAACATATGAAAAACGTCGAGAATGGTCTCTTGTTCCGTCGTAGTGCGTCGGCGGCTTCATATATTATGTTAAGTGTCCGGCGCCGCATGCCTCATACCGCAGTGCTATGCGTTGCGATCGCGAGACCAAAGCTTTACTTTCCAGAACAATAATGGAAATGAAAAGGTTCAGTAATGTTAGAAACCTGGAGGTAATGGTTATGTGACGAGAAGGTTCTTTGGGTCATTTGTTTCTTCGTTAATTCTTTCCGGAATGATGATGGAATTAAATAGGTTCAGTGATGCCTTTGAAGGAGGTTTGGATTTTTATTTAAGTACATATTACAATTCAATGTGGAAAGTGCACACTTTAATATGATACGGTTGTTCACGATATCTTTTTTGTAAGGTAGTTTCAAAAAACACGCGATGGATGAGTGATGGGAGAATTACCACCATTCATGCAACTGGTTCAAAATATCGCCGTACAAAATACATAACTCGTGAATGTCCCTGTTATAGTATAATCTATCTGCACAACTTTATTGATGTCAGGGAAGTCTAAAATGTCGCGTATCAAGAACTTAAACAAAGTCAGAATATTTAATATTTCCAATGCCATAACTTAGAAATCATCCATGGCCAAACATTTTCACTGCGGGAGAAATCGTATTGAAAGTTACCTTTGTGCCTGGCCTCAATGAGGTCGCAGATGACGATGTTGTTGAAGTACTCGACGGGCTCCCACTCGATGCCCTCGCGCAGGTACTCCTCCTGCTCCTGCTTCAGCGTTAGCTGGATGAACAGCTGCTGCAGCTTCTCGTTGCAGAAGTTGATACAGAACTGCTCGAAGCTGGAAATGACAGGGTCGTACAGGGTTTCTAGTCTCTATGTTAAATTATGGTCGGATTATGAGTTGGAGATGGCCGAAAGGGAAAACAAACTCCAGTTGCAAATTTCACTGGAGCTTCATGAACTTTGGTAGATTGATTATATTTTCAGGACTAAGCGATGATGGCCTAATAGTTAAGAATTCAGTCTCCTATTCGGGGGTCTGGACTCGAAAACCAGGGCAGGCAATTCTGAATTTGGAAGTTGTGTGCGTTTTAAGAATTTAAATATCACTCTCTGTAACGGTGCAGGAAAACATAGTGAGGGAACCACGTACCTGTTCTTGGGGAATATCTCGAACCCGTAGATATCCAAGATCCCAATAACTGAAGACCAGCTGCTCTTCTCCTTAGGCGCGAGCGCAGCATTCAGCCTGGCCACGAGCCAGTCGAAGTGTTTCTCGTAGACCGCTTTAGCCAGGGCATCCCGCGCGTACTGCGCTTGCTCCAGGTCGAGGGGAGTGGTGACCACGTCGCCGCGCGCCTCGATGGTGCGGCTGGTAAGCGCTGAGCGCAGCTTTGACGCGTCTACTTTCAGGAGCTGGAAGGATGGTTTTGGGTGGTAATAGGGATGATTGTGTCAAATGTGGTCTTTGCTACGGCTTCGTCGCCGCGTCTTATCGCGTTATTTACACGCTAATATGGTTAGGAAGAAATAAGGCATAACTCTTTTTGTCATGTAGGCAAACATGAGATTAATTGATATTTTTGTCAAGTCTTATCTTTTCCTAATTCGTCCACTATACAAAGTAGGTACCAAGGCAAGGTGCAAATTGTACCTACCCCATAAACAAAAGAATGGTCGCTTACCATTCAGGTAATAATTTTGACATTATTATAATTCTTAGCTAAACGAAGCCCTAGCAACAAGTTGTTCAGATTTAAGCGGCTTTATTTTTGTACATTTCAGCAGAACAAATAATGTCAAGGTGCCTTCCATTTGAACCGCTATAATCGGTTTGTTTCAGAACTGGAATTTATTTTTAATATCCACATCGTGTTGGTCCAAAATTTTTACATAATATTTAACTTTTAATCATGGTTTATCTGTGGTGATAACGTCATATCGTGGTTTGTCATACTTCCTGCGTCACAACACAATAATCTCTGTCGCAGGACCTGCATGGCAACAAATGTGCTTTTGGACTTATCACGTAATTACAGATAATTTGCCAAATAATGTCCTCCGCACAAAAATAACGAAATTCTTTTGAATACGACTCGTAAGAATGGTTAAGGAGATTAGTATGTTAAATGGGCCAATTTAACTCTATAAGCAAAAACAAGCGCGAAAAGTGAGGCAGTCAAATTTGGGTAATTGGCGTAATTTTTATCTCTTTTTGTGTCATACTTCAAAAATGCATCTATTGTTGTATACATGGTAGAATTCTACAAACTACAGGGATACCTATATTAAACCTTTTAATCTTTACTTAATGTTTATAGCAAAAACAAAATGTTACATCTAATCTCGCTGTTTAGGGTAATTAACTCTAATTTGAAGGATATCAGATTGCGCGGTCAACAGATTAACTGTGTGATATCACACTAATTAGAGTCTTAGTTGGAACGTTAATTAGGTCTCATGCTTAGAGCTACATTTGGAGCTATGCCATTTACTTCAAAGACTAATGTAGTACAGGTTCACAATAATGTTCGTTAAAACTCAATAGTTCCGTAATATAATAATAATGCTATTGCACGTTCTTCCAAGTACTTACTAAAACTAATAATATTATTGCGAGAATAAATACTACTTACTACTAAAATTACCCAACATATTCAATCATATAGGTACCTATCCTACATTGTAAAAGATATTAAAATATACGTTACAATACTCAGGCTCAAAGAAACGAAAACTAAATTTAAATAAACAATTTAGAACAATGGGCCCAGTATAGAGCCTTGTAGTATGCCACGCATGAAGAGCTATTGGGAAGAACGGTGTGTATGTAAATACATGGAGCGGAGCATTAGCAAAATAATAAACATCGGCGTGTGCAAGAGATCGGTAGATCAGGAGATACGTGATGCTTGTTTCGTATTACGAGTCGTTTCTCAATGTCTAATGCATTAGCTAAGGCGGCCGACTGCACCGATTTGTCTTGCGTAATGGTAAATGAATGCCTATTAGGTCAGATTGGACGATCTTTGTTAAACATTACGTAGTGCAAGTGTGACTCTTGGTTTGTTCTAATTTATCTTAGATAATTTTATTAATCAACACAAAGTTTAGATTTTAAAGAAATATTCTTATACTCGTGAATCTTTATAATTTTAAGTGTATTTGTGATATGTTTTTGGTTATGAGGAAGTTTTCGAAGCATAAATTTTCATAATTATGCGGATTAAATTGTAACTGGCCAGGGTCAACATTTGTTCAGCCATAATTCTGTAATTATGTTTTGAACGAAGTCCGTCCATCCTTTTTGCATTTTTTTATTACTTTTAATATATTAAAGCGTAAACAAAACAATACTCACATCGCTCACATTTCCGCTGTTGGAGTCATGGCCGAGGACTTCAGCGTAGCCCTTTTCATTTTGTACGAACTTGATATTCCCGAGATGCAGCACTGAGGCGATGATCTCGAACATGTCTCTCTGCTCGGCTTCCCCGATCTCGATCACCTTCATGGCCGCCTGCACGACACCGAACTGCTCAGCGTCGCTCATTTTCTGACTTGTAGGTGCCTGCCGTACAATAAAAGTAATCGTTTACATGTTAGTTACGCGGTATCCATATTTAAAAGAAATTAAACTAACATTCCCTTCCCCCACTTTACCTTAGTTTCTTAGGGAGTTTTATTTGCAAAAATCATTTCTTAATTGTCATTCCCACTAACTACATGAAGGTGCCCCTGCATAAAGTTTTAAGAGTCTAGTCTAAGGTCCTAGGTAGGTAGCCGTACAAAGTTTACTTCCACTTTTTTTTTGCACCCGAGTGTTATACTCGTATATTATTTAGACAAAGATTTCGTGCAAAATATATTTGGAAACTTGTATCTAACTAAAGAACTTATATCTAACTAAAAAAACATAAAATGATTAAGTTATTAGAGAACGTTGTAAGAGGTACTTACCTCATCAGTAGTATATTTGTACATTTCCGGCCTTCCTTGAAGCCTCAGATGTGCGAGGAGAGTTTGATCAGCTCCTGCCAGCAACTGGTAGAATATGTGGAAGTTCCTCTCCCCGGACATCTGACTGACCACTCTCGACTTCTCCAGGAGGTAGTTCAGGATGTGCCCTCCTTCGGGCGCGCCCTCATAGTTGAACTGGATGTCCATGTATTTCCCAAATCGACTGGAGTTGTCATTTCTGTGCGTTTTCGCGTTACCGAACGCTTCTAACAAGGGATTGGTCTGGAGTAGTTTGTCTTTGACCGTCTCGACTTTGGTGAGGTGGTTCGTGCGGGCTGCGATGTACTCCAGAACTTTCTTTGATGCTTCGGTCTTGCCGGACCCCGACTCTCCTGTGTTTAACATACATAAATATTATTTTATGCATACTTATATCGTTATTACATTAACGCTATCAGACGTTATCTAACGCCTGTAATTCCAATAAGCTGATATTTATAGTGAGCTGAGCGCTCGATAAACTAAAGTAAGGTTAGGCGATGTCCCTGAAAGCTACTGCTAAAAACTAACTTTTTAGAAAAAATTGCCGATTTCAAAATCGATAAGTAGAGATAATTCAAAAACTAGCCAGATGTCGTTCATATATGGGACCATACGTGAAGCACTACCTTTCGAAAACAAATACAATTAATTATCAAAATTAAATCCTTATGAAGATGAAGAATGTTACAAAGATGATTTGTATGTATGTTTTACCTGAAATTAATATACATTGTTCCCTGTGCTCGTACACCAGTGATCTATACGCGTTGTCGGCAATTGCGAATCTGTAGAGAACAAAAATTATAAAAATATATATAAAAACCTATAATTTTATAATGACATAAAAATACTAGTAGGTACCTAAGTACATTTCCAACAAAAAATAAATTCACTACATTATATTTTCTGATGATTTGTTGCTTTAGCTATGAATGGACAGTAGAGTCTGTAGAGAGTAATTATTGGAGAGTACAATAGTATTAATATTATTTTTGCAAATAAATATTACGAGTGCTATTTCTAAGAAATATATTTTAATTAAATTCCCGAGTAAGATTCTAATCGTAATCAATTCAACATCATAAAAAATGTACATAGTTGATATATCACTAAAAGAAATCTAAGCCTGATTTTTCTGATAAAATTTTTGTTTTTAATCGGTAAGTGCGAGAAGAGTACGTACAAATTTGTATTCAGCAGTCTCCAATCTCGTTGATCAATTGTCGGCTTTTAGACTCAATAGTCACTGTTATCGCTGCTGATATCGAGATAACGTTAGATAAAATACTAGATATTATCGATACATTAGGGTTGCTAAATACTGCTTTTAATACAAATAGATATTAGGGTAACACTGATACCAGAGTCGTTTGACCGGTGGACTTTCTAAGTTTGTCTCGGGTACAAATCCTGGATGCATTACTGTATGTGCGTATTAGAATTTTGTTATTTCTTGTTTCGCTGAAAGATAAAATGACGGGTACACCTAAGAGTTTTTTCATCTAAGGTGTGTGAAGTCCGCCAATCCGCACTTGGCTAGCATAGTAGACTACGGCCGGCCTGCCCCCTTATTATGAACTTTTAATTCCAGACAGTTTACGTTCACAACGTGTGGTTGACAGAGATAGCGCCTTATTACCTTTAAAGCGCTGTCTCTGTCACCCATACGTTGTGAACGTAAACTGTCTGGAATTAAGAGTTCATAATAAAGGCCCCTGTACTGTTCCCATCGTGAGAAGAGACCCGCGTCCAGTAGTGGCACAATTAACGGTTGCGATGATCTCAACGGATACCAATGACCATTTAACTACTATCAGTTGAGTGGTTTACTCGTTTATCGGGATTTACATTTTACTTGCCATACAATGTTTTTCTTTTAATTTTTTGTTTCATGTACCCACAGCAGGAAAATGAAAGTTTTGAATTTGAAATTGGAATAACCAGGATGAAAGATCTTTCATACGGAATTACGGACACTATGTACACACGGCTACACAGAAACGGATGATACGCTATCGATTCCAGCGATAGATATAGCAATACCTAAGTCTTGTGGTTGTTATCACGGTCACGACATCAATGAGTTGTGTGTACATACATATGACTTAATTTTTATTATCGCGGATTAAACACATTCTTATTGTCGTAAGTGATACGGTTAGGCATATGTGGTTAAAGATTTAAGTGTGAATTCGAAGGCTAACTAAGTTAAGGCTTTAGACTTTCTTATTTATTAGAGGATACTGACAACTGCGATGATGATGATGAAGTATATTTAAAGATAAAATGTACACTATTGATGGTGCCCGTTAATGGTGCAAAACAGCTAACAGTACTGGGGCCTTATTATGAACTCTTAATTCCAGACAGTTTACGTTCACAACGTGCGGGTGACAGAGACAGCGCTTTATTACCTGTAAGGCGCTGTCTCGGTCACGCACACGTTGTGAACGTGAACTGTCTGGAATTAAGATTTCATAATAAGGGGGCAGGGCGTAGATAAATATTGTTTTAAATAATTATATGCTGACTAGTTTCTGTCGCTGCTCTTTCATTTTCGAAAGGGTGGATGATGTAAAAAAAATATTAGTGTACATATTAGTACCTAACTATAGTTACTATTACTGTAATCGAGAGTAGTAGAGTAATAAATAACGCATTACTTACACATGAGGTGGGGCCTCGAAGAAAGACTTCTTGTAGTAGAGCTTGGCCTTCTCCTCCGAGTAGATGGGCAGGTTCTTGTACGGGTTCACCGAGATCAACACGTTGCCGATGTACGTCTGGTCAAATATTGATAAATCAATTATATATTGAAAACAACTAGGTTTAAATAAGCTTTTCGATGTTCGTAAGAACTTGAAGTTTTGTACATAACTTTGGATGATCATGCAATATCATGATCATGACAAACATGACCGGAGAAAACGTTCGTCGCTCAGGATTGCCTCCAGAGGAAACTGCTCAGTGGAACAGCACAGTGACTATAACTGACTTTTTATATAAAAAAATAACCGACTTTAAAATTAATAACTAAAGATAACTCAAAAACTACCTTAGTTTAACTTACTTACTTACCTTACTTTAACTTAGCTTAAAAACTATTACGATTTTCAAACCAAACTAATTTGATTTATAAATGCGGAGGCTCATTGTTACAAACTTTGAAAACGTTTACGGGCGTGTGTATGTGCATGTTTGACGCAGTATTTTTGTGATTGTATAACGGAAAAAGTTGAACATAATAATAAATACAGTCTGGTGATCTGGTGACCTTACCGACGTTTACCGTAAACAAGCTAATTTAGAATCAAATGAATAAATTGGCAATTAACAAAGTCCGTTCTAGTAACGTCATGGAATCATAAAATAAAATTGAAAAATAATAATATTATGTGATTTCACAATAGGGGGAAGCAGTTCCGTTAATGTGTGATGTGATATGTTAATGGATGACCCCTAGTACCTGGTAGGCAAATATAAACGATGAATTGAAATTAGCGCTACACATCTTGCAAGCAGCCTCTCTACATCAATCCCAACCACATATTTTGTATTACGATCTTTAAAATTAATAGTTTTTAAATTGCCTTTGAACTGGCATTACTGTGAGTGTAGGTATGCCACATTCTGCTCCCGTTGCCGGGAAACTGTTGTTACCCGCCACCTAGTGGACGTAAATGGCTCTGCTTCGATCCAATACAAATTTAAGATAACTCGCATTAACGTCGCGAGCGTGTTATGTGACGTAAAACTCGTACCAAGCCCCCAGCAGTTGGCCACTAACGGGTAAAGAGACCAACTCACATAGATGATGTTCTCGTGGAACCGCTTCCTGAGGTTGTCGATGAAGGCGGCCTCGGAGCGGTAGTCCTCGAGCAGCACGAAGTCCTGCACGCCCACGCGCTCGCGGTGCTGCAGCGCGTGCTCCATCACGCCCGCCACCGACACCGGCCGGAGACTCCTGGAACAACAAATAATACATTTATAGTCTGAAGGGCTGACGGTAAGAGCAGGGCCGCCACCGTAAGCGGTGTCAAAGTGTGGCAACCTTTCGGGGGCAAATGGCATAAAAGTAAACCTGCTTGAGGTTGGTTTTTTAACGACGAAGGGAGGAGGGGGCGCAAAACTCTTTCTACAGACTTTTTCTTATTATTTATTCTTTATTTATTCTTATTATTATAATTATGTTTTGAGCTTTATGATGGCTTAGTGGAACGCCCGAGCTATCGCAGAAATTTAATGTCTGCCTAGGTTAGGTATCCAATCAAGGACGCTTCGATTCGAAAGCAGGATCGCTGTTTGTCACGACGGCAGACAATAAAATCATACTTAGTCATCATAAGGAATATATAACACTCTGTTTGAGAATTAAATTTTAAAGTTCTAAGCTTTGTACAAGTCATTTTGGACGTAATAAATTGACGATAATAAATAACACTTACAACGAAGATAAAAGAAAAGCTATCACAGTTAAGTATGTAGGTAATGGTCGATCAACTTACACACTTTTCCCTCCTAGGTGGGATGGCGAGGTGGGATAAACGGAATAGCCGCAAAACACTACAATACCACCGGCAGAAACGTATGCGTCTGTATGATCGATCACAAGAGCAGTGTAAACCTTCTGTAGTATGGTCACAAGAGCTTTTTACATCTTAAAAACTTCACAACACTAATTAAGTAATTAATAATTTACAATCTAAACTATTCAAATCCATACCGTTGTTTCTCTATCCTGGACAAACACCACTCATCGACGTCACTGAATCCCATTTTGAAAACTTTTATTTGAACACATGAGCTTAGCGCCGATTCCGAATGATGACTGATAATGAGGTACTAATGGTACTAATAATATCGGTCTGGGAACAGTAAACACAACGTGATTACCGCGTCCGGATGCGTAATCGCGAAATGAATGAAATGACCGCTTAACTTATCGCAGCTATCGTTATAATTATAACTAGTTCATTGTTACGTTAACAACAATGTTATTGCAAATTGTTAACAACATTATTAACAATTTGTTGTCTTTAATGTTGCTATGTAATTTTAATGTTGTCTCTAAATTTTAAATTATGATGTTTAAGTACCTATTGTTTGATTTAATTAGTTTTTAGGTGGTTATTTGTTGTCATCTTTATAAGTCCTGGTAGATAAACTTACTGTAAGCTTACGGGTAGAGTTAATACCTACATATTACCTACATATTAGGTAGGTAGTAGGTATAGGTACATCCCCGAGTGTCCGAATATGTGTCATATAGTTAAAACGATTGATGTTTGTGCTAGTTGGATAAGAATTAAGAATCCTATATTAATGTTTTCACTTGGATAACTTCTTAGAACATTTTCTCCAACCACTTTAGATAGTAACTTTAACAAAAAAAAAAGCCGAACATCGACGTAGTAAATTGAAAACATCATCAACTTTAACGAAGTGAATTAAACATGCGCTATTAAGGATAACTCTAATTTAAATGGGGCCACACGCACGAGAAGTAGATACCTATCAGCTTTCGAATATAAAACGAATCATCAAAGTCGGTACACAAAAAAAAAGTTTGAGCTAATGAAAAAAAATAATTAGAAACGAGAACTTCCGCCTTTTGTTTGTGTTTTGTTTAATAAACGCTAAAACGCTAACATACTCATACCCCCGCAGTAGGTTACCAGGTACCTGTGTCGCGGGTGGCATGGACTACACATATAACACATCACAATTACACCCATGACCCGAGTACAAATATTTATCTGCCACATAAATATCTGCCCCGGCCGGGAATCGAACCCGGGACCCCTCGCGTCGCAGGCAGGGTCGCTACCAACTAGGCTACAGGGTTGTTTACTTTTTAAAACTTCAAAGCCGTATCAAATCTGCAGCCTGTCGCGTACATCAAGCAAACGAAATTAAGTTAAATACGGCCACCTAAGAACAACAATCAGAAAATTAGCCAATAATGATCAGTACCCACCTATCTAACTATCGAAAGTATCTATCCGCAAATGTTTACCTCGGTAGAGTAGCGAGAGATACAAGACGTTAGACGTTCTTTATTTTCTCGAAAGGTAGACAATAGCGAATATTTTCTATAACCAAATCACCCACAAACAAAAAATAATAGCCCCACACTAGGATTTCCTGTGTCTTGAGTGCCATGGATAACACACAAGACAAACACACCCGCGCCGTGAACAGAAATTTGAAATTAACATTTAAATTTCCGCTTCGCTGGGAATCGAACCAAGGACCCTTGAACCAGCGATCCATTAACCATTGCGCCATTCGGGTCGTCTAATTTTGACTTTGATACGAGTCCTCAAATATGACCCCCTATAAAAAAGCTTGTCAATGTTGATACCTCACAGATGGCACCACCATAAGAATGACCGCTCCTCTAGCTCTACCCTGAAGTTTATATAGATGAAATATGTATCAAAGCAACACCTTAGATATGAAGAATAGCTGCAAGTCAAGTCGTGTGACAGTTGTGAAGTGATGAAACGGATCAAAGTAATCAGTAGCGCTCGATCGATCGTGATGTACGATACGATGTACGACAGTCGTTACCAGTACTGCCAGTACTGAGCTCCGGTCAACGTATCTTTATCTTTATGTGAGATTCGCATCACGTTCAAGTTTGGTCGTGAAGTGAGTGACGCCTGCTGTGACTCATCCTTCATGCCAGATTTGGGAGACACGTGTTGCGAATCGCGTCTTGACCGTGTGTGGTTTTGGTACGTTTTATTTTTAGGCTGCTATTTAAGTTGTTATCCACGTAACAATTTCAATCCCCACTTAAATGTAACTTAAGCCAAGAGTTTTAGAAGGATTCCAGGAAATTTTATTACAATTCATATTTTCCATTAATAAAAATGACTTGCATCTAAAAATAGAAGTCTCTGCGCACTTTCAAGATGTTGTTGTTCAGATAGTTATCTACTTGATATTGATACTTAATTTAGGTAGGTAGTTAAGAATAGCGAAAAATTCTGAATTAACAAATCTAAATTGTAGGTATGAAAACAATGGCTGAAGACGCGAGATTACGAAGCATTTGCCGAGGAAAGGAGCCGTGGTGATATTTAGCGAATGCCAAGTGAATGAGCCGATGACATTATCCGCAAATATCAAACACTGCGACTATTCCCTTATTGTATGGAAATGACAATTAGCCTCCTAATGCCCTTATGATGTAATGGAAATATTTTATTTCTTAAACATATTTTTTTTGTTTGTTTCATTGTTGTGTTTTGTTTATTAGGATAATCCCAAAAAGAAAACAAAATTCAATGTTACTTTAATCGAAATGTCTTCCTTGACCCTGCAAAAATATATTGTTTACAATCAGCGAGCAGAAAAAGCATTTACAATGCATTTCATGCGTTATTGACTATTTATATGCACTACGAACGAAGTAAACACGAGAGTTTCCTTCCTTGAACGGACTCAAATTTAAATATTAAACTGTACCTAATACCGTACAGATACATACCGTAACGTAATACAGTATTTCAATAATATATAGCGCCCATAGCTATGAATATTATATCATCGAAGGGGTTACCGACGCGTTGCCAAGCAAAAAGCAATCGAGTACCCATATTTTTTCTGGCTCCCTGACAAAAAGACGTAATAATAAATTAATAACGTATCTGCATATTATACCTACATTTCATGGTCTAATTGTTTTTTAGTTGGTTGTCAGTATGTTATACTACATAATTATGTAAGTCGAAATTTGCATACGGTTAAATAGAGAATTACAAAAGAATAGAGAATGATTTAAACATTTACTATAAATATACCAGCATATCACCAAAACGGAGTTACTGTTTAATTTTGAAAAAAAAAATGTTTTCTAGTTTACAAATAATACCCTACTCACTAACCGAAAATTGTCCAAGTCTTATAGAAAACATTAATGTTTTCTTCAAATAAACTTGCTACTTTACTATTTTCAATTTTAACACGCTCAGACATTATTGAGCCAAAGGCTCGTAAGCATGAATAATTCAGTGACAGTGTGATATCATTCGCAAGTATTTCCCCTAGCTGTAGCCCTTGCGTCCAGGTGTTACGTCATACATGCAATGCATCCGATGCATTCAGCACGCGTCACACATCCTTGTTTATCAACGTCCGCTCGCCAATGGCACACTGACCTGATTCTAATGTGGTTTTACGCTCAGATATAATTAAACCGTAAGGTTTAACGCGCTGGAATGCCAATAGGTAAACTATTTTGTAAGCGATTTGATCGTTAAACGTTAGCGGTGTTTGTCCATCAGCATGACCCATTTAACCCTTTGTGTGGCTCGAGCGAGGGTGGGGTGAGGGATTATGCTCACGATGACAGGTCAAGGCGTAAACGGCTTTCAGAAGGCGGAAAAACTCCTGATCTAAGGAGAAGGGGCAAATCGGACTTTCGAGGCAGATTTTTAAGGACTTCTTTCGAGGACCCGAATATATACCTATTGCGCACATGGGTCAATGGATCATACCGGAATAGAAAATAATTTAAAATATTATGATCCATTTAGGTATTACTTGTTCGGGATCAGACCGGAATAAAAAATAATTAAAAGAATAGCGATCCATTCTCGGGATCTCTTTTCAAGTATCAGACCGGAATAACTCGGAAATTGTATAACCGACATATAAATAGACAGGGTAGGTTAATTATTATAGCCTGCCTAGCTAGCAACTACACACCTGCTTATGTCAGCCCCCAAACAGCTTTTACTTCTGTTCAGATTAGAGCAAAGTAGGCACTTTTTCTGTTTTTCTTGGTCTGCAACACATTGGTGATTCTTTTGATGTCACTATCCAGTGGACGGCACGGCCACTTACCATCAGGTGCCTCGTCTGCTCGTTTGCTGGCTATTAACATGAGAAAATTCTGAAGAAACAAAAAAAGAAGCCAGGTGGAACTGTGTGACTAAGAAGAATATAAGTTAGATAAGGTATCAAAAATATATATAAGTAATACTTAAATACAAAACGTGACCCGTTTCGTTATATATTAGAGATCTTAAAAGTAGAGCTCAATATTATTTAAAATTTCATCGATAATAAAATTTAATTTCTGCTTCTCTTACTAATGGCATTGACTTTATAAATAGAAATACTAGTACAAAACTCTGTTACGAAGCAGAGGTCAGTATAATGTTAGCCAATAGATTTTTATTATTCCTTATTCGTGCGATAGCAAATGGAAGACACGTATAGGCTCGGAAGGTTATTTTTAGAATACGTTTTATTTAAAAAAATACTTATGGAATACATTATGAATTTGTATTTACCGATTTATAATATTTGATTTTTCATAAGTATAAAACCTCAGTCACCTTCTTATTAAGAAGTGTAATGATAGCTATCACACTGGCTGTAACAAGGACGATGAATTTCCATGTTCGTTCGATTATTTATATCATTATTTCATAAAAATTGACTCCAGCAGCATTTTTCCATACGGTTTATTAACACTTACACTTTATTCCTTCTCTACACTTTATTACATTTAATTACCAATTAATCTGAAAAGTACCTATAAGTAAATTCGGGCAGCACTTCCCCTTAGGTACAACTGTTACAAAAACAATGTGCTGCACTACCTTAGTTTGCCATATTTATATCCTACCCTCAACCCCACTTTATAATTTAATGGAAAGTCAATAAAACTTGTTTAATCTCAAAATTAAGATAAAATTATTATACATCTATTATTATACCATGTACCTAATTATTGTAACTCCGATAAATAAATACCTAATTAATGTTAGGGTCGGTATATCGGGCTGTCGGAAGTAAGTAATAATACTTGTGACAATAGAAAAAATATATTTTTAATAATTATTATCATAAATGACTAATTTAAAAAAAAACTGTTAGGTTCTTACCTACCTTGGTACTTTAAAATTTATGGACATTAAAAAACACCAAACAATAACTAAGTTATGCAAATTATTGAATTTTACTGTAGTAAATGAACTATCTTCAAGCAAGTCAAAAAATTTTAGGCCACAAACCAATCGAAGCTAGCATAGTTTTAGCACAAACAACTCCCATAAACTCATTCAAGCTAACGGCGCGGCGCAGACATATAAAGCTACACGCACATTATAGCTACGTCGTTTCCGCCAGTACGAGTTCGGCCGCCTATTTCGGTAACCCATAGTCGCCACTCGCCACTTACTAAACCCGAAAACGTCAAGAGTCAATCACCTTGCGTCGCTAAAGGTGTCTGTTATTGTTAATCATCGGATATTCTCGTTTTAACTGCCATAGACTACGTGCAGTTACCAATCTACTTTAATTGTAGTAGAAGTTAGAAATGTCTGTAATGACCTGCATTTATTGAAGATAAAGATAAAGTGTAAATATGCTTCATTCCTATGTTTTTAATCCTTTGCAATGATATCTTGATCTTCAACGTAAAACTGAAAGTACTTAGGTAGTAACTACAATTAAACTTTTGCCAGTAGGTAAATGAAACATAGTACAAGTACTTTTGTATGAATGAGATGTGAAAATGATATATTATGTACTTAGAAGAATAAACCACTGAATAAACGATAAAATTATAACACGGAAGACAGAGTTTAATAATGTCATAACATCGCGTAATAAGGAGTTTTATAATGCAGGCGTGTTTTGAACTGAACATTTTTACTGTGACCGTAATCTGCATTTATGATGAGAAAAACAAAATGTTGCCTTAATAAAACATAATAATATATGTAGATTTTCATAAAACGTCAATATATATTTCTTATATAATATTCTCATTTTATATGCAAACGAGACAACACTTCCTCTCAGTCAGAAATCGCTGAGACGTGAGATGTGACTCATCCGCAGTCCTTACAACGTACGTAAACAACTTTCTTCCATTAGCACTGAATGTTATACAAGAGATATATTGTCTGGCTTGAATCGATAAAGAAACGCCATTGTAGACAGAAGACTCAATTGTACCTAAGTAATATAACATGAGCTTGTAAAAAAATATGACATCAATAGCAATATAAGGAAGGCAATGGCGATAAACGGGAATGGGAATATTATGACAAAATGAATACAATATTGTCGTAAAAACTACTAACATGGAAGACATAGCGACAGTTTTCTTAGGCGCGGAACTAATTACTTCATAGGTAATACAACTTCCTTGAAGTAACATTCACATCACTGAATAGAAAGTGATGTATCGAAGTACCTAGTGCCTACTTCAGTTAGATATTTGTCTGCAAATACTATCAGTCGATAAACTTAAGTATGTTTAAGTTATGTTTATTATCTCATCGACAAAGACGTTTTTTATTACAATTGTAAGTACCTAGACGGAGATTTTTTCTCGGTGAAGGTACTATCCGCTTTAGCTTTTTTTGGGGTTAGGGAAGTTCGATCCATTCTTGAGCTGACATCATCTGAGCGTTGGCACCAGGTTTCTCTCGCTGGAGATGGGTGATCTAATTAAATCAATTAAGTATTTGTGTTGTTAGATTTTTTCACTTGGTTAGGTAGAGCTTTTAGTTACATTTAATAATCAGAATTATTTAATCTTGCAGGTATTTTGTCAATATAAGTACTTATGTGCAACATTTTTAAATGCTACTATTTCGGACAGATAATCTGTGGAAACTCAGTATGCGGTCAAAATGTGTGTGCGGTGTATCACTCAAATTGCGGTTATATTATCGGTTTTCGATAATCCCTCGGTTTTCGATAATCGGGTTATCACATTACGAATGGACTCGTGCAACATCAAGAAGTTCCCAATGCATCACTGACAATAAGCATTTCCACCACCCTACCCGGTGGTCCGTATTACCACGTACCTAATAAAAGAGTCAGGTAAAGTGTTTATCTGTCAAAAACCGGTTCAGCAGAATTGGTAACAATAGAAATATCCGTTTTTGTTGACGCGAAGGCAACTCGACGGTAACTGGATAGTTTAGCAGCCGGACTCGTCAAGCCTGCGGGATCGTGTGTCGGTAGGTTACCGGCATGACGCAATGTGACCGTATCTCATGACGTCATAGTGACGGGAGGTTAGGTTAGGTTAGGTTAAGACACCTCGTATATTTTGGGGGCATCGCGAAAGTTCAGCTGAAATAACAGCTATAAATATATCGGTGATCAATCTCGATTATAAATTATTTTTCTTGTAAATTAGTGATGTTTGATTTTGTATTGTACTTATAAATACATCCGTCATTTAAAGTTGTGTTCACTGGTCGTCAACAACATTGAGGTACAACAAAAACTTTTTTATGCATCATATGAAACAATAATTCATCGATGTTTATTTGTAGGTACATAGAAAATGTGAACTATAATAATTTGTAGCACATACACATAGGTATTATGTCCGTTATATCCATTATCCTTATTTTATTTGAATAATTAACGAAATAGATCCAATAACGATGCTTTTTACATTTATACCAGTGCGTTTGTTTCTGCATTGCGATTGCGATTAACGACTGATGATGCGTTTTTAACATCCAAAATGTCGTGAAAAAAGTGTTTGCTTTATTTCAATGTATTCATAAAATGTATGTCATTAACAAGTCCCATCTAATTACCACGTTAAACGCGCGATACAAATATTTAGTTGTATTAAGCTGTGCGAACATTATAACGACGCGGCAACAGACCAATTCGAATAAAAGCATTCAATTATGCTCTATATGTCTTGGTTTTTACGGTTGAATTATGATTCTATATTGGGTGTCAATTTAGAGTTTTTCTGGAGTGGGTCGATTGGGCGAGTCGAGTTTTAAGTATACAACCGTAACAACCTAAAGATAAAGATCATTAAAGAAAGAAACCTAAAGAGAAGATACATAAAGATCATTGAAGGCGTCCGTTCTAGAGTCGATAATGTGCGCAGAGCTTTACGCTTTCCTATTATGCGTAGGTAATAACGCTAGCAATGCGGTGAAGGTGTTAATAATGCGGGACACTAACAACCACTAATATTTCTATGAACAGTATTAATAACTAATTAATAATTATGATCTGAATAGCGGTGCGCGTGCCCTATGTACTTCGGGGGCGTCTGACGCCATACCGGCATTTTGGAAATATGTAGACTTACTTCAATGGCGGTTACAGCCCATTGTATTTTATGAAAGTCCTTTGTGAAACAAAACGATTAATGTAACACCATTTCCTCGCCTTTTTATTTATGTTATTTTTTCTTTACTCTGTATTATAGGTACCAACTTATTTAGTTTCTTTTTTATGGTGTCTTATTTTCATGATATGTGGCCTATGCATTTTAATATTGAATAGTAGAGAACAATTTTATAGTCGTATTCAGTATAATATGTACTATTATACAACATTCAAATAAATACACAATAAATTAATTATTACAATAAATTATTTATCGAGCAGAATTTCTATTTTTTTGAGTCTGAATTATTTATTTGTGGTCGTACATCGTAATTTGGAGATATCTCTACAAACCAATGAAGATTACATTGTTATGTCATTAAGAATCCCAAAGGATAGTTAGTAGAAGAAATTAAAATTAAAGTTTCATAATTTTTCATTACTTTTGAAACGATAGAACTTAGAAGTTTATAGGTAATATGTTAATTTTATGTAGAATATTATTGTTTAATATTATGTTTATTATGTTAATTCAATGTAAAATATTATGTTTACAATGAGGGTCGCCGTTTTTGTGCTCACCAGCTGGCGCCACCGTCGAGGTGAGGTCTTGCTGTCAAAGCCCGCCCATACATAAACAGTGACAAATGAAATTCAGACCATTCAGACAAGCGAAAAGTGACAGACAGACCTCCCTTCTCACTAGCGCCTCTAGCGGAAAATTCACACGCGGTTACCCTCATTGACTAAGTAATATAATTATTTTCACTTATCAGTTACCTATTTCATAAAAGGCTTGATAACAAATGCTTGAAAGAAAGATAAGTATTTTGTAATAAATTAGGTATTTCGCTTTGATAAAACGTTTATAAGCACACTAACACAGACATGGATATATCGACCTAATATTGATAAGGGGCGCATAGAGAATAGAGATAAATTGTCAAGTTTTTATTATGATGGATACAAAAGTATTTTATCTATAGTCGGCACAATCATAAGATTCCGATATGACGCCTGTCATGTATGAACACAAACTAACCTTGTATGGACGTCTTCAACTTACTTATTACGGAAATATATTTTTTTAATTTGAACCGATGGTAATGATACTATGAAGTGAAAATATTTCGTAGTGAATGAGTCACTTTGGTTAAATTATGCAATGCACTATTTACTGTGCATATACAGTACACAGTTTTTATTTATTATCAAAGCAGCTTTATAAGTAGGTACATAATGTACTTGTGAATCCACCTACTCTTCGCTTTGGAAAATTGTTTTTATGTTTACAGATAATAAACACTTCTTCCCATTTTTGCAACATATTTTATTGGTACATCGCTTCTATTGCTCGTAGCATGATGTTATAAAATTGCCCAGTTTGTTAAATATTTTAATTAGGCATTAGTCCGTAATATTAAACGCAAGTAACTAGCGGGTTAAACGAATTGGAGTAATATTGTTTACTTACTACGAGTATTTAGATAGGTACTTACTTACTTATACGTACTTACATAGGTAAATACTAGAAATTCTGGCGAAATATGTAAACCATCCCTGCTTGTTTTTTATTTGTGTTATTTATAAATTGTTTAAATAATTTTATTTTATTTTAATCAGTTTACATCATAAATTGTGTAAAATTGAAGAAATAAAGACGTCACTACAATGTTTTATAAGGAGGCTGGATTTATAGTTATGTGACCTCTTGAAACAATTTATGAATCGACCATAATCGATACATTACTATAATCGAAAGTATGTGCTACAATATCACATCCAAAATACAAATAGTTACCTATAGATTCCTTAATATGTCTAAAGCATTGCGATTTTTCGTAGCTATTATAAATTCCCGATACATACGTTTTCAAGCCTTTTCCACTCAAATCGGATAATTATTAACCGTTTAATAGTTTCTTCGTTTTCACAAGATTAATGAAATTTCCATTTTAATAACTTCCTCACCTTAACTTACTAGTCAAATTGTCTTATTATCCCTTTCGGTGTCAATCTCAACGCTACATCTGTTTTTACCTGATTTTAAGAAAACAATCAGAGGTCGGTTTATAAATTATCGTTCCGAACTTAATTAACGAAACGATTAGAAAGTCTTATTACTTATAATCGGTTAAATTTATAAATCGGTTTATTTAATGCATCGATTTTTGTTGTACTTCACTATTGTCACTGTGATGACAGCCTTCATATCGGAATCTTATGATTGTGCCGACTATAGGTACGGGCTAGACTAGTGACAGATGACAAACGTAAATAACTGAGATATAATAACCTTTTAAACATGTCGTAAGAAGGAGGTCAGCTGATTTGATTTGCGATAACTAAGTAAATAAGATAATAAGAAATCATAAACTTTTACATTTCTATGGCGTAGTCTGTAGGTTTTAAGTTCCGAAAAATTGGTACTGTTTCAAATCACCTTTGTTTCAAATCCCCTCGGTCTCCCTTATTGCCTGTAACTCCTTTATGACATTTGGATTATTTTTCTTTTTAACAAAAGAATGATCTCCAAGTGGTTTGAGAATTCGATCCAAGTATCTACCGAAAGGATGCCGGGTTTCGAATTTGAAAAAATACTTATTAATTAATTTTCACTTCTTTTGGGGAAACAAACCATCGTAAAGTAACCTGCTTGCCCTTAAAGTTGTTTGAAAAATTAGGCAAATGATAGACGATTTATTGTTTTGCACTTAAGTTATGGAAACAAATTAAGAAATGTTTGACGGTCCACAATTCACCTGCGCCTGCGCCCACGCATGAAAAATCACAATGTCGGAATCGTGATTTAAAATGTCGTTACCCGGATGTTAACAAACTTGGCGGTATGGGCCAAGTCATCCAGCGACGTCATGTTTCTAAGAATACGGTTCTCGTAAAGTATTTTAAAAAAGTTATCGTTTCAACTTTGGTGTCTATGGTACATTGGCGCGACACGCACCGGAACAGTATCCACACTAAAATTGAAATAAAATATACTGTATCAATAACTGAATAGATAAGTAATTTAAATAAATCTCGATGTATCTATGAAGTAACCTCGCATTTTTACAGAGCATAGTTCGCTTGCTATAGTATGAAGATGCTGTTATCCTTATTTTATTTAAGAACTACGTCTTAAATAGGTCTTGTTTTCACTTACTAGGGTAATCGATTTTATACGCCTTTTCGTGGTTGTAAAAGTATTTATAAATATTGTAGATAAGGTAGGCACTGACGTGTCTACAAAGTGTAATGAAAATTAATATTTTACAATATTAACGGGAAAACTAGATAACACAGAGTAGGGACTATTACTACTGTCAATGTTATAAGATATAGTTAATTAAGTATTTATCTAAGTAACATTTAAAAAAATATACGATTTAAAACATCAATGCATGAGGAATATTCGAAATAGCCGTGTTTACACACGTGGTTTTACGGATTATGTCGCTTGGTATATTATTCTAGAACGTTTTATTTAAATTGAAGATTGGATTGTCTTTATCTTAAGAATACAAGTTTTAATGACCTGGTGGCAAAAGTGATATGAGATTTTATATTGACAAATGACATTTTTAAAACTACCTAGAAGAAGAATGGATGAATAAAATGCTTCGCGATTTTCTTCAAAACGAGCGATGTTAATATAATAAGTAGTCACTTATAATTTAAACAGCCTCTTAATTATCCCACCAAAAACATTTTGCCAAGACCACTGACTGCATATAGCTTACCTTGTGAATAAATATCAGATCTCATGTCGAGCCAAGCACTAATGGGAGCTTTACATTATACAATTTGCAGAGCGCTAACTCAGTGCACTAACTTGTGTTTTCATACATTACGCTGCACTAGTTACTGTCTAACTGCCTTTACACTATGCGATTTTAGCACGCTAGCTCAGTTAGCGCTCTGCAAATTGTATAATGTAAAGCCCCCATATCTCTACCAACCCTAACTTCACAGACTCTACATCTCAGTAAAAATGTGCGACAACGCCGGCAAACTCGAATACGTCGTAAGAGGTTACCATTTACTACCGTTGAAGGTTGAAGGTTGAGTAACATAATTCCTTTTTTCTTTCTTCTTTCTAGTATTTTCTTTCTTAGCCAGCAAGGCGTCGCCGAGGCCTTAGTGGATCGACATGCAGTTTATTAGTAATTTACGCAAAAGAAATATTTTATGTTGTTTATGTGTACCTAGTAGAGCAATAGTGTACGATGTTGGTCGACTTTGTCCGTCACTGTAGACAATGAAGGCGCGCCCGGGCGCGGTCCGACCCACATTGGTTATGACTGGGGACACCATGCGCAAGGGGAAATTGGACACGAAAAGGAAAACCGTCAAATCGACCACCAGCGGTGACTAAATAAATATAAACAAATATTTTTGAAATAGATCAACGTACGATAGTGTCATTGTTCAGGACGCGACGCACTTATTTAGTGGATCTCTGGCACTGCCACCGAAACACTTCAAAATATTGCGTCACGGTTTCGATATTGCGTCATGATTCTAAAAGGAAATTTTCCATTTCATCAATGATTGTGATGGATGGATTGGATGATTTGAATTCGTTTCTTGCCATCGATTTGTGCCTTCTTCAGCTGGACCCCAACCAGGAAAATGTGGCTTATTTTCGTTCTTTACCTTTACAATTAAGAACGGATACAACCCCTTACATTCGGAAGTATCTTAAAATGTATTGTTTTATGATATTTTAAAATTTCTTTTAAGGATTGTCCCAAGACAGTTTGGACGAAATGTCATCCTATTAGTGACACTTTCCCCAGTGATAATAACACAATGCGGCACTGCACACCAGGGTATAAGGTTAACAGAGGTCACGCTATAAAACACTATTGTAGTATGAAACATCTACTACAAGATAGTTGCCAGAAAAGGGTGTGTTTCTACATTGAAGTTAATTAAAACGAGCAACCGGGGAATGAAAACCTACCCCGAAGGACGGACACTTTTACGTGCTATTTGTATCTTAGGGGTTTTATGTCGTTTAACGGCGAGTTGTTAGAATAATTATATCATAACAAAAATGTTCAAAGTGGGTGTGATTATGTTATTGAATTATCTTTCGTCACAATTATTTTGTAAATGTTTCATACCAAAGTTAATTATAATATCTTCATACATTTTTATTATGCAGCTGGTATTACGCACATAAATGTGGCCGGTTCATGTAAATATAATATTTCTCGATTAAGTATAGCATGAATTGTGACGAATTTCATGAAATCAAACATTTTGTGATCGATTCACTTCATAATATACCTACTTGTTTACGTCTATTGGGTAATTGAATATATTTTCATCTTGATTCAGGAAGGAAATTCATGTGACAAAAAATTTATAAAATATGGCAACAATTTTAGAACTTTTCGGAACTCAAATGATGTGTTTTCGATCCGAAACTCCAGTAAAAACGTTGTTTTTAATGAAAACCTAGCTCGGGCCATTTGACTCTAATAAATCTCCTAGAGTAATTTCGAACTATATATATCCCTAGAAGTAGCTAGTAGTTAAAATATCCGATAGATGTTATTGTAGGTTCCTATCTATCTCGTAGAGTTACGGCAAACAAAAATAGTAAAACAGTAGAGTTGATGTAACTCTAAGCGTAAAGAAGCGGTTCCCGGCACCATAGCTTCATGTTTAAGCAGCCGTGGGAAGCGTGTTTTTCCGATACAGTAATTTTCACAACATTGTTTAGAAGCTGGCACTCGGTGAAAGATATTATTGTTCGCAACGATGAGTTACGAGTATGTTACTCGGTACATCTATGTGAAAACCCGAGTTGTTGTTGTAAAAAGTGTGTTACATTAAAATGTAGGTTTATTTTTATGTATGTACGAGTATGTAGAGTGTATGTACTTTTTTATAATTACCCACGAACGAGTTTAAGGGCACATGGAAAAGGCATAGGGAAGTGTCACATGTGCCTGTCAAAAATGCTTTTCTAGCCAAGATAGAACTTGCTAATCAACTCTCTTATTGATTAAGTATTCTAGGAAGGCGATTGTAGCCAGGTAGGTTAGCTATCAAAAATTCAAATTAAATTGTTAAAGAAGCCTGGTTTAGTTGGTATTGGCACTGCGAAGCGCGGATCTTGAGTTTGATTTGATTTTTATTTTTAAGCTATTGTATAGCTTTTATCGCGGGCCTTGGGCGCGGGGACCGAATGCAGAAATTTCGTAACGAAAATTTATTACACCCTGCACACAGACATAGTTACTATGTCTATGAACCCACACATCGATAAATACCAGAACTTTTAACTGAGTTAACTAACTTTTACTTTATAACGGCTAAACCGATTTGGCTAATTTTAGTCTTGAAATATTCGTGGAAGTTCAGGGAAGGTTGCAGCGATGAGAAAATATGAAAAATTGCGAGGTAAATATTAAAAAAATGAAAATTTTAATTTCCCATACAAATCTTACCTGTCAAACATTTGATTTTCGCCCCGTCGGTTCGGTGTTTTAAGAATAATTACATGTAGATCTGGATTAAATAAGGCGTTGGAATCGACAACATGTATTCATAATAGTCGAATTATCGCGTATTTAGATTTAAAACATACAAAATAATAACATGACATAAAATAATGACACTATATTAATGACTTGAGGGTGATAGAGACAGTGCCATACAGGCAAGGCAAACTGTAAGGCACTGTCTCTGTCACCCACACGTCATTCACGCGCCAAAAGATCGTTGTAGGACTTAAATGTCAAATGTCAATTTTCTTTTTAAAAAGAATTATTTTGTCAACTGAAATAGTTCTTATGCTTTTGTTCAGAATATTTAAATCTTCTTTGCACAAATTAATGCATTATCCGTTTCTAATAAACTTTGATGTAACTTTTGATAACTAGGCAACTAAATGAAAACTGGTACACCACTTTCTTATCCTACTGTAAAACAGTGAATATCTGTACTCGTATAATTTGTGTACAAAGTGTTTTAAATATGAATAAACAAAGTGCATTTATTAATGAAGAAAGTCACGAAAAAATTGTGAAAAATGAGTTATTACTCTATATACATTCATTTTATTATTATTATCACAAATGCAGTATTATTTTTTGTTTTGTTAATTTATATATAATGCTATGCAATAGCTTTACCGCGGCAGTCTCCGAGTGCCACACGTCTTTTTTATTTTGACGTGTTATTATGAAAAAAATGAATGTTCTCGTGTCACAAAAAAAACAATTCTGCGATTAGAAGACACCTCGTTCGCAGTTTACGAGTAAGGTTAGGACAATTCATCGCGGGCTGATCAAATATTAGCACTGGCAGTTTATGACAATATTACGTATTCAGGCCATTGTAGCGATGTTACACGCATATTGTAACGTGTTTGGGCAGCTGAAGCTGAAGTGACTCAGTCGTCGACTGTTTGAGTGTTTGCGATGTTTTTGATTGGTGATTGTCCTGAAATAGCAGGTTTGGTGAGACTTGGTTACTGTAGTTAAAAACCTTTTTCTTTGCTTTCCTCCATTGAATTCAATTTTCAGCACAGGTAAATGAACAGATAAATGTCATGAAACAGACTATAAATGAAGTATTTTTTACCATATAACATTATTGCTTGAGCAAACTCAGCCAGTAGTGCCTATTGTTTTAGGTTCTTGTAATGAAAGAAAATCGGCAGTATTGCATATTTGGTTTCATTGGGTACTTACTACTTTTGCATAAAAATTGCTCACTGAAATAAAAGTAAATAATGAAATAATATTTTTTTGTCTTAACTTGAACGTGTTAATAACACGTTACACGATTTTTCTTTAAGATTCATGTCCTTTTGAGTGCGTCATAAATGGTGTGTAACCAGCGGGCATAGCGTGCCTAGCTTTGTCGAATTACGTTACGTTTATCACCTAGAAAATTAGGGTGTTTAGGGTTTACTTTGGGGCAAGAATTAATCAAACATGTATAACGCATCTTTTTGCTCTCCGCAGTCGGGTAAAAACGGACGTAGGTAGCAATAAAGAAGCTTATTATTTAAATCAGTCGACGCCAAGCTGAGTCAGGACTTACAAGGCGCCTTATTCATAAGCAAAGTCTCATGCAATAGTCATCAGTTTTTAATTTGCAACTATTGCATACGGATACAATACGACTTTAGATGCATTAAAAACTAAAGTTCCTACATATTGATTTGTCTACACCCAAACATAGTTATTACGACGGTACTTAGTATGGTGTATGGATGTAGTACATATGCATAGAACGAAGTATGAGGTGTTTGTGTATAACTCTACCGTTTATACATCTGTTCGCCTCGGGCTCTATAGTGCTGCTTCTATCTCACTACAGCTCTATTATTTTACATAAGCTTCGACTGACTCTACTTAGTGACAAACGGTAGAAACTACTAATAAGACGCCTTGAAGTTATATTTTTATTGATAGGACCAGTCCGAATAGTCTAACTGTAATCGACGATGAGGGCCTTAGTTATTATATGTATTACTTCTTGTCTGATCTCTTTGGGTGTCTTTGATAGATATAGTGTTGGCAAAACGTAGGTAACAGTAACGTAACGATCTTTTTTCATGGTCATATTAGTAATTGAAGTATGAAGGTATATTCAATTTACTGATGTCAAGTTTGGAATGTTGACCAGTTGGCAACAAATTGATATTAATAGGTACTGATGGAATGTAAATTGGCAACTAGTGTCAATAAAGCGCAACGTTTATGTGGTTAAATTTACATGGGCTTAGATTCTTAGGTCATAGTACATGCTGGTAAACAATAGCTGTACATGCTAGTACTGGTTTACAAATGTTCTTGGTCTCCAATAAGCATATGAAGGATTTCCCCGCCTGCGGGCTTCACAGAAATTAATATTACAATCTTGTTAAACAGGAAACGTGTCGAGTTTTGTTAAGAAGTGACACAATTAAAACGGAAATAACGTTAATAACGATTTATCTATCAATGACATTAACTATGTATAATAAATAATTACTGAACAATGCGCGTACGCATGACATCACTAGTTAAAATATTTACCTAACTCAATAAACATGTGATTCATTTTATACGTACTGTTGTCCCTTGAATAACCCTTCCGCTGTTCGATTTACCTATATTCAAATAGAATAAGTAAAATAAATAAACGCTTTCACGCAAAAAAAACCATGCACTTACTTTCTTTCTTGAAACCCTTGTCTTATCAAATTGATGTGTCTTTCAGCAATCATCAAAACCCCTTCTGTCCCACTGCTAGACTCGAGTCTCCTCCCAAAATGTGATAAGCTAATATTTTTTGAAAATTAGAGGTGTTTGCAGGATTCGAATCTATGCCCCCCTGTTCTTGAGGCAAACGTCAAATCGCTTACTTACGAACGAAACTTTATAACAAGTGTTAGAAAGGAAGGACTTAAAATGCTGGGTAGCCTTATTTGAATTTAACTTTCGTACCTATTTGTAGAGAACAACGAGAAATTAAATCCTACCTTCACATACATAACAGAAGCATAAACCATGAACCTTATTAAATTACTGTAACCTTATGAAATGAATAAATGATAAGTTCACTCTCGTCAAGCGTATTCATAACTTTCACTGCTTGCTTGGCGCTGAAGCGTTTACGACAGGATTAGATGTCCTATTGTTACGACCGCATAATAGACCGTGTTACGCCACTACTGTATTGTCACGTCTAAACACCCGCTATACGATTACGTCCATTACACAATAAATTTCTTTGTGCTACCGGCTAATAACTAATAACTATCCCTTCCGGCTTATCTATGATCCCCGTATTCGATATTCCGCCTATTACTTACCTACTTACACTTTTCGCAGAAGAGTTTCGGTATTGGTGAGGTTGCATTTTTTGAAGACCATATTAATTAAGTTAAATGAGTTAATATAAAATATACTTAAACGTTTCAATTGCAATATTCTACCTACCATACACCTACCAACCTACCATACACCTACACCTACCATAAATCTGTGTCCTTTTGTAATTTTTCTCTCATTAGGTTGTCTGGAATAAATTGCTGCTTAGCAATAAGACCGCCGATTGTTTTCTTGATATTAGGTATATCGAGCTTATTTTTGTTAAAACTGGTGAACAATAAAGAGTATTTGTATTGTATTGTATTGTAAATTCTTTTGAAGTTAAGACACAATATGTCTTTACTTCTTTTCTTCCGCAACTAAAAGATGTAAGTAGGTATAGAAAGCTCGCACTGATATTTTTAGTACATAATCAAAAAAATGTTACATCTAAATATATCATAAGTTCGTTTTTTTTCGCTACGGACTAAATTGACACATGCAAATGTCAATTTTCGAAATAATGATACCAGCTTTTTAATAGTAGTGTCGTACTACGATACCGGTTTTATGAATCGTAACTTTTTACTTTTATCAGATAATTTTATTTTTATTTGATAATAGACGAATCTTTTACAAATCATGGTAACTATGGAGTATCACAGATAAAAAAGACGTGTGGCACTCGGAGACTGCCGCGGTAAAGCTATTGCATAGCATTATATATAAATTAACAAAACAAAAAATAATACTGCATTTGTGATAATAATAATAAAATGAATGTATATAGAGTAATAACTCATTTTCTTTCACAATTTTTTCGTGACTTTCTTCATTAATAAATGCACTTTGTTTATTCATATTTAAAACACTTTGTACACAAATTATACGAGTACAGATATTCACTGTTTTACAGTGGGATAAGAAAGTGGTGTACCAGTTTTCATTTAGTTGCCTAGTTATCAAAAGTTACATCAAAGTTTATTAGAAACGGATAATGCATTAATTTGTGCAAAGAAGATTTAAATATTCTGAACAAAAGCATAAGAACTATTTCAGTTGACAAAATAATTCTTTTTAAAAAGAAAATTGACATTTGACATTTAAGTCCTACAACGATCTTTTGGCGCGTGAATGACGTGTGGGTGACAGAGACAGTGCCTTACAGTTTGCCTTGCCTGTATGGCACTGTCTCTATCACCCTCAAGTCATTAATATAGTGTCATTATTTTATGTCATGTTATTATTTTGTATGTTTTAAATCTAAATACGCGATAATTCGACTATTATGAATACATGTTGTCGATTCCAACGCCTTATTTAATCCAGATCTACATGTAATTATTCTTAAAACACCGAACCGACGGTGCGAAAATCAAATGTTTGACAGGTAAGATTTGTATGGGAAATTAAAATTTTCATTTTTTTAGTATTTACCTCGCAATTTTTCTTATTTTCTCATCGCTGCAACCTTCCCTGAACTTCCACGAATATTTCAAGACTAAAATTAGCCAAATCGGTTTAGCCGTTATAAAGTTAAAGTTAGTTAACTCAGTTAAAAGTTCTGGTATTTATCGATGTGTGGGTGCATAGACATAGTAACTATGTCTGTGTGCAGGGTGTAATAAATTTTCGTTACGAAATTTCTGCATTCGGTCCCCGCGCCCAAGGCCCGCGATAAAAGCTATACAATAGCTTAAAAATATATTTATTAATTTTAATTACGTATTACACTAAGTAAATACGACAATTATTGACTTGTTGAAGAATACGCAATAACAAGGTTAAGGTACATTATATAGGTATGCCTGTCGGTCATATTATTTTAAAGACACATTTTTTATTATTACCGAAAAACGATACTAGATTGTAAATTACGTAAAGTTACGGTAGAGGCACATAACTATTAATGATTCGCAAAAAAGCGGCAACACAGCTAATGTCAATTTAGTCCGCAGCGAAAAAAACAGACTGTAGAATTTTCTACTTTTTAATATAATGGTACGGTGTAACGATAATTTCCAATTTAAACAGCTGTGATGAAATAAACGGCTACCTAAATAATAGATTACCTATGTATTGCGGGATCCATCCATGTGACCGAATAAAAATGGAATTCTAAAATTAATCTGGCATTTAATCATACAGTTATAAAATTAATGTTGTTTACTAAGTGCGTTATTTACATAATGTACAAATTGTGTGTTTATTGTTATGTACCTATTTATGACGTTCTAATGATAACGCGCCATATAAATGTTGTTATGCCGACTCCGTCTTAGTCATTTTCCTGTATGATGCTTATTAGGAAACGTATTTACTAGAAAAGGTCTTCCTACAATGTACATTAACTAAGAATTGTTTAATGTATGCGGAAAACAAGCCAGATCGAGACTTCGGTGATCGCCACAATAGCATTAAACTAATTAATAGTATATAAAAAACTAAAAACAATGCATTAAAAATAAAAATGTGAGTGCTCTGCTCACCACTAAAGAATTTATTTGAAATAAATAAGCCTTAGGAATTAGCATATGATAATATGTAATTAAGAAAGGGTTATTAATTGTTAATTGTGAAGCCCTCATAGCCTGGCGGCATGCATCAATCCCAAGTGATCGACAAAGTTAAGCAACTGCGGCGCGGTCGGTAATTGGATGAGTGATCGCTAGTGGCAAAATTTCTTGAGCACTTCCGTGCTTCGGAGGACACATAAAGCCCTCGGTCCCTTCCGAAACTGGTTTGGCCACTAATACATCCACCAATCCGCACTGTAGCAGTGTGGTGGAGTATGCTCTGGGCCTCTTCAATAATAAGGAGTGACCCGTGCTCAGTAGTGGGCCATTAATGGGATGTAGCCTATTAAAATGTACCCACTTAAGCATAAATTTCATTTCTCTCTCTCATAAGAGATCTGTAGAGTTTTTTCCCTCCTCAAGCTCCTTGATGTTATAGCTGCCCCCTTATTATGAGCTCTTAATTCCAGACAGTTCACGTTCACAACGTGTGAGTGACAGAATTGTCTAGTTGTGAAAGAAGAGTGTCTAGAATTAAGAGTTCATAATAAGGCCCCTGGACATGTTACAGGTTCTACATGACATTCGAATGTTTCCGGTGAAGGAAAGGAGCGCCCTTAAAAAGTACACCTTGTTCGCGAATACGCAAAGCACATGTGGGGTAGAGCGTAGAACTGATGACCTTCAACGAACCCTTATTTATATTCTGTTGATTGTATCATCGTGACAAACAGCTGTCCTGCTGTGAGTTTTTAATAACAATAATACAACGAAACACATTCAGCCCCTCGCAAAAGGGTTTCATATGTCGCGGTCACGTGTAGCAAGGACATGACATCGTGTGTTGAAGACTTGATTGATAGAATAAATAAATGTCTGCGGCTGAGAATCTAATTCAGGACTCTTGAGCAGGTATCGCCACTACACTAGGTACTATATTTTAATTACCCTACCTAGTTCATCATAATCTATCACATGAATTGTTACTACCGCCAATACTGCCTGCTGTTCGTCATAATCTATCACTTAAATTCTTACTACCACCAAGACTGCCTGCTGTTCGTCATAATCTATCACGTTAATTTTAACTACCAACAAGACTACCGGCAGAACGTGTGAATCGTAGAGGTGTTACGACGTTCAGCAACGTATTCAACGAAACACGGAAATGCTCTGAAACCTTGTAAAATCACAGCTATCATCACTTTCAATTTTTATATCTTTGGGCCACAGCGCTCATCAGTATAAGTATTGGCATTCGAACTAGGTAATAATATTTCATCATGGTGCTATATTATGTAAATTTATATACTTTTGTGGAGGTGAAGTATTATTTTTGAATTCAATCTCATCTAACTATAAATGGATTCAAAGTCCAAGATTCTGAGCCCAATATCTTAGTAAAAGCTAGTGCATCTTCTCCAGACACTTCCTCGTTAAAAACGGTCGGAATTATTACTTTAGTTACAGCATTTGTTACTCTATTTAAATACCTTATCAAGGTTATTAAAATAAAACAGCAAATCGTAAGCCTTGCGTCGTAACTTCTGCGAAGTACAACGACCTTTTAGATTATGTTTCTGCCTGCGGCCCTGCGTCCTTGCCCCAGGTCTGAGCGGGCTACAGCGTTTCAGGTTTGGTTACACAGAAACATGTCTGTGAAACCTGATGTATTGTTCAGATCCGAGGCCTTAGGCAAACAACGTTAAGTTTGCGGTCACGAAATTCATCATTTGCATTTACCAGGCAAATAAAGAAACATTACGTTCTTTATCTTGCATGATTACTGATGAGGGTGGTATAATAATTAGCATAGCATAACTTTAGGGCATTAACAAATCAAAACAATGAGAGGTTAATCCCAAATTACCGCAAGGACAAAAATTCAGGACAACCTTCAAAAGGAATATTCAGCCTTGTTCATAATCCAATAAAATTTCACCGTAAGTCCACGTGTATCTTGTCACTGTGACCCAATTCTTCTGCAGGTAACATATCTGGGGTATCTGACTAAGGGTCGTTCTCTATATTCTTTTTATCCATAATTCTCAAATCAATGGTCTAGCCACTGTCAAAAGATTCAACAATTTTACCTATTAGTTTATTCTGGGATTATGGAGAGATTTGTGAAAAATGCGGTCAGATGTATTTGTACTTCAATCTGAAATCAGCACTTAAGATTGTACCGGAGATGACACCCGTTTTATAAATCGCTTCTTACTGCACCCAGCTGAACAGCAGTCGTGGCAATGTCATCGGATTAACTGTAAAGGGTCATTGGGTTCTGTAACATTCAGGTAAATCTCAGCAATCATTCAGTTCTGCTTGTATGCAATCGCTTTCCGTGAATCAACATTGTTATAACTACTAAGTAATCTAAGTATATTGGCAGTTGAATGATGTACGGCCATCTAATGGTAAATGACCACTATGATCCGTGCATGCAAGTACTACGCCAGGGTCGTCTGTGAAGTTATCGGCCAAGAAGGAAGCGGAAAATCTATTTATTGGCTTCTAAATTGCCTTTCCAGCACCAACACTGCATTTTACGGTTGAAGAGATACGTTGAAAAAGAATGATTTATCAAGAATTATAAGTAAGAATATTGATGGCATATCTATTATTCACCAGCATGAATAAGTTTGAAAAGGTCATTAAAAAAAAAGCTAAGCTACAACCCACTAATGGCCCACTACTGAGCACGGGTCTCTCCTCATTACTGAGGAGGCCTAGAGCATACTCCACCACGCTGCTCCAATGCGGGTTGGCGGAGGAAAAGGTCATTAACGTTCTTGTAATTGAAGACTATAGATATGAACAGTAACAAACTGTCGAAGCACGGTACTGTATTGTACATTAAACACGGTGTTGACACGTGACGTGAGAACAACCTAGATATTTCGCAAATTTCTTCTAGTTTATGTTATGAGTAGTCGAAGAATACGCAATAGGCGCTACATTATAATACCTACAAGCTTTTCGCATTTATTACAATGCTAATGACATCCGTGGCTCATTCAGGCTACCCAAGGATCATTTATTATAAGGTTTCTCCGAAGCAAGTTTTATCCGTCTGAAATGACTTATAGAACCGGTAACATTTGTCTTATCTTTTTTATTTATTTAATAACTTGCTTCTTTCTCTTGATTATAATCTTTGATTATATCAAACATCCTTTTCTTAATTCGCGAATCATAAATCTTGTTTCCTTTTTTTTATAAGTATACTTTTTGCTATGTTTATTTATGAATATGTAGTAGGTTTTAAGTGGCATTGGGGCACCATAATACTGACCCTAATCTTACGCCGGTGGACGAGCGTATCATAAATTTTGCAAATTAGATTAGAATTTTGCAGTCATTATTAATAAAATAAAGAATTATTGTGTCAATAATACAATTACTGGTATTATTTACTCTCCGGGAAACCTGGATGGCTAACTTTGCTGAAGTTAGCTGCCAAAAAAGTTGGTCTTGCTTTGACAAGGAATTCGAGAGGCAGTGCCAGTGTTTATCATAAATGGATAGACAGTGTTTTTCATAATGGATGTTACAAACACGATAACAAATTCAATGATAACACATCACATGAATTATTTGTAGGAATCACACCTGGCAGAGGCACCTCATATACCTACGAGTACTATTGAGGTATCGAGTATTAGCACAGTCGGTATTGATTCAATACCGACTGTGGGAAGGAATATAAAGTATGTTCCCAACATTATAATTATTAAATAACTAAATTAATATAAACTTAAACTTATAAGTGATATACGTAGACGGCAAAAAGTAAAGTGCAGTATAGTAATTTTATGACATGAACTACTTGCCGCCGAGATGTAATCGTTGCGAAACTAATATCTTTTTATCTGCAATCGGTTATTAATTTCACTGGCATAAGAACTTGTTAAATAGATTTTTCCCTCGTATTGCTTGTTCCCATCATCAGGAAAATGATAATTATTGTATTAAATACTACTTATTGACAAAAAGAAGATGATATTGAAAATCTGAGAAGCTCTCTGTATTTTTAAGCAGTGCGTTGCTAGGCAATAAATTAAAATATTTTTTAGAAATAACGGGGGACAGTAAATAATATGTTAATTTAGAATATATTCGAATGTATTCTTATTAAAAATTGTAAACATTATTTGGCCTACATTATGAATATTAAGACCATTGGGTGATTTCCATAAATGATAATATTGTACAATAAATGACCCTTTTAAAAATTAACGTATTTTTATTGATGACAACAAGTTTTAAATCAATCAACTCGACTTATGCGGCAACTTTTGCGGGAGTCATCGACCTGCCAAATTAGCAAAAAGCTCCACTCGACTCACCTCGCTCACGACAAAACTCGATTATAATAACTCCACATTCGACAATGCACATTCCACCCGATGCATCACTTCACGAAAAATCCCGCACTCAACTTCTGGACCCAAAAACTTGCGTATCGATTTCGGTTATCAGTCGTTATCACTAGCTCGTTACGATGTTACTGGCTGAATGTAGAATTGACCGTGAGTTGTTAAGAAAATAAAAAAATAAACTGTCACTGTCACTTTTATTTTTAAATTTTAAAAGTTCCGTGTTTAGATGGTGCGGAACCACGCGACATGAAGACGGAACAAGCGTTGGCGGTAAACTGGCGTCATACTCGCTCGGCAGCCGACGCCAGACCGGTCAAGTGAGAGCGCGTTGTATCATCGGTTGAGTTCATTGTTTTCCAGATGGATACACTGTGCCCAAATATTTGAAGGTGTAAAGTTGAGCAGGCCAGGTGGTAAGGACAGGTTTCTCGAAATAGTGAGGCACGTTGAAAGCAAACGATTGACTGACGTATGTCTTATGCCATGATTGGGTTTGTGTGGTCGTTTAACTTCTTTCCTTTCTTTATTTTAAGAGTTTAAGACGGAGATGGGCGAACTTATAATAAACTAGCTACCCGCCCCGGCTTCGCACGGGTGCAAGTTAGATTTACCATAGCAGCGCCATCTATTGATTACTTACTCAACCCAGTCGAAAGGTATCGACATCTGTTACATATAATTGTGACTGTCAAATAATAACACTCTTAATTTAGTTCTCTTGTGTGGCGCTAGGTGTCTGTTCATCTGTGAATAAGACTGCCATGTCAATTGTCATTACTTGCAAAACTTACTGTCAAATAATAAGAGACAAATAATTAGAAATAAATTAATATTTCGACTATAATTTGAGATTTAAAGTATCCTATCTCTCAAGTTGGATCGAACTGCACATGGTGTGCGAATTTTATTATAATCGGTTAAGTGGTTTAGGAGTCCATCGCGGACCAACATTGTGACACGAGATTTATATATATTAAGATTTAAACTGCTCTTCTTCAACGATAACGAGTTAATTTGGATCTTTAGAAATGTTCAAAAACATCCCTAATTCACACTAAGTGGAATTAGAAGTGTCTCAATAAGTTGTGCTGTGAATGTGAAGTTGACCTCACACACGGTAATTTCTTTGTGAGCGAATTTTTAATTATGCAATGTTTTTATGTTACTTTAGTTTACGTCTTTTAACCTCGAGATTAAAGTTTAAAAACATCTAAGTGTTTCGTTATTTTAATGCATGAGATTAGCTAATGACCATATAAAAGTAAAAGTGAGAAATATAAAACTGTGAATGTGTACACGCTTAAACCATTAACTATTTTTTGCAAATTTACGGCAATTTTTCCAAAGCTGAGTCTGAGGATCCTTATGGTGAACTAAATTTGGCACGGAGGGAGGGATTGATAACGTTATTAAATTTATTCATCATAATTATTTATTATCTTTTTCATGAAATTATATTAATGTATCGTCTGATAAAATGTTAAAAGTTCCAACAAGAATTAATAAACCACTTCCAACTATTAGGAACCTATGTCAGGAGTTGTATCAAAACTTTCTTATTCGGTACCTTTTGATCGAAAAAGACACAAGCTATTTGGCCATTTATTACCCTAAAGACTGAACGATTTACATTTATATGATATTTAGTTTTTCTACCCTTCACGACGCTCAAGTGCCTAATCATTCAGAGCATATCGTATAGCCCCAGAATTCTGATTTTCTATGCAAGATGCATCCCAGCTTAATGTTCACTGGGCACACTACTTCTATAATTTATTTTAGCAAGAGCTCTAAATCGCTTTACATTATATAATGTACACACTCCTTCTGTACTTAGAGGCAACTTACTATCCTTTCGGATCATTTTTCCACTAAGGGTCGTCTTCTATTATTTTTACTAAGTAAGGCATAGTCAATTGACGCTTAAGGTTTCAAAAGAATTAGTTCAGTTAAGCACTTAAGAACGTATCCCAATTTTTGTTGTTTTTTCCAAATCTGGGATTAGCCTATTGCCATTATTGCCAGCTCTTATTATGCGAGTTTCTCAGAAAACTTTGTTATAAAGACTAATTAGGGATCCATTAACTATGGGCAAACATTGGCTTTTAATTACTTGTTATGAATCGTTAGATACTACAATTCTATAAAGAAAGAATTTAAATTACCAAACCCGATTTACCCGATACAATCCGGACATACTCGCAGAATAACAGCTATTAGGTAGGTAAATGTCAATAGTTCAAACTACAGACGAATATCAAATGTAGCCTTCGTTTTTGACGTCTTGATCTGCGTGATTACTATCCAGCTCGAAGGACCAGCAAACGTAGCCGCCCCGTTGGTATTTTCCGAGGGCGACTATTCTTCTCCAAATTAATGGATTAAAATGAGTAATAATGTATTTAAGACTTTATTATTACACAAAGAGACTACCAATTACCAATAAAATGCTACAACTAAGATACTACAAAACAACAAAGGTACTAACAGTGAGCTTTACAAAACAATAGTGAGAGGTCAGATGTTCATAAATAAGATAGGTATACTAGTTTGCATGTTTTGAAGGCATATCTATTTTATTATCGAGGGAGGAAGTAAGATTATTATCAAAACCTCTGTCATCAGAGGATGACAAACTTCAAGCAGGACTTAGATTAGACTATTTAACTCAAGACTTAAGTACCTTAGTGAAAATTGGTTTAATTTTACCCCTTAACATCATAATAATGTTTAACAATATTATGAAAAAAGTTTTACATGAACAAATTATAATGCAAGTATAAGTACATATTTTAGTATCACCGAAAAAAGTACGTAGTCACGGTAATATTTATGCATAATATTACCGTGACGTAGTGGCCAAGTTTTAGCAGAGACATACACATGCCCCCGTGCCCCCATATAAATTGCATTATATGTAGTAATTGCTTAATTAATGCACAATGTTGTTAACTTACAAAACTATTTGAGAACGCGTGAGAATTGTGCAAATATATGAAATTATTTAAATTACCTCGTTCTTTTTATAAATTACGTAAATTATATGCATCGCAATTGTGAAACTGCCGAAGTGATTATAATTTTTCTTGATGATAGCTGTTTTTATTACCGTAACTGTTTTTATTTGGATAGTATTAATTTGTTAATTAATTTTTTTATCCGTGGTGAACAAATTAATGTTTGTTTTTAATTATATGGAAGTGTAAACTTCGCTTTGATTGACCACAGCGTGTCGCATTTACTAATTATAATTAATTATCGTTGATACTTAAGGAAACATGTTCTGATTGACATGTAATTTGCTTTTTAATTCAATTTCAGCTCCGACAATTTCTATTAGGTCATCTTTTCCATATTAGGTAATTATATTCTTGTGATTGTTACGTACTTCGCATAGAGTAACTTTGTATATATATACTTCGTGCTTTGATTCTTTTATTCATTATAATACATATATCTCGACAATTTCTTTAGTCATATCACTTTCAAATAATACTTGACACCTCTCATTGTGACAGAAGATGTTGTACTTAATAGCGGCTACAGACTCACTCCGAGAACCCCCGAGAACATCCGAGAAGCGTGAATGTGATCGGTTTCTCGCAGTCTCGTTCTCGGGCTCGCCTGTTCTCGGATCGGTGTCGGTATTTTTGCCCGCTTCAAAGGGTTTCTCGGGCGAGAAAAGAGAACCGTATTCACATTCTCGTTCGGTCTCAGTGGGACCGTTGTGTGTTTTTGTATTAGGTACCCACATTTCTAGTTAAAATAATCTACTGTCTGTGGTTACCAATTATTATTATTATTTTGGTAATTTATTTCTTATACTAAAATTCACAAGATTATAGTATATTAATGCACACAAAACCAAAGCCGCTGCACTGACGTCCATTCCGGATGATGATCGAGAATGCGAATGAGAAGGTCGCATGAGTGTAGATGCCTTCTCGGTTCTCGCGCAATTTCTTGGCAAGATTTCACGGCGAGACTTCTCGCGTGAGTCTGTTGGGGCTATAACAATACCCAAGACAATGATAGGTTATGAATATGTGATGAAAAAGATAATGATGGTTGTCATTTTCCTATTTACATTTGTGTCCTTTGTTTAAGTGCCTTGTTGGAATGGATTTTATTATCTTTCTTCTCGTGTGTTGTTTTGATTAAGACACATTCAGCCTTAGGAAAACATGTTTAGAATACAAATAACTGGTCAAGGGCTCAAGGCGTAGACGGTCCATAGTAAGGATTTTAAAACTAAGGTCTTTTCGTTCAAGGCTCAATTTTTATAAGAATGTATCTGTCATCTAATGTTAGGATCTTCTAGGCATACAGCTGTTCTTAATATTACAATTATTATGCAGTTTCTGGTTGTGATTGTGAATGAGTTAATTGGTGAAGTAATAACAACTACATATGTCAACTATAGTTATAACTTTAGGTAGGTAGGTACCTTTAAGATGCTTCGACGCGTCACTAAGGATTTATATTAAGATAATTGTATCGGACAATACTTTAGGTACCCATGACAACAATCAAAAAGATTTCCTGACTCGCAGCTACTCGTAGCAGTTGGACCCCCAAAAGTGACGTCATCCTACCAATACTTTTATAACAAAATCTTCAGATAGGTAAAGCGGTGCTATAAATTATGAATATTTGTAGGTGTCTTTCATTTTTGTTACGAACGCGTCATTAAATTAAATGAACCACTTTTGTTATCGGGAAGTTAATTATAAAAGTGTCCAGTTACGTTATTTATAGTTCTTCACGAGTTTATTTCGGAACAATACAAAATTAAAGTCCGACTTTTAAATTACTAACTCTTCACATGTCTTGAAGAAATAACATATTAGTGGAGTATACTAAAATGTCCGTACCGGCTGTCTGTCTCGCTAGACGCATTTTAATCAACATCCCAGCAAATTGCCCGCCAACCAAAGCTACCGCTGGCCACTGGTAATCAGTTCTCATGCTTTTTTAACCGACTTCACAAAAGGAGGTTCTCAGTTTGACCTGTACCTATGTTATGTATGAATGTATGTATATTTGTGCGCGATTATCTCGCGTTTGGTTGAACCGATTTTAATGCGGTTTTCAGCATAGTATTTGTCAGACTTAGGAGAAGGATTTAGGCATATTGTTTGATCGATTTTTACTTTTCGGCGTTAAAGTCGGTTCTATTTTGTTAAAAGTTTTCGTACATTTCTGGAAGGTGGTAGGGCCTAGAGCTCAACCGGGGAAGTACCACCGCCCGCCACGGTACTTAGTACCATTCCTACCGTGTAATCATTGTTTTAAGAACAATTGTGTTCCGGATAGGAAGGTGTGGAGCCGGTTACACTTTTTTAGAGGCGACCATCTCAGTCCTCAGGGGTAGCAACGCATCTGTGACCGAATTAGAACGAGAATCATTGAGTCTTGTTCTGGGTCGGTCACAGTTGGGTGGCGGCGGAAGGTGGTGCTGCATGCTCGTTTGCTATCTTAATTCCATAAAAAAAAATAGTAGGAACTCGTCAAAAACGTGCCATTGACCAAAGCCACCGGTAATGCTACTTTCTGTAGCGCGTATTATGTTCAATTATAAGTACACATACAATACATCATAACGAGATTAATATTTCTTGAAATTGAATCACTTGCGTCGAGGTCTTTCACAATTTTTAGATAGATACATAATAAAAACTGTATCACTGGAAATATCAGTTTACTACATCCAATTAAAAGTCGAACCACAGTGTGAGTTATAGGCCCGTAGAGAAGCGAGGTTTCAAGTTGAAGATACAGAATGGTCATTTTGACTAGGCTGATGTGAACTTCCTTTTCCGAGATGTTTGCGCCGGTACAGTAACTCACCAATCAAAACACGGCGGCCATGACAGTGTTTTGTGATGCGCTACTTCGTATTGGTCATGGACGTATTTACGTCCATGGTATTGGCTAACTATCCTACCGCCCGCACTCCCTGCCCCCTACCACCATTTTGGCCTTAAAATCGACATCTGCGCAGCCACTCGTATCCAACTTCATATCAGCCGAGTTAAAATGAAATGACCTTACTGTACCTACCTACTTTTCAAAAGTTTTCGCGCGCCACCACAGTTTAGTCGTGGGCTGTGACACGGTAATATTACCGTGGCTGTGACCACGATCCATGCAACTGGGTCGAAATATTGGCATACAAAATATATTTCGTGAGTAAGTAATCGTATCATAATAAAATATGTACACTATGTACAGTTCGCGATTAGTTAAATTTAAAATCAAATCTTAAGATTACTTAACTTTGTAGACCTACTTAATTAGTCTCCGTGACCCACTTAATTCAAATCACTTGTAATCTCAAACGATCAATACATATCAATTGATTCAAATTGATGTGTATCAAGATGTGTTCGTTTATCGAACCCGTTTCATATCTTTTTCTCGTTCATTAATGGGCTGGAGCGTCGGCCGCAATAAGCGCCTACCGCATTATCAGTGGCATCAATATATTCCTAATGCAATGTGGTCAAATTGAAATATGTATTTTTTTGTATTATATACTATGTCCGTGAGTTCTACTGGGTCTGGTAACTGGGATATTTTTCAGCGAAAAAATAACCCTTGGTACTGTCTTTTTTTTTATTGAATTAAAATAGCAAACGAGCATGCAGCACCACCTTCCGCTGCCGCCCATGACAACTGTGACCGACCCAGAACTAGACTCAATGAGCCTCGTTCTAATTCGGTCACAGATGCGTTGCTACCCCTGAGGACTGAGATGGTCGCCTCTAATAAAGTGTAACCGGCTCCACACCTTCCTATCCGGAACACAAATTGTTCTTAAAACAATTATTACACGGTAGGAATGGTACTAAGTACCATGGCGGGCGGTGGTACTTCCCCGGGTGAGCTCTAGGCCCTACCACCTGCAAGCCCTTCGATTTCCTTTTAACAACAATTCACATTGTCATGGGTCCTTTGCACCTTTTGACCTAAAGATAGGACATAGAAACAAACACACACTTACTCGTATAATATCTAAGAGTTAAATTAAAATTTGGCAATTGCAGCCCTTGGCGGATTTTGCTGGATTGTTACTACATTTTCCTCAGTTGGACTTTTATGATACCAATATTTCGATCATGGTCTCGCCGTGACCATGATCCATGCAAGTTGGTTGAAATCTTGCTAAAGTAAGTATTTAAATTAGTATAACTTCAGTATCATGACAATAAAACCATAAAAAGCAATAGTGAACCACTTATTTATATTATGAAGTATTATTAATTACAAACACAATAAGGAAGACTGCCCCACTCAATAACACCGATAAGCGACCCCCAAATCGAATGAATGAACTTAATTAATGGGAACATTGACTTCTATCGACGCATTAATTTGTGGCTCTTATCCGGAAAGGTTCGATAAATGCACATACCTAATTATGTTTATTTTTTGTAACTAGGTAATTAATGACGTTTGTAAACAAAGTTTTATGTACGTAAATTATACCTATTTAATGGGAAAATATTCAAAATGAAAAAGGGAGGGGTGAACAGGGCGAAGAGAACAAAAACATTATATTTACATTTACTTACAATATTTACTGGCCGATGAGCAGTCCTTCAGTAATATAATTGCTACAACCCCATCAAAATTCATTCAGTAGTTTTTGCATGATGTCCGGATCAACATCACAGAGAGACAATTTTTTATATTTTTGGCTTCAATTGGCTGTAGAAGATCCCGTAATATATTTTTTTCTTAATTTTTTCCTATGTAACTACAGTTGTAACATAGAACGCAAGAAACTGGCTTGCTTTTTTGACATGACCGATATTTGATATAAACGAATTCTGCGCGAAGACACGGGCGGAGCTAGGTAGTTTAAATTATACATATTATATTTTATTAAGACAAGAATAACAAACACGTACTGTCTTAAGGTGCAATACAACGAAAAGGGAAATTAAACAATCTGGTTAAAAAAGGTCCCTATAACTACTACCAATACCAACTGCTGAGAGAGATTGTTTGCGGAGATTTTACAATATGTTGTGATGGTACAAAATACTTAACCTTTGTTTGTAGTGGTAAGTACCTATAGCACTTTTTAAAAACTCTCACATGTAGGTATGCAGGTTTCTCAACATCTTTGCTTTCACCGTGAAAAATGGGATGTGCGTGCAAGATTCGAACCCGTGACCCTTATACAGTAGAATCTAACAAATTCACTATCTCTAATAACGCTTCGCTACGGAAACGGTTACCATAGCAGTGAAAGTGGCAACTATAAAGAATTCCATCTCAAGAGATGTATCTCTGTTCCTGTAGGAATAAGCTTAGATTTAGACGCGAGCGAAGACTTAGGTATAGGTATCTATCAATAAATAATCTAAGCAAAGAGTTATTGAACTGGCAGTAAGTAGGTAACCGTCTTCATGCCGAACTATTTACACATACTTACACACATACTATAAATGGTATTTATTTCCTAGTAAGGTATATTATATGGACTTGTATTATTATTAAATTTCCACAAGTAAATAATACACTTGATAGATAACGATTTACTCGATAATGGTATCGCGCTCAATCTATATTACTTTATTAAATTTGTGATAAAATTGTTGGGCACAAGTAGGTATCATGATAATCATTTGGTAATTCATTTCATATAGGACATATTTCAAGGCTTGTGATAATGAAGTAAAATTTCTTACGAAAACGTTTCATTATAAAAATATATTGTTAAAATGAACATGTTGAATACATAAAAATTAAGGTATACTATGGAAATCAAGGTCTCCATATATTCTGAAGTACCAATATATGAACCGTCTTTACAGGTGCATCCTGCTGAACAATGCAAAGTCAAGGATAATATGATCGGTCTGTCGAGTGGAAAGGACCATTCTGTACCTACTTACTATCATATCGCTAGTATCGCTTCAAGGCACGTGGTCGTAGAGCTTATATAGAGTCGAGAGAGAGAGCGCTTAGAGTAGAGAGCGTAGAGTCGTAGGGTTATTTATCCACCGGACTCCTCCTTCGCTCCCTTATAGCTAGTAGGTATATTCTGATATATTTCGTATGGCGATCATCATAATAAATTATCGTGTATAATAAGACAGCCAGCTGTAGGTATATTTGCGGAAAATTTAAATTCTGGGGGCTCTAAGTTTGAGCTATCTATTCTACTCGCTAGTCCTAACAATAACTTAAAATACACAATGACTGTTGCATTTCAATAATTCTGACTGATGCCCTCCGAAGCATGGAATGATTGTCATACAGCTTCACCTCCCAATCTCCCAAGGAGGTTTGATTAACGGCCACCTTAGTTGCCGACTTGTCGATGTGATGGCCAGTGTATGATCGATCATTACGGTTTATTAAACACATCATGTATTGTCGTTTGTCGTTTTCTACGAGATCAATCTTGTTTAGTACGAGTATATCGATCGGTCAATGTCTTCGATCGATTTGTCGATAACTTTCGATGTAGGAAACATGTTAGCAGATCAGCTTAGCAAATACTGCTTGACGTTGAACAATCCATAATCGATGTAAATCGGTACAATCTCTATTTACATCGATTGTATCGATGTATCGGTATGAGAAGTGATACAAAGTTTGGCGAAAGTTTTTAGTACCTACTTAACTACATACTTAAAAGTTTTTTATGCAGCTTTTGCATATTTTATAGGAAAAGTAGGTATAACAACAGATTTAACATAAACTGTCGACAAATCTATGGTTACGTATAACGGATTTCTAGTGCATAAATATTATCATCTATCTACTATTTACAAGTGTCGTGTTGCCAAATTATGTGCATTAACGATGAGTCATTTATTACCCGACCTTTAGGTTGAAATAAGTACGTACCTAGGCAGTTCCATAAAAATGTGTCAGAAGTACCGCTGGTATCACAAGCATAAATGCGTCAATAAACCGATAAACTTATCTTTGATAGTCGTGGATTTTAGATATCTGATCTTTCGGACAATTTTTGGATATATTTTCTCATTTAGGGATCGTGTGTGAAATACAAAGTAAAGCCCAGGAAAAATTGGAGCGTCAATACAGCTTGATTTGATACAATAGGTATCAAAAGTCCACAGTTAACGTAGCTATAATAGTGTACCTACCCTGAGTGTACCAAAGTGCGAAAATAAAAATAATGGTTTTTAATCCTTAGCAACGAACTAATTGGAATTTATAATTTGTTGTACGGTCTTAGGTACTCATAAAAAACTTCGAATTTCATAATTCAGTAAATCAGGTACGTAACTTTGAAAAAATCAAATTTAAAAATAAACCCATTTTATTAACACTGTTTACTAAATTTCAAGGTCGTAATTGCATGAGTTCTTCTGAGAAGTCTAAATAAAATAATGTGAACTAGGCAAGGAATAACATGTACAAAGTTTCGTAATTAGTGTTATGAAGGTAATTAGGTGGCAGGACCTAGAGCTCACCCGGGGAAGTACCACTGCCCGCCACGGTACTTAGTACCATTCCTAGAGTTATTCCGGTATACTGTGTAATAATTGTTTTAAGAACAATTGTGTTCCGGATAGGAAGGTGTGGAGCCGGTTACACTTTTTAGAGGCGACCATCTCAGACCTCAGGGGTAGCAACGCATCTGTGACCGAATTAGAACAAGACTCATACTAACATTAACTAACAGGACTAATTATCACTAACATACCCTGTCCTCGCACTTATTAACAAACTAACCAACTAATATTCTAACACCGTCTACTAACTAGACTAACCATCCTAGTCCCTTTGAGTCTAGTTCTAGTTCTAGGTCGGTCACAGTTGTTATGGGCGGCAGCGGAAGGGTGGTGTTGCATGTTCGTTTGCTATCTTAATTCCATAAAAAAAAAATTCGTGGATAGTGAGTAGGTATAAGATTGTACTTACTCTTTTCCAACAACTGTAACTGGTGATAAGTTGGATGACACATCGCCGTTGGCCAACCTGGCTTCGGGTTGCCCATTTTGCACCTCAGGACTCTTATTTCCCTCCACCGCCAACGAATCTTGTTCGGTCATGTTTTTTTCCCGCCAGAACCCCTTTACTTGCACTGAATCTAGCACAGATTGATAATAAATCGTATTTCACAATTTTTTTTTCTTGAAAAAAAAGATAAATGGAATTTGTTTCTATAAAAAAAAACAATTTAAAACTTTGAAATTCAAATTGCAAAACCTTGTCTTGATAATGTTATATGTGCGGTTAATTATTGGTTTTACGTAATAAAACTATTATTTTTCTAGTTTTTTGAAAAAGCAAAATACGATTTTTTTTCAGAAAAGATAGGTATACCGTATTTTTTATTCTCAATAACACACGTATTTTAAAGTTTTAATGCGGCATCACTCGAGTTTCGAACTGATCACTAAATAAGCAGTATTTTTTTAATTATTACACAGTTTCTGAGATAACGTCATGAAACTTACAAGGAGTTGGGGCGAAGTGGACGATGGAACTTAGTTTATCTGATACGCAATATTATATCAACTTATCGTATCTGTAATTGCAAGATATTTAATTATATTCCACTTATTATGTTATACAGTTTGATTACCAAACGAATAGGACCTGTGTTAAGTATTTGTAAAATTACTAGGTACTTACACTTAAGTGTTAATATTATACCTAAACTTACCATTCAAGCGATATCGATTGCTTTAAGTACTTATCTAAGTATGTTAACTAGGAGAAAACATCTGACTCTCGACAATCTGTCTTAAGGCATAAAAATAATTTTTGTAATAGGTAATATACTTATCTACCTACTTACCAGTAAAACTTATAATTTTAACTCAATTTCGGGCAAGGCAAGTTCTGTTCTTAGGTCCGTTACCAAGTGTGCTGAGGCGAAAGATATAGCCTATGTACACGTTTTACTTATAACTTGAAATCCTAGTGCGAGTGATCAAAATAATAAAACACAAAGTTCACTCATAATTTTTATTTTATAGTCAATTCTAGCAAAAATAGTTAAGATTGTAACAAATATTTTTGAGTAGGTACCTACTGACCCATATTGATCAAAAATATCCTGTTTTTATTTTATCACGTACATTCGTCAATCTGAAATTAAAATTGCGTAAACATTGCCTTGATTACAAAATGGCAAATTTGATTTCAATTGACAAAATTTCTCTAAATTAGAAAATAATCGTTCACTCAAAAATTGGTGTAAAAATAAATTAAGGTTGAAAATAATGAAAATGTAATTATGAACTATATAAAAATAGCAGATAATCACTAATTAATCTACTTTCTCGAAAAACCTAATACCTACTAGGAAATACAAAGTCTCTACCAGTTAACCGATGCAGTTGGTGGCTAATCTGTTTTTATTAATTTCTTCAAAATAATATTTATTTTTATCAGTAACAAAATGCAATAATTTATATTTAAAGAATAAAAAGTACCAGGAAAACATTAAGGTTAGGTAGGTACATTAAGCAATTGCAATAAATTGGGATAATAGAAAATGATATCATTCGTAACTAAATGCTTGCGCTGGTTTCAAGATGGCGGCTTCGTAGTCTCATCAGCTGTTTTGGTGACGTGTTCATCTTCTCTCTGGTACAAGTAGCTGGTTGCCGGGGTGACGGTACTCTGTCCGTTGTTATTGTAGGAATTCTGCTGATAGTCTTGTTGTCCATACCCAGATTGACGATTCTGGTCGTAACGATTGTCGTTGCGGCTTGGCTGTTTGTAGATACCTTTGTCTGATTGACTTACCCCACTGAAAACAAAAAAAAAGTAATTAGAATAAATGTATTTCCAAATTCAAATTGCTTAAAGATTTTTTATTTAAATGAAATTTTCTTTTTGTTATTACCTACTAATACTAGAATTTTCTTTGTTGCTACTATTTTGTTTTTAATAAAATAAATTCGAACATGAAATATATCTAGTAGAGGACACTAGGTATTTCAAATGTGTTTATTTATTTGCCCGTTATGTAACTAAACGCTTATTTAAGAGGTTTTTCTATGGTATTTATATTAATTTTCGTTTAGCGCCTACATTAATGCATAGCAATGTGTGCTCCTAGTTGCATCAAAATTTTTACTCAGGTTTTAGCATAGAGATATTACACTAGAGTGGGTGAGCCATACGGCTGCCCATACATTGTAATCGCCCCCGGATAGAAAGAAAAACAACGATAACGGTAATTACCTATCTCTTTCCGATCCCGAGGAGCCAGAAAGAGAAAGGTGATAACTAAAGATTTCGTCTCTTTTTATCCGAGGTACGCTCTGAAGCCTGGCTTCGCCCTCTATTGTAATATCTCTATGGGTTTTAGCCCTGGATAGTTGCCATTATGTCATAAGTATCATTAAAATTTCAGTCAATACTTCTATACCTATTTGTAAGTGTACCTCTGGTCCCTATATGGGCGTCGTTCCCCCACGTCCCGCCAGCCACTCGCCTGGCCGTACCCGCCCGGGTCCTGCCGGTACCCGCTACCGGAGTACCCCACCGAGTACTCTACCGGGTCTCTGGAACCAGCGAGTTTCCGTCTTATAGGAAGGTACTTCATTGCTAGGATCTCTAATCACGCTTGGGATATATCCGCTCAGTTTTAATCAACGCATCAAAAAAATATAGGTGAGATGACTTTGGAAAACCATACAGGATACCGGTATGGTCGAAATTTAACATTCTTGTAAACTTTGTCTATGGTACTGGTTAAAGAACCATACATATTGCTCTTACGAAGGTACCTGGGTACGGATAACGAGTTGTAAGTATGAAAAGATTGACTTTCACCAGATGCAAAAGTAGAAGCACATTAAATCATTAAATAGCTAAGGAATCTAAGGATCTGTTTTTCAGTTATGGTATTCCCATGTGATTAGACATGATCATGAATATATTCATGTGACAGATAAAAATTTGCTCTATTGATAACTCTCTGTCTTTATATGATTTGCGTTCTCCATAATTAAAGCATTTCAGATATATTTTTCTTATTAGAATATGAATTTACCTGATCGTACAAATAATTATTGTGAGTAGGTACCTACCTAACTTAGTACTGAGTGGGCAGGTAGGTACTTCAATTCTAACATCGGTTATTGTTTTCATTATAGGTACTAACTCAGTGCAACAAAATAACTCACCTGTTTGTTCTATATTTACTGTTAAGCTATCTACAACGAAAATAATTACCTCTGGTCCCTATAAGGCCGCCGTTCGCCCACGTTTCTCCAGCCACTGGCTTGTCCGTAGCCTGCAGATTGTCCGTAACCCGAGGCCTGTCCGTACCCCGAGGCCTGTCCGTACCCCGCGGCCTGTCCGTACCCCGCCGAGAAGTCCTGCCGGTACCCGCCGTCCGAGTACCCGACCGACCCGCGGTAGTCTATCGGGTCGCGGTACCCCGTGGAGTACCCGCTACCGTACCCCGTAGTCTGCGAACTGCTGCCATATCCTCCGACCTCCGGCCTGGAAATCAAATCAAGTAGGATCTTTATAATTAGTGGTTCTCCAACAAAACAAAAGGTTATTTTCACGAACGATTACAAAACCATGTGTGAGAATCGTTGAGATTATGCTGTGACTTGTTAGGTAGGTTCTACATTTCTAACATAAAGCTACATAAAGGATGTATTCCTTCTTTTTTCCTGTATCTAAGTTAGTGCGTTCAACATTAAGGGCTTCATCTCCACTTACCATCAGGTGGGATCGTTATCAAGACCTCTATAATACGAGGTAAATAAAAAGAATGCACTAATAAGAGAAGGTTGAATAAACTGAGATCTAAAGAAGCCGCACTCACTGGGGAGCCTTGAGTGAAGCTTGTATCTATTGAGATTTTATTGTGCTTTTTATTGGTGCCATTAATTCAACTGTATTCAATCATAATATAAAAGCGAAAGGTCACCCACTCGTCACGAAATCTCGAAAACGCTTGACAGATGATCAAGAATTTTGGCTAGGACGTATTTTTATAGTTAGTACACGACCGCTAAGAATGGATTTTGTTGAATTCCAACCCTAAAGGGGTGAAATAGGGGCTGGGAGTTTGTTTGAAAATCAGTCAAAAATATTTCTACGCGAGATAAGACGCGGACAAAACATAGTTTTCAAGAAGTTGATAAAAGTTTGAAAAGCTTATATCCCGATGTCTTGCTTGCGTAGATCCTAAGAAGTAATCGGCAAACTAAGGACGCAGTCGGTAGTTGGATGGATGCTCCGAAACTTAAGTGGGTCGCTAATTCCTCCACCAAACAGCGCTGATGCAACGTGGTGGAGTTTGTTCTAGACCTCTTCACTGATGAGATCCAGAGATGAAGCCATCAATCTCTTAATACGTCTGATAAATTCAATTAGGTATTGATTGAGGGATGTATAAAATAGGTATGGAGTCTTGGGTGATATAATAACGCTACAAACTCATAGTCCCTCACTAGGATTCTGTGTCGTGGATGCCACGGACAAAACACAAGACACATGGATACACACGCCCATATTTAAACTGCCGATTCCGCATCGCTAGGAATCAAACCCGGGGAGGACCCTTGGAACAGCGATCCGTCATGTTAACATGGCACCGTTTCGGTCATCAATACCTAGATAAAATAATGACAATACCTAGAGTAGGCAGGCCTGGCCCAAGCCGAGGCAGCGTCGGGGCGGCCCGACGCGAAGTAGTACCCGCGCCCGCCCGCGTCCCACCCCGCCTGCCCGCGGTAAGTTTCGTCCCACGGCCTGAAACTGCAACATTACTAGTATAATAATCTACAGTAAAAATATTGGCCATAATATTTTAGGTGCGCCCCGAGATATAGTGCAATTATGCGGCGACCGTATAGAACGAACTCTTATTAGGAGGAAATGAATGTACTTATTTTTTACCCGCTAGGAAATAAAAAAGAGCCGAAGTTATTGATTTTACCCCGATTTTTTTTAAATTAAGTTTTCATCAAAACTCCACGTACTGAAGTTCTAGGAAGCTTTTCTGACTTTCCCGCAAACGTGTCTTTAGGTCTCTACTCTGTGTGTATCTATGTTCCATATACATGTGTATCTCTTTGTGTTAAGGGACAATTTCTGAGATCAAAATATACTATTTACGATCCTGAGTCTATCTCTGTACAAAATTTCAACTAAATCTATATAGCGATTTAAGCTTGAAAACCAACAGATACACAGAGTTAATTTCGCATTTATAATCAATATTAATTTATAACCCATTATAAATTATAAATAAATGGTTCAAAGTGCAAAATAACTACCCAAGAAGTTATTAATATCCACTCTGTAAACCAGTTAGTAGCCGAGAGTTCAGCGAATAACAAAAAACTTTAACAAAAACACGCTAGGATTATTTAGTTTTTAATGTAGCGGTAATCTTAACTGTTAATGGTGGATATAATGAAAAATTATAAGTATATTTACCTAACTAACTGATATGTGTCCTGCCTAACGAGGCGTGCAGGGTTCGTTTCCTGGTTGAGCCAGACATTCAAGTCACAGATAAGTTTTAGTATACGGCTCGTATCTGTGATGTCTTATTTATGATATTAAAACCTAATCATTACTCGCCATCGTATATTTTAAGTGAATTTTATATAGTTAGATACGTGTATCCTAATTTATTTGCGGTAATACCTACTGTAAGGGGGCTAATGACACTGTATTCAAACGAGTATCTGGTCGCAAATTGGATAATTGTATGGAATTATTGTCGGCATCTCGGCTTGTAGCTGCAGATTTATTAGGTGTTGCCATTGTATTTTTACACGTGTGACGTTTGATTTGAATTGTTATACGCTAAGGAAATTCACACGGGATATAAAAATTATATTTCATCTAGTGACATGAATGAAGACATGGCCAAATTTAATAATGATTACGGATAACGATTATAAGTATTTGACATGGTAATGGAGCCAAGCAGGTACGCTCCAACAAACTTTTTTCTAAATGCATCACCGAAGTGCCAAAAAAGAGTCGCCCAAAAAAGATGAGAGAAAACACATCTTTAGAGAAAACAGAAAAAAAGACGTGTGGCACTCGGAGACTGCCGCGGTAAAGCTATTGCATAGCATTATATATAAATTAACAAAACAAAAAATAATACTGCATTTGTGATAATAATAATAAAATGAATGTATATAGAGTAATAACTCATTTTCTTTCACAATTTTTTCGTGACTTTCTTCATTAATAAATGCACTTTGTTTATTCATATTTAAAACACTTTGTACACAAATTATACGAGTACAGATATTCACTGTTTTACAGTGGGATAAGAAAGTGGTGTACCAGTTTTCATTTAGTTGCCTAGTTATCAAAAGTTACATCAAAGTTTATTAGAAACGGATAATGCATTAATTTGTGCAAAGAAGATTTAAATATTCTGAACAAAAGCATAAGAACTATTTCAGTTGACAAAATAATTCTTTTTAAAAAGAAAATTGACATTTGACATTTAAATCTAAATACGCGATAATTCGACTATTATGAATACAATGTTGTCGATTCCAACGCCTTATTTAATCCAGATCTACATGTAATTATTCTTAAAACACCGAACCGACGGGGCGAAAATCAAATGTTTGACAGGTAAGATTTGTATGGGAAATTAAAATTTTCATTTTTTTAGTATTTACCTCGCAATTTTTCATATTTTCTCATCGCTGCAACCTTCCCTGAACTTCCACGAATATTTCAAGACTAAAATTAGCCAAATCGGTTTAGCCGTTATAAAGTAAAAGTTAGTTAACTCAGTTAAAAGTTCTGGTATTTATCGATGTGTGGGTGCATAGACATAGTAACTATGTCTGTGTGTAGTGTGTAGGGTGTAATAAATTTTCGTTACGAAATTTCTGCATTCGGTCCCCGCGCCCAAGGCCCGCGATAAAAGCTATACAATAGCTTAAAAAAATGTTTTAAAAAATAGAACATATATTTCACATTAAATATTTTTATCTTCTTTGCTTTAGACACCTGGCTTTTTTGTTGTGCGAACAATCGAATACTCTGATTTAACATTACCTATTCCATAGACAAGAAAAAAGGGCCCCTATATCCTGATGGCGTTAAGTTCATTGACCTGCGTGACCATTGAATGGCGAACTGATTTTCCGTTGGCGCGAAATTAGTACCGCCATAGCTCCTGTGTATAAAATGTCTACCGTTATGATACATTAGTCCAATTCGCTATATTATTTATCACGGTCATTGAACACTATAAAATAGTGTAATTTTGTGAAAGCTATCATTGTCGATGCCAATGATGTTTGTTATATTGTTTACTGGCATTTAAATACAAGCTAACTGTACAGTAGTGATGACGAATCATTCCTACGTCATAGCGAAAGTTCCTGGAATTTAATAAATTGTAATAGGACATTGAAAACAAGTATTGAAAACAAGGACGACCCGAATGGCGCAATGGTTAACACGCCGATCGCTGTTCCGAGGGTCCTGGGTTCGATTCCCAGCGAGGCGGCAATTTGAATGATGAGTTTAAATTTCCGTTCTCGGTCTGGGTGTATGTCCTTGTCTCGTGTGTTGTCCAAGGCACCCACGACACAGGGAATCCTAGTGTGGGGCTTTGAGTGTGAAGCGTTATTATTATTATTTATTATAGTTACTTAGTTAAAGTTAAATGTTATCCACCACTAATCCGCACTGGATCAGCGCAGCGTGGTGAAGTTTGTTCTAGGCCTCTTCAATAATGAGGAGAGACCCATGCTGAGGTAAATTTATGTGTTGTAGCCTGCTTGTAAAAGTTTAACTCTACTCATATTGACTCTACAATCATAAACAACAATATGAAGAAAAAAGAGAAAATATAAAACATCTTACCTATCATGCGGTCCTCTCCCAGCGCCAGGGCCGTATCCCCCATAATCCTCATATCCGGAACCTCTGTCGTAACGGTCATCATACGCTGGACGTCGGTACCCTGGATATCCATATCCGTCGTATCTGCCTCCATATCCGTCATCGTACCTATCATAGTAAGGCCTACGATCTCTATACGAATCTTCATAATACGGTCTATCGTATCTGCCTCTGTCTCTATCTCTATCTCTCAAGAATCTGTCGTAATAATCTGGGCTATATCTATCCCTGTCATCGTATTTGCCCCTGTCTCTGTCACGCCTTCCGCCACTTGGCCTGTGTCTATCTCTGTCTTTATCATCGTATTGCTTATTCTTATCACTGTCATTCTCGTCTTCAGTGCCATTCGTATGGCCACTTTTTCTGTCATTACTATATCTTTTATCGTCATCCTCGTTGTCATAGTTCTTATTTCTGTCATGCCTATTACCGTATGTTGGTCTGTTAGGTCTTCGATCGTCATCATACCTGTCCCTACCCCTGTCATCATCTCTGTCATCATATCTGTCTTCTATACACCTTCCGCATCTAGATGGTCTATCATCATTGAATCGGCCGGAACCATATCTTTCATAGTAACTTCTCTCCTGGCGGATGGTTTTATCCTTGTCGTTTGGTGTAAGGACAGCAGAAAGGATTGTTTCTTCTCCATTCACTACCTTTAATTGGACGAGCGCTAGTAGAACCGCAGACAGGGCCTAGAAAAAAAATAATTGTAAACTGTTACCTTTAAAAATGTAACTCACAAAGCAGTAGAATATCAATACACAAATTTTACTATTGCGATGAAAGAAAGGTCAATCATGAGCGACAAATTCCCTCAAATAAATAAAAACGAAGTAAATCATGCATTTAACCAATTTGCAGATTTTATAGCCGTTAAAATATCACTACTCAAATTAGTGGTCTTAACTGACTCTACATAATTATGTCTTCTTTCTCTACAATTTAGTCTGTGTTTGTGTATAGAAGCCTATAACTTTTGACATTTAAGGATTTCCTGCATTCAATAAAACAATTCTTTAAAACAGCGTATAATCCACGTATGCTTAAACATGATCTTGGAATCCAAGTTATATTTTGAGGCCGTTAGTATAAATTAAGTTTTTACGAAGAATAAAATTATCTTATTGCTGTATGTAAACAATGAACGAATTGCATCCTAGAAATCTAAATATCTCAGTTGTAATCATAGCTTTGAATTACATGCTCAAGTGAGATCTTATCCCGTTTGTACAACAGAGATTACATAGCGGAGATTTCTGCATGCAATGTTATATTTACCAGGAATTACATTTGATGCAATCTTGCTCTCGCTCGCCTGATTTACTTGTAAAGATTACAGATAAAATACCGTAAGTAAACTAATATAAGCAGGTTCACGAAAGGTTGATGTCCATTATTTAGCTCAAGCAACCAGACTCTCCTCAGAGTCGGGTTGCTTGAGCTAAATTGTCAACATCAACATCAAGCTACGGGCCTGGCATCCTCTACGGGAAAACGCCCCCGTTCAAGACGAACTTGGACAGGAGTGACGATCGCGAGAAAGTGGAACCTCTCGAACACCACATGTCCCGCGACCGGTACGACCGTGGGATTCAGTGCTGATCTATTTCCTGTTAATTCGGGATAAAAAAGTCTACTTTGAAATTGTTCATTGCACCCCTTCCGATTTTTTTCTTAACTTTTTTATTTAGTTATTAAAGCGTTTAATTGTAGCGATAGTGGGTATTACAATATGTGCAGAATGACGGCCAAGACTTAATTAAAAGAGTAAAGGACATACCTAATAATAGATGTCATCTATCGCACTTAGGCACTTACACAAGAAAAGAAGCAACTAAATCCAATGATATGAGAAAAAAGAGACCAAAGAAATAATAGTAGATTGTATGACAAGGGTGCAAAGTAATATTTTTTCGGCGAGGGCGTTTTTTGAATCCAGAGCGAAGTGAGGGATTCTAGAGTAGAATCCCGAGCGTAGCGAGGGATTCTTTAGTAGAATCCCAAACGTAGCGAGGGATTCAAAGTACGTCGCCCGAGCCAAAAATATACTTGCACCCGAGTGATACACTCTACTTTTCATCACCCACTATGAGAAAATAATTATACATATATAATAGAAAATAATAGAAAATAATACGTAAAAATGCACGAAAACTTAATTTTAATTTGAAAACGAAATCTTAATTTGATTTCTTTTTTTATTATTCGCGCGGGGCCCTCGCGTCGTACCAGACATTCTTTATTCAAACAATATTTGCGTTCGATTTCTTTAGCGCAAAATACTAAAATGTTCTAAATTCAAAATAGGACGGAAAAGATCTAGCCGGCAGGAAAAGTTGTATGAAAATTCATTCCCGCCCGCTGAATAGAAAACAGCAACTTTGGAACCCCGTAAGTCCGAACCAAGTCGTCTTTTTCGAATAGGTGTGATGAAAAATTCATTTCCATACTTAGTCGTAATAAGTATAGGTATCGTGTAATCCTAAGTTGGCCACGCTCTGTGCTGAGGTCTACATTTATTTTCTACGTCGGCGTCGGTGGATATCGAAAATTATAAGGTTTTCTCCCGTTAAAAAATCAGGCGGTAAGATACTTCCGTCGTAAAAATTAAAATCCTATAAACAATATCTATTATATTGGACTAATCGTAGTGGTAACGTAATGACTCTATTATGGATAATGCGTAGACAAAAAAACTTACAATAGTAAATTAAATATACCAAGGTCCGTATTCCGGTTGGCGCCATTTTGTTTCACCCCGCGTGACGTAAACCATTGTCTATGGAGGCCGCGTTAAAACTGCAATTGTACAACTGTTACGCTAACGCTTATCATTCGTTAATTTGCATATTATGGAACAGTTAGCCGTAATTATATACGCAATGTAAGCTTAATTATTATGTTTTTGGTAACACCGAATTTATTTTATTATCAAGGAAATGTTTTTTTCACTTCATACTTACTTAAGTATTTATTGTTTATGGTTTTAGAATTATACTTACGTATGAAAAAGTTAATATTACAAGCAGGACACCCTCCGACCAGGTGGTCTAATCGTTAGACTCTAATCTAACGACGTCTGAAGAAGAAGAAGCGGGCATCCGCTGGCTTCAGAAGGCTCAGGATCGGTCAGAATGGCGCAAACTAAGTGGGGGCCCATGTCCAAAAGTGGAGGCAGAAAGACTGATGTATGGAGGGATCTTAAAATGCCAATGTTACTGTCTGTTTATATATCAGTGTGTGGGACTTTCATAATCGACTTAACCAATTGAAATGATTGGAATTTTTTTATCCCTTAATTTTTTCTTAATGGGAATGGGTATAAGTATTTTCATAAAATGTCGATAACCTTAACTATACCTTCTTATACAATTTTAAATAATAAATACGGTCGGTCAGTTAATTATATTTTGATCTTTGGGCAAAATGAGGCATTTAATTTATAGTAAACCCAACTTAAGATTGAAACGAAAGAGGCGCTGTCGGACGCATTTGACATTCATTTGACCAATCATTGCACACTAGTAACTGACAGATGAATGACCACAACGTACTTATGAATGACTTTTCGTTAGTTCCAATTTTTGCCATTTCAGAGATAAGTTGGGCGCACTGTGCCCCGTTTTTCCTACAGGTATTGTGACTTTCAATCAAGTACCAACCTAGGAAGGTATTTATTGGTATCACAATCAAAATGTTATAAGTGAAATACTTATATATTTTTAATGTCTCAAAAGAGTCAAAAGTATGCAATCATTAAAATTGCAAGCGCTTTTTTGATAACATCAACATCCTCAATCCTCATTCGAGTAATTGCTTAATATTATAGCACGCGTTAAATCCATTAGCAAACTGAGCTACCCAAGTGTACCGTAAACTATTAAGTACAGTTTGAACCTTACTAACATAAAAAAATAACGACCAATTTATTTAATAAAATGTAGCTACTCAAAATCTCGGTAAAAAAAGATTTGATAACGTCGGCGGACTGAATTTGACGTATTAAATTAATTAATTGTTAATAAAAAAAATTACAGTGGAATAGTACATTATGATACAAGTGCGCGAAGTTGGTCATTACAGTCGAGGCGGTATTGAGCCCGAGCCGCAAGGCGAGGGCTGTAATAGAGCCAAGACTGTAATGAACAAAGCACACGCGTATCATACGACGTTTTTCAACACACTTGCGAGGAAAAAAACAATTAGGTATCGACATTTTTCAGTCACAAATCAGCAAATTATAAACGAACAAATGTTTGCACAAAACACAAAATGGCGCGGTTTATTTTTTCGCGCGCCGTATCTTTGGTTGAATAACTATGCGCGCGCAGGTTAAGTCCAGAGACACCGAACATTCAGCCACAATATATTAAACTTAATAATTATGTATTTCTAATAAGAATTTACGGTAATTAATGATTTAAAATATTGTATTTTTTAAATGCTTTAATAGATAATTAGATGAAGTATAATCTTATCTTATCAGATTTTGACTAAGTACAACAAGTTTATTTATTTACAAAATAACAAATCTTTTGGTAACAACCTCTTTACGGATATTAAAAAAAAAGTGGAATAAGAAAAACACTAGTGCGGTAATGAACTGTTTCACTGTACTAACGCCATCAGTTGGAGCACGGGACCTTATAAGGACCTTATAAGGTCCCGTGCTCCACCCAGGTGGAGAACCTAGGTGGAGCACGGGTCCGGCCCCATGAAAAGTAAAACGCACTAGTGTGTAAATAAACCGCATTCCGGGCGTAAGACTAAAGAAAAAATAGCAACTTTACGAGCAAGTGTGTTGAAAAAAACATTATAACACAAGTGGCACAAATCGTCTAATGTCTATGGATTTGGAGACGAAACGGAAATACGTCATAACACTCAAAATTTGCCAATATCTGTTAATTTTTATGATCTTCGTGTTTATAAAGTGTGATTGCATCCGGAACAGTAATTAATTGTTTAATCAATTTAAATACATACCTTGTACGTTGTTACCTTATGTCATTTTGCTTGTTAGAGATAATAAGAACTTTGGTCCAACAAATGACACTTCTTTATTTACCTACTAACCTATTTATTTTATCAAGTTTAATCAAATTAATTATAGATACTTACTAGTAAAACCGCCCTCGCTTCGCTTCGGGGAACCAGCCCCTTCAAAAAATCTCTATAAATTTTAACAAATTATGTTATTCCGATGTCTAAGCTATAAACTATATTACTGCAAAGTTTCATGAAAATCCGTTCAGTAGTTTTTGCGTGAAAGAGTAACAAACAGACACACTCACATACATCCTTACAAACTTTCGCATTTATAATATTAGTAGGATTCTCATTAATGTTTAATATAATTCTAAGGTATACCTACCTTTACAATTAACCAATCTCCTATCATAACGCATTTCCGTCATATACCTAGGTACGTCATTAGTCATTATTTCGTAACATTGTTTCATTGTACTAAGCCCGTATAGTAATTATTGGATAAGTTAAGCACATCATACCCGACTGTAATAGCTTAATAATTGCCAGCAGGACAATGAATGAAAGGTTATGGGATTCGTTTTGTTAATGCTCACTGTAATCAGTTATTTGTGGTTTGCAGTACCTATATTACATAGTATTTAGGTAGGTATTAGCTAGTTTTTAGTTGTAAACAGGGATGCCCTAAACGGTTGGGCAAGGCGCTGGTTTTTTTTATGGAATTAAGATAGCAAACGAGCATGCAGCACCACCCTTCCGCTGCCGCCCATAACAACTGTGACCGACCTAGAACTAGACTCAAAGGGACTAGGATGGTTAGTCCAGTTAGTATATGGTGTTAGAATATTAGTTGGTTAGTTTGTTAATAAGTGTGAGGACAGGGACTGTAAGTGATAATTACTCCTGTTAGTTAATGTTAATAATAGTCCAATTAGTTATTGTTAGTATGAGTCTCGTTCTAATTCGGTCACAGATGCGTTGCTACCCCTGAGGACTGAGATGGTCGCCTCTAAAAAAGTGTAACCGGCTCGGTTGTAAATGTAGAGAGTTCTGTTCTTCTAACTCTACCTTAATCCATCTTGGCACCAAGGATGCGAATGTGTACCATGTTCAAATTCAAATATTTATTTCTTCGAAGTAGGTTTTTTACAAACTCTTTTCGAACGTGCTTCTATTACCTACATTAATTTTTTTTACTGAAATATGTATAAATTAATTCTCTTTATATACGAAAGCTGGTGTTTGTCGTCTGCTTCCAACAACATCTGACACCTATTTTTTAAGTTATCTTCTCATCGATTTTAAAGTTGGTTATTTTTGTAAAAAGGTAGTTATTGACTTATAGTCTTCAGCCGGTGTTGGTGGTTTTTGTTAAACGTTAAATTAATGAGTTTAATCCGATTACTGAAACCGGTTACACAAATCGCTAACGATAGCATAAGACAGCACAGCAGCTGCCCATAATCTATTTAATCTACGCGCATACATTGCGCAGATTATGTTTCACTGAGATTACCCGGTAATGACCTCTGTGGTCCTTTCATTAGCAAGAAAATTGCCTTTAGCTTCGACGAGTTACTAACTACATTGGAGTTAAGCGAGCTAACCAGATCACTGTTAATAAACTGCCAATTAAGGAACTAAAAAAATTACAATACTTTTAACATTAACAGTCCATTCAATTATTAACAGTCCATACAAAAAATTAACTACATTACTATTATAAATAATTATTCCATTCGAATGTTATAGATTATTTTTAATTTGCGGCTATTGAATAATTTACAAAAATCTGCATACAATAGAGAGTGGTAGAAAATCATTTATAAAATAAAAAATCCGTAACTTCATTCTAGTGTCATTTCGATTTTAATATTCGGTGTTTCAGAATTAATGTTAGTCGGAACCTATCTGCAACATATTAATACCTATTCGCAGAATTTTTAAATACGCACCAAATGCTTTAATTATACTCTGATTTTGATCGCTCACTAACACGCTCACTAACTTTATTTACCATACTGTCCCATGGATTCTCGTATAAACCTTTTTTTAATTTATCTCTGTACACCGAGACTTGTATGAAGTTGTAAATTCTAAACGCTTTTTATTATTTTATTTATACCTTTCAATACTTAAAATAGGCATTAATATCGTACAAAAAGCAGTTTTATCGCGATTTACATTAAACTCACCACCAATAAGACCCGCTCCATCTTGAAATAGCGCCTATAAACCACCACAGCTTGCAAAGTTCATTCTCTTCAATCCAACTATTTGCAAGTATGTACACTAGCCGCATACAAAACCCGTTTGCATACCGCTCATGCGAAATAAAATTAAGAAAAAATCAGTTCGAACTGTTTACATTGTCTATGGTGAACTGATAGAACTGTTTAAAAACTTTATTCTAAATTCAAATCAGCAGGTGATCCGCGATGCTCAGTTGCGTATGGCGTACTGACCAGCCGTCCATGCGTCCTGCGCTTATAATAATTATGGAAAATTGTTGTTTTTGTCCATCCGTCTATCTCTTGAGGGCCACCGGTTTTGAAGGTTATTTACTACTCATGGGTATTTAATATGAGATGACATTAAGAGGGCGTGGCTCGAGGTCTACATGATGGTAAGTATGGGTTCACTATGGAATTGCGCAAGGACTTACGATTACTGATCCTAACATAAAACCATTGGATTGTGGATGCTAAACAAGACTAAGTAGACATAATAATTGACTTCAAAGGGTAATTATAATTTAATAAGGTTTATATACTACTCACTGAATTTTCTATGGGCAATTATCTGCCTAACTTGCCTTATAGAATATTTAACTAAATATCCACTATTAATTCCATAAAGTTATATAATAGTACCTAATGCGCTTCTGAATTAATACATTCTATTATAATTTGGAAGAATGAAGAACGTTGTTGGTAGCCATTATAATGGTCGAGGGATGGGTCTGGGGTGTCACTTCAGTTCGCACGTACCAAATCAAAATTGAGTTCAGTCCAGATTTCTTCATGATGTAGCGAATGAGCGTTTATACCTTTCGTCTACGTATTTATATTTTCTACAGATTTTTTAAATATTTTTTCTAATGCAGAGTAGGAGTAGTAATATAATCGGGTACTTACGATATGTGTATTTGATGCCGATATTTCGACCCAGTTGCAAGGATTGTGGTCACGGTTAAATTTTCAGTATTTTTTGTCGCTGAACTTTCAACCGTAACAACTGGGTCAAATATCAGCGTAAAAATACAAACCATCAAATACCGTGTTAAATCCCATAGTAAAATTCCGTGTTAACAATTTCCGGATGTGAACTGTGGGTACTAAACTAAGCATAGGTTTACTGACAAGCGGGGATACTGATCACACAATCCGCACTGGAGCAGCGTAGTGGAGTATACTCTAGGTCCCCTCAATGATTAGGATAAACCCGTGCTCAGTAGTGGGCCATCAATGAGCCGAACAGTATTTGAATTGAATTACTTATATGTGATAAACTATAGCAAAAAATTAGGAGAACCCTCAACCTCGACGCTCGCTGATAGAATAGGAAGAGGAAGCACTATTGTTTCACACGACGCATGCCCATTGTCGTTTTTATGGAGTGCTGATAAATGCAACCAGTGTAGGTTTTTTGCCACTCTGGTTTTTACTAAAATAGATGCTCATTTGTGAAGTAACTTCATTACATCGCTTTGCCGTCAAAAAGGAATCCTCTACGGAATATAGATGATGGGTTCAAACTCCCTTAAAACATTTTAATAAAGTCTTAAGTACGTAAGGCCAAATAATTTATCGTGTTCCACCTAGGCCCTAACCGCTAGGGGCTTGGGAGGCAGTATTTTCCTTGCTTTTTCCACAAAGGAAGAAAAATACAAGGAAAGCCCAGTTGTGGGCTTTCGTATCCACAGCCATGTGCACGTGCACACAAAATATGCTTATGACAAACAGCCAAGATCAAAGGCACTTATTGGTTAAATGTAATGTCTGTTTTGAGATTTTGGAAAATGAAAAATCAAGTAACAAACTTCTTGTCGTAAGGATCTCTACCAACCAGGCTATTAGGATTGTCTTTTAACTCACTAGCCTTTGCATCATTTGCAGTATCGTTACCAATTACCAACCACGCCCACAGATCTACAAACGCTTCCCGTTCCCACCTGAACAATGGAAACAGATTTACTAACGCGAGGTGCGAATCCAAAACGCCGTCAGCGGAGCGCGACGCCGTATTGTGCTTCGGAAACCAACGAACCTTGCCACGCGCTCTGACACCAACCAGAATACAACGTGCAGCCATAGCAGAAACAATCAGATAATATTTAATAAACAACAACTGTCCTCAGTTGGTTACCTTCGGTGTTAATGCCACTAGAGCAACATCCTGTGCTCACGTGAGAAATTAATTTGCGTACTTGTGGCTCACAAAATCTAATTAAGTTATGCTGCTTAAGTGATACCTTGTTTTAGAGGGGGAAATCTTACGTAGCGAGGCGAATTCTCTTTTGTCGAATCACTTCTTCTTTTCAATGGTAGATAATAATACTAGTTTCTCCATACAAGAATTCCCTTTAGCGTATCTAACTGGCATTGTTAACATTCACGAGTCCAGAGTTAGGCAAATTAGGCTTTGGAGTTGTTGATGATCCAGCAGGCAGATTCATTGGTGTTCAGAAGGTAGATAGTAAATTAAAGGACGTTTCTCACACCAATGGCTTTACCAAACTTAATACTCTAATTAAAAATTATCTAATAATAATAAACTCAATAACTCACTTGTCAATAGTTTAAACGCCAAACCAACGCCAACCAAAAAACTATTAAAGTTCAAACATTTTACAGAGCCAATCGATGATCAGAACAACTCTGAATGCTATTACTTCATAAATACGGTGGTCAGCAGGATGTATCAAGCTTGGATTCCGAGCTCCTAGCACTGTTTTCAAGACCTAAATAAGCATTAAAATTTGTGGACGTTTCTTCATGAGGAACCAAGTATCTATCTATTAACAACAACTTAAGCAACTGCAGGCGCAGTCGCTAGTTGGATGGGTGACCGTAGTGGCAAAATTGTGGTCGGGGCAGTCAGTCCCGGTTGTTATAGATAGATAACAGTCGTTAAGCCATGTCTTAGGCCTTCGGGCGGCTTGAAAACTTCTGATACTGGGTTGGCCACTAACTCCTCCACCAATCCGCACTGGAGCAGCGTGTTGGAGTATGCTCTGGGTCTTCTCAATAATGAGAAGAGATCCGGGCTCAGTAGTGTGCCATTAATGGGTTGTAGCCTACTATCTAGCTGGTCGTAAATCCACGAAAAATCTCCACAATTAAACCTCACCCATTAGTCAGCGCCGGCGTTTCATTAGGCCAGAGAGCCGGAGTCAATATTGAAGGCAATTTGCTGTTACAACGGAATCCATTTATCATCAGATGCTAATACTTTCCTTGACGTGTCGGCCCGACGCAGACAATGAGGATTCTTAGGTGGCCTATTTTCTACTGTCTGCTATGATACAAAGAGACATGGTAGACGCAAAATGGGCTATCTCCCGGATTGATGGCCCTAAGAAGGCCATTGTTGTCGCAAGTCTTGGGAGACGTCCATATCCCAAGGCTTATGATTAAGCTATGCCTATTATGGATTTCGTGAAATAAATTGGATGATCAACAAAATACTTACCTATATTTAAATTGCAGTAGCATAGTGTACATTATCGTTCACGCACGATATTAACTCAGATAAATTACAGTGAATTTCTAATACGCACATGAGTTTCAAACATTCGCAAACATGATACGAACCCCGACCCCCGTGTGGGAAACCAACATTCAAACCACAAGGCAATAATTGCTTTTAAACTACTAATTACCTGTTTTACTGAAAAAGAAACCAACCGCACAAGCTTTTAAGCTCACTTTTGCACGCACGTGTTTCAATGGCACACGCTTCCGTATATAAATGTACTTACCTGGAACCATTTATCAAGTAACATGGACGTAACCTGTCAATCACGGTGTTACTGTCTGGTGGGCCCCATTTGTTTGCACCAATTAATTATTCAGCCAGTGACGTCACATGGGACCGGGACATAGCGAGGGGTGCGAGTATAATGACCGGTGTTGACCATAGTGGTTCATTAAAATCTGTGCATTATAAAGGTACATTAAATCCAATTTTATGCGTATTCATTTTTACTGTTGCTGCTTTTATACGAAATGATTGAAAAAACCGGTGAATGAACTCAACTTTACACGCAGTGAGAAATGTGTTTGGATTTAGAATGTTACCAAATTCTAATGTAACGGTATTTAGATATCTATTATACATGTGGTTATCCCGACGGTGGCAACCCATAACGATCTCACTACCGCAGGTAGGTAAGTGAGTTTAGTATGAGTTTCTACTCACTAAGTGAGCAAGTGATAGCTAATAGAGAGAGGGAAAAAGATTGAGATAATTATGGAGACATCTCAGGATTGCAGGTTTCCTCGTGATATTTTCCTTCTCCAAATCAAGTGATCAATTTTCAATACGCATAATATTTTTTTAATTGTACATGCTTGCAGGATTGTAATATAAATACCGGGAGTGCATATCAATACATTTGGCTATCAATGCTCCAAATATTTAATTGTTCGTTGATAAAAGTTGTAATTTTAATTGACTATTACGTGCCTATTAAGTCGTGACCGATAGAAAAGCGAGTAACTTTTTTTCTATACTTACTTTATGAAGTTACATGGAAAATATATTCTGTTTACCTAAACAAATTAAAGTAAGTTAGTAAGTAATGTCGACGGTTATTTTAATAAGTATACCTAAATGTTTTTTATGTAATCACTCTGTCGTTTTATGGATATGTAAGACGGAGAAGTCATGACTTCTGAAAAGTAGTTCGATACCTAAAGTAAAATTATATTAAAGTCCTTTTTCTTCGATAACTATCTAACCTAGTTGATCCAATACTTCACAATAACAACATTCATTAATAATTCAGGGGCTGGGTACTTATCTAAATCGTGAACCCGATTAAACCTAACAGAGTCTAGCATACAGAACTACCCCCTGACTCCATTTAGGACGTAGGTTGGTTCAAAGTCAATAGATCCCAAATAGCATCAATAAATAAGCAAGTGATTGAATTTTGCTTTCAACCGTCAACAAATTGACGCGTTCTCATTGAAAGAAAACCCCTACGTATAGGTACACCCTTCGAACCTTCGAACAATCCACTTCAGTATTTCAGTCGATGCCACGCGCGCGTTTCTGATAGCCGTGCGGCTATTGTGAAATTTTTCCCGCCGCTTTGTGTCACAAAATCGAAATCGAAACTTATTGAACTTATGTATCTATAGTGGTTGATTTTTGTCATGACCTAAAAAATTTAATTGTGGTAGTAAGTTACACACAAATTGTATTTTAGCAAAAATATATTTCGGTGGTTCTTTATAAAATAGTTATGACTAAATACTACCTACATGTTTAAAATAGAAGTTGACTAAACTGCGTTCCATGTATTTTTCTAATCTACTTATATAAGTATCTACGTACATATTTTTTTTAAACGGCCAATTGCTCTAACTAATAATAAGTAGGTACCTACCGTCCGTAGATAAATATGGTAGATAAATAATCAATCGAGATAATAATGAGCTAGAACTTTGCTTGACACGCTCCCTGGTCTAAATATTGCAATTGACAATATTCCAGATTCACCATGGAGGTTCATTCAGGTTTTAAAGTGGTCTAAGTGTACTGAGTTCACAATCAAATTGACACTTTCACACACTCCTATCACGACTGTAAAATTGCTTTCATCCTTTTAAAGTGCAATAAAATAAAGCCACATACAATAAAAAAGCCCGCATAACAATTTTTTGTTATCAGACACCAGTTAGTCATTAAAGATGGGTAGACGTATTTTGTTGTTGAACAAGCTAAGTAACAGGCTTAAGTTGCATAGGTACGCGTTATATGTAACATTTTTGAATGTTAAACTAAAACGATAAGTCCAGTCCATCTGAAAGATAGTAACATTATTCAGTCTTAGCCGAGTAGAGGAAACCAGATTTTTACTATACATAAAATAAATAAAGCTATACCTTCATAGGACTATCATGGACAAAAAATCAAATGATAAACATCACAAATAGGGACTACTGGAGATTTATCCATCACGTATTATCAATTAAACATATTATTCCCATGGAATGTATTATAAATTCGAAACACCATCTATTCTAATTTTTAAAAATAGAAATTTACCTTTTGTCTTTTGCCATACTAACAGAATTTCAAGAAAAATAAAAACATAAGAAAATTAAAGTGTTATTAAAAGTGATTAACTAAAATCAACTCCAAAGAAATGTGCAACTCGAAAAGTAAATATGGCCGTCCATTCGAACCATGGCGCTGAAGAACTTGCAGTTGTTCCGGCCGCTGAAGCAAGACATGGTCTACCACCAGCGACAAGCCTCCCCCATGAAGGCGCCGCCTACTGCTTTGTCCAGAAGCATTTCTAGATCTGCTGAGACGCTGATCGCTTCTACTAGAGGTGGTAAGTGGTTTTATAGCCGGAACAAGTTGAAACACAAAATTTTTATGCTTTTTACTGTCGTCCATCTTCTGTCGTCTTTTTGGACATCTGGACTGAAACTGCATTGGACATGATTTTAGTGTCCCCGATATGTGCGTATGCTCGTCTGGTTTTAGTTTAGGCTAGTTGGCTATTTACATTGAAATCTATATATATAAAAGCGAATACTATATAAAATTACGAGCAAGTTCGCAACTGATGAAGTGCGTATGTTGCGTTTCTTTTTAGAAGCAGTTTTACTCTTTTTAAGAAAAATATAAATGGGATGAAATTTTGTATGAAAAATCTAAACCGCATAACGGATTGCAATGAATTTTGGCAAAAATGAAATTGATAATCAAGGATTAAGCATAGGTTCTATTTAAAAAATCAACCCCCAAAGGATTGCAAAAGTTGATAAAAGTTTGTATGTAATATTTTGCATGGAGACAGTATGGCATTGGCACCCTGAAAGGGACTCCTGAAAATCATTCCGTAATGGAGAAAATTAGAGTGGAATGAAATAAAAAACACCGCACAATTAAAAAGTTATTATTTACTGTGTAGTTTTAAACACTCTTCCCTATTGAATTAGCGATAGTAGCTATCTGTATTTACGTAAATGTAATAACTCCAATGCTTTAATTTACCTGTGAGTTCGAATACATGTCATTACAAAGAGCAAACATTCTCTTTCAAATATTAATCCTCACTTTCATGACCAACAATTTTGTAGGGTTTAGTTTAGATAATGTGAATAACGTCATACAATACCATGTAGTTGACGACCCGATTGGCGCAATGGTTAACATGCCGGATCGCCGTTCCAAGGGTCCTGGGTTCTGTATTCGATTCCCAGCGAGATCAAAATTTCACAATTGAACTGTTCTAGGTCTGGGTGTGTGTTCTGCTCTTGTGTGTTTTCCATGGCACCCACGACACAGGGAATCCTAGTTTGAGTATCATTATTTAATATAATTTTCTTAGGTAAAGAGGTGAAGACCCGTAAAACCAGGAGTACGGAGCAGCCGGGGACAGGGGCTGGTCTGGTGAAAGGCAGCAGCTCCCCTGGACTGCCAGCGCTCGTGAAGAACTGGGGCAGAGATAACGATAGCTTCAAAAGCAGATCCAGGCATGGAAGGTACGTAGTCCCGTAATGGAAGCCGAGCTTGGAGTAAGTACTAATTTTGGTCTCATGATAAGTTTTTCGTAAAATCTTTTAATATTAAAAACATGAAAAATAATAATTATTATGTAAAAAGAAGGAATCATTTTTATGAACAAAATAAGCGTAAGTATTGAAAAGTTAGAATATAAATCAATTTTATTTGAAACTAATAATTAGAGTATTATTGATAGCATCGCATTTCAATTAGAATTCCATGGATTTATATAAATATTTTTACATTGCTGTTATTCTTATTCAAGTCACCAATCATGAAGAATTGAAGTAATACTTCATGGCTAAAATTAATTGTAGCTAGTTAATTTATAATTCAGTATCTACTGCTGACATCAAAATTCAAGCATTTTGAGCTGTCAGTTAATCACTGGTACAATAATAAGGTACCGTATAGGTAAGCGTAAATTCTGCGAAAAGCCCTTATACGTCCTACTAGAAAACAATAAAATAATGCTGCGGCTGTCGAATTAATAATTTAAGCGTGGTAATCAGCCTGGCCGCACTTTAGCCCGTGCCACACGTCACGCAAGCTTTTGGGGAATCCGCGTCTAAACAAAAAAACATATGAGTAGGTACAGTTCTTAAGCTTTTGCCTTATCAGTCTGTGTGTATATTGTGAAGTCTTATAAAAAAATCTTTCGTTCCTAATCTTGTTCCAAATACAAGTAAATTCTATAGAATAGATACGAATTTCCCATTAGAAAAATCCTACAAAATTTACTACCCATTCTACCCATCACTGTGCGTGGAACAGATCGCACTTCGTCGATTTTTAGTTGTCTAAGATCAAATAAAATGACAAATAAGCTAGTTGGTCACCTTTGCCCACGCAACTCTATGGGCGGTATTAACATAAAAGTTACATAAAGCAAGTCATTGTATTTGTGAATCATTAAATTTCATACTAATAGAACCGTTAGTATAAATATTCCATTAGTGACAAAAATGACCGGTCAAGAAACGTGTCCAAACTAAGGGGAGTTTCCCGATCCATCACAGAGTAATTAGAGGTGGAGTGAGCTATGGCACGCGATATCGAAGGTTATTGCTACAATCTGTAGTTCAAACACCATTTTACCTACTTCACCCAAGAAGAATATTAACCGTAATTTATTGAGCAACGAGTTTGCATAGTTTAAATAAATAAATATTTAATTAATCATACAATAGTAGTTTTTATTACATAAATACTTCAGCCTTTATAAATGAACGTAAATCTTTTTTATGCTGAGGAAACAATAAGCAACCATATTAGTTCTTCGTAAATAACTCTATCACAAAGACAGATTTGATCGACATAAATTATGGATATCGACTAAGAATTATTATACATCGATATTAAAATTTTAGACTTTTTTACACTTTGCACACTATTTGCATATAGTCTGGCAGGGTCCGAGAGTCGTCTGCCTGTTTGCTAGTTTGACATGAATGTTTAATCAGATTGTAGATGATTATGATGACTCATCTCTGATTTGGTTATCTTCGGCAAAGGGAATTCTAGAAGGCTGTGGAAGCTAAAAAAACTAATTAGGAAATAACGACATAGGAACAAATTAGTATACGCATTGTACCTATTTTTAATAACATTACCTATTTTCGGAATACATGCTGGTGTTCCGGCAAGCCGTGTATTCCGGTAAATCCACAGGACTATAGATGAAAGGACACCGAACTACGGTCATGACACAGCGAAAATTTAACTTTACATAATTTGTTTTCCTTGAAACTGCAAGTTCAAGTAAATAAACACCTATTGGAACATATCACTATTATTATTTGCTATTTTGTGTCCGAAAGTAGATTGAAACCTATGTCGATTTAGTTTCATTCAAAGCTTTAATTCAGTATCATAATTATGTAGAGGTCTTAATTGAATTTAATTGATGGTGACGATAAAAGTCTTTAGTATTTTATTAAAAGTTATTTAGTTTTTAGCAAATCATATCTATGAGTGAGTATTGTAACATTAATTTGTACTTTCAATTTCATGTTAAAATGTTATATCTTCACCTGAATCCAGCGGATGCCCAATGTCCCTTTCAGGTTGTTAGTCCATCTGGTTGGTCTAGGTACCTCCTTTTTACAAGATCCGGTCTCCATTTAAATACCTTTCATTCCCAATAGTTATTAGTTTCAAGTCGGGTGGCTAGCTTACCTACTATGTAGCTTATTGCCACTTCTGCTGGTATTCAGTTAGCTTTCATCTTCTATGAATTTCATCTTGTCTGATGCGGTTATTATCAGCTAAATTGTCTTCATTTCTTCTAAACTCGGTACCATCATTCATCATATTTTTTTTATTTATGTTTGAGGAAATGTTTAAAACGCCAGTGTTGACCTAGACAATGAGTTACCGTACCTTACTCGTGGGCATCATTTATAACAACATTAACCTATCATCGTTTCCTGCTGAGTAACGTATAACAATTATATTTTCGTAACCGTCCGGGCGTCCGGCGTCCCTTCAGCCGTGACCTCGCTGCTGGCGCAAGACAAGAGCCTACGTAATAGCAGGCCCTATTATGAGTAATGTTGGTTATTAGACCTTTTAAAAACTTTTAAAAATTTTAGATTTTTTTACACTTTGCTCACTAAGTATTTGCATACAGTCTGGCAGGGTCCGAGAGTCGTCTGCTTGTTTGCTAGTTTGACAATGAGGTTTAATCAGATTGTAGATGTTTAGGATGACTCATCTCTGATTTGGTTACCTTCGGCAAAGGGAATTCTAGTAGAAGGCTGTGTGAATGTGGCAGCTAGAAAAAGTAATTAGGAAATAACGACATAAGAACAAATTACTTAGTATACGCATTGTACCTAATTTTAATAACATTACTTATTTTCGGAATACATACGGTGGTTCCGGCAAGCCATGTAGGTATTCCGCAAGACAAGAGCCTCCGTTATATATTATATATATATTAAGCCCTATTATGAGTAATGTTAGTTATTAGACCTTTTAAAAACTGACTAATCCGCCCTCGGTGTGATTCGCGATAGTAGCCGCACTAATTTACGCAGTATTCATTAGTCATGGGGCGCTTTTGGCATTTAAGGCAAACTGATATATTTACTTATTCGGTTTCATGCTTCGGTTTATTTCAATATTCATTCTTAGATGTTGAATTTCAGTAGCTCCTAGCCTCACCAAATCGTTTGCGTCCTTACATTTCCAGTCCTTAGATTAAACCAATACCTAAACCAAAATTCGCGCTATCTTAATTGATGAGAAAGAGACCAATGGCATTTTTACTTATGAACGAGGACTTTGCTTCCTTTCTTTCTAATCATTTAGTTGGAAAGAGAAAAAGCTAAACATCAGTTTGCGTTTGCTGTAGGTAAGGAGGTAACAAAAAAGAGTTCAGCGCCCAAGGGTAAGCTGGATACGGCCTTGGAGTAAGTTAACAGAATATCCTGTCTCAGTTAAAATCAATGATTACTCACAATCAAATTGAATATTCACTGACATTGACATTCTGATATCAATCACGTATGTACCTTTGAAACTGATTGTACTAGGCTCAGGCAACTACTACGCATAACTTTGTATCCAAATTCCATTGAAAAACAGCCTTGTTTTACTTGTCTAGTCTAGACATACGTATCAATTTACCCTTTTAAAGGATTGACGAGCATTAGCAGTTAGCGGTTTTACTTCTTTTGAGGGCCACTACTTCATAACATTAGGTAAGCTTTTGGGCTTTGGTTCATAACATCCAGTTTAACCCTGACTTATGCAAATGGAAGTAGGGGTCTTTGCCTGGTAAGTTCTCACTCTCTTTTTATGAGTAACCGTAATTCATCACATTTTATGGGCTTAAGGTAGCAAATAATGAAATACCTAACTATACTGCAACTTAACCCTTCTGCTGATACTTATGACAACTGTGATTGACAAAGTACAAGAATTAAAACGAGAAAAGATATGAAAATGTAATAAAAACAAACAGTTTTGCTGGCTGTTAACATAGAAAATGGAGCATATTATATAACCACTGAAAGAATTCGTCATTATATTCATGGCTTCAATGCTTTATCGCTAACCATTTTTGGTCAATAACATTTAACCTTGACATTTGTACGTCATACGATCGGTCCGCGTGTTGGGGCGAGCTGTCAATCTTCATGAAAGGCGGGAAACTGCTCGAATATTCATTGAAGCCTATTCGATGTCCGAGTGAATGCGTTTACGAGAACTTGTAACTCTATTATGGACTAGCGCGATGTGCAGCGGTTATTTCATTTCCAGTAAAGTGGATAATTAGCAGGTTTTCAGTTTAAATACTTGTTTATAAACACGACTGCAGGGATTGCCTATGATATCTTCTATTGGCGTTTGGAAGTCATGCTGTCTTCATTGTCTCCCTCGCCATTCGCTATTGTTTCGTTGGCTAGTCCACCTAATCTAGGGGCTCTGTGCTTTTCTACGGAGCCGAGGTTGCTGGTCCAACATCTTCTCCGGAAGTAATACGTCATTCAAGCTGAAATTGATTTTGGTGGTAAAGACCCAGAAGTGGGTAGTAGGTATGTACCTACACCGCACACCACGGTACTCAGTACTACCGTGTAATACTTAATTGTTTTAACAGCAATTGTAATCCTTGTCACCAACGTGCTACCGGCCTAGGAGGAATTAATACTCCTGCTTCTTGAAAGACCCCGTGGCTTAGTAAAGCCCATTAAATTATTTACTCAATAATATGTACATACTTATCGTAGAAAAACCTATCGAAAAGCATATAAAGGATTCCGTTTTTACAAAGAAATTCAAACACGATATCCATTAAGTGTGTTGACTATTTCAAATTGCATTCCCATTGTCATACGGCAATCGATGGTTGCCCTTGAGTTGCATAATGGTGGTCGAATCATCCGACAAACATAAAATTCTAATGAACAGTTTATAGACAGGGAAATTGTGCAAAGTGTAGGGTTTAAAAATTGATCGCAAATACAGCTGAAAGCTTTTCCATGTCAGGGTTAGAGCTATAGACAATTTGGTCAAAGCCATTAGTGGCCCACTTACCTACTATTTTATTATAGACTAGCTTCCGCCCGCAGGCTTCACCCGCGTGGAATTCGTTTAAACTTCACCCCCCTATTTCACTCCCTTCAGGGTTAAATTTCCAAAAATCCTCTCTTAGTGCTCCCCTACCACTCCCCAAGGAACACACATGCCAAATTTCAGCTTCTTCCGTTCAGTAGTTTCGGCTGTGCATTGTCTGTCAGTAAATCACTCAGTAAGGATGCCTTTCCACCAGACATGTGCTATGCTACGTCGCTATGGATGCGACTGCCATCCACCAATCATATTCAGCCCTTACGGGGTTTCTAGGCGGGCCAGTGTATGTGACTGGTAGACCGCATCTGTAGCAACATAGCATAGCACATCTCTGGTGGAAAGGCACCCTTACGCAAGAGTTTTTTATATATTTAAACTAGTAAAGCCGCCCTCGCTTCGCTTTGGGAAACCAATCCCCTAGTAGCCGCATTCGGAAATTGGTAGGAGTGATTCTTTTAAATGATATTAATAACCAATTCAAATAAAACCAAAAGTCTTCCTATATTAGCTTACTACAAGATTTTAGTGAAAATCGCCTAATCGGTTAAGCCGTTTCTGAGATGTGGTAGGACAAAACCACTGCCAAACATACAAACATTATGAAAACTATTGTTTTGTGTTCTATGTGAGACCCTATAATAATTTTTCTCATTATATTTTCATTGTACAGACAGCGATCGGTTACAGATTTATTATACATACAAATCAACAACACTCTAAAAAGTATAAGCTGTAGTAATTACTTTTTTATGTTGAAATACGTGTCAGGTAACGACATAGCCGCTTTTTGATAAAAATTACTTACATACTTAGGTACATGTGTTTTGGGCGTAAGCGGATAAATGTAAAATGTATTTGTGAGGCTTTGATTATATACACGTATATAATCAAAGTTGTGAGGGATGCAATTGAACATAATTGACATAATTTACGCGCCGGATCGCTGTTTCAAGGGTCCTGGGTTCGATTCCCAGTGAGGCGAAAATTTGAATGATGAGTTTTTTCCGCTCTCAGACTGGGTGTGTGTCATTGTCTTTGTGTGTTGTCCATGGCACACACGACACAAAGAGTCCTAGTGTGGGGCTGTGAGTGTGTAACGTTACTTATTTATCGATGTACAAATGCACCTTTGTTCCAGCGGCAGCAGCAGAGCTGGCAGCGTGGACCGCATCAGCACGCGCGGCTCCAGCACCACGCTGCACGCCGACGAGGACAACGTCAACGTCGTCGTCAGGTAACCTGATTATACTGGAATTTTCAATATACTGTCCTTAAATGCTATGAAAATATCCTCACCTAATCGCAATTCATAGATGATCTTGTGTAGAAATGGGTAAAAACTAAAATGCAATAAGATTACAGGTTACGAATACACCTGGTGGCACGTCTGATTCTGAAAAAACTTCCTTTTTTAAAAAGGCAAGTAAGTAGAGCGTTCTTGGCGAGAGCATTTCTGTGCCCCCAAATATATTCGAAATCCGAAATGTGTTTACTATTTACCAATCTCTTCTGTTATGGCGTATTCAAGTACCTAGAACGCTGGTTACTTGCTGTTACTGCTGGGGAGAGAGCTCCCCCCTCTTCTGTTAAGAAAGAAATGTCAGGAGTACAGACTCTACATCCCATGGTTCAAGTGTGGATTAGGCATACTAACGGATATCAAACATACTTACATTGTAGATTTACCTATAGGTTTATATGTCATTGCTAGCTTGTATAATATAGTTCGCATTATTACACTATTTATACATAATTATTCCCCTAGCTATTTATTATATTTACAACTATCTGTAGTTAAGTATTGGGGGCGGAGATGATGATGTAGGTAGGTATTGGTTTATTACTAGGTGATTCCCGCGATTCCATTCTATTCTCGTCCAACTTTTATCTCCTTAAACCCCTTTAAAGTGATTTTTCAAAAGGTTCCACATATTTCGTGTCAACGTATTCAATTAATCCTTACCTTTATTGAAGCTGTAACTTCCATTGTCCATTCAGTATTGACTAGCGTGACAGGATGATACGACGTAAAACATAAAGCCGAACAGGACCACAATTGATTTAGATTTGATAAATGACACGACACATTCTTATACAGTTGTTATACATACATTACATATAACGTTTACTCTCTGTAATACCCACTATGGAGTCCTTTGAAAGGGAGGCAGCTATAGCATTATCAAACTACCTACGAAACCTACTTCGAATAAAAACTTTTTTTCATCCCTTATTTAGAGCGATTCAAAGCAATTATTGTTAAGTGTACGCTGAAGAAAAACTTCGTGAAGAAGCAGGGCACATGCATGTAAGCTTTACATAATAAAGATGTTCGAATTCCGCCAACCCGCATTCAGACATCTCGCAACCATAGTTCGTGCCTTTCCCTGACCCAAGTCTAGCATGAACAGTTAAAGGTGCCAATAGTGATGTCAATGCTTGCAGAGTCCGACCCCTCAACGAGTCAGAACGCGCTCAACGCGAGCGGGATATACTGGAGTTCCCGGGCAAGGGGCAGGTGATATGCAACGCTACTGCACCCGGGCAGAAGCCCAAAGTATTTTCCTATAATGTCGTATTCGAGCCTGCGGCGACACAGGTAAGCTCATGCCTTCGAAATTTTTTTTAGTTAGGTACTACCTATAGTAGGCATTACAATTTGAACAAATAAGTATGTAAGTTCATACCTTTGATTATATACACGGTTTATTTAATCTACTAATAACTTTATTAATTTAGCTTACTCAATAATTAAGGGAAAATACTTGATAATGTTGAAGGCTACAATTTCGTAATTGCCGTGAAATTAGTGTGCTAACATGTTACATACGAGTCATACGACTGATAATTATCATAAATCAATAAGTTCACCAATAGTTTTTGTTTGCTTATACCTATGTTTGTTTGTTTGCTTATATCTACCAATTCTACCATCGATGTAAAATAATACCTATAGGTACCTACCTACCTACGTATAAAAGGTCCAATGTTTCTGGGTGATAGAATGTCTATCAATTTTTAAGAGCGAGAGTATCCGTTTAAGTATGGATATTAAGAATATCCAATGGGATGTTGGTTTTCATTAAAGTTTGAAGTTTGGTCGTCAATCTGTGGTATCTATTTTCGCGGGTCGCGGCCCGTATTTTTGAAGCGACGTGGGTAGAAAGCTGTGCAAATTGTAATTGTACGCGGGCACAGATAGCAGCGGCCCTGATAGCCCACCTAGATCCTAGATCATTATCTGGATGTATGCCATATTACCTACGTACCTACATACATTAGGCTACTGAAGTAACGAAGCAAACAATTGCAGAAGTCAAATCAGTGCTCTCTAATCAGATAAGTTCGATCTTGTAACAGGAAGACGTGCTAGAATATTCTGGCGTGAAACGTCTACTGGAAATGGCAGTGGAAGGGTTCTCCTGCACAGCTTTCTGTTATGGCCAGACAGGCAGCGGGAAGACCCACACACTGACGGGACCTCCTGGATTGGTGAGTTTGCAAAGTTTTAAATATTTTTAACCGACTTCAAAATAGGAGGAAGGTCTCAATTTTATCACTGTATATCACTGTATGTTTTTTTTTACCCACCCAGTACGAAATTATGTATGTGTGTTACTCATAACTTCGTACTGGGTGAACTAAGTTCGATAATTTTTTCGACATTCGAAAGCTGAAATGACTGCCGTCTGATCCCCTTTTTAATTTGAGCGACCCAATTTAATTTATGCTAACTTTCGACTGGGTGTTCCGATTTTGATGATTCTTTTTTAGTTCGAAAGGTAGTGCTTCTCATATGATACCTTGTCAATGGGATTTGAGTTATTTCGACTTTAAACTCAGTTATTTTTTGGAAAAAGTTAGTTACTTATGTTATTAACGATGAACCAGCATGGTGGTATTGCATTGAATAAGTATTCACGTAGGTAGTCTAACAGCTAAATCGATAGAGGACAGACAGTGTGTTCATAATTAACAGGTCGATGGCTTGTCACATCACTTTCTTCACGGAAAGTCACGAAGTTGTTTTTTAAGTGAGTTCGTTTCGTCGTCGCCTTCTTTAAGGACGGCACGTCATTTGTTTGGTAAACAAATTAACTCAAGTTATTTATACACAAATGTATACTTAAAAATCTGATCTTTCATAAGTGTACAACTGAACTAGATCATTGTTTATTTTTCGATTACATAGGTAGGTATGTACCTACTTACCTACTTAGGTCCAATTTTTAATTAATTTTGAATTATGAAAAGAACTTACACATTAGTAGAATAAACTGAGTGAAAAGAAATTAAAAATATTAAATTATCGACTTAATGTAATGTAATGCATTTAATTTTGAATATTTTGATTAGGTTATCAATCGATAAATAAATACTTATCTATTCTTTAACAAAGAAAGCTCTTGCATTCGTCCTTGGGTATAGCAGCTGATATCGATTTTGAATTAGTTATATTGCAGTTCGATACACCAATATGTACTTAGTTCTTCATTAAGTTAGGTATAAAATAAATATACCTACATAGTCTGGTGAAAAAATTAATTCTACCAGTCGATGTGGGCAAACTTTATTACTTCTCGATTCTTTTTTGGCGGGGAATAAGATTTCGTCTTTGGTGTCTGATGTCCATGACGGTAACGTTAGCCACTTACCACTTACCACCTCGATAACAATTCGAATAATTGCAAACATAGAGCAAAATTGCTAGCCAAAAAAACTTGCTTGTTAATTGCTACCGATTTATCTATTCTGTGCTACTGTATTGTGGTCTAGTAGGCACAAAGCACTTCCTCCGGTTTCAAGTTTCTCGGCCTGGTGGCCGACATTATTACTGACAGAAATAAGCAGGTTATATAATATGACAGGTTAATAAGCTTTCGTCTCGGGTCGTTGCAGTTTGCAGCTTGTGTTGTTTTTATTTGTGTACATACAAACCATTTGATTTGACACGTACGGAGACCAGTTACACTCCAACAAACTAAGCTGTTATTTTTAACCCCCGGGTCCCCGACGCTGTAAAGATGGGTGTAATGAGTTTGACGTGTCTATCTACATGAGATCTACTACTACGTGGTTATTTATATGAGATCGAAGCTCTCGACGGGATGAACTGACGTGACGAAGATGGTTCTTCGCTATAATTTATAGTTATCTTTAGGAATTTGATGATCATCAGCTCAGTAAAGGATTTTCTTAGTAGAAGGACTGTTATTTACAAGTTGTTTTGTACTCGAAGCTTCTGCGACACCTTAATGATGTTAAAAGCTTCGCGATCGCGCCTCGCGTGATGTAACGCCGTGTCGTGCTCGTTAGTGGTTCTATCGCGGCGTTATCGCCCCAAATGTTTAATTTGCTCGGACACTGCTTCAAATTATTCCTGAAATTACTATCATTTTATCGTTAGTGCCTGTCCGAGCTGCGGCCGTGAAAGTTTGTTGGCTTGGCTCCATTAACACGACTGAGTACTTGTGAGCGTCATTGGTAGTTCAAGTTGTAACTCATTTAAAAGCCTATACGATTGATGGTAAGTGCTTACCGTCATGCATGGACATTGGATATATTAAAGACAATAGAAAACATAGTTGGACATGATAGAAGGAAGAGGAAAGAAAGAAGGTAAGTACCTACCTACTGGCTCTCAGGTTCTAAACACGAAAAGTCGTTTGGCTGATTCAAACAAGCGGGTGGAAGTTACACAGTTGGGCTTCAGATTTACCATCAAGCGGGGGCCGGACTCTGTTGAGAAATAATTACACTTTAAGTGTCAATTGAGGAAGTCCAAGCAGAGGCGCCGTTCGTTCCCAAGTTAGATGTACACTAATGACCATTCTCTGATCTGTTAAACACTGTCAGTAATCTGCCATTTTAGACCCTTTTAGACTTGTTTTATCAGTGCTTCAACTCACGTTGCTCACCAGGTGGAGAAGGGAGCGAGTCCGCACGCGCCGGACCACGGGCTGGTGGTGCGATCGTTCGTCTACCTGTTCCAGCTCATACACGACCGGCCCGAATGCCATTTCGTGCTGAAAGCTTCCTTCTTAGAGATCTATAATGAAAAGGTAAGTAGAATTTTTCATTTTTATCCAGGTCCGTATTTTTGCCATACAAAAATCAAAAATATTGTAAGTGCCTACATAACATTACCTACATATACATACCGTGTACCTACACTATAATGCTATTTGTGCGCGTTTATCAATAAAATTTGTTCAAGGTGATAGATCTTCTGAACCCCGGGAGTTCTAGGAGGCCTCTCCAAGTACGATGGTCCAAGGAGAGCAGGAGTTTCTACGTGGAGAACCAGTTCACGGTGGACTGCGAACAGCTGGATGACCTGTTCGCTGTTTTAGAAGAAGGTAAAGCTATTCTTGCAAAAGCAGGTCTTTACTTTTCACGATCCTGGGAAATCTCCAATTTGTACATATACTATATGCGAGAGGTGTAGAAAATTTCGATTGTGTATTTCAGGATTAGCTTGACGTCATCTTTCTTCCCTTCGCAGGGATGCGTAACCGAGCGGTAGGCGCGCACGCGATGAACGCGCACTCGTCTCGCTCGCACACGCTGTTGTGCGTGCGCGTGCGCCGCGACGTGCGCACGGACGGTGACGTCACGTGCTCCACGCACGGCAAGATCAACTTCGTGGACCTGGCTGGCAGCGAGATGACAAAACGCACGCACAGCACCGGGGTGACTTTAGAGGAGGCCAATAATATCAACAGGAGTCTTATGGTTTTGGGTATGGCCAGATTGGACAGGCTAAAGTTTTATACAAGTAGATTGATTTGGTTGATTTGGAATAATAATTATACTCATTATCTATTTATAAAAAAAATCCGTTTTTTATTTCTTGTGACTTTACTAATACTTAGTATCTATACTCCATAGTAAAACATTGTATGGGGACAAAAATGATGCAATTACAAGCTAATATTCGGTGAAGACCGAGCTTTTTTATTTTGGTAAATTGAGGGTGCATTGTACTTTGTACAATATCTTCAAATCTTGCGGTACCTACCTACCAAACGAGTACAACAGTAGGTATTATTGACGTTCCTCAGGCTACTGCATAGCGCAGCTGAGCGACGGGCGGCGGCGCGGCCACGTGCCGTACCGGGACAGCAAGCTCACCAAGCTGCTGGCCGACAGCCTGGCGGGCAGCGGCGTCACGCTCATGGTGAGACTGACCGACATACACCATACACCCCCATAGCGCAGCTGAGCGACGGGCGGCGGCGCGGCCACGTGCCGTACCGGGACAGCAAGCTCACCAAGCTGCTGGCCGACAGCCTGGCGGGCAGCGGCGTCACGCTCATGGTGAGACTGACCGACATACACCATACACCCCCATAGCGCAGCTGAGCGACGGGCGGCGGCGCGGCCACGTGCCGTACCGGGACAGCAAGCTCACCAAGCTGCTGGCCGACAGCCTGGCGGGCAGCGGCGTCACGCTCATGGTGAGACTGACCGACATACACCATACACCCCCATAGCGCAGCTGAGCGACGGGCGGCGGCGCGGCCACGTGCCGTACCGGGACAGCAAGCTCACCAAGTTGCTGGCCGACAGCCTGGCGGGCAGCGGCGTCACGCTCATGGTGAGACTGACCGACATACACCATACACCCCCATAGCGCAGCTGAGCGACGGGCGGCGGCGCGGCCACGTGCCGTACCGGGACAGCAAGCTCACCAAGCTGCTGGCCGACAGCCTGGCGGGCAGCGGCGTCACGCTCATGGTGAGACTGACCGACATACACCATACACCCCCATAGTGCAGTTGTCTCTACATAAACATACATCCAAGCTGTAAGGGTCTCTTCAATCTGAGGCTAATAAAGGTGTTAAAAAGTTATAAATAATATGTCAGTTCATACTTTTGTCTAAATTAACTTCATAGGCCAAATCCTTACTTGTCCTTAGTTGCCATAAGCCAAGTGTCCTTCTAGTAATATTATCTAACCCATTTCAATATAAGCCGACAGAGCTAGGAATCTTAACATAAGTATTGTATTTATTGACAATCGTGGCGGCATGCCGTTCGAAGAGTCTTGGGTTCGATCCTCAACTAGGCGTAAACTTTAACGATGAGTTTTTTTAATTTCTACCGTAAAGCAGGGTGATCAGTTCGCCCCTTACAAAAACCTAGTTTGGAAACCCGTATGGAATTCGGGTCAGCTTTGTAGGCCGTCTTACACGGTTTACAATTTATTAGATGTGGAATGAGTTAATACAGGTGTAATGAACTTTTCCAGATCGCGTGTATAGCGCCAAGCAGATCGAATCTGAACGAGACGATCAACACGCTGCGGTACGCAGCGCGCGCCAAGAAAATTAAGTCCAAACCTATCGTGAAGATGGTTCGTATTATTCCGTCAATACTTGGTTTGTTTTACAATGCATGAGGTTGTATGACAGTACCTTCCATATCACGGAAAAGAAATGGCTAAGTGTCAGCAGAAACAAAAACCATTTGCGCAAGCAAGGTTTTTTTTAAATCATAATTACAATCACAAGTCACAATTGAAGTAAAATTTCCAACGTCATCATTTCAGGATGCGAGGGACGCTCTTATTCTAAGTTTGAAGAGGGAGGTAGATGCGTTACAAGCTGAAAATCATCACCTAAGGACGGCGCTGCACGTACAAACCGATTACAGCGTAGACGCTTACAGTAAGATTTTGTTTCTTAATCCTATTTAAATTATAAAAAAGTGGTTAGATTAGTCCGGGAGAGTAGAACCGCTTTTTTTAAAGTATCATATTTTCTTAATAAGGAGGTTTAGTGATTCAATTAAAATAATAAACGATAGCTTATTTATTTAGGTTTACTTATGCGTACTTAGATTTTCCATATTATATTACTGAAACTTTAATAATCAGGCAATAAAATAGTAATATTACACAATACTTACCTCTATAAACACGGCCGCAATATCAAAACTACAAAAAAATTTAAAATTCACTCCGCCATAACAAAAACACCTTTTCGAATCTGACAGCCAAACAAGCCGGCCATTGTTAAAAATGGCGCCGTGCTTTTCATTGGCCTCCCGCGCACTATCAATGACCGTCTTGACGTTTCGTTAGCGCAAAATTTAAGTTGAGTTTTAAAAGGTGGTTCAACTCTCCCATCTGGGCAAGTCTCCCGGATTCCCCCTATATTTTTTGCGTTAAGTATCTTCGGCTGAGATCGTGTTATGGAACATCCGGCTCGAAGGACCAATAACCTTAAGGTGTTCAACTGGCAGATAGGACACAATAAAAAAATATTTCTTAACAAAGTAGTACCAAGGTAATCATGCATCCGCTTTAAACCATTAACCTACAACCAAAGATGTATTAAATATCTAGATGGAACATCGAATCCCCGAAAACGTGTCAAAAATTTGCCGCCAACAGTTGGCGGCAAATTTTATATCATTACGCACAGATTACGCACACATAGACAATAAATGAACGCGAAAAACATCGCCTACACGCACACATGCTTGATAATGTTGCCTTGTTTTTTTTGTTTTCATTGTAGGGTGACGCTCAATCTAGATATATTATTTAAATCATTGCCTACAACCAACTTCCAGACCAGCGAGCGGCCATATCCCCGGTGGAAGCCAGTAAGCTGCACCAGTTACCGCAGTCGGAGCTGGTGGCGCTGGTGCAGCTGCACCTGGACGAGAGCGCGGCGCTGCGCCGGGAGAACGCCGAGCTGTTCACCCTGCGAGACCAGCTGCTCAGGGACCAGGAGATCCTGAGTCGAGAGAACGAACGGCTGTTGAAGAAGCTCGAGGATGTTAACACGTGAGTAGGCGACAATCCGCACTGGAGAAGCGTGGAGTACTTATGCTCTAGGTCCGCCCGTGAACGACAAATTGCGGTCCGTGGCCTGTATGTTTGAAGTGAGGGGAGGCAAAAAGTGTGCAATATGGTATTTGTAGCGAACTCTCATACAGATAGCAGCGATCCAGATGGTGGTAGGTAGATATAAAGCACACCCACAAAAGTACACCCATGTGGGGCCCTTGATCAGAAAAGTGTAACGATCGCTGGTCTAGGCTAATGATCTTCAGTAATGATTACCTCGTAGGACAACCCATTCATGCCATTCAAAGGCTTGGGTTCGATTCCCCGCGAGGTGAAATTTGAACTTACTATAAAATTCCATTACCATTCATGATTCATGCTCTGAAGGTATTTTTGCCCTTAGCATTTCTTTATAGTTACCCTTTCATTTGGTAGCCAAAACATGGTGGATGTTGCTGCCAACTCCTTGCGCTATTGACGCATTTTCAGATTAATTTACATATAGCATTTATTTTTTCAGTTAAGTATTCCATTAATTAGAAAACATCTTACCAATAATAATTAATAATCGTGTTCCTAGGAGCATATTCGGCCTTAGCTGAAGCCCTCACAGCTGTCTGAGGTTTGTCAGTTTGTCAATAACGTTGCATGAGTGACCACACCGCACAAGTTTGAACATCAAATATACCTAACTAAATAAACAACTGTATAACTAAGATCAGATGATGATATTAAAATGGAAACTGAAGATTCACTGAATGCAACACGTGTGTACTTTAAATATAGCAAATGAGCATTGGGTTTGGTGAGGCAGTGTAGCTACCTATTAGCCATAGGATTGCATTTAGATATTAAATGCCAATTAAGGAAGATTCACATCTAACTGACTATATTCCTCGACTTCAAAACAATTAAGAAACTATGCGTACCTAAGGGGCAATATTCCTCATTCAAGAATAAAATAAGACTGTTAAGACCAACAACAAGAAAAAGAAATAATAAAGCACAATTATTTTTTATTAGTATTGTAACAGGTCATTTATAAATTATAATGTAGCAACATTTTGAACAGTTAGACGTGAATCAAAATCAATTCAGTGAAAGTAGAGCCTATAAAATGTCGTTTGTAACTTGCAGTGTGTGCATCAGGTCCCCCATCATCCCAGCGCGGTCCACCTTCTCCGAAGTAGGGGAACCCAACATATGGAGGAACCCAAACAGCTCTGCAAACAGCATCGTCAGTGGAGGCAGTTAGATCACCGGCTTTTACCTAATGCGACCAGACATCACAACCGTTTTGAACGGTTTGACCCGTTTTCCGGTTATCTGTCCCGGTTTCCCCAAAGATAACCCAGGATGCAAAGTTTGGTGGGCCGGACTGTTTAGCGTATTTCAGCTAGTTATGGATATTCGCGCAGTTATACATGTACAGTTGTAAATGTTCATTAAAAGAAAACAAATCCGATGTCCCGTTTGAACCGAAAAAATCATGTTCACATTAAGTACTTATAACAAATTGAAATGTTATCACTACATAGTATAAAACAAAGTCGCTATTTTTGTCCGTCTGTTTGTTTGTCTGTTTGTCTGTATGCTTAAATCTTTAAAATTACGCGACGGATTTTGATGCGGTTTTTTGTAATAGGTAGAGTGATTCAAGAGGAAGGTTTTTATGTATAATACATGCATATATTCCCCACGAGAACGGGATCCACGCGGGTGAAACCGCGGGCGGGCCGCTAGTTTCAATATAAAATACCCTATTGTAGAAATAAGTTAACATATAAAACAATATATTTTATTAGTGTATTTTTGTTTACTTGAAATATTACCAAGAAATTATATAACTTCAATTCTGATCCATAAATTGTTAAGGACGACTGTCTGTATTTTTATACTCAAAGTACTGACAAATTATTTTATTGTTAAACATTGATCAAAAGTTGTTTAACCTTATTACCACTAATGTTTCAATTGAATTTTGCACAAAGAGTAGTTACATTTTCACTGATAAATGCTTCCTACTACTTTTTTTAAACTATGCTTAAGTCTTGACATGTAGTGGAACTACTTTGTAAACAACTATAACATTATTGTGTTCTATTGTGAAATATATGTTAACTACATAGATTATTTTACGCTTGTGTAGTCCTTTATGCAAAATGTATAACCATTATTTAAAGTTGTGGATAAAAGTAGTTCTTGAACTAAAAATAATCATTCATTGATTTGTTATACTGATATTTATGAACGATAAAAAAACGAAACTAAGAGTGTTCCCATACCAGTTGATATGTAATTTGGTAGTTACTAAGAGAGTTACTAAGAGAGCACACAATACTTGCTAATTGATTCCACTTCCCTATTAGATAGTCCCTAGCTAAAAAAAATAGCGACTTTGTTTTATACACTACATAGTATAAAACAAAGTCGCTATTTTTGTCCGTCTGTTTGTCTGTATGCTTAAATCTTTAAAATTACGCAACGGATTTTGATGCGGTTTTTTGTAATAGGTAGAGTGATTCAAGAGGAAGGTTTTTATGTATAATACATTCATATATTCCCACGAGAACGGGATCCACGCGGGTCAAACCGCGGGCGGGCCGCTAGTATAGGATATACTAGATATAAAAATAAAAAATATTTTTTCACATCTGGTAAAGATATAAAAGAATCTGACAATAACGTAGATTACATTCAATGTAAAAGCAAGTTTTTATGTGTGGCTTCAACCCAAAACAGCAAATATGATATTTTTTTAGATACTAGCTTAGTTTGTTATTAGGAACCTGCAGTGTATTTTTCAAATATACTTTACCTTACTCCAATAAAAATATGAGTGAAATAAATAGTGATTTTAAAGAGGTTTTTTATTTTATTTCCATTCAAAATTATTTATTAAACAGTACAAAAACATATCAGTTTAGTGTTTTTACAAGTTGTATTGCATGGATGGGAATGAAACTTGCAATTATTTACTGTCATTTTTTGGAGGAAAGTTTCATATTGGTCAATATGGATTGGGCTTAGAACAAAAAATGTGTAGTTTTTACTGACGCACAGATAACACACAATAGATGTCATGTGTGTCAGGATAATACAAATCAATTTGTGGTGGCATAAAAGATAATAAGAATAAAGCCAGGTAAATTGTCAGAGTTAAAATGCAGCAATATAACTTTCTTCTAACCAAGTATTCCCAGAAACATTTTTTGTTCCTAAGAGACTGCCCACACACAATCTTTAGTTTAAATTTACGAGTAACATGGAAATAAAATGAGCTGTTACAAATACTTACAACCCAAGAAAACACCCTTATTTGCCACATACATGTCTGGCACCACTCAGTCCAGAATAAACCGGAATTACACAATACATTCTTGCAGTCACTAGCCACATGATAGTATGAGTTGTCATATCTGTTTCAATTACATTAAAATTGAATTATTACTATCACTTATTCTACACTTAATTACAATACACCTCTCCTGATCCACCAATGATCAACTAAGGTAATATCAATGTCTTCTGAAACCATATTTCTTTCTTTCATAGAACAAGTCAGTCTTTGAACTTCCCAAGTTAACTATCTTTGGACATCCATCTCTCTGAAACAACATGGATAACATCATGTTTTATGACAATTTAATATATTGTAATTTAATTCAGTGGTAACAATTCATTATAAAGAATTACTTACGTCCTTTTCCTGAACGGTACATTCTTTGCAGTAATAAGCATCGGAGACGCCGGGCCCGCCGCAAATCACGCATCGCCCCTGATACGAACCGTAATTGCACTCGTCACAAATACGTACCAATGTGCACGGACGTACGTACGAGTCGCATATCACACATTTGCCATCACATTTTTCACATAGACGACCAATAGCTGTTAAAACAAACAATTACAAGCGTTATTTACATTCTTAGGTTGTTACCTACATGGCGCACAAGATATTCTACGTTTGCTTACCAACGCCAGGCTGCTTACGACAAAAAATTAGATCTGGATGATGTTTCGCCATTGTTTAAGGAAGATTCAAAACTTAATTGTGAATAAATATTATAATTAAAGAAGCATGAAAAAGATTAACCTATTCCTATTTTGTAAACTAAAATAGTTTAGTTTGACGTTTTTGCGGTTTTTGTCAATAGAGTAGGGTAGGTAATTAATGTCAATGTCAAAGTGACGACGACAGAGTAAATATTGGGCTAGCTAGCCAAAGGGGCAAAGGGCATCTAAAATCAATACAATGGCAAAGGTGATTAAATGTGAAAACAAGAAAACTGGTTAAAAACTTAAAATATAAATGCTTACCTACTTCAAAGCCAGCCTTTGTACAACACAAAACAAAAACAATACAGCCTGGACTGTAGTCATGTAAACACAATACTATACAAAAATAAAAAATAATTAACATAAGTATAGAGAAACTGTATTCAGTCTGTGGCTTGACTTCACTTACATATTGATGAAATGTCTTTATTTACTCTGTATTATGATCATGTCAAAAGTCAAAAGTTCAAAACTGTCAAAAGCTTGGAAGAATGATAGATATCAAAAGTCAAATCTTAAATCAATCAAATCAAAATCAAATCCACTTGAGAATTCACGTGTTGTATTTAAAAGTAAATAAACCCAGGACAGTAGTGATATTTAGAAAATATACCTGAAAACAATGACCGCAGATAATGCGGACAATAGCAGTGATAATGAAAGCCATCAGTCAAAAGAAGATACTAAAAATGATGATGTAGAACAAGAGGAGGAAAAGATTACTTTCAAAGACTTGGTGAGTTATTTTTTATTTTTACTCTTGAATTTCGTAATATTTACACTATAATTAGAAATATGTTGAGTTATATTACATTTATACTTAATTTTATATAGCATTTCGTTTGCGTCGTTGCCACACCATCATTCGAAAAGTGAGGTTAAATGTAATCGTTTATCATTAAATTTGTTTTCTTAAATATTAAATATCTATTATAAAATCGTATTTTTGTCAGTGCATTATACGTGTGTGTGTACATGTGCAAAGGAATTAATGGTGTTATTGAATACTTTCAGGGTGTAGTAGATGTACTGTGTGAAGCGTGTGCAGAATTAAAATGGAAGAACCCATCGAAAATTCAAAAAGAGGCCATTCCAGTAGCTTTGCAAGGGAAGGACATTATTGGTTTAGCGGAGACCGGATCCGGCAAGACTGGGGCCTTTGCGTTACCAATACTCCAGGCATTACTGGACAACCCACAGAGATACTTTGCTCTTATATTGACACCTACGAGAGAGTTGGCTTTTCAGATATCAGAACAGTTTGAGGCACTTGGTAAGTCTATTGTTTATTTAATGTAGAAGCATTTTTTTGTGGGTTATAGAAATTGATGGTATTGCATGTAAATTTTAGTATACGTGTGCTTGCAATGCATTGCATTTTTAAACTCCTTAATTCTTCAAATTATTGCATTCATAATGCCCTGTTCTGATATATTCTGGGTGTCGGAAAAAGAATATCAAGTATTTTTTAAATAAATGGTCTTTTGTTTTTCAATACTGTTTTAGGTGCCAGTATAGGTGTAAAATGTGCAGTCATAGTAGGTGGAATGGACATGGTAGCACAAGCAATGATGCTGTCCAAGAAGCCCCACATCATCATCGCCACACCTGGCCGCTTGGTGGATCATCTGGAAAATACGAAGGGATTTAATTTGAAGGCTTTAAAATTTCTGGTAAAAAATAAAACTTGGTTTTCTTATTTATCATAAATTAATGTCCTGGAATCTAAGAAGCATAGATCTCAAATGCTCATAATCTTATTAAAAGTCATATTTTTCTGATTCAAATTTTTCCAGTGATTTCCCTTGCAGGAATGTAACCCTAATACAAGGATTTCACATAAACAGACCTATAGTAGATAAAAAATAACTGCTATATTTTAGGTTATGGACGAAGCTGACCGCATACTTAACATGGATTTCGAAGTGGAAGTGGACAAGATTCTCCGAGTGATTCCCCGTGAGCGTCGCACATACTTATTCTCCGCCACAATGACTAAGAAAGTGCAGAAGTTGCAGAGAGCATCATTACAAGATCCGGTCAAAGTTGAAGTGTCTACTAAGTACCAGACCGTGGAGAAACTCCAGCAGTACTATTTGTTTATTCCTGTCAAGTATAAGGTCAGTAAAATTCAATTATGTTAACTTTTATTGTAACAAAATTCACTACAGACACATACAGCCAATACTATTATCTATCTATTTAAGACAAAAGTCTATCAAATTATATAGTATCTATTGAATTTATATTGATTGCTTGTGTAGAAGTTGACATGGACTTAGTGCCCCACTAGCCACATGAGTGTGCAATGCCTATACATTATACATTTACACAACACATTTATTAAGTAGATCTATTGATAATTTAATTTTACAGTAGGACCATGAGGAAGACCTATTCCTTGTGGTCCTACTATGACTCTAGTATGACAATATGGTACAACGACCAAGAATCAGTCTATACGACGAGGATGTGTTAAACTTAACTGCAATAATCTCTATATCACCCAGGACGTATACCTAGTGCACATCCTGAACGAGCTCGCCGGGGCGTCCTGCATAGTGTTCGTGGCGACGTGCGCGGGCGCGCTGCGGGCGGCGTTGTTGCTGCGAGCGCTCGGCGTACCCGCAGTGCCCTTGCACGGCCAGATGTCGCAGCAGAAACGACTGGCCGCACTGAACAAGTTCAAGAGCAAGAGCCGCTCCGTGCTCATCTGTACTGATGTCGCTTCCAGGTGAGTTTTCGTGGTCATGAAGTTGAAGTAGCAAAAGCTTGAAGTAATAATGTGTTAATATGACGATAGGGGTATTGTAAGCAATAGCTTAGCTTAACTATCCTGTCTCCATTTACTATTATAATGTCCTAATTTGTGTGAAAAAAATGCGAAGATTAGTGCTTCCTAGTATCGGAGCCAAATCAATTCACGCAATACATTAACTTGTATCTTAAGTACCATCCATTACTAAAACAACTATTGTCCTTGCAGAGGTTTGGACATCCCGCACGTGGACGTGGTGATAAACCTGGACATCCCGCTGCACAGCAAGGACTACATCCACCGCGTGGGCCGCACGGCGCGCGCCGGCCGCGCGGGCAAGGCTATCACGTTTGTGTCGCAGGTTCGTCTAATGATTGAGCAAATGTATTACTATTTCAAATTATTTTTTTAAATATACCTAGGGTTCTTGCTGCAAACAGTGTTGTTATGAGAGTTATATTTTTGTGATTAATGTAAAAAAACCTTGAAGTTTTATTTAAAATGATGTTGTTTAATACAAGACTACCAGCAACCCATTTATAGCTGGATTTAATATTTAACTACCAATAAATTATTCTCAGCTAAAATATATTTTGTTAAGTTAAGGAAAAATAAAAATATTTAAACCAAAATGGAACGAAATATTAGATCCATTGAGTAGTGGTCCGAGAGTTTTACCATTATTTTACATATTGCAGCTCCAATTAGATTGGATGGTTGGATATCATTGATTGCTGATTATAAAAGATCTTGTATTGATATTAAAACATGTATTCCAGTACGACGTGGAGCTGTACCAGCGCATCGAGCAGCTGATCGGCAAGCAGCTGCCGCTGTACCCCACGGAGGAGGGCGACGTCATGGCGTTACAGGAACGGGTCGCCGAGGCGCAGCGGCTAACCAAGATCGTATGTTTGTTGGACTATCGTGCTTGTGACCATCGCGATATCTTTAGCTTATAAAGATATAACCTATAGAAACCATGTTTTAACAGTTTTATTTGGAATTAACTGACCAATGTTTTTAGCTGTGTTTCGATATTTTATTCATTGTATTCATTTCTATAAAATTTAAAAGAAGTCCCCAAATAAAAAATATAATCATCTACTACCTAACAGAGTTTGATCAACCCAAAGCAGTTTGAAAAGTCCTACATATCCATAAGTCCATAAGACATAATTTTTTTAGTTTATCTATGGTCCTCTATACATAATGTAAATTCCAATATTTGAGGTTTAGGAACATACGACTAATTTGCACTCTGCCAGTATTTCGACTTTGAGGTATAAAATTACCATCGTTTTGTTACCAGGAAATGAAGGAGCTAGAAGACAAAAAGGGCAACAAAGGCAAGAAGCGAGGGGCGGAGTCCGACGACGACACCGAGGAGGCGGCCGGCGTGCGGCGCCGCATCAAGGGCAAGGGCGGGAACAAACGCGGCGGGAAGAGGAAACGCTGAAATATATCTTTTGCTAAAACAAATTGATTGATGTTTTATTTGTTTAGTAATATATTACTATGCTCGAAATTTTAAATAGAACCAAAGAAGTCCCGATGTGTGAGTCAGTACTTCAAAAGGACCATAATAAGACACTTCTACAAGACAATGTGTAGGTAGTTTTTAGACGTAATGGGGGCTTTACATTGTACAATTTGCAGAGCGCTAACTCAGTGCACTAACTAGTGTTTTCATACATTACGCTGCTCTAGTTCCTGTCTAACTGCCTTTAAACAATGCGATTTTAGCACGCTAGCTCAGTTAGCGCTCTGCAAATTGTATAATGTATAGCCCCCATATGAAGTATCGAACATTTCCGCGAGAACTTAAGGAGCTCATTGCATTGGTACTTTTATTGTATAGCTCAACTTCATACAGATATGTAAATAAACAATGATGAAAAAGACAAGGCAAGAAAATATTGTTTGCCTATACTGGCTATAAAGATAATGTATCATCCAGGCTTTGATGTTTTAAATATCTAGATTGAGCGTCGCCCTACAGTGAAAACAAAAAAATAAGACAACGTTATCAAGCATGTGTGCGTGCAGGTGATGTTTTCACCTTCGTCTATTGTCTATGTGTGCATAATGATATAAAAATTGTGGCTAACAGTTAGCCACTTTTTTGACACGTTTGCGCGGATTCGATGTTCCATCTATATATTATTTAAAACATCTTTGCATCCAGGTTATCCCGTACATTCCAATCATATTCCAATAAGCGACCAAAATGTGTTCTATGTGAAAGTGTTGTTTTGAGTTCCTTCTAGTTTTTGTCGCTTAGGAACGCGTCCATCGGGTGCGTTCCGTAACTAGCCCATAACACTCTCGCCCAAAACGCCCGTATTTTGAGTTCCATTTGGTTTTGACGTTCAGAGTTTTCTACCCTAATGGAACGGATTTGAGCGTTGATGTTAACCTTAATCAGTGTTGCTAACACGACTGACATATTATACCTATATGTAATTTGTTAAAGTGCTTTTAAAAATCTAAATTACGCTATAGCTAAAAATGATGCTAAAAATTTCCGATGTCAGACATTAACATAAATTATTTTATTAGCATTATTATTAAATATTTATTAAAAACAGTTCATGTTTTGTTATTATCGTGCATATATTTTTCAAATAAAAAAAATAATATCTTGGTCATCATGCGCAGCCACTGTGCTTGTAGACTTGTAGACGAGGAAGCTTCATTGCCAAGGCTATAATATTTCCTTGATGCCTTTAAGCGCAGGACGTTATCGGAAACTGTGAATGTATAGCAGCACTTCCCTGTCCGCTTTGGCGTTATTCTAATGTACAGAATGGCATTTAAAGTTTTTACCGACATTTGATTAAAACACACAGATGAGTACCTACTTTAATACCTATTTTATTTTATATGCTTTATACAAAAAAAAAACAATCTGTCATAAAATGTGCTAAATTGGCAACACTGGACTTGAACGAATTAGGCGGGAACTTAGAAGTTAAAGTTAAAACGATTTGTAACTAACTTACAAAAATAATAATTACCTATTGAATTTTTATTTTATTAGTTTGGATAACAAAAATTTATGGAACACATATAAGAATAAATGCTCCAAATCAAATTCTGTGGACTAAGTATATTAAACGGAAAGGGTTCCATTAATCCATTCTATTCATTTACAGGTACCGCCTTTAATAATTATCATGTTAGACCGTCTATTCTATTGTATTACAAATTTTAGAAATGTCTTATTCCAAATGACACAGTCTTAAGTAACTATTGCAGTTGTTTACGATAATCTCAAATTGTTAAATTGTTTTACATGTTCAATGAATCTTTAAATCTTTAAATTCTGTAGTGTCTTTGCTTTGGTACACAATAAAGCATATTATTACCTATGCAACCATAGCAATTTTTAAGCACACTATTTAATGTTTGTACATTTTTTGCAGCTCGTTTGTGACCATACGACATTAATAAGTAAGTCATTATTATGCTGGACACCCCGGATCTATTCATAATCACAGGGTATTTCGTTTGTCCAAAGTTGCAGATTACACAAATAATGACAGATATGTTCCCAGATAACAGTCATACTTTAGGCGACTCTGCGTATGAAATAACTCAACATCTACTCGTTCCTTATCGTGACAGTGGACATTTGACTGCCAAACAAAAGAAATATAAATTATCTTAATTCTGCTGCACGAGTGAGTACCTACTTAACTGTGGAGAGATGCATAGGGCTATATAAGGGACGAATGAGAAACATTATATCTGCACTTTACGAGAAGAAGAAATTAATGATGGTTATTACCTACTGTAACTGCTGACGAGAGTACTAATGTGTATAGACTACGGGAAATAAGAATAAATGCAGGAGTAATTAAAAGGGACGTTTCAATGAACTCCTTTTAAAAACCGAAACCATACCGAAACAGATTTTTCGAAATAATATATGATTGTAACAATAATTTTATGTTTAATTATCCACTTAGGTAAAAATGAATTTAACAATATTTATTGATTTTTATAAATAAAAAAATTGCCTAAATCCCGTTAATTTTATTTCATAAATAAACTTTTATTTAAATGTATATTAACAATGATAAATTAAAACGGTTATACTTACAAATCAATTACAGCATTATAAAATATATATTATTTTATAATAGTGCGTAAATTATTTGTATGTAAGTACTCAATACAATATGTATTTAAAACTATTATGAACACATTTAGGTACATCTTATTATTTGAATAGTATTAAAGTAGGTACTAATTGTTAATACTGAGAAAATAATTTTACATGTCCAATAATCCTTTCATTTAATATATTCATTAAAAATCAAAGGTAAATATAAATTTTAAACGTACAGAAAATTTCTACATCCTACATTGACTCGTGATAAGTAAGGGATAGTTGAATTATAAGAAAGTAAGGACTTATTGTACCTTTCAGTAGCAACTGGATGTCAAAAAAATTATAATGTGCAATTTAACGTCGAATAAAAACAACCACTAAGATAACACTGATACACTAGTATTTATTAGCTAACTTTTTTAAAACTTTAAGTAACTTTTCATCCATTTCTATTCGCTCTTTATGTCTCTTCATTTTATGATCTTCGTGTTCTTCTTTTTGCTTTAATCGTTTAAAGTAGTAAGCCAGCTATTGTTTTTTTATTTGATTCTGTAATAAAATAAAATTCTATGTTACTTTAAACTTAGTTTAAACTAGTAAAACGGCGTTAGATATTATTATTGAAACTGATATAGACATAACGTTTGATATTTGAAAAATGAAATAAAAGTAGCGGTTAATTTTAAGGGAAGCAAACCAAAACTATACAGGCGAAAACTGAACCCAAAACGGTTTAGCTATTGTTCAAATAAACGAGCGCACAAATGCACTAATATTTCTAAAAATCTTTGTTTTATAAAAATAATATATCTATATGTATAAAAGTAAGTTCTGTTACAATACCATTTATAATATTCGAGTTATTAACATTCACATGTTTCTCGGAACTAACTTTTGTTACGCTCCTTGAAATACCTCGGTGGCAAACGTTGTTGTTGTAACGCTCCTTGCAATACCTCGGTGGCAAACGTTCTATCTAAAAACTAAAATATATTTAAAATATATAAATAAAATATATTTAAGTATAATCTCATTGACAATGTACGAAAATAGTGTATTAAGCATCGGTATGAAGTTATGGTAGAGCCTAGAGTTCGCCCGGGGTAGTACCACCGCCCGCCAAGGTACTCAGCATTCCTACCGTCATAATAATTGTTTTTAAGAGCAATTGTGTTCCGGATAGGAAGGTGTGGCGCCGGTTCACTTTTTTAGAGGCGACCATCTCAGTCCTCAGGGGTAGCAACGCATCTGTGACCGAATTGGAACAAGACTCACACTAATCATTACTAACTGGACAATACTAATATTAACTAACAGGACTAACTATCACTAACAGTCCCTGTCCTCACACTTATTAACAAACTAACCAACTAACACTCTAACACCATCTACTAATTGGACTAACCACCCTAGTCCCTAAATTGGGTCTTGTTCTAGGTTGGTCACAGTTGTCATGGGCGGCAGCGGAAGGGTGGTGCTGCATGCTCGTTTGCTACCATAATTCAATAAAAAAAAAAGAGTAAAAATATAATATGAATATGGATTCCAGCGAAGTGAACGTACTATGCATTCGTGACATGCATGCATGTCGTTGGAGTTTAATGAATGATCTTATACTTACAACATAATAATATTTACCTGCGACCGTACGTTGGGCTTCTCCTGCAGAAACATAAGTTTCCTCGAGTAAATCATTTTCAGTATCGTAAAAAAGTATTTTTTTCATCTCCATCTTACAAGTTTAACTTTAAATGTAAAAGCGCGCCAAATTTGACAGCGCTCACAACGCCCCACCAATTCAGGTGGGTCGTTGTGGTCGGAAGTAATGACACTATTCATTACGTCACAACCGTTCAAACGAACACGATCTTAATGTCCATAAAACTCGTAGAATGCTTTTTGAATCGTTTTGTATAGTTACAGAACGGGGTCCGATTCAGCTGGGCGTTGTGATCGAAAGAGATGACGTAATCCATTACGTCACAGCCGATCAAACGAACAAAAATGCCACGACCATAACGCCAAAATCAGTAATGGAACGCTTTTTTGAGACGTTATGAGTGTTATGGGCTAGATACGGAACGCAGCCATCAAGTGCTATAGCTGTCAATTACTTAGCTGTCAGTGTCAATATCATATGATTGTCAATTTTAGGGATACGAAAGAACAAAATTCTATCGATATTTTTCAAATTAATCGATACTTTGCTTAATGAGCTTTGTTAAACGAGTTGAAAATTGCATACACTGGACAGTTTGTATGCTTTGTTTAATTTAAAAAATTAACATCACATTTTCACCCATTACACATACACGCTACATCAGTGAAAAATAAAAAAAGAAAGAGAAACTCTTATGTAATACAATACTAATAACAATCTAATACGTCGCGTCGTAAGAAAGAAACTCTTGAAATATATTATATCGATATTTTTACTCAACAAACCTATCAAAATTCGAGTGTCATTTTTGATTGCAGTGTCAAATTTTATCGATTCATTCATAATCATTTGTCAGTTTAAATGTTGATTCATTTTATTGTTTTCGTTAAATATAATTAAACTAATTGCAATTGCAGCTAAAACAGTGACAAAAATAGTAATGTAATACTATTTAGTGAAACTAGAAAGTCGAATTAAGTAATAGTTTATTTAAGGTTATGAACTTGTAAGGCAAAAGTATAGAGATATTACCAAAAGAGCCCAAAAATGGAATTTCCTACTCTCGGCGAGCACTGTCAATACGAAAACTGCAACCAAACGGACTTTCTGCCTCTGCAGTGTAAATGCGGAAAGGTATTCTGTCGAGTTCACTTCAACGACCACTGTCTCTCTGGCCAGTGCGAGTCTGCTCCGAAACCCCGAGAATTTGAACTCAAAAATGACGACCAAATATTCCGATGTTCATCGAAGGGATGTAGAAAGGGAAACCTCCACGAAATGCTTTGCAATAAGTGTAATAAACACTATTGTATTGATCATAGATTTCACCCGTAAGTATAGTGGAAAGGCTAACTGAAATCCAATGTTTATACTCATTTTATTACCTTAATCTATCTGTACTTATTATGCATAATTTTTTATTCCATTACTTATTGCATTCCAGGTCATGTCCAGAAATAGATGATGAGACGATGGCAGCTAAAATAGAGCAGTTTGAAGCTCCTCGGAGACAGTTCCAGGAAGCCAATAAACATCTACAGGAGAAGGTAAGCACACATCAGTAATCACCAGGGAATCAAATTGTTTCTGGCTATAATATAGTCTTCCATAAATGGTTGCCAGACCTTAGTTCATACTTTTGAGGCAGGGTGGTTGACTATTTTAAACAAGAGTATGCTCTAACCATCTTATTTTGTGAGGAGAAACTCCTGCTGTACTGGAAGCTATTGATAAAACCATTTTTTTGTTCAATATTGCTACTTTCAGTGGACATATTCCAATTTCTCCTTGTGCACTCTAGTGTATCATCTTTCATGTGTTAAAAAAATTCACAATGTTCATGTATTTCAGATAACAGAAAACATACGCAAGGCGCTGCAGTCATCAGCCAAAATCAAAACAGCATCTAAAATTCACTTAATGAGAGTGAAGCAGAAAGCTCTTGGACCTAAAAGTGTATCCATGAAAGAGAGGGTATACTTCGCTATTAAGAAACCTGTGGATAATGAACCAAAACCTGTTAGAATTGTTCAAGATGTAGACAACATAAAAGTTATTGAATCTGTCAATTTAGATCCAGATTTCAAAGATACAGTTCCAGTATTCATCTGTTCCAAGTGGAGTCTTGGAAGGGCTATTGACAGTATCTGTGATACATGCAACATAAAGAATGACAATAATAAAGTTGGTGATACAAAACTCAGATTATTTAGGCAATTAGATGGATATTGCATAAGCCCTTCAAAAATGAATGTAGATATAGCAGAGTTAATGGCTAAGGAGGTTTTACTAGAAGGTGACAAATTAGTGATAGAGTACATTTCTAGTGATGTTGTAAGTGATTTGGATGATAATACGCATATTTTTTTGAGTTGATATTTTATCAATGCAATAAAGAAATATAATAGAATCATACCTATTGATTATGCAGCATTATTTACTTTAATTTACTATTGACTACTAACAATATTTCACTTTACATTGGCAAAACACTGCCCTACACTAGACTGCTGCAAGTGATTTGACCCCATAAAAACTAGGATGTTTCTGCCCACTGGGAATACAATACAGGTTATACAGGACCATTAATTTAGCAAACAAGGACAGTAACTGAATTATTACAGGTTTAACAAGCAGGTTTGCAATCTTCATTTTTCTCAAATATAGGTATTTGTGCAACACTATCTTCCTGTATTCTTTTATGTAATAGCAATATACTCGTACAAACTGACAAGCCACCTGGTGGTCTTTTGTGTACCATCCAACGCATCAGTAACATTAATGTCATCACCAATGCATTTCATGCATTTCAATTGCAATTCAAAGTAATGATTAATGAACAACTATAATGCTGTACCTTTTAATCAAATACAATGACTACAAATTCAAGGAGTGAATTAAAAGACATTGCTAAGTAATAAATAATCATGTAATAATATCAATAGTTATCCTAAAATTATACCTACAACAGTTAAAGCAATGCCTCTCCATTCTCTTTGACTTGTGAATTCGATCTCTGGTACTCGATGAGGGGGACAAGCGGCGCCGGCGCCGACTGGTTCGTATGGGCTGTGGGTGGAGGGGTTGCCGCCAATTTGTACTTCTCCACCAGCCAGTTACACTTCCCTGTCCTCGCTATTAACGTTATGAGATCCCGTCGATACTGCTTCGTCAAAATCGCGTACAGGAACGGGTTCGCGCACGCGTTCAATGGGTAAAAGAACACGAGCAACACTTTTCCGTGACTCACGTCGACTAATGGAACGCCTGCTAACGCCGTCGCCCCGAAAAAAGCGACCGGTGCCCAGCAGAGCAGATCGGTTCCAATCAGTAAAGCCATTTTATTCGCTATGCGTCTTTCTGCTGCGGCGGCGGCGCCTCTTCCGCCGTAATTCTCCCCACCACCTCCGAGGGACCTGTATATCTGGACGTAGCAAACCACTATGGTGACCCAGGCGATCGCATTGGTCAAAAACAACGAGCCCTGGTAAACAGCGACGCCCACGCTCTCACTCTCGACCGGCAAGCAGATCGACGTCGAAGAGTAATCCGAAACTCCAACCAGAGGTAAACCTGCCATGATGATCGAAAATAACCACCCTCCAATCATAATCTTCGCGGCGGACATCAGAGAAATTCGCCTCTCCAAGTATATCGCGTACGTGATCGCGAACCAGCGCTCCAAAGTGACTATAGTTAACGTGAATACTGATAGTTGTCCAGAGAATACTGATAGGAATCCGGCGATCTTGCAGCCGACGCCGTACTGCCAGTTGTAGGCGTAGTTGAAGAATTCGCCGTAGGATCTTAGGTCTACGACGGCTAGCATGAAGAGGTAGAGGCCCGTGCAGAGATCAGAGAAGGCTAGATGGCACATGAGGAACCGTGGGACGGTGAGTTCGGTGTGGTTGGTGAGCAGCACCAGTAAGACTGCGGTGTTGCCGACCACGGCGGCCGCGATGACGAACCACACGCTAGCCCGCAGCCACGTCCAGCCCATCACATCTTCGCAAGGGTTGAGATCGTTCGGTAGCGGCGTGCACTCTACTTTTCTCCTACTGAAAAGAAAATTGCATAATCTGAAATAGTTCTCAACAGCATTACTACTCTCAATTTATTAGGCTATTACTGCCGTTTAAAAGGGTGCGTTTTATCTATGGATGTTGATACGTTTCTTAGTTTACTTTTATTTTAGAGTGTTTTGACGATAAGTATAGAGCCTATTTTTTTATTTTTATAGAAAATCAATTGTTAAAATTATTTAAATATCTAACTACTCAGAATAAATATTAAAAGTTTTAAATTACCTTAAACTAAAATTTCCGCATTTGTAAGCAACTTGGATGTGTGTGCTGTTTACAAGTTCATGGAAGTCTCCCTGTTCCTCGTCCTCGAAGCTGCCCGAGTCAGCGAAGTAGTCGTCATTTGGTACGTTATCATATTCTTCACTGGTCGTTGCAGTGGAGTCGTCATCTAGAGCCCTAAAATCGGAAATTTCGGTATAGAACTTTTTCAATGCTTATGTTTATTAAATTAAATTCATTCTTTAATTTAACATGTTCTAGGTGTGATTTTTCTGCAGGTAATACTAAAACTTACTGGAAATTGGGAGTTAATTTTGAACTCATCGGTGCCATCGGTGATCGACGCTTCCTTATCAGTGTTGTTGTTTCTTTGCTTTCTCCACAACTCTGGAACAGTTATTATATGTTTTTATAATGCAATAAGTTTAATGAAAATTAAGTTTCATTGACAGTAAAATTTAAATGTGTAGAAGTAGATAGCTGGCATTTTTTCTATTTCTGTTTTTTACCTTTGCCATGAGAGCCTTCTGTGTTTCGTATAGCGCATGTCTGGCTGGATTATGTCGCTCGGGAAACGCAAAAGCGCAGCAGTGGAAATGATGCGTCAGGTATGCTTTTTGTAAATTCTAAAAGAAAACAATAAATTAGGGTTTTAAAACAAATAAAAAAATTGTGGCCCCAACATACTTCCCTGAAGTACTCCATCAGTTACAATTGGCTTACTTTGAAAAATTGGTAGGTACTGCTTGAATTTTTTTATTTATACTTTGTGATTTAGTTGTTGGTCAACTTACCTAATTTGGTATATTTAATCTTAAAGTATAAATAATATTATGTATCATGGCGTTATAGCTGTATCGCTTTCAAAAGCATTATTCAATTACCTGAAATTCATAAATAGAAGGGACGTACTTCAGTGACGGAGTCTTCTCAATCCTAAGAACCTCCAGCTTTTCTAATCCCTTCGTCGGTATCGAACTGATAGTTGTAACACTTAGATCCCTGAAAAGAATAATGATATTTATTGGAGCGTCTAGATTCTAGATGAACGTGGTATTCAGACCGAAAGTCTAGATCTAGATGTCTTTCTTCTGTAATATGTCTAATTCAATATCGTACTTACAACTGTCTCAGTAAAAGATTTTCAGCAAATGCCATGTCATCAACTCTTTTTAGTTTCGTATTGCCTCGGAAGCTCCTGAAATTGTACAATATTTGCTACATTCTTAATTTGCCACAGGTCCAATAAATGGATACGAGTTTTGATTGCATCAAAATGTTGTCCCAAATTATTTTAACTTTATTGATAGGTTTTATTCTAAGGAGATAAAACTCACAGTTTTGATATCTTGGCGTTTTTAAACGCGAACGCAGGCACCTCCTCTATCAGATTGTAGTTCAAGGATCTGAAATAAAGAAATAGTGGTCATTCAGCTAAAAGCACAAAATATACAAAAACATAAAGATACATGATCATTAAGTCTAGTGTTGAAGCAGAATTTAGCAAAAAGTTTGCAATTACGATAAAATGATATACTTAATTCGTTTAAACTTTAAAGCAATGAACGAGTTGCGACCATTTAAATGACAGTTTAAAAATAAAATTATTAATATAAAATGAAACATGATTGTCGTAGCAGCAATAACTAACCTACAGTAATGTATAAAGTAGGTACCTAGTACCTACTAAATGTGGAGCTGAATTGACAAAGATAAGTATTTAGTATCTATTTACATATCCATAGTAATATTATAAATGCGAAAGTCTTGTTTGTTTTTGTGTCCTACTGTCCGTAATATACATATGTCTGTGACGCTTTTACGGCTAAATCACCTGCCCGATTTGGATGAAATTTGGAATAAAAATAGGTACATAGCCAGACTGACTATGTAGTCTATGTAACCCTTTATTCAAAAATCATCCCCTAAAGGCTTGACATAGAGGATGAAAATGAAAAAAAAACTAATACCACGCTGGCGGATAGCTAGTATGTAAGTAGGTATATAAAAGCGAACATAAAAGTATATTGATAAAACTGCGCTCACTCACATGCCCACGAACCTTTGTACATAGCACGAAGCACGAATAGTCACAGCTTGGACAGCTTGGAATACCGCAGAATTGTCAAAAACTTCGCATAATCATTTGCGAAGGTCCGTCCTACACTTGCGGGTTCACGTATTCGCGCGAATGTGAATGAGCGGCATAACGATAGTATGAAAAACAAAAAGATAGTAAACAGCAGTGTGGTATGTACCTAGGGACTTACACTTGGTCGGCGCGGAGCCCGCGAAGCGCGTGTGCCGACAGCCGCTTGATGTGGTTGCCTTCCAGGTCTCTGCGGGAGAACAGATTGGTTACCTCGCTGGCTTTACTGGCACACCAGAGATGCGCTAAATGCAATCCTGATTACGGGTTACGATTACATCTTGAGCTGAATGTCTCTCAGGCATTTTCTGACTCCCCGATCGTTGCAATTAAAAATATTAACATACTTACTGAATGATTAAGTACCTAATTGAGGAAGGCCGTAGTGACGCTGACTTTGCCACTAAAAGGCGAAAGAACCGCTAATGAAATAAATACCATGTAATAAACCAGTGGTAAAGTTCCATCAATAAATTATTTATTATTGAAAAGCTTCTAATTATCAAACAATATTATCAGTAAGTAGGTACAGTAAAACGGGGTGAATAGAGATTGCGGGTTGAATAGAGACAAAACTGAAAACGTAATTCAATGCGTGATATTCAAAAGGAAACGTTACTAAAGGGTATATTTTGTTTTTTAATTGGTAGACTCTAATAATATACACTTTAATAACGTTTCCTTTTGAATATCACGCATTGAATTACGTTTTCAGTTTTGTCTCTATTCAACCCGCAATCTCTATTCACCCCGTTTTACGGTACCTACCGAGTGATAAAGTTCTATACTTATAGCAGTTTTATTGACTGATTCGATTTTTGCATTTATTATTTACGCACTTAACAAATAATTGCCAAGGTCAATGCCCTCACGTTACATTCAGCTGTTCATGATTGAATTAAAGATACCTACCTACTTGCCAATAATTAATACAGAATATTAAGTTGAGCAGGACAGTATAACGAATGATATAACTCACACGGCCTGTAAGTATGACGTGGTCGCATTGTTCCTGTGGTTCTCCTGCACGTGGCTGAGGTTTGGTACCTCCAGCAGACCTGAGGTAGTCACCATGCTGAAAGAATTGTTCATGCTGTTTACCACATTTTCAAAAGTCACGGTACTTAATGAGGCCCAATTTGAGCATTGGTTTTTTTACTTTTTTATACATAGACGACTAATGAGCAGACGAGCCATGATGTAAGAGCCTCAAATTACGTGACAGATACAGAATATTATACAAAAATATAATATGGACATACATACGTACAATGTTCGCAATTCAGGCAGTGAGGGTAGAGGCGCTATCCGACGCAGCATCGGCGCTTGTGAGATAAACCTGAAATGACCATGCGATTAGTACCTACTTATCGTTGTTTTTATATAACAGCTAAAACAACAGTCGAGTTACCCGATGGCTACGAGGTCCTACTTGGGTTTAATCCAGTAATGGCGCAATACAAGCCACGAATCTAAACTAAAATAATCGTCACTACACCGCTCCAGTCTGGAGTGGTGAAAGGGTTTTTGGCCAAACCAAGTATTGAAGTTTATATAGCCTGAGAGCCTCAGTCAGACATAGTTAAACTAGCAATTAGAGCCAATTGCTCTACGAGCCCTCCGAAGCAGGGAGGTGGTCAAAAATTTTTTGCTACTAGCAATCACCTCACACGCACACGCAATTCTAGATTCTAGGTAAGTCCTACGCATTTAGCAATGAATAGCTTTTATCAGTAACCAGATATATAAGGTATTACATGGAATAAAGTGTTAGTTTGACAAAGTTTTAGCGTCATAAATACGGTTATAAAAAGTAAAGCCGGTAATACTAGTGTTACATTTGATAACGGGGCATTGCGTGAAAAACATGAGATATGTAGTTTACACAAAGAACGTTGATTAGGGTGTTGACGTGGGAAGTGGCTCAGTACCGCCCAATATGTCAGTTGACATAGCCCAGTGATGGATTACTGGTGACAAAGTATAGGAATAGGTATACTGTAGGTGTATGTGATCACTCACCAGGGCCAAGGGCATTTTTAGCCTTTGCGCCTTCGGCCTTATACAAGTGCGTAAGTGGTTAATCTTGCCATCTTTAACATCATGATCCACGGCTCCAAACCTACAAGCTGAATGCCTGATACGTATAAAAGGCCTGATTCGGCCATTTAGGTTTATTCTCAAAAGGGAATCTTCTTATAAGGCCAGATTGTACAAAAGATAAAGTACACGGAAGCGAAAAATAAAAATGTGGGGTACTGGTCCAGTCATCTTAATCTTTGAGTTAAACTTATAAAATACCGCATATTGACACTTCTTCATATTGTTTTTAATTGCGTGTGAGGTCGACAAATCCACAATAGGTCAGTGTGGGGCCAATGGCACAAACTTATTGATAGAGGAGACCGAATCCCGAGCGTGGGAGTATAGGATGTACCGAGATGATGAGATCAGTACGTTTTATGGTAAATAGTTCTGGTTAAGGTTACGTATGACTAATGATGCAAATACAATTAAATGAGGTACTCACAGTGATTTGAGATTAGGCATCTTACTCAGATCTTCAACAGCTATGTACTCTAAATTGGGTGCGTCTATAATTGATCTGAAATAACATAGCCAAAATTTAAATAACGCTATAATATAAAAGACATGACAGGAATGGGTGGCAAGTAATACGTCTGGTCCTTCGAGCCGGATATGTCTTTCATATACAATAGTTTCTTGATAGTGTTAGCACTTAGACAGACAGGGACTGTCAAAAACAGTTAGTCCTGTTAGTTATATTTAGTAATAAATAGTCCAGTTATTTATTATTAGTCTCGTTTTTATCCGGTCACAGATACCACCCTTGGGTACTGAGATTGTCACCTGAAAAACTGTAACCGGCTCCACACCTTACTATCCGGAACACTCGTTATTAATATTAATTTTAATTAACATGGCAGCTAGATAGTTACGTGATTCTGTACACTTCTCAGAGCAACCATGATACAATTCTTGTTAAAAGCATTAAAATGAAATTTCAAGTGGCCAATTACTCCTCAGTTTACCCTACACGGGTTCATACTCACAAATGCTCGATGTGATGCAAGTGGTGTCCGGCTGCGTGCAACGTCCGCGCCGTCAGCCGCGTGATGTTGCTGTGGTGCAGCAGCACGGAGCCACTGGCCGACGGCTCCGCTCGCCCGCATCGCGCCACTGGGGGCATTGGATAACCGTCATAATAGAGTCAAACGTTATATTATGTATACATAACTAAAAGGGCGAACCCAGTTCTTGATCCAGCTGAGTTATCCAGCAGATTTTCGAGGCAGTTTTCTAAAGGTTATTGTTAAAGTTTTATTATCTGTATGAAATTGCACCTTTTGCTAGTCTACATTTTATAAAGATTTTGAATAACGAATGTGTGAAAAATTCTCTCTGCTCTGACTTCTTGTATTGTACAAAATGCTTTATAATATAAATTTAAGTTTTCACCAAAAACTTGTTTAATTACAACAGGTTATGGGCCCAGAATACCAGAAATAAAAACGTTTTTTGATGTTATTTATTGCTGTTAAAGTAACCCATAAATATTTTACGTCATGAGTATGCCGAATATTCAAATACTAAACTAAACTCCGCCGGTCGAGAAAATTATGCGACTTGGAAGTTTGCCGTAAGATCATACTTGGAACATGAGGAATTATGGGATTGTGTTGATCCGGGAGGTCAAGATGCCAAGAGGGACACTAAAGCTAAGACCAAGATCATTTTGTTGGTAGAGCCGATCAACTTCGTTCATATCGAAAATGCTACATCAGTTCGAGAAGTATGGCAAAACCTTCAGAATGCCTTCGAGGACTCCGGGCTATCAAGGAAAGTTGGCTTGTTAAAGGACCTAATCAACACTACATTGGACAGTTGTGCTAGCGTTGAGGAATACGTAAATAAAATTATGAGTACAGCTTATAAGTTACGAAATATTGGTTTTGAAGTCGGAGACGAGTGGCTCGGAACTCTCATGCTAGCGGGCTTACCGGAAAATTATAAGCCTATGATTATGGGTTTGGAGAGTTCAAGCATAAAAATTTCGTCAGATTTTGTCAAAACGAAATTGTTGCAAGAGGTGAAAGTGTCAGATTCCGCAGCATTCCTCATAAAGCACAAAAATAACAGTGTATCCCATTGAGATATTATGTACAATGGTGTATCCTCGCAAAATAGCAAATTAAAAGGAAAAGGCCCACGTTGCTATGGTTGCAATAAATACGGACATTACAAAAGTCAATGTCGAAAAAATATTAATCAAAATAATAATCAAAGTAATTTTGCAGCTATTTTTTCAGCTCACAGCTCAATGGATCCTGATGATTGGTACATAGATTCAGGGGCAACAATGCATATGTCAAGACGCTCAGACTGGATGTACGATTTCGAGACACCTCCGATCCAAAAGATAACGGTGGCGAACAATGATGCAGTCTCCGTGCATAACATGGGTAAATAAGTAAATATTCGGACCTAAATATGTAAAGATGTGCATCAGATCCAGTCTAATTCTAAAGCAAAGGCATTGCTCGAGATAATACACACCGATCTTTGTGGTCCGATGGAGATACCTTTCGCTGGAGGTGGAAAGTACTTCATAACCATTGTCGATGATTTTTCGAGAAAAGTGTATGTATGTGTATTTTCTAAGGAATAAGAATGGATATAAAATCTGTGTTTATAATGTTTAAGAAAGAGGTATACAAAGATCAATATAAGAGATATTGGAGAGCTACGTTACTGTTTAGGAATACGTGCAGAAAGAGACAGAGAGAAAGGTATAATTTATCTAGATCAAAGGAAATATATACAACAGGTATTAGAAAAATATGGAATGTCAGATTGTAAAACATTAAGAACACCCATGGACTTAAACAAAAAGTTACAGAAAACGAAAGAAGCAAAAATTTTAAATGATATTCCGTTTCAAGAGATAATTGGATGCCTATTGTTACGTGTCAGGAGTAAGGGGTTCGAGAAAATGCCAAAATGTACCACAAAGACTTTTATTTTACTCGTAGATACACAAATTACACGACGTACACAGTACACACTTAAACACTCTGCACGTAGGTACTAGTCAACACACTCGTAGAACACTGTATCGCACGTAGAAATCACTTCACTTCGCACTGGTATCGCTCGTAGGTATCGCTGGTATCTTCCTGGTTCCGCTTCCGAAACTAGAATGTCTGCGGTTGGCCGATCGCTCCTTTTTATACCCCTCACGCACCATTCACGCCAATCCAGAACTTTCTCGCTAATTCCGCGGACCCGCTCCGAACAAGATTCGAGAACGTTCCTTGCAACCGACTTTCGCCCGTATGACTATTGCCGTAATGGTCGAAGCGTCGTGCGCGTGCGTACTTTCGAGATGGCCGTCCATTGTTCTATTGTTTCGCCTGGCATATTTATGGCCCCTATTGTTTATTGTTTAGCGAGGTACGCCAGGGCTGTCACATTGCCCCCCTCTTAGTCATGCTCGTCCCGAGCATTATTCGATCCATGAAATGGTGCCAATCGGTCCACGTGCACGATCTTCGGCTTTCTTCTGTCCCCCTGTCTGATTCGGTAGGTCACGTCATTAATCCTCGTGACAACTGTGTAGGGGCCTTCCCATCGTGCTTGTAGCTTCGGAGACTTCCCTTTCTTCCGCAGTGGATTGTGCAACCATACAGAATCTCCCTCCTTGAAACCATGTTTCCGAGCATCGCGATCGTACCGGGTTTTCATCTTTTCGCTGGTCTTCAAACATTGCTCCCTTACAAGGTCATGTGTCTCGTCCAATTGTTTCCGTAAGTCCGCGATGTATTCAACGGTTGGTTTCGGGGCATCTGGCGGTGTTCCGGTAAGCAAATCCAACGGCAGACGCATTTCTCTTCCGAAGTTTACTTTAGCGGGTGTAAATCCCGTGGACTCGTGTATGGCAGACCGATATGACATCAGGAACAGAGGAATGTACCGATCCCAGTCTCGCTGATGTTCCTCGACGACCTTGGCCAAGTGATTTTCCAACGTTTGGTTGAATCTCTCCACCATGCCGTCAGATTGAGGATGCGCCGGTGTGGTACGTGTCTTATTTATTCCCAAAAGATCACACATCTCCTGGAATAACGTTGACTCGAAGTTCCTGCCTTGGTCGCTGTGTAACTCCAATGGTACACCAAAGCGGCATACTACCTCCTGGACAAGTTTCTTGGCCACGGTCTTCGCCTCTTGGTTCGGAGTTGCAAACGCTTCCGGCCATTTACTGAAGTAGTCTTGAACCACTATGATGAATCTATTCCCGTCTTCCGTCAGAGGGAATGGCCCAGCAACGTCTATGGCGATTCTTTCCCAAGGGGCTCCGACGTTGTACAGCTGTAGTTTCCCTTTGGATCTAGTGCGGGGCCCTTTCACTGGAGCGCACACTGTACATTTTCTGCACCAATCTTCAACGTCCTCTCGACACCGCACCCAATAAAAGCGTTCTCGTATCTTTACGAGGGTCTTCTTGATGCCGAGGTGCCCACCAGAAGTGCCATCGTGTACGAGCTTCAGCAAATCAGCCACTTTACTTCTAGGGATAACCATTTGCAGGGTTCGTTCCCTTCCGTTGAGTGACTCCCAGATCCGGTAAAGAACGCCATTCTCTAGTGTAAGGCTGTCCCACTGAGCCCAGTATGCCTTAGTCGTCGCGCTTGATGCTGACACATCACTCCACAGGGGCCTCTGTCCTTTGGCTTTCCATTCCATGATCAGGCTGAGGTCTTTGTCTTCCTTCTGAGCTTGGCTTACTTGCTCCGTTCCCCAAGACTCGTCTAGGTCCTGCATCCTTATCACCCTGACCTCTTCTTTGGCCTCATGCTTGATGCAATGTCGACATTCTTCGGAGCATGGGCGTCGTGACAGGGCGTCGGCATTCGAATGAGCTCTTCCGTTGCGATGCTCTATTACGAAGTTGAACTCTTGAAGCTGTTCGATCCACCTCGCGACCTGGCCTTCCGGGTTCTTGAATTGCAGAAGCCACCTCAGAGCAGCGTGGTCCGTCCTTATTGTGAACTCGCGTCCCAACAAATACTTGTTGAAGTGCTGAAGGGTCTTCACCACAGCCAGTAATTCTCGCCGAGTCACACAATAATTTCTTTCCGGTTTCGAAAGGGTCTTGCTAAAGTACGCAATGACCACCTGCTGGCCGTCCTGGTCTTGGGATAATACTCCTCCGATGCCAGTATTGCTAGCGTCCGTGTCCACTATGAATCTCCCTTCCCTTCTGGGATAGCCAAGAATCGGAGCCGAACACAGACGTTCCTTTAAGCGAACAAACGCATCTTCGCAATCGGAATCCCAACTGAAGATTCTCTTGTCCTCCGTGAGACGGTGTAATGGCTTGGCTATCTCTGAGAAGTTCTTCACAAACCGACGGTAATAGGCACATAACCCCAAGAACGCTCTTACATCGGTCTTGTTCTTTGGTGTCGGCCATTCTTGAACAGCTCTTATCTTGTCTGGATCAGTTCGAACACCTTCGTCCGATATGATGTGTCCCAAAAATGATACTTCCTTCTTGAAGAAGTCACATTTCTTCGGATTGAGCTTTAGGTTGGACTCACGGAATCGTCTGAATACCTTCTCCAGATTTCGCTTGTGTTCCACGAAGTTTCGTCCCATGACTATGACGTCATCGAGGTATACCAGACAAGCGTCCCCCAAAAGTCCCACCAACACTCGCTCCATGAGACGCTCAAAAGTGGCAGGAGCGTTACATAATCCAAAAGGCATTACGCGAAACTGCCATAAGCCATTTCCGGTTCCGGTGGTAAAGGCGGTCTTCTCTTTGTCTTCTGGCCGGACTTCTACTTGCCAGTAACCACTCTTCAGGTCGACCGTCGAAAACCACTTCATTCCACCAAGCATATCCAACGTGTCGTCAATCCGAGGCAGAGGGTAGCTGTCCTTCTTGGTAACGGTGTTAAGCATCCTGTAGTCGACACAGAATCTAGTACTGCCATCCTTCTTCTTCACGAGTACCACAGGTGAACACCAAGGGCTAGTTGACGGCTCGATCACCTTGCTGCGCACCATGTCCTTGATCATTTCTGCAACTTCGTGTTCCTTTGCCAATGGTACTCGTCTCGGTCTTTGCTTGATCGGTGAAGTATTGCCGGTATCTATTGGGTGAGTGACAAGATTTGTTCTTCCAAGGTCGCTATCTCCTCTGGTAAAAATGTCCTTGTAGTCCATCAACAACTTTGCTGCCTGAGTGTATTCTTCAGAGCACAAATTCCTCCTAGTCGCCTCCAGCAAAGATGTCATGTGATCCGTTGATCGAGGTTTGTCTGAGTTTTCTTGGACCTTCCTCAAGCTGTCCACGGCTTCACATCGGCCAATAACCGTATCCTTTGCGAGATGTATCGGCATGCTGCTAAGATTGATGACCTTTAACTTGGCGTCACGTTTGGTCATGAGCAGTGTCCTTGCCGTGATCCAACTAGGATGATCTCCGTAGTCTTCTACTATGACACATCGATCCAGCTTTATCTCTTCTAGAAACCTAATCTGGACCAAGGTTTCCGATCTGGGTGCCAGTTTCACTGTCCTCAAACAGTACACTGCTCCTGAACATGAACCCTCCAAGAAGACTTCTTGATCTGGGAAGCTTAAAACTCCTCTGGCTATATCAACTATACAGTGATGTGTCTGTAGGAAGTCCAGTCCGATAATGCAGTCGTCAGTTATATTCGCTACTAAAACAGACTGCGTGTAAATGTCACTTCCGAGTTTCAGTCTTGCTTCCGTAACTCCTAGGACGGTCACTGGCTGGCCTGTCGCTGTCTGCAGATTGCATGATGGTCGTCCATTTTCCCACATGATAGTCCGCTTGAGTAGTTCCGGTCGAACGATGGATTTCGATGCTCCCGTGTCAATCGTAAAGCGACAGGGTATGCCATTTATTTCTCCAGTAGTTACGAGGCTGTTCCCGTCACAAGCTTGTGATACCAATACAGTAGGGGCTCGACGAAGTCCAGCCAGTGCCCGCCCCGCGGCGCTGGCGCCTCTTAGTTTAACGGCTCCTGTGTGTCGACTTGGATGGCCGTCGACACAGATTTCGGTTGTTTCCGAGTCCGGCAGTTAATCCTTATATGTCCTCGTTCACCGCATCCGTAGCAGATAGGCCCAGTACGAGGTTGAATAGCTGCTACGACTTCGCGCACCTTACAACTTTTGTAGTCGCTTCGTACCGCTTCCACTTCAAGGGCATGCGCTAAAGCTGCTTCCAAGGTTGCGTGATGACCCAAGCGTACCGTTGCTCTCACTTCGGGGTCCCGTATACCGCTGACAAACGCCTCTAATACTTTGTCTTCAACCGGTGTGGAACTCGACGCATAGGCTCGACGTACGAGGCGCTCGATCTCCGTAGCCCATTGCTGCAGTCCTTCGCTCGACTTCTGTACTCGGTCTTTAAGTTGCGCGCGGTACACGTGCTCCAGGTGCTTCTCCCCGTATCGAGCTTCCAGGGCCTTAAATAGCGACTCCAAGGTGCGTCGCTCGGCGGGCAGGTTCTCAAGCACCAGCAGTGCCTCCCCTCGAAGAGCTAGAGTGAGTGCCGCCAACGAGTGTTCGTCCTCCCAGCCATTCCCGCTTGCAACAACCTCGAACTGATGCCTGAACGCAGTCCACGAGGTCGTGCCGTCGAAACTTGGGACCTTAAACTTCGGGGCCCCAGAGCATGTACTGGTTGCTGCCGTGCCCAAAACCTTTATTTTCTGCAGCTTATGGTCCAAATCCACGAGCCTAGTTTCGTGGGAGTTTACTGACGCACTGAGGCTGTTGATTGATGCGTCGTGGCTTTTGAGGGCTTGGTCGTGCTCGGATGTACGCACTTTCACAATTTCTAGGTCCTCCTTCACGGCGTTCAAATCTTCCTGGAAACTATCCAGCTTCGCATCGATTGTCCCCAGGCCCGCCTCCATGGTTTTGCGCTGGCTCTCCAATTTACTTTCCAAGCTCTGGTTCTGGCTCTTCATGTCCTCGCGCAGGCTCTCCATTGCTTCGCGCTGGCTCCGCTGTATGTTTTCCATGGCTGCTAATAAGGCAGCCATATCAAATGCACTCGGTGTCGGCGCTGACGCAGGTGATGTAGTTGAAGGTACAGCGGTGGTCTCCGCTTCCGTGCGGTCACGCCCGGGCGACTCCATCCGCGCGGCATCTAATGCCGTCTGGCGTCGAGTACGAATCCCGTCTTCACTTTGCGGTACTACAGGCATTCCGCTTCTGTCACCAATTGTTACGTGTCAGGAGTAAGGGGTTCGAGAAAATGCCAAAATGTACCACAAAGACTTTTATTTTACTCGTAGATACACAAATTACACGACGTACACAGTACACACTTAAACACTCTGCACGTAGGTACTAGTCAACACACTCGTAGAACACTGTATCGCACGTAGAAATCACTTCACTTCGCACTGGTATCGCTCGTAGGTATCGCTGGTATCTTCCTGGTTCCGCTTCCGAAACTAGAATGTCTGCGGTTGGCCGATCGCTCCTTTTTATACCCCTCACGCACCATTCACGCCAATCCAGAACTTTCTCGCTAATTCCGCGGACCCGCTCCGAACAAGATTCGAGAACGTTCCTTGCAACCGACTTTCGCCCGTATGACTATTGCCGTAATGGTCGAAGCGTCGTGCGCGTGCGTACTTTCGAGATGGCCGTCCATTGTTCTATTGTTTCGCCTGGCATATTTATGGCCCCTATTGTTTATTGTTTAGCGAGGTACGCCAGGGCTGTCACACTATTATATATTTCTCAAGTGACGAGGCCTGACATAAGTTTTGTTATTAATATGTTAAGCAAGTTCAATAACGCGCCTGTAATGCAACATTGGATTGCGCTTAAGAGAGTCATGCGTTATTTAAAAGGCACTCAAGATTACAGACTGATATATAAACAAAATCTTGAAGAAGCTATGACTCATGGTTACTGCGATGCTGATTGGGCCAGCTCAGAAGATGATAGGCGTTCCTGTACTGGCTACACATTATTGTTTCAGGGAGGAGCAATCAGCAATCAATGTGAGACATCATTTTGTTCTGGGAGGAGCCATTGATGTTCGTTACATACAAACAAATATGATGGTCGCCGATGTTCTCACTTAAGCCACTTCACACTCAAAGTTGGCTTATTGTTCATCGAAGATGGGGTTATGTTTAAGGGAGGATGTTGGAATACTGGTAAACATTACCCAAGTATAAACTAAATAATCTACTGGGTACTTTGTTACTTGCTGGCCTACCAGACGTATATAAACCAATGATAATGGCAATTATAATAATGGTATAAAATGGCAAATATTAAAAAGTCAAGTGATCTATGGGGCCTTTCTACGGTAGTACTTAAATCGATTATCCCTTTAATTGCACCCCATTTAACCATTATTTTCAATAAATGTGTCGATGTTGGTAGGTTCCCCAATCTTATGAAACATGGAAAAATAATACCTTTGTTCAAGGCTGGAGATAGAAACGACCCCACAAATTTTAGGCCCATATCTGTCTTACCAGCATTTAGTAAAATTTTTGAAAAAATTATTTACAATCAACTGCTGTCTCATTTTTCCTCAAATAAATTGTTCCATGTTAGTCAGTTCGGTTTTTCTAAAGGGAAGAGTACCACCGATGCAGGCATTGCCCTTCTCAAACACGTTTTCGATGCCTGGGAGCGTAGGCAGGATGCTATTGGAATATTCTGTGACCTTTCAAAGGCCTTTGATTGCGTCGATCATAATATATTATTAAATAAACTTAGTCATTATGGTGTCTCAACACAATCAGTTAGCCTTATAAAATCTTACTTGTCGGAACGCATACAAAAGGTAGTTATTAATGGAGTAGAGTCCCCTGGAGCACAAATGACTATGGGTGTGCCCCAAGGATCGATATTAGGCCCTCTGCTTTTCCTAATTTATATCAATGATCTTCCTTACTTCACTAGGAACTTGTGTGAAACTGTGTTATTTGCTGACGACACCTCTTTAATTTTTAAAGTAGACAGAAGAAAACAATGTTTTGACGATGTGAATAGCGCTGTTTCACAAGTACTGCTCTGGTTCACGCATAATAATTTAATGCTAAATCCAAAAAAGACTAAATGTGTTAAATTTACATTACCAAATGTTAAACATGTTCCAACTAAAATTGTTCTGAATAGAGAAGTATTAGAACTAGTAGAAAAAACGACATTCTTAGGCCTTACTATAGATTCTCATCTGCAATGGGGTCCTCATATCGAAACCTTGTCGGGGAAACTAAGTTCTGCTGCCTACGCTGTTAAGAAAGTAAGGCTCTTGACTAATGTAGAAACAGCAAGATTAGTTTATTTTAGCTACTTTCATAGTGTATACTTTCATAGGACATTCCTATGGTCTGCTGTTGTGGGGCTCAGCTGCAGATATAGAATCAATATTCATATTACAGAAAAGAGCAGTACGTGCCATTTACAGCCTCAGGCCAAGGGATTCACTCAGACAATTGTTTAAAGAAATTAATATATTAACTGTAGTATCACAGTATATTTTAGATAATATTATGTATGTAAAAAAATATCATGACCATTTTCCTAAAAAGAGTGATGTACACAATATAAATACTAGAAATAAGGCTAAACTGATTGTACCAAAATTCAGACTTAGCAAAACTGGTGGCTCTTTCATGGGTAACTGCGTTAAAATTTATAATAAAGTTCCGATACAATTAACAGAAATGCCGTACTGTAAACTTAAAACTCATGTCAAAAGCATTCTTATGACGAAAGGTTATTACAAACTTGATGAATATTTTAATGATAAATCAGCTTGGACATGAGTTTCGTATTTTAGCCGTAATTAGTAGTAAGTGCAACTGTAACTGTGAGTGGAGAAAGAGAAAAAAAAGACTCCTTGGGAGTTTCTTGCCGCTTCTTCTTCCAAGACCACTCGCCGTAGGGATTTGTTGAAGCGATGGCGTAGCTTGACGTTCGGAAAGTGTTTGTAAAAACCTACTTCGAAGAAATAAATAATTTGAATTTGAATTTGAATTGAAAGTTCGGGTGTGCCGATTACAGCGGACTCTGTGAAGACTAAGCTCTTACAGGAAATAAAGAGCTCCGAGTCAGTGGCATTATATGCAAGAAACAAATATCAGCAGAGAGCACAAGAAAGTACATTGAAAGTAAACAAAGGGCCACGTTGTTTTAAATGTAATAAATATGGTCACATTAGCAAGAATTGCAGATCAAAAAGGAAGGAACAGAATAAGCAAACAGAAAAAGAAAACGGATATGTCGCCGTATTTTCAGCATCAACTTCAAATGATTGCAATAGTTGGTTTGTTGATTCCGGAGCATCCATGCACCTAACTATGAGGCAGGACTGGCTCTACGACATATCGCCAGCTCCAGTTACAAGCATCCGTATCGCAAATGATAAAATGCTTGCCGTAAAAAGCTGTGGGAAAGTTGATCTGTTTGTTACCGATAAGTATGGAAAAATACATAAAATACAAGTAACTAATGTACTATTTGTACCTGAATTAGCAAGCAATCTTCTCTCGGTGAGTCAGCTTATTAAAAAGGGGTATTCCGTACAGTTTTATGAAGATGGCTGTAAAATACTCAATAACTCAAAAGAAGAAGTTTTGTCATGCAAATTAGTTAACAATATGTACCGTTTAAACACAAGTACTATGTCAGCATATGCGTGTAGCTCAGATGAAAATTATAGCTACCTGTGGCATCAAAGGATGGGTCATCTCAACTTATCTGATGTGAGCAAGCTCCCTAATTGTACAGAAGGTGTCAAGTTAAGGGAAAATAAGTTGAACATGGTGTGTGAGTATTGTCAAGAGGGAAAACAGTCCAGGCTGCCGTTTCCTAAAGAAGGTTCCCGTGCAAAGAAACCTTTGGAACTCATACATTCTGATGTCTGTGGATCATTAGAAGTCAAGTCGGTTGGAGGGGCACAATACTTTGTAACATTTGTGGACGATTATACCAGGAAAGTATTTGTCTATTTTCTTAACAATAAGTCTGATGTATTTAGTAAATTTAAACTGTTTAAGGCTTTGGTAGAAAACCAACTTGATTTAAAAATAAAAATAAAAAATTAAGAACTGATAATGGTACTGAGTATCTTAATAATCAATGTAAGGAATATGTCCAAAATTCAGGTATAATTCATGAAATGTATGCGCATGTTGTAACAAATTTGTCTTTAAAACTGTGTTAGTATTTCAGTACAAATAGGAAGTTTTGTTATGGTTGTTTAGTTTATTTATTTTTTAACTAGTCTGTAATATGTAATTTAAACTGAAATGTGAGCCTAGTTGTACTATCCATACTGAGTTAATTTGTGCTTGTTAGATATATTTGGAAAGTTGCAATTTGGAGGGAGTGTTAAAGTTTTATTATCTGTATGAAATTGCACCTTTTGCTAGTCTACATTTTATAAAGATTTTGAATAACGAATGTGTGAAAAAATCTCTCTGCTCTGACTTCTTGTATTGTACAAAATGCTTTATAATATAAATTTAAGTTTTCACCAAAAACTTGTTTAATTACAACAGTTATCCGAGGACCAGGGGTTGCGCGAGCGGTGTTCCCGCCAGGTTATAATGTTGGTGTCTATGTTTGTTGCATGATATATTCGACTCTTATTTGCTAAGAACAGGGAGGTATTTATTGTCATTCTCATACCTGACATAGCATTTCTAGACGGAATTATTAATTAAACTAAATACCCAAAGACCCCTAGCAGCAAACATAACGCACTGCACCCGCAGTTCCTCAACTCAGTCAATCACTGACAACGCGTAAACATCGAACTTTACTATCGAATCTATTCTCGATCTGTTCTGTTATTATCTTTCAAATTTTTGGCCCAACCCTGAGCTCATGAAAATGAAAGATAGCGTTGAAAGAGAATGTAAAGTGGCCAATAAAAATGATTCATGAACACCATAATGCGCTCCAAATTTACAACAGACGGTGGGCGTGCGCTTCCATATCAGCGCAAAAATAACTTGTGGAGAGCATTCCTGAGGGCGTGCTCACGATTGAAGAAATACGTCAGATCTGAACACGCCATTAGACATTGGGAAATGTTGACTGTCAGTTGATGAAACGCTGACAACACGATGGCTCCAATAAGAATAAAAACGTGGTTTATTTTATTTCGTTTAGTGGAGTGTATTCATTCAGTATTTCGTCTAGTGCACATGTACCTACGAGGAAGGACGCTACGTTGCTACGCGACGCTACGCTGAGAGAGGTACTGCTTTGAAAACCGAGACACCATTCCCCTTTTCTGATTTTAATCACATAAACAATCCATTAACATAATTTGTATTTTCGTGTTTTAAACATTAGGCACTGCTACCGGCGTCATTGACGACTACTTAAAGCGATAATAAGTGAAGAAACATTTCAGTCCAATTACCTATCATCAAAAGATATTTATTTCATTATTATTCATCATTATTAACAGTTATTTATTTAAATTTTTTTTCCAGGTGTTGCTAAGGTCTATGGGTGATGGTGACCACTTGCCATCAGATGCTTGTCTGCTCATTTACGACCTGAATGGCGCAATGGTTAAGACGCCGATCGCAGTTCCGAGGGTCCTAGGTTCTATTCCCAGCGAGGGGGCAATTTGAATGATGAGTTTAAATTTCCGTTCTCGGTCTGGGTGTGTGTCCTTGTCTTGTGTGTTGTCCAAGGCACCCACGACACAGGGAATCCTAGTGTGGGGCTTTGAGTGTGAAGCGTTATAATTTATTATTCATTTGTTGCTGCTAACATCGCCTTTTTGATAATACAGCTGTAAGTTGGGTAGCAAAGGAAAATTTACCAATAGGTATGTTTTTTATGAAAATAACCTGGATTATACAGTAACCAATTGAGCTTTTGCAGCAGTCATTAATCTATGACTTTCTTTCGTCTATTGGACAATAGGAGTCGAGAAGAGAAAATTGAATTGATTTTGGAACTGAAGAATTTGAAAATATATGGAGTTATTTAAGAAAACAAATGTAATCACCGAGTTATTACTAAATGTGTGTGTCCATCGTTTTATTGACGTCATAAACTGCGAACATCAAAGAATTGCAACAGTTTTATAATGTTCTTGATGTTTAAAAGCGCAGCTTGGTACTGGGAATTAACATTATATTATAACCAAATACATATTTACGTAAATAAACTACGCAAGATGTCTTTGTGCCGTTGTTCGTTAGCGCTTTGCCCACGGAGCAACTATTGTCGCAACTGGCAACTAACTGGCAACTAGCTGTTTACATACATTTCAATTGGACTGCGCACACACAGCAACTCGAGTTTCGAATTCCGGCAATGATAACAGTTTTCAGTTGCTGTAATCGTTGACTAGGTCAGTTCCTAATTGCCGCAACTAGCAACTTTTAAATATTATACCGGTGTTTATAGTTGCCGATTTCCGCAACTATCAATCGCAAATCAATCAATCAAGTTGCTCACATATTGTTTTGGGTGGACTGAAAATCAGTCCACCCAAACCTGATAATTTATTTTTATTCAATAAGTAGTCCTATTCATCTGGTCCCATATCTATCTGGCCAGCAGTTTTTTGTTTTAAAATAACCTAATTATTTTGTTGCTTATCGCAGCTGGCAGGCTGCCCGCATTAACATAATGAAAATTCACGTCTATTTACCGTTTTTAATACTCGGGTGCCATAAATGAACGGTCATTGATTTCGCCAAGGTATCAATTCAGTTGCGTAGATAGCATTGGGAGAACCAAAGCAAACGGTATCAGTATAATAATAAATCGGTCAATAATAAACGAGATATGATAAAAGCAATGATATAAATATTCCAATTTATACGATAGCACGCGGCTTGTGAGTGCTCGATGCACAATACCCTTTAGAGATTTTGCTTCCGATCCGTTACAATCGTATCTAATCTTCTTTTGCAAATGCAATACTTATCTCCAAAAAATTTAGTTGTGTACAGACTTGAGTTGGTCCTCACCTCCTTTGTCCTCCTAGGCAAGCCTATTCTCTGTGTTAAAAGCTATCTGTTGAGACTAAAGTTTGGTTATCAAATTGGTGAAGGTGATGAAAAAAGGATACATCCAAAATAGGTCTCATCTGGTTATCAGTTCAGAAGTGAAGGTCGATCTTCACGGGCTCTTAGACTATAATGTAGTTTTCACCACCAGCCATTGGCTACACGCGATCAAATTTTAGCTATTTGGCTACATTACCCTGTTGTGAATGAATATTGAATGTGTCAAAACAAACATAGCACAGGTGAAGTCAATTAAAGCCGCTGCTATCTTTACTACCTCCAATTATCGCGATAAAAGAACCGGGCTAACACGAACTACATTTATTTTAATTATTTAATCCTCCCGGTATCATTTACCTAAGCGATAAAAGTTTAAAATACCACCCAGGATATCCCACAAAAGATTATACATTATTATCTATGTAGCGTAGGCAACTAAGCTTAACATTATCTACATGAGGCATAGGTACCATACCTAGACCTACAATAAAACTTCGTTCACGTACGATATGTAATTCGTTTTAATGGCATTCCACATACAGCTTCCAAATACCAGTTTTCCATCCCTATTATTCATAGTGGATATGTGAACCACACAGTAGATTGACAGCGAAAATTTAAAATGCCTTAGTACCTAAATTTTGCTTACAAGCTAAAAACTGTGACCACACGGAATATTTAATGAGATTTTAGCAGGAAGTGGGAAAAATTCAGGCATAAATTCTTAAGTAGAAATGTACCGAAATCGTATCGTTAATGTACCCGACGTTTATTAGATTGTGTACAATCTACGATACATTTTGGTGTTGATGAACTACATTAATTATGTAGGCAGGTATGTGCAATTTACGTCGCATTGCATTAAACGCAATTGTTTATTTACATCAGAGCCGTGTACTTCAGGCGATGCACGTTTAGTTGCTGTATCAATACTAATATTGATTTTCATTCTTCAAGCATGCCACGCAGGTGAGACCTGAGTAATTTTCCAAAGTAAGGATAAAATGTTGTACGTTTAAATATTGAAATTGATGCAATTGCATTGTACTATTTCAATTTAATGATGTCAGTGCCGGAAAGTCAGCGTGGAAGCTTCCTATGAGTTGTTGATGATGCTATGGATGAAAGGTACTCGCCCGGTATTTGTCCAATGGGCGAAAAGAGAGGAGTGAATTTTGAACGATTTTTAAGGCATCAAAGTACCTACATAAAAAACCTACAACCACTTGTTACCTCTACAATGCCCTGTACCGGTGATGATTTAGTTAAGAATTCGGCCTCCAATTCGTAGGGTCCGGGTTCGAATGACAAATCCCAGGGCGCGCACCTCTGACTTTCCAGAGTTATGTGCGTTTTATGCATTTTAATATCACTTGCTAAAACTGTAAAGGAAAACATCGTGAGCCTACCAATCTGCATTGGCCAGTGTTGTAGACTATGGCTTTAACCTTCTCATTGTTAGAGGAGACCCGTGCTCAATAGTGATCCATGATGAGTAGAGATGATGATGAGATTATGACAAGGCCCTAGCTTTCAAACTACATTTTTAACAATAACATCAAACATTAATATCGTCTGCCGATAAAGTAATTGCGAGCTAAGTAATTGCCCTCGAAGCCTATTGCGTATTATTTATCGCCGCTACTAATAAAAGTCTCTCGTTAAAATGAAAAAGACTCGCCGCGGTGTTTAATTTCCTTAATTGCCTGTTATCAAGAATTCTCTCTGTACACTCAACGACATAGCTACTTTAATCTTCTAAATATTATATGAATTTGTTTCTAAATTACAAAGAAAGGGTGAAAGTCAAATATCTCTATTTTATAATATATCCAATGAGCCCATTTACCCATAGCTTACCAACTACAAAAAAATTTAATGTCTCTACCATCGCGTTCCATTGGGTTGACCCTGCGTTCGGTCCATAAGAGACTATAATATGACAACTATAACTCCCTATTACCTATTGCATACCTACATATCAATAAAGAAAGCAAGAAACGTATTTTACCTCCACATTACCGACCAGAGAAATTTATCCGTATTTGGGGTCTTTCGTGTAAAAGAGATAAATGAATGAATACATAAACTGATAAATATGATGCCTTTAGTGTGTGACTGATGTCCAAGGGCGGCGGTGAGACATCACCAGGTGACTTAAGAGAGATAGATTTATAAATAAAAAAATAAATAATCTATCATTTAGATAATCTGATAAAAAATCAACCCTCTTCAATACCAGTCATAGGGGTTCAGACTCTCGTAAGTTTCAATGTTGCTTCTACGTGCTCCAATAAAACCGCGAATACTCGAGTGCCTGGTTGTACCTACGTGTTAAGAAAACTTGGAATCGTGACTATACCCTGGCGTGTTGACATGTCCATTTAGTGGTACGTGACACATTCATTACTTGATACATTTAGCCCTGGCAGCAGCGCCGCTACTTGATAATGTGACAAACACACATACGCCGTTTGTGGATACTACATGGAGCGGTTGTCTCCCAAATAAATAGGAGTTTATTTTATATGTATATTTTAATTCTTTGGCTTTTAACTCGTATTAAAGTTATTAAAACAACATTAAGGGCTTTTTTAATAAACGCGGCTTAAAGTTACTCCAGGTTTCAATTTTTTTGTCTTTTTCTAACCTTTGACTGTAGAGAAAGAATCAAATGACAGGGACAAAAAAATTTAAACCTGGAGTCTCAGACCAATAAAGTATAGACGGCGTGCCGTGAACAAAAGCGTGAAGCCGGCAAAAGTGTGCCTAAACACACACATCGGAACCAATAGAATGCCCTATGTTGACAGTTTGAACTAGAACAAATTTAAACTTTATTTTTTGGAACACAAAGCTTCATTCATTTTTTATTATTTAGAACACAAAAGTCGTTTTGGTGTGAGTGCCGCCGTGTGTATTACAAGGCGAGGCGTACTTTTTGCCGGCTTCACGCTTTTGTTCACGGCACGCCGTCTATAGTTTATTGGTCTGAGCCTGGAGTAATTTTAAGCTGCGTTTATTAATAAGGACCTAAACGTTTGTTTACCGTTTTGAAGAAACACTTGTATTTATGAAGAATAAGTAAATTTTATATCAAAACTAACTGTTGCCCGCCGGCCGCGGGTTGGTTCGCGAAGAAGTGCTTTTGAACTAAGTATTTTCATGTCTACTTTTCATCCATATGTTTTCCCCCCTAGGGACGGAAATTGGTATATGACAAAACCAGTGCTAAGCATACTACATAGGTTAAATTTATCGGAAGTCTAATAATACCCTAGCATTAGTTATTATGAAGATATCTGCTAGCTGTAGGTTCGTACCTATTTCTTATCTTAAACAGTATAAAAACTTTTAACAAAGTTGGACCGACTTCAAAACGTAAAACTACAAAGTGAAACAGAAGGAAAAATATTTAAATGAACTGAACTTGAGGATTTTTACTGTAATTTAAATATTATTTTATGCACAACCTACTGAAAATCGAAATCGGTGCCAAACTTTTCATCTTTATCAAAATATTTGATATCATTGTAGCGATTTATTTCATCGATAAATAAAAAAGTGGAAACCGCAAATTAATCTAAATGTTACCGAAGTTGCGTCAATAAAGACCGCATTAACAGTTTTCTCATATATTTTCCGTATACTTAGTCATATTTTCCATAGAGTCGCTTCGGCTTTGCACGGATGCAACATAAGTATCTATGTATATAATAAAATAATTATAAAGTATATTACTCAGTAGGTAATTATGTAGTATTCTAATAGGTCTACGTAGGAGTTTTTTTAGTTTATTCGTAACAAACATCCCAAAATAGAAATGTTGCTTCTTTACAATATTTGTAGGTTACACTAACTCATCGCAGATAAATCCAGTATACTTCCAAACAAATGTAAGTTTTCTCGTAGCAAAATGTTTAAAATACCATTAAACGGGCATTATTTAATGGGCTATAATATCAGTAAACACAATACAATATTACCGCCGGCCCCGCCGATGTGTAGGCGAAACCATTACCAACGGCTAATCTTTGATGATCTAATGTCTAGATTGAGCGTAGCCCTACAATGAAAACAAAAAAGGCAACAATATCAAGCATGTATGCGTGCAGGCAATATTTTACACGTTCGTCTATTGTCTATGTGTGCGTGATCAAGGATACACAAGCAAGTTAGCCACAATTTTTTGACACGTTTGCGTGGATTCGATGTTCCATCTAGACAATTATATCATCAAAGCGGCTAATGCATTCAGCTCAGAATTTGAGGTCTGAGCTGAGCTGTAGTTGGACATAAAGAGGACGTATGCCAATAGCTTCACCTTTTTGACTGCAGAGTGTTCCCTTTTTGTTTGTTCTTAGGGAACACCAGGACCTACAGCCGGAAAATTTGACGTCCATTACATAAACATTAACTACAACAGCTATAACTGAGAGACTTAAGTTTTATTTTATTTATTATTTAAATTTACTATAACTAAGAGCATTAATTGCTACGGTTTTCCAGACCTAGTTACTAGCAAAGCCATGTCAGAATCTCCGTTTTATACATAGTTTGCTCGATCAATCTTAATTATAGTGTCAATAACAATCGGTTGCGTAAATTAGAACTTCGTTTTGTAAAATTATTATAGGTACTTCAGGTTAAAGTTAATTATTACTCGTATTGTTACTGAGTAGTATCTAACAACAATAAATTCAGAGAATTTACATTTTTCTGCCGGCACTATTAGATAATTAATCCAGAAAAAGGTAATCGGTAAAAGAAGTAAGGTATCTAATCAGAAAAAGGAAAATAGAAAACATAGACCTATATCGACCGTGACAGGACTCGAACCTGCAATCTTTGGATCCGAAGTCCAACGCCTTATCCATTAGGCCACACGGCCCTTGCTGTGCCTGTGGTTTATCCCGTATCGGTTGAGCGAGGCTGCGCGCGCATCTTTAGCCAGACCCCTCCGACCTCTTTTAGCCATAACTCCAGAGAACGCCACAGCGACATCGTCGGCTACAGAGACAAATATTTCGCATTGAATCGTAGGCCCATATATGGTTGATCCTTCAAGTCAATTTGAATAATTTGGCTGAATAATCGTGAGAGGTCCTCGATATGGTGCACGTTCCAGTGAGCTATGGATCTACCTACATATTATACATAATTATTATAATAATTATAGAGCGATTGGCGGTTTATCAAAGCTCCATTTTTAAGCCCATAAGCGCTGTTGTGGTTAATCGTTACATAACTTCAGAAAATTTATGCCTTATATTACAAATAGCAACTGCTGATGGTATCTGCTATTCATTTAAATCATACATCAAATAATATGTAGGTATATTTGTAACATTTTTATTGTATGAACTAATAAGATATTAAAGTCAAGAAACTCCTAAATTCTCAAATCTTAATCGCAAAAACGCACATATTATTAGTATTGTTACAGATAATGGTTATCTTATACTTAATCTATGCTAACAACTGACACACAGACAGTGATAAATTGACATGATAGTGAGTAATGATGGTCCTAAAATAAAATTGGAATTTACGTTTATATAAAAAACCAGCCGCCTTAAAATTTGGCTATACAAGATTTATCTATTTATTTTTGAAACAATCACGAAAAAATACTAAATAAGGTTATTTATTAATTACATGAATAGAGTCCCAACATCGACAAGTAATAAATTGAGAACATTAGGTATTATCTACCATTAGGATAACTCAAAAACAAGAACAGAACAAGCCAAGAAAAGACAAAACAAGAACTAGAGGTGGTAGGGCCTAGAGCTCACCCGGGGAAGTACCACCGCCCGCCACGGTACTTAGTACCATTCCTACCGTGTAATAATTGTTTTAAGAACAATTGTGTTCCGGATAGGAAGGTGTGGATAGGAAAAAGTGTAACCTTTTTAGAGGCGACCATCTCAGTCCTCAGGGGTAGCAACGCATCTGTGACCGAATTAGAACGAGACTCTTTGAGTCTAGTTCTGGGTCGGTCACAGTTGTCATCACAGTTGTCTCGTTTGCTATCTTAATTCCATAAAAAAAGAACAACACACAAAACAAAAACACACACCCAGAATGAGAGTACAATACACTTTCTAAGTAAATTTTCGCTCGCTGGGAATCGAACCCAGTCTACGAACGGTGATCCGGCATGGTAAACATTATGCCATTCAACGGAAGACTTTCTTTAATACTTTTATACGTGTGGTGAAGGCTCTGATTCATAATAAACACTGTTTATTTTCTTGTTATGTTAGAACTAACGATGAAGGAAAACATCGTGAGGAAACCTGCATACCGGAGAGTTCGCAAAGCTTAAAGGTGTTTGAAGTCCGCCAATCCGCACTTAACCTTCTTAGTCTGAGAAGAAACCTGTGTCGAATAGTGAGTTATGGGTTATGGGTTATACAGTGATGGGTTCCGGTGATGATGATTATGATGAAGATTCGTTGTTACTATAATTGTTTGATAGACATTACACAATATAGTGATCATTGAATGGGTTGATTTTCTTGTAACCAACATTCCCAACTAAGGGAATAATGAGTCCGGAAGAGGAGATTCCACCAGCTCGATCTTAATAACTCTTACGCGAAGTCATGCCACAAATATTCAAGTCTTCGACAAATAAGATCATATGCTATTAACATTATATGTCTTACTTAAGTGATAGAGTCCAAAAAGTTAGTATAAATGATATTAAATCATCAGGGTCTAAGGCTGTGATGGGTGTTCCACAGGGCTCAATTTTAGGTCCTTTTCTTTTCTTAGTATATATAAATGATTTACCATATTATGTAAAAAACATGCGGACATTGTGTTGTTTGCTGATGACACATCATTATTATTTAAGACGGACAGAAATAAACGTAATTTTGACGATGTGAACAATGCTTTGTCGCATATATCAAAGTGGTTTACAATTAATAATTTACTCCTAAATGCAAGCAAAACTAAATGTATAGAGTTTACCCTACCAAATGTAAAGAATGTCGATAAGACACTTAAATTAAATAATGAAGCATTAAAAATGGAACAATCAACAGTATTTTTAGGAATAACCCTGGATAGTAAACTACAATGGGGCGCGCATTTAGCAACTCTTGCGACGAAACTTAGTAGGGCTACTTATGCGGTTAGAAAAATAAGACAGCTTACTGACGTAGAAACTGCTAGGCTTGTTTACTTCGCATACTTTCATAGTGTTATGTCTTATGGCATATTACTGTGGGGTAAAGCAAGCGATATACAACAAATCTTTGTATTGCAGAAGAGGGCCATTAGAGCTATTTATAAACTACGGTATCGGGAATCGTGCCGTGATAAATTCAAAGAATTAGGTATACTTACAGTAGCCTCACAGTACATATATAGTAATATAGTTTTTGTAAGAAACAACATAAATGCGTATAAAAAAAACAGCGACTATCATAATCGCTTAACAAGAAAGATGCATGATTTGGCGACGCTTTCATATCGGCTAGGTAAAGTGCAGCGTTATTTTATGGGGCTTGGTGTACAGTTCTATAATAAAGTCCCTAAGGCAATCCGTGACCTGCCTTCAGAGTTGTTTAAGAAGCATGTAAAAGCACAACTCGTAGACAAGAGCTACTATAGTATACAGGAATATTTAGATGACAAAAAGGCATGGAAATTACCAGCTCTGCAACCAGCTCCGCTAGGTTAGTGCTTACCTGTATCAATTAAGTAATATTGTAATTTTTATTTTAAAAGATGCGGAGGAGTTTTTTTTCGCCGTTTTTTTCTCCTCAAGCACTTTTCCAAAACGGTGGTAGAATCAAAAAATTGACGTTCATAAGTGAATTTGTAAATTCCTAGATAAAATAAACAGTTTGACTTTGACTTTGACTTTATCGTACAAGAACAAAGTAAATGATAAGATTCGATAAAAATAGTCAATCAATATCCGTGTAAAAATATTGCATGTATTGTTCGCGATATTATAATCACTGTAAACTAACAATAAACATAGGTACCTTTTCTCTTCTTCCTGGGCCAGAAACGCAATGTGATAATATCGTAATGACGAACCAACATACAGCCAAAATTACTGAACGCGAGAAGGTGAAATTCCGTATGCATATTCCTTCGGGAGTAGGTATAGGGAAGCATAAAGAAAGGATTTTTGGAAATCCCCCCTCCCCAAAGGAATCGAAATTAATTTCTTCAAAGAATTTACTTTCTGTATAAGTAGTTTCCACAAGTGACACAAGTAAGCAATTAGTATTTTTAGAAATTATCCCGTCCCCTGTCCCCTAAAGGGCGTAAATTATATTACCTACCTACTGAGCGTGATGACTCAGGTAATGGTCATCACGCTCAATAAGTGTAATTTCCACATTTCTGGAGCACGTACCTACCTACTTCAAAAACGGTTGGAGATATCAAAAAACCGGATCCACTTCAGGACCCCGGCTCACCCCCTAGACTTTAGGACTTTTAGTATATTTTCACCCTAAGCATGCTGAACACGTTTCTGTAAAAATCGGCTTAGTTTCGCTCGTGCACTCAGTCTAAAATTACTGATTGATCAGTCGGGTAACAATTTGTTTTTTTTTTGGCCTGCATCGACACCGACATTGCTGCGCAACAACCACTAAATGTCAGATTGGAGATGCGTTTTTAAAAGTCTTAACGTACTCTTTGCGGTTTAGTGCAAATAAATCTTTCTGTAACATATTCGAATGTTTTTTAGAAAAATCACCGATGCAGTTAGGCTGTAATTTACTCGGCTATGCGCCGATGCCAATGCCAGTCAGAGCTCAGACATAACATCGTGATGCGTTTGTAAATAAAGATGGTGTTTTTACTCGTGCACTAGGGTCACATGCACGGAGAAATCTGGACATGTTTTGGTCCCCTATACAACTTTTGAATTTTGCCGCCTTTTACTATTATTTTATTTAATGCATAATCAATTATTAAGAAATAGAGCTACACGTAAGTTTGCTTCTACTTCTCCCATACAGACATCTCTTCCTGCAGTCCCGTCAGGAGAAGAATTACATTATAGAGCAAACTCAGTGTGTACCTGTACATAGTAATAAAATCAGATACATACAGTAAGTAAGTTATATAATTGAGTAAGTACACTTTATACACGTGTACAAATTGTCATACATAAGATAAAAAATTTAATAACACCTTGTTTCATACAAATTATTTTACTGCCCGGTATTTAAATATCCAGCTATTAAAATTTTACGATGGTAACCCTATCTGCAACCAGCAAGTTTATAGCGATCCGCATTTAAAATCTAGTATTTTACTGTCAGACGCACTTTTCTCAGGTTGCCTAGACGTTTTTCAATTTGTATTTTTTGTATTATGGTACTGTTGAGTAATATAGTGTTTTATATTTAGAGTGGCGAGTTTAACGACCGCTAGTCTAAAATTTCTTGAGCATTTCCGTATTTCAGAGGGAGCGGTCAGTCTCCGTTGATATTACTTATTGCACGTAGAAAACCGAAACCCTTCGAAGGACCCGAAGGACTTATCCTTCGATTTTGCCGGGGGTTTTCGGGTAATATAAAAACTTCCTTAGGTTGGCCAAAAATTGGTTGCCTGTAACGTCGGTATACGGGCGAAAGTTTTACGTGACAACGACTTTAAGTGGTAAAATAATTTTAATGTGAATATTCATTCGTATAGTAGGAAGAAGGATGAAATAATAGTAACAATTTAAAACATTTATTTATACTGTCTAACCGTCATGTGAAGGCGGAAGCAATTTAAGTTTAATGTTTTATTTTTGTTAAATAGTTCCTCACTTGTAAACAAGATGGCATTGTACCAATTTGTGAAACGCGCTAACGAGTGTAACGTGGAGTTTATATAAGAGAAAAATTTGTAAAGGGCAATGTGTCGACTTCTTTGGTTTTATAATAAACTGCTATTTTGGGTTTGCAAGCAGTTGTGGTTATTTGTGAAGTTGACCCTGCGTTCCCGTATCTTCATGGGGTAAACGTATACAAAGAATTATATTTAAAACATTGTAACACCATCCGCCATCTAGCGCTGCTAACCGTTAGACCATTAACCATTAGTCACAACTAAGTGAGGTAACAAACTAGTTACTCTACTTAACCAGAGATGGCGCTCTGTACCATTTTCTGTACACTGTCACCAAGGAACGTGAGCGGAGCTTACTAACGCAGTTTCTTGAAGTGCCTCCCGGCAAACCAATTTATAAGACGTTGTCACGTCAAAAACCCTTCCACAATAACCCATTCGAACAGCATAGTGAACTTAATATTGTGCTCTAGAAGTCTAGACTCTAGGTCTCTTAAGTTATGTAGAGAGTAGGTAGGTCTACTTGAGGTCAGTTTTGGTTATGTTGCACGTCGGTTGAATTAGGGAATTGTATTGGTTTGGTGACCATTGCATTGCACGAAACCGTTTATGAGTTATATAATCATTCCCATTCTTGTTTTTTATACCAGTAATTACTAAGCGCGGAGGGAAAGATTAGACTATTAGACTAGTAAAAATTCGATACCTCACAGCCACAGCCCAAAATATGGTATTTAAGCACAAATATCCTGAAACTCTGGTTGCGTTTTTCTGATTTCGTTGTCCCTCGTCATGTGTTACGTAAAAGCGTCATAGCCTTGTACGATGATATAATTACAAAACGTTAATGGGCCAGTGATAAGAGCGCGTCGCTTTGATGTAGGAAGAGGAATCATAACTCTTGTTCATGCAATCAATTACTGTGTAATCACTTGTAAACAGTTCCCACGTAAACACATGTGAACGTGGCTGATGGTGAGGTTATTTACCCGTCTGTCTAGCTGAGCCTTACATAGGGTTATCCATTACGGACGGGTAGATTTTAAAATTGAATAAAACAAGTTGTACATGAGATATCAATAAGAATTTATGTTTATTTGAGAGCCTCATCAATGCCATTTTGCCACTCAGGAACGCATAGTTAGCGCGGCCACTCTATAGTGGGAATCACCCGAATTTTCAACGTCTTCCTTTTTCGAAATCGGTTATATATTATGTACAATGCAAAAATAGATTATATAGGTACTTACTTACACGAATTCGTGATGAGGAAATGTCCATCTTATTTTTATGTTTACCTTGGTATTAACAATGGCAAATTGATGTTTTCCAATCGGCCGAGTATGGCGTGATGATCATTGTTTTAATATTCAAATTAATTTGCATAAACTACTGCAATATTAGCGAGTGTTGTAAAACAGGAATATGCAAAGCGCCCGCATAGAGACATTTCAAGATAATAATTACCTACCGATATGTCTTTCTCATTTATTGTCTATTTGTATGCGGTGGAACAAACAGATTCAAAATTTTATTTTTCAATGTACTTATTACTTAAAGTAAATAATAGCTATAGTTTCAATTTGAATAAAACTTATCTGGTGATCTTATGATCTAATTTGAATGAGGAGTTCCTTAACAATTATATGAACTTCTTGAATGACTTTTAACGCCCTAGCTGTCTAAGATACAAGGGGTACCGAGTTCGACTCTCGGCCGGGGAGGATATTAAATTCCGTAGCCGTACAACCCGCATCCTATCCTATCATATCTAACTGCCTAAAGACTTGAGTTTGAAACGGCGCTGTAGGAAAATTAATCTTTACTCCGGTCGCGTTTGAAACTGAACTCGTTACAACAGGAACCCACACAAATGCCGGCTTTCCGCCCCTGTCATTACGGTTCATCGTAGATTGACGTAAATTAGAAATGCCTTAAATAAATTTTGATTACAATATAAATTGAACTCTTTGATGATCTAATGTCTAGAGGCCACAATTTTTTATCATCACGCACACAAAGACAATAGACGAACGTGTAAAACATCGCCTGCACGCACACATGCCTGATGTTGTAGCCTTGTTTTTTTTGTTTTCATTGTAGGGCGACGCTCAATCTAGACATTAGATCATCAAAGATTGAACTGAAAGACACGTAATTTTTTAGGAGGGAGTGTCAATTCTGTTCTCAGCGAAGTACCTACTATTGGTATTGGCAGCCGAAAAGTCTGAAAGATTTCCGGTACGCACTAATTTAATGATTCAGTTGAACGCGTGCGTGGCATATAAAAGTTCAATGGCTGTGAATAATGCTATCGTTTGGAATAAATGTTATCAGATAACCTTATTTAATAAAATTCGTATTCCCTACCTTAAAAGGTGTATTGGTAGGTAGGTACTTCGTGCTATAGAGGAGTTGTAATATAATGCATTTATTCAAAATAATTTCAAAATTTTAAGAGAGTGACCACCACAGACCAGAGACCAGACCAGAGAGTGAAAACCACAGGACAAGAATAAATAAAGAAGTATAATATATATTTAGGGTTTCGTGCTCAAATGAAAATGAAAATGAAAAATGAAAAATGATTTTATTGATTCACAGGTTTCATTACACACAAGTTGCAAGGGCCCCTGTACTAGGTGGAGACCTGTTTTACTGGGTACCCCGCTCATCCTCCGATACATGTATAGTAAATCAACAAAATTAAATTTATTACATGATTAAACAAAAAAGTATGATGTATAGTTTAAGTTGTGTGTGTGTGTGTGTGTGTGTGTGTGTGTGTGTGTGTGTGTGTGTGCGCGTGTGTGCGTGTGTGTGTCAGTTTGTGAGTGTGTGTGTGTGTGTGTGTGTTTGTGGGTATATATATTATAATGTAGTAAGTTTAATAGATTAATTTTTCCGTTTCAATGTAATCAAATGTTAATAATGTTTCAGTAATAACTCGCCTCACTTCTAATCTGGTCATAGAATAAATATTTAGTCTAGCATTAAGTTTATTATAAATAGTAGAAGATTGTGTAGCATATTGTTTTTGTCTGAATTTGGTTTTAACTTGTGGTATTTGGCAAACTGTGGCATTCCTACGTTTTAGTATTTGGCTTGGGTTGTAATGTAAAGACTGATGAGTTTTTAAAATACAGTTTAAAATATAAAGTTGTCGGGTGGTAAGAAGTTTGTAGTCATTATAGAGGTTAAAGGTTGAAAAGCGAATAGGTTTGTAAAACGTTACTTTAAGCAGCATTCTTTGAGCTCTTTCTAGGGCAATCATGTGTGATTTTGCTGCCCCTCCCCAGACAGGGATACAGTAACTCAGGACAGACTGGGCTAACGCTTTATAAGTGTTTATAAGTGTAGCTTCGTCTGCTACTACCCTAAGTTTCTTAAATACCCATATCAGTTTTCTTATTCTGTCGGTGGTGTACTCAATTTGAAGATTCCACTTTAAATGTTGATCGAGATGGACGCCAAGATATTTTATGTTACTACTTCTTTCGATGCTAGTGCAAGAACAATCGATTTCGGACATATTACATGTATGTACTTTTAGATTAAAGTTGACGTTGGGTTGTGTAGATCTACGGAGCGAGAATGGTATGAATTTTGTTTTATGTAGGTTTAATGTTAGTAAATTTGCTCTTAGCCAGTTATTAATCAGGTGGAGACCACATTCGACATTGACTTTTAAGATGCTCCAGGACTTAGCATGAAAGACGAGAGCAGTATCATCCGCGTACGTAAATATTTTGCAATTATTGAGTTTGTAATTACAGAGGTCATTAACATAGATAAGAAATAAGGTAGGTCCGAGGACACTACCTTGTGGAACCCCATACGAAATAGTTGAAGGATCACTAAGATATTCCCCAAGTTTAAGCTGCTGTTGTCGATTTGTTAGATAATCAGTGAGGAGCGAGTGTGGGAGCCCTCTTATACCGTAGTTATAAAGTTTATCAAGAAGAATAGGAACAGACACTGTATCGAATGCCTTGGCCATATCTAAGAATACTCCAAGGCATTTATTACCCGAGTCAAGGTGACTAGCAATTTCTTCTGTTAGAGCCAGCACTGCATCTTCAGTAGAGAGGCCGTTTCTAAACCCAAATTGGTTGTCAGATAGTAGGTTGTTATCTTGCAAAAACTTTTTAAGACGGTTATTTATAAGTTTCTCAAGTATTTTGGCTAGTACAGGCAAGACCGAAATTGGCCTGTAATTGTTAACATTGTCCCTGTTCCCATTTTTATGTACGGGGGTAACAATGGCTATTTTAAATACGGACGGGAATTTACCAGTTTCAAAACACAAATTATATATGTGGCAGAGTAGTGGTATCAGAGTATCTCTAGCTATTTTTATAAAAGATGTCGGAATGTTATCCCATCCAGGAGCAGAGTCGTTAGATAGAGAGTCGATAATATCATTGATTTCTATGGGATCTGTGTTTAACAAAACAAAAGAGCTGGATGGAGTTGATGTGCTAAGTACCATCCTGTTAGACATGGGTAGGGTAGAATGTATTATTTTTTCAGCCAAAGTTTTGCCTACATTAGAAAAATGGGTGTTTATATAATTTGCAGATTCAAGAGGTGAGTTACAAATAGTTACAAGAGGTTCTTTAAAGTCGGATCTGATTTTTGTAATACAACAGATTGATTTAATAGTTTTCCATAATAATTTTGAGTTTTTCTTTACACCATCCAATTTATTTCGATCGTAATTATTTTTTAGACTTTGAACTAGCTTATGACAGTAATTTCTATATCGTTTATAAGTTATTTTTAATGTTTCATTACTAGGATTCCTTTTAACCTTAAGGTGTAATTTATCGCGATTACGAAGACAGCGTATTACTCCAGGAGTAATCCACGGCTGAATGCAGCGCTTCCTTGAAGGGAGTTTAGATATGGACTTGTTATTATTAATTGCATCAGAGATACGGTTTACTAGAGCCTCTGCAGCTTCTTCTGGATCACGCATGTTAAAAATGTCTGTATGATTACTCTTAATTTCTTCTAAAGTTGCAGCATAATTAATCGATATTTTAGTTCGCGAAATAGCAATGCGACTTGGCTTACAAGCAAGATTTAAAAGAACAGTGGAATGATCCGTGGGAGTAGACGTAAGTACTGCTGATATAGCTGGGTGAACGGTTTTTAACATAATATGATCATAACACATTTTGTCACGGGTTGGAAGTCTATGCGCAGGTAATATACCATAGTAAGCAAGCGAGGTTAAGTAGTTTGAAGAGCTAACATCACTAGTATTCAATTTAATATCAATATTAATATCTCCCGTTATTATAATGTTTTTGAAACTTTTATAGGTATGGAGTAATGTTAGTAGGGATGAAATAAAGTCATCTGTATTTTTTATCGACGGGGTACGATATATTCCTATTAAAACAATATCGGAAAGGGTTATTACGAGACAAGACGCGTTTTTAATACTGGGTTCAAAAACTTTATATTCGAGATTATTTTTAACATATAATATTACACCGTCGCATTGATTAAGAGTATTATTTGTATAATGTGTATTATAGGAATTATTAAGGGATGGTATATTTTTAAATTTGGACAAGTGGCATTCTGTCAATACTAATATATCACATTCAACCGTAAGTGCCTCTAACACCACTTTAAAGCTATCTAGGTTTTTATAAACGCTTCTTATATTTTGTGTAAGAATGTTCAAATGGTTAGCAGATAATGGAATCAAAGATCTGTAGTCTTCAGGACTGCATATTAATGACTGTGCTATTTGAGTATTGTCTATATCTGTATAAGTATGGAGCAAACTATCCATTATCAAATGGAATGGAGAGTGTGTCGAATAAGCTAGTCACTGATTTTTGTATCCGACTGTAAAGACATATGAAAGATACATGAAATAGATCTTCAAATTTTACAATGAATGTAGTTTGACAATGACATTTATGTATATATGTAAAATATGTGAGGTGAATGTATGTGTAGAGTAATGTAGTGTAATCTGTGTAAGTATTTTGTGTGTCAAAGTAGTATATAGAGTGAGATTGAGTTGTTTGAACTGTTTGAATTATGAGTGAAAAAGTTAAGTGAATATTGTATAAGAAATATTGATTAACGCTAACAATGAAACATGATACAGCAATATAAAATTCTAGTCATTTCGGTTCATACAGCTTCGTAATTTGCGTTTCACTTGTGATTTTTATTATTGGCGAGTTTTCGTCCTTTCTCACCAGCACTTCACCAAGAGACGTCCAACAAAACTTGTAGTTTTGTGTTCTAGTCAATTCTCGAGCCAAGTAGAACAATCTATTTCCCTTCTGTGTGAGATGATCGGATAGGAAAATTGGCACATTATTACACTTTAGTCCTAGATGTGACGAGTTAAGTTTGTTGGACTTGTTTTGTCTATTATACTTTTTTGCTGCAGCGATTATGTTAGACTTCTGCGTGTAGGAGCATAACTCCACCACAATAGGCTTAACACCCTTGTTGGAGGATCTAAAAATGTCTTTAATATCGTTTGGATGTAATTCAACCTCAAGCACAGAAGATAATTTAGAAACCATGGTTACAAGAGAAGATTTTGATTCATTGTCCAGCTTCGGTACATTTTTTATTTCAAACGAGCATTTACGTTGTGCTTTTTGAAGGTCTTCGATCCTATTTTCAAGACTAAATATGTACTCTTTATCCTTCTGTCTTTCGCGTTCCAAGGCTTGAACTTTATTTTTCATTTCATCAAACTGTGTTGTTAAAAAAGTCAATGAGGTTTCTATACTTTTTAAGGAAGAGGTAATATGTGCAGTTTCAGTTTTATTTTGTAACATCCATGTAGAAAACATATCTTTAATTTCGTTCTTAAAATCCTCAAGATCAACAACTTGTTCGTCCGAGCGTTTACGTTTATTTCGCGTATTAACAAAACTGTCTGCCGGTGCCGGTGATTCCGTATTTGACGCAATTTGTCTTAAGTTAGACTCTGAACTCGATTTCTCAGGTGTGCGGCGAATCATTATAGTAGCTAATGCAACGACGTAAGTATCTCAATGCTACTGCAGAACCAGAGATGATCGAAGCGATAAGGAATAGTATCGTCGCTGTGTTGTATGCGCGTGAATAGTAGCCGGCCGACGCACGCAGTGAAAGGTCGTTAATTAAAGACGGGACCAAAACAATGATCGATCACTCGTAAATAATTAACTTTTATACGCACTGTGTTCGTATGTCACTTGTACTCACTGAGTTTAAAATACAGTTACTATTGTATGAACAAGTAAGTAGATTATAATTTCCAATAATACTGTGTATCAAATCACTGCACTCAATTTAACACGTCTGCACGCTGTTGCGGTCCGCGGGGAAGAGGGATAATGGGATATGATCAAAGGATAATGCTCTATCACAAGATTTACAAGGCTCTATCACTTGAACGGAAAAGTATAGCACGGGCCCTGTCACATAGCTCGTGTTGTTTTGGCGTCTATCTCAACAAATAGGTAGGTAGTAAAATTTTATATCGTAAATCGTAAGTAATTTGTCTGCTTTAAAAAATATGGGTAAATATTTATACTATTAACCAAAATAGTTATTAACTCAGTGGTACAGTTCTCTGTGTGCGACTGGCATTTGATAATTGGTGAAGATAATTTGACCGATTTTTTTAAATACCTACAACTGAAAATCCAACATTGAATTAAATACTGAAATGAACACTCAATCTTCGCAATATCGTTTGTGCGACGCAAAATTGCGAAGATTCGACTTCAATTTTAGCTTAACGATTATGATGAGATAAATATTTAAAATCCTAATCGACTTTCATCTGTCATCATTGTAGGCCGGCGATTTGGCCAAGGCTCAAGAGAGCGGCGAGCGGCGTGGAAAAACAAACAAACCAGACGTGCCAATAAATTCAATCATGGGTTTAATTTTCACATATATTTAAACATTATTATAACTATTAAACTATAGCATCACTCCTGCTTGTCATTGAATGGATGAAAGCGGCAGCGGAATAAGAAGTGGCGGGTATTCAGAACCTCTGCGTCAAGTGGCATCTCTCCAGGCTTCCAACGAACAATATTTGCTGGGAATGACGCCTAAATCGCGTTTTACATCAAGCTTTTTCCTTTTTACTTTTTATAGACGACTGATAAAAAAAGATATCATATTTTGTTCTTACGCTCCATATTCGCATTACACTTGTACTACACACTTCAAAGTCGCCGCTACGACATATTACGAGGATGAATGGCGTACCTACTGATCATAATTCGTCGTGAATGTCGTGATGCGACCTCGTGCTCGTGCGTCAAAACGTCACGATACGTCGACTGGACAATGGGTCATACATTCGATTTAGGATGGTGATAAATATAAGGATGTCCATATGGATCTACTGAGTTTAAACTATCGTTGATTTCTTTCCTAAACTGTGTTGATATTGAAACGAAACAATTTATAAATAACGAATTTATAACCTAAATATATATTAAATTCAATTAAATTATATCCCACCAAAAACATTTAATTATGTAAAATGTAAATTTCTTACTTTCTTATTGCATGCTGGAATCAGCCAAATATGTCGGCAACAAATTGTATGAGAACAATTTTAAACACCTGTATGAACCATATTTGTGCAATAAATCATTTTCATTTTCATTTACCCTGTGAAAAAGATATCAAAGCTCATGTAGAGCTAAGCTTCTGAATCTTCACGCCCTAACTCTACCAACCATAGCTTCACAAACTCTACATCTGAGTAAAAATGTATTAGCTCGGCTGTTTCGTACCGTATAAAAATGTTGTCTATCTTTGCTTTGTGCCCAGTACAAACCAATGTTCCCGATCCCACACACACATAAAAAGGAACAACTTATGTCAATGCCATGTGTCAATGATATGAAAAAACACGACGAAATGTTTTGTTTTGCTTTGCATGTCGATATTTTTTTTCAATAAAAGATCGGATACCTACCTTATCTAAGTAAATGTCAGCTGACCGTAGGATTTTCTCTTAAGCAACATACAAATTCTACGTTCTCCTGCAAACTCATGTTGATCACTATCACCAGATGTCTATAGGATAGTATGGTTCTCTGTCTACCCTTCAATAGAACTCGTGACATTGTTCTATGGCACACCTACCGATTTCCAGATTATCCAATTAAAAGTTCAATGACCACGAGGTGCAAAATGTTATCAAAATACAAAAGCAATGCGATAATAATAAGTGACAAATTATGTTTAAACTATTAACATTAACCTATACAGTACAGTTTCTTATCGTTACGGGCTTGCCGAACACAAATAAATAAGTATGTCAATCTTGTTGCTTAGTTGAATATGAGCCTGATTCAATTTATGATAGGTAAGCTTAATTCCAAGTTAAGACCAGATTTTATTCGCGAGAGGGGTAAAGAGTATCACTTCTAGTCCCCATCTATGAGCTTAAGAGATTTCGGTCTGCCAACATAACAAGTCGGTTGGAACATAACAAGTTGTTTCCCCACCATAACTAGCATTGGTTACCTTTTTTTTAAAGCCTGAAGCCTGAAGGGCTGACCTAAAAGTGGACGAGCCAGCAGTAAGTGGTCATCGTCGCCTATGGGCATGAGCAACACCAGAGGAGTCACCAGTGCAACGCCGGTCCTGAAGGAGAATTGTTTATTGAACGAGTGCTTCCGGGTCCGAGTCTCGCGAGCAAGCCATGTATTAGATAATGTTTATTCTAGATGACATAAGAACAGGTGAAACTAAACAAAAGCTTGTAATAATAAACATATAATTATACATATTACATGAGTTTTGCGTGAGTGACACACATTACCCAGTACTGGTAATATTTACGATGGAGCCATTTCCTGCACGTTCAACGGCCTCTGCCGCCGCCGTCCCACGCCCCTTTACGACCTTGTCGATCCTAAAACAACGTGTCAATCAAGCCCCCTTTGCTAACGTATGATATGCCACATTTTTAGTACGTTTTGGCTTCAAGCCATTATAGCACATGAAAGGACGGATTTCATTCACGCACCAAGGCATTCCTATGTAGGGTATTTTGCGTAAAATTTGCACGAATTAGTTGACAAAAAACCATTGCAAATTCAATAAAAATGCGCCCGTGGCTTCGCCCGCGTGGAATTACTTTTTCATTTTCATCCCCTATTTCAGAGTAAAAAATGAAATAAACGCCTTCTCTTGCGATACCTCTTTTTCTACAAAAGAGGCGACTTAACAAATATACCGATCATCTAGCGTTAAACGGCTACCAGTCGTTGCCAATTTACACGTGCAACATGAAGAACCGCAGGTGTGTCTCTGATCTTCAAGGAAACTATTGACATAAAAGAAGAAGCCCCGACCGAGAATAGAATCTGTTCAGCACTTTAAGGCAATAATGAAAATATCGAAATCTTACACGAATCTTACACGAAAGAAACGATCCTTCAATATCGACCGAGAAATGGATAACACAATAATGTTATTGCTAACTAATATGAATAACGTGCATCGACTAGACAGGGACTAATTTGAACTGACAGATGATTAGACGCGCACGTTTGGACGCATTGCGAAAGAATTTACAAACAAGAGCTGGGCTGCATCTTCCAAGAATAAATAAACTGACGTGCTCTTGAACTGAAAACCTCGTTTTGCGAATGCTGCAACTGCCCTGTAATACTTGAAACCGAGTTATACTGGGAGTACCTTTGAGAAATGGATGCACCTTCAAGGTTTCTTTATCAATGACGCATACATACCTTCTATCGACAGTACCTACTTGATAGAGCGTTTCTTACAGTCTGAAGTTCTGAACCTGGGTCTATACCCATTAATTCTATAATTAATCCGACACGGACATGAAATTTAATTTGAGCACCCAGTACTTGGGTGGTACTTGGGCGCATAAGTGGTGATATTCTGGTGGTTAAGAATTTGGTCTTCTACTGGGGGGTCCGGGTTCGAATAGAAGGGAACGCTCTTCTTACTTTCGGTGTTATGCGTGTTTTAAGCATTTATATTTCATTCGCTATGACGATGCAGAAAACAGAAAACATCGTGAGGAAACCTGCATGCGGGTAAGTTCACAAAACTCTTGAATGTGTGAAATCTGCCTATCCGCACTTGGCCAGCATGGTGGACTGCGGCCTCAACTTGCTCATCCTGAGAAACGAGCCGTGCTAGATAAAGCACCATAGATTATGATAATGATGATTGGGCGAAATCAGATATGAGCAGGGATGGCTACGGTTGTTATACAAAATCTATCTCGGAAATCCCTCCAAAGTCACTCTCCTTAATCAGGAGCTGCGAGCTGCTAATTAGGTTCAATTCTGGTTATGTTCTCCTTTCTTTCTGAGTATGTACTATTTTTGGCAGACTTCCTCCATAAAACGCAAAAAATATACACCAAAAGCTCATACACAAGTGTCCAATTTCGTTTCTGTAAGTAGATAAGTACCCGCATTGAAATGCGGTAGTAAATTACGTGCTCCGTGGGTGGTAACTTGTTCCCTTAATAAGATCAAAGGACGTGTTTGCGAACGGATATAAACGACGTATCGTATTTTCCGTTCTTCTTCATTTGGCTTCGATGGACATGGACTAATATTGCGTCACCCACGTAGGGCCACGACAGAGAATTCTTCCGTTCCATTCACTTACGGATATGCGGGCGTCGATAAAAAGATTACACCAATATTGACTCATAACGAAGTATCAAAACACTTTACCTCAGTCCTCACTCTATATTTACTCTAACGCTGGACTGTTTTTTAAAGAGTCCGGGTTCAATTCCCAGCGAGTTGAATTTTGAATAAGGAGTTTTATTTATGTCCTCGATCTAGATTTTTGAGATTTTGTCTTTCTGAGTTGTTCGTAGCATCCAAAACAGGAAATTCTATTAACTGTGGGCTTGAAGACACAGTTGTTGATAATTTGAGCATTTCAAAAAGATATGTTAACATTTTCAAAGTGGAACTAGGGGTGATTTTTAGAAGTACTAGGCTGACATAAATTAAAAGAGCCCAAACACCGGAACACGACATTGTCGGCGCCAACGTGGGGCGGTGTCAAACAAAGCCCTTCGCTCGCGTCCTGTCAACAGTTCTCTCACGAGAAAAGCAAATATTTTGTCCCGTAGCAGTGCGTAGCGCTTCTAATTACCAATTTAAGCGTTGTTCCTATATGTTATGTACTACGGGTGTTTGGTTTATATAATTATGTATTAGATCGGTATGTATTCGTATCTTTTTGTATCCGGGATTAACGTAGTAGGTAATAAATTTAATAATCCTAATCCATACGTCTTTTAAATATTTTATCTACGTTTACGTATAAAGGATCATTTAATATAGCTAGGTAGTAAATAGTTGGATTTCTAAATAGTTGGACTAGATATTGGACGATATAAAAACCAATCGGGTTTTATTGAAAGTAGCAAAATATATCAATAATTTCTTTTCGTAGAGTCGTTATTTTCTACGTAGAGCTTAGATCTACCACAGGCAAGTGAGTCTTATGGAAACTTATGAGTTAGACTTATACCTATACTGATCTTAACAAACGGATCCTATATAGGTAAGCTTTCCGGTCTGATCCTTGGTAATTTGACCATTCCGGTCTGATCCTATTCCTGTTTTTGATCGGTAAGCACAGTAAAACAAAAAAACGGTTGATAAAACAAAAATATGTAGTTTTTATTCGTATAATGAATCATCACATACCTATATGTTACCCTAGGTCATTTGAAATCTTTTATTCATAGTCATGTTAATATTAAATTTAGTCCTTGGATTTGGATTTGGACAAACCAAAACTATAAAAAAAAAACAATTTGTAAGAGACTAAAAGATAATGTTACGTGTCAGGAGTAATGGGTTCGAGAAAATGCCAAAATGTACCACAAAGACTTTATTGAACTCGTAGAAACACAATTACACACTGTACACAGTACACACCACAACACTATGCACGTAGGTACTCGTAAACACACTCGACGAACACTGTATCGCTCGTAGAAATCACTTAACTTCTCACTGGTATCGCTCGTAGGTATCGCTGGTATCTTCCTGGTTCCGCTTCCGAAACTAGAATGTCTGCGGTTGGCCGATCGCTCCTTTTTATAGCCCTCACGCACCATTCACGCCAATCCAGAACTTTCTCGCTAATTCCGCGGGCCCACTCCGAACAAGATTCGAGAACGTTCCTTGCAACCGACTTTCGCCCGTATGACTATTGCCGTAATGGTCGAAGTGTTGTGCGCGTGCGTACTTTCGAGACGCGGCCGTCCATTGTTCTTTTGTTTCGCCTGGCATGTTTATGGCCCCTATTGTTTATTGTTTAGCGAGGTACGCCAGGGCTGTCACATTGCCCCCCTCTTAGTCATGCTCGTCCCGAGCATTATTCGATCCATGAAATTCTGCCAATCTGTCCACGTGCACGATCTTCGGCTTTCTTCTGTCCCCCTGTCTGATCCGGTAGGTCACGTCATTAATCCTCGTGACAACTGTGTAGGGGCCTTCCCATCGTGCTTGTAGCTTCGGAGACTTCCCTTTCTTCCGCAGTGGATTGTGCAACCATACAGAATCTCCCTCCTTGAAACCATGTTTCCGAGCATCGCGATCGTAGCGGGTTTTCATCTTTTCGCTGGTCTTCAAACATTGCTCTCTTACAAGATCATGTGTCTCGTCCAATTGTTTCCGTAAGTCCGCGATGTATTCAACGGTTGGTTTCGGGGAATCTGGCGGTGTTCCGGTAAGCAAATCCAACGGCAGACGCATTTCTCTTCCGAAGTTAACTTTAGCCGGTGTAAATCCCGTAGACTCGTGTATGGCAGACCGATATGACATCAGGAACAGAGGAATGTACCGATCCCAGTCTCGCTGATGTTCCTCGACGACCTTGGCCAAGTGATTTTCCAACGTTTGGTTGAATCTCTCCACCATGCCGTCAGATTGAGGATGCGCCGGTGTGGTACGTGTCTTATTTATTCCCAAAAGTTCACACATCTCCTGGAATAACGTCGACTCGAAGTTCCTGCCTTGGTCGCTGTGTAACTCCAATGGTACACCAAAGCGGCATACTACCTCCTGGACAAGTTTCTTGGCCACGGTCTTCGCCTCTTGGTTCGGAGTTGCAAACGCTTCCGGCCATTTACTGAAGTAGCCTTGAACCACTATGATGAATCTATTCCCGTCTTCCGTCTGAGGGAATGGCCCAGCAACGTCTATGGCGATTCTCTCCCAAGGGGCTCCGACGTTGTACAGCTGTAGTTTCCCTTTGGATCTAGTGCGGGGCCCTTTCACTGAAGCGCACACTGTACACTTTCTGCACCAATCTTCAACGTCCTCTCGACACCGCACCCAATAAAAGCGTTCTCGTATCTTTACGAGGGTCTTCTTGATGCCGAGGTGCCCGCCGGAAGAGCCATCGTGTACGAGTTTCAGCAAATCAGCCACTTTACTCCTGGGGATAACCATTTGCAGGGTTCTCTCCTTTCCGTTGAGTGATTCCCAGCTCCGGTAAAGCACGCCATTCTCTAATACAAGGCTGTCCCACTGAGCCTTCACTCCACAGGGGCCTCTGTCCTTTGGCTTTCCATTGCTTCGCGCTGGCTCCGCTGCATGGCTTCCATCGCTGCTAATAGGGCGGCCATATCAAACGCACTCGGTGTCGGCGCTGATGCAGGTGATGTAGTTGAAGGTCCGGTGGTGGCCTCCGTTTCCGTGCGGTTACGCCCGGGTGACTCCATCCGCGCGGCATCCAATGCTGTCTGCCGTCGCGTACGAATCCCGTCTTCACTTTGCGGTACTACAGGCATTCCGCTTCTGTCACCAATTGTTACGTGTCAGGAGTAATGGGTTCGAGAAAATGCCAAAATGTACCACAAAGACTTTATTGAACTCGTAGAAACACAATTACACACTGTACACAGTACACACCACAACACTATGCACGTAGGTACTCGTAAACACACTCGACGAACACTGTATCGCTCGTAGAAATCACTTAACTGCCCCTATTGTTTATTGTTTAGCGAGGTACGCCAGGGCTGTCACAATAAAGACGTAAGACAAAAATAAAATTTTAAATAGAATTAAAGTTATCATAGTAATCACAATCACACTGATTTATGTTTGCTCCTTGCATTTGGAAAAACCTTTATTATAAAAAAACAATCTATACATAAATAATAAAACTATGAATGATGGTTGTTTGTGCACGCTAATCTCAGAAACGGCTGAAAGAATTCTCATGGGACTTTCACTGATGGGAGATAGGAGGTTGTGGAGCAACATAAAGGCTACTTTTTATCCCGGAGTTCCCGGGATCGGGATTCACGCGGGAAAAACTCCTCTGTGTACGAATGAAGTCGCGGGCAACAGCTGGTTTGTAAATAAGTTATCGAAGATAATTATTCAAATAACAAAATTAAAACTAAAATTACAATGTCAAATTATGACAGTAAAAACAATCATACTGATTTATGCTTGGTTCTTAGATTATTAAATAATAAAAACAATTTTTAGATATTTAACCACAGATAAACCATACCTACTTATTATAAAAATGAAACTTAAATACAATATTCAATTATGACACTAATTACCTACAATTAATATACTGATTTATGTTTGGTCCTTAAATTAATAAACAGTAGAAACAATTTTTAGATTATTAACCTTTTTTTCAGTAAATTTTTTAAAAGATTATTATTTCATTTAGTTAACAAATATTAAATCTTAAAATGTTCTTTATAAATAGTAACTAACGAACTTACGATTAATTTATATTTTGCGAACGTAAGTAATAGAACCTGTATACATATTTTTTGCTGACTGTAACTATGACTAAAATGTACTTATAGTCATAGGAGCAGACCGGAATAAAAAAATATTAAAAATATAGTGATCCTATTTTGGGATCTCATTTTTAGGATCAGACCGGAATAACTCAAACTTTTATATAATTACTAGCGAACCGCCCTCGCTTCGCTTCGGGACCCGTAAGTATCAACCGCGCAGGTCCCGCTCCCGTAGGAATTTCGGGAAGATAATAAACTATCACCAAAATTAATTCAGGTTAAATTAAATTAAACTTAGAAATAAAGCTTACGACAAAACAATAGCAAAGTAGAAGTAGCAAAGGATCACAGCAAGATTAATTCAGATTAAACTTGGAAACGCGGCAAGTTTGGTATGGCAGTGGGTTCGACCAAATTTGATTACCATAAAAACGGTTCTAGTGTGTTAATCTTAAAAGATAGACATATACTGTCGTGGACATTTTTTTAGATCATTTCAAGAGGAATAATTCTTTCATACATATATTTTTGGTATCTTGAATCGTTTTCGCAACGCATGCAACGAAAGCACTCGAGAATGAATAATTTTCCCCGTTTTTTCCACATTTTCCATTATTTCTTCGCTCCTAATTGTTGCAGCGTGATGTTATATAGCCTAAAGCCTTCCTCGATAAAAGGTCTATTCAACACAAAAAAAAATTTCAATTCGAACCAGTAGTTCCTGAGATTAGCGCGTTCAACCAAACAAACAAACAAACTCTTCAGCTTTATAATATTAGTATAGATTTATATTAAGACGTAACTTTTGGTATATAAAATCAAAATAGAATCAGCGTAATACGGAAAGAATCTCTGTTTTCTGGTCTTCAATTCGCCGACAAAGGAACTGCGTAGAGGCCGAGGCGTCGGTTACTGGTCTTTTATAAAACGTTACCAATGAGTTATAGTGGCAGTAATCTGTCAGTCACGCCGGGTCAACACCGATGTGTACCTACTTAGAATAAGCAAACCAATGGTATGTGCGCAATAACTTGAAACGGCATCTCTGGCTACTGACACACCAGTATATTTTTATAAAGCAAGTTGTGCTTTATAACTTACTCATAAAAAAACGCTAAATACCTTTAAACTTAAGAACATTCATTAAATAGTATAACATTTTACAAAAAAGTTGTTTTTGCTATTGCGAAAAGTGTTTGGAATATGTTTGTAAGAAATCAGTGACTCTACAGTTAATAATTCTACAATGTTGATTTATTAGCTACGATTGCTCAACATATAAATTTATAACACAACTCAATTTTTCGAATGATGAGTTTGGGACTTGGGATTTGCGTGTTTGCAGTTTTGCAGCTTGCGAGTTTGCGACTTGCGACTTTGCGAATTTACGACTTGCGTATTTGCGACTCGCAACCCACCTCTCGTAAAGTGCTGCGTCAACGTTGTTGCCCTAATCAATTACGAATCGTTATCTTGACATTTAGGTATTGTATACAGTGCGCCCAACTTAACTCTGAAATGGCAAAAATTGGAACTAATGAAAAGTCATTCATAAGTACGTTGTGGTCATTCACCTGTCAGATACTAGTGTGCAATGATTGGTCAAATGAATGTCAAATGCGTCCGACAGCGCCTCTTTCGTTTCAATCTTAAGTTGGGTTTACTATAACTATTTGCTTGGAGATATATTTTTTATCAAGTAAAAATACATTGTGAAACACACCAAAGATAAGGAAACTTCTATTGTGTAAAGTATTTATAGAATTTTTCTGTGTATGTAACATTGATTTCATAATTTATACAACCATTATAATATATTCTATCGAATTTGATCTACATACAATGTAATAAAGAGCTATTTACGAAAAACGCAATTTGAATTTGTTGGGATGTACCTACATACTGATATTTCTGGATGTTTTGTTTTAGTTATAAAAATCTTAAATAGCGAAGGCATGCAGATAATTTTGCAGAACTTCTATTAATAAATTGCCTTTATCGTCGTCTAGGTACGTAAAATGTCAACTTTTGCTCTTTTGACGAATGAGTGCTTCACATATTTTTACCCGACTGCGTCTGAAGGAGGGTTATGTTTTTCGAGTGTGTGTGTTTGTTTGTATCATACAAACATACATACACACACTCTATGGATACTCTACAATAAATTGACAATAAATGGACATACATACAAATTGTATGTATGTCCATTTATTTGTCGGGCCCCACTGGGCCCCACAGCCACAGCCCAAACGGTTGAACGGATTTCGACATATGAGGTATCGTTGAATTCGTCACAGCTGTGTTAGTATCATAGGCTATATGAATTTTCAAAATGGCGCCCGTAAGTGGAAGAAAAAGAGGGGATAATCTTGAGTTTTTTCTTATCTTAGCAATATGGGTATCAAATGAAAGATCGTGAAAAGACCTTTTCAAAAATATAATATATATCATATAATATTTAGGCACACGTTTTAACACAAATTGTCAAAAACCATCCCAAAAAGTAGAATTTTTCGGCGAAAACACTAAAAAGTCTGAAATAAAATTATATTATTATAAAAACAAAAAACCAGACTGCTTACAAAAGAACTCAAAAGAAAAGAACAAGTGTCACAATATCAACATAAAATACTTCATGGTGCTGCAGGCGGGGACAAACAATACCTACTGTTACCTACGGGTAAAAAAAGATTTATGACAAGTACCTACCTACGTTTGTCACCGCATGCGGCAGCATGAAGTATTTTATGTTGATATTGTGACACTTGTTTCTTTTCTTTTGCAAGCAGTCGGGTTTTTTGTTTTTATAATAATATTTTTATATTCATTTGTATTGTACCTATACCTAATCTCAACCTAAGACTATGTTTGAGTTTGAGGGGTCGCAATGATGATGATGATAGTCTATTGCAGAAAACACAAACCACCAGGCCACCAGCTTAGAAATTTACAACACGATATTGACGTGGCTGTAAAAAAATCTGTAACATAAATGTTTACCTCAACCCGGAATCAAACCCCGCCCTTTATGGCAAGCAGAGTAAGCAGTTACACAAGTACAATATTATCAAAAGAAAAGAAGGAAAAGTCGATTCTATTTTAAAATGAACACTAATCAATTAAGGATCCGTTATCTGCCATTGAGTTACTATGTAAACTAGAGAAGCTAAAACAAAAGTCATGTTCCTTTTCTCGGTTTAAAGCTATCCGTCGCTGCAGCGCTACAAAAAAACATTCTGTCTAATCTATCATTTTAAACCGCAGCGCTTAATACGCTTAATAAGATACATAATAGTCCTACAAGCATCTTTTGGCGCGTGGGTGACAAAGACAGTGCCTTACAGTTTACCTTACCTGTATGATGCTGTCTCTGTCACGCACGCGCCAAAAGATGCTTGTAGGACTGTAGGTCGTTTCATTCATTACTCGGTCACTATGACGACGGAATATAGATTATGACATTTATGGCACAGAACGGTCAGTGTGGGGTTTTTACATGTTTTTTACCTATCTGGTTCATCAGGTTGAATGAAACAAAAAATTTAAATTAAGTATTATTGTGAATATTTTATCCCCCAAAACTCAGTTCTACTGTAAAGTGTACACGTTCTACATTTTATTAAGTAAAAACATCAATAAATTTCTTTATTTTACAAAAAGTCTAAACAAGTAACTAATTAAAATTTGGGGTGTCTGTTTGTAACATTGAAATAACCACTTTTTACTAAATGCATGGATAAACATTAGTATAGACCGTCTATTCGTATACAAAAAAAAAACATTTTTTGCAATAGCAATAATTATTTAGGACCCGTCAAACTAATTTTGGAGATACACAATAATGACCAATAATAATAATAACGAATTGAAAAAGGACTCACTTACAAGAGAGGATACAAGAATTAATTAAAACAAAATTTATTTTTATAAATTTTTAATAAATAAACAAAAACAAATGTTTTAATTATAAAAAAAACAAGAAAAATGCTGACGCTGCTTTAATTTTTATATTTGTAGCACCTTATAATTAATAATTATATAAAGCATGACGCAATATAGATTATAATTATGCTAGGAAGACGGAACCGCGGACAAAGTATAGTCTTTTATATAGTCTGTCAGCGTGTAAAACTGATAATATTGTGTTTAATGTGATGTCAACAAATTGTACCTACTATCACTACTGGACGTTGTTAGTCTATGAGAAGGACACAATATGGCAGACGTTAAATAATTTTTCGTATTTATTTGAAAATAGTGAAATATGGTTACTAGTCGATGAAAAGTTACTCCTGTGCATTTATTTGAGTTCCTGGAGTTATTGCGGCAATTACGTAATACACAATTGGGCATTGTTCACGCTAGTTTTAAAGATTCACTGACAGGTCTCAGACGTTTTACGCGCATGCGAGCCAGCAAGCGAATGAGAGAGTTGAGGTGCATTCACCGCAACTGACTGGCGAATAAAATTTCTTTGCGGTGTCTTCTCTAGTACTAAAGATTAATTAAATCTATATATAAAACAAGGTCTTCCGATAAACGTGCATACTTTTAGGTGTAAATATAAACAAACATAAAATGAACTACTACTCTAGTAAAGTAATAAGTAAAATAGGTAAGTAGGTAATATCTATCCAAATTTCTTGACATATAAATAACGCTACACACTCATACTAGTCGATTTCCTGTGTCGACAAAACAAAGAACAAGACAAGACAAAAGACAATACACGGATCGAGACCAAGAATTAAAAAAAAATTAAGTTACAACATTCATTCCTCCTCGTGGGAATCGAACCCAAGACCTTTCGAAGAGTGAATGAATGAATGAATGAATGAATGAATGATTATTTATTCGCATTAATTGTGATCCAGCATCGTAACGTAACTATTGCACCACACGGTTTTAACTATACTCGGATTTTTAATTAGATTCCAGATTTGACATAAGCTAATGTCACTTTTCAAAATTATGTTGCCAGCTTTTCAATAATAGTGATTACTCACACGATTACGAACGATGTTTTGATTATTCGATTTTTCTTTACTCGATATGTCTATTATAATGTGTTTTAATAAAATATAATAAAATATAACCATAATACACCAATTTGCTTTATTTCTCATGTTCCCTCATGATCACATTTTTTTATTAATTTCACACACAATTATTAAAGAAAACTCTCATATCCTCAATTAATCGTCATAACTAAATTATGCGTTCAGAAATATTTAATTTCGTGATATACTTAGTTTCTGTTAAAGTAGTAGTTGTTTAGATGCTACTATATATAAACGAGAGGAATCGAGTCGGAAATATTCCATTTCCGTATCGAATAATTTCGGCAACGTCACTATTTAGTAGTTGTCATAACGTTGCAACACTGAAATTGTCAAATCTGGAATCTAATTAAAAATCCGAGGATAATTCTTTTTACACGACAGATAATTTATTTATTATTTTAATGAGTTTTATAATAATTTTATTATTGGAAAGATTAGATTATAAATGCAAACATCGGTATGCAATGTTGTTGGAAAATATAACGCAGATCGAGCAAACTATGCAACAACGTTATCATGGCGATGTCATGCTGTTTATTACAATCGGTAATCAGGAATCAGTGTTTGTTTACTTGTTGCTTGTATTTACTATGTGAGTAATTGCAACATTTATTACGAACAAGTAATAACTACATAATAATTATGTATGTAGCGATGCATGAGTACGGCGTTACTAACGCAAGGAATCAAAATAAAAGTCTGATGAAAAGTTTCTCTATTTTTCCAGGAAAAGATATATCGAAGGTTTGACAAAATACTTTTTAGCGAATTGTCAATTCAATATACCTACTTTAAATATCACACTTAATATAATTGGGCTCAAGCTTTGTTTAAATTGGCTTAGGTACTAGGTACATTACATCCGTGATCCTTCTTTGCAATGTTAACCTGTCTAAAAATGTTTATAATATTTAGTGAACTTGGCACCAAACGACTGAAAACGGCTGATATCTGCAACGAAAGAAACATCTTCAAGATAAGCGTCTCCAACAGAGATATGGAGCTATATTCTTTCCACAACGCCAATACACTTAGGCACATATCGAAGTTTTACGTGCTTCATCATTCATTTTGGTAAAATACACTTCGATAACATAAAAAACTTACAAAATTATCTAAAAACACGTAAATATTTTATTAAACATAAGTTTGAAACTTTATAGAAGATGCTATCAATAATGGGTTTTTCCCGTTGGCTCCCATTCCCGTTCTCACCCGTCCCACTAGACCCCGAATTCCGATTTTACAGATAACGTCAAATAAAAGTAAACATTGCTTAAAAGTACAGTTATCATCAATAATACCCGGTCTCTAGACACCGGCTGGTTGAAACCATCACAATACAGTTCTATAAAAATCTCTTCGAAATAGATCAGTAAAGACGCTTGGATCAGAATTGATCGTAATTGCAAAGATCAATTAGACGTTTGTATCCAAACCGCTCGTTAACAGACTAAACAACTATTCGTCTTCTCTAACAAAGTTGTTTACATTTAGCCTCGTAATGTGAAATGTGCTCAGTTAAAATAATTTGTAATTTAATTAATTGAAATTATCTAAAAGTGAGCGATACAAAGCCGAGTGGGTTGAACGTTGGCACGAACGTTTTTGAACCGGACGGAATTCCCGGGTTCAAACCCCAGCAGTGTCCAGCAGGCACCTCTCATCTATCTCATCGAGACTGGATTGGATTGGATCTCTCTTACGACACCCTGGTCTCATTAGGGTCAATATTCTAAGTCGGCAAATACGATAAGAAATAGTTATATAATGACCAATTTAGCTGACGTCTGATTATAATAGGCAATTGCACTGAATAGACATTGGTACACCTAGAATAATACATTAGTCAGCCACGGGTGACGGAGCACACTTACCCTCAAATCTGTTCTTCGGCGTTGTTTTCCATAGTAACTAAATTAAAAAAAAACCTACTAAGAAAATCCTCTTATGAGCTGCTGATCATCGCACGCAGATCTTTATAAATAAATAATAGGTCAGAATCATTCCCATCGTCAGCTTTCAAACAAAAAATCGCATAGCTATTTTGGTCCATCGGTTTGAGAGCTACGATCTTATACTATAGACAAACAGACACACACTTTTAACTTATAACACTCCTTACAGTCCTTGCTTTTGCCTCGAGGGTCAAAAAAAAGAATTAAAATCATTGTACGATCGTATACCTAGGGTAATTATTACGTACACTAATGTTATTATCGAATGTTAATTTGTTATAACCCAATTTCCATGAGTAGACACACACTTGTTTACGTAAAATTTTATTTAAAATGCGTACATATTCTGAATTGCCGTGTATAATACACATACTTACTTAAAAACACTTAGTTATAAATAATAGGAGCTATTTATTTTTTGATGTTTAATTTATGCTACAATTTGCTGTACACCAGGCCAGGTTTAGTTAGAGAATGCATAAAATTCATTGTCTGATTCATTAACTAGATCAAACAAAGCAATAAATATTAGAACTCGATATTTTTGTAAATTATTTTTTTCTTGTAACAGACTTGAAGTAAGTAAGTAGAACATTTTAAGAGTAGCACAAGTTTTGTCCATTAAAACAGGAGTAAGTATATAAAAACGGGAAACACTGTTTTTTTGACGAGCTTAGAGAGAACCGAAAACTGATATCAGTGAGGCACCAGTGGCTGACTCTTGAAAAAAATACAGACTGTGATTTGAACGATGGACCTCGGGCCCGGGTTCAACCCCTGCACGAACCTCTAAGTTTAAAATTATGTGCGTGTTAACATTTAATCAAGTAACGCATGTTTCGGTGGCGGATGGTAGGAATCTTGAGAAAGCTTGCTGTGTGAAGTCCGCCTATCCGCACTTGCCCAGCATGGTGGACTGTGGCCTGCCTGAACCCTCGCTTTATGAGAGGCAATCCGTGTCCAATAGTGGGATAATAATGACTAACGATAATAATGAACTTACCCATGATTTGAAGGTACGCGGCCACAACACAAAATTTCCATATCTTTTTCATGTCTATTTCACGCACAATACAAGTTATTGACCAGCAAAATTTTTGTGACTTAAGTATATTTATTTCAGGTAAGTACAGTTTTCAATCACAGACATTTTACAGTTTAACACTACATTCATGGTTAAAGTTTGCAAACCATTTTACACTACACTTTTCACTAAACATAATATAACCATAACCTTATAATCACATTTTTAAATTTTATCTTAAACCCGTATGTTACTTTAAAAGTATCAATTAAAAAAGTTTCTTAATAAACACTTTTTATTTTTAACTTGCGACTCATTTCATTATCTCTTAAGCCCAAACATTTTTATTTTATCATTTAATGGATCACAATGGATTCTGTCTCGAAATAATCGCGAAGTAGTTCTCACAGAATTGCGACACGCGTGTATTCACTTCAAAGTGTCCCGCAATACTGAAGTTTGGAAAATCGGAAATCCTTCAGGTAGGTATTCCTAAATTGTAATCGCAAAAGTATAGCTTTGTTTTGCGATAAAAGCTATAGACATTCATTGAACTTCTCCTCGTATATCGTATACCTTAATTACTTTAGTTTTTAAGCGATGTTACAGAAACAGAAAAAATATTCGGACGTTGAATACTTACCTACTAAAATGATGAGTGCTCTGTTCTGAAAACGAAAGTGATAAAGAGTAAAGATAAAACACTTTATGGGCTATTATTCCTTGAATCAACTTTTATTTTAAGTACACTTTACAACGTTATAATAAGGATGTATATATAACAGGGTTAAGCCTTATTTAAAAATCTAAGTTTTCCAAATTTAACTTAGAATAATACCTCGCAAATTCGCTTGTAGGTAGGTACATAACATTATTTAAAAAGAGTTTCATAATTATGTTCGGAACGAATATCGCGGTTGGCTTTTTACAACACATAATATATATCGTTGTTTAAATGTAGGTACATAATTAGGAATTATTTTTGCTTTTGGCACAGTCACACAGATTTCTAACTATAGCGGACCAACAATTTTATGATGTGAAAAGACACCTAATTAAAACGCGACATAGCGAGACAGAAAAGAATATTTGCTCCATGGAAAAGACACATTCGGTTGAAATAACATAAAACCCACTACAGCTACATTACATTTACCTTTACTGTCTCCTAACACGAAACCGAAACATGTTGAAAACGATAGTTAGTGTTTATGGCTGATTTTATCAGGAACTGATTAAGTAGGGACAAATAAAGAATATTGATAATTGCTTTTTACAAGAAAACCGACTTCAACATCGAGAAGCAGAGGTAATTCAAAAACTACTTGCCAGACGACGCTCGATTCGACAAGCCCAAACACAAGGTAACTGCTGTAAACCTTTGAGGAGTTCCCTCGACTGTCTTTCGGCTTCATCAGATAGACTCCAGGACCTTATATAAATTGTAGTGCTTTAATATACACATATTAATTGTTTGTAATAAGCAATTAGGTATAATTTATCTACTTCCTACTCAAATCAATATCTTAATCATAGCACATTATTAGCTCTTTAATTCAATAATTTATAGTTAGCAATTTTAAAACCTCGTATGTATAATATTCTTTGGTCGTAAATACAAATTGGTGTACACGTGCGTTTGTAACAATAATATCAATAAAGAATGATACTTTAATGCCGTAATGTAATTAAACAGGTAATTAATGTTACGAGATTTACATTTAGGTATACTGACATAATACTGTACATAACTACTATGATGTCATTTTATATTATTATTACGGCCAGTACTTAGTGAAAGATTTTATGTTTGCTCATAAACATATTTGATGTAGCTGTATAACTGATCTAAGTACTATTAATGAATATAATATTAAATAAATAAATCTAAATAACGCTACAACTGTGTGACCATGCAATGGTCAACACAAGACAAGAACACACCCAGACCGAGAATAGAAATTGAAACTTATCATTATAATTTCTGCATCATGTGTTGTCCATGGCACCCATGAGCCCATGAGACAAGGAAAATTTTGAGGCTATTTGAGGTTTAAACGTTATTTATTAATTATTATTTACTAATGTCCACTGGCGACGGTGACCAGTCACCATCAGGTTCCTTGCTAATTTCTCGGCGTCCACATTCAAAAGTGAAAACGTGCTTTGTCACATATTTTTTTAATAATAGGAGTTAGAAGTTAGAACCAGTATATCAACATCGTTGTGTCGGGAACTACGGCAATAACTTTAAAATAGAAATGCAAATCAAGTTCACACTGTCCATATATTAAGTATTGTCCATTCGATTACAAAAACCGGTCAGAAGTCCAGTGGAAAAGTTAGAAACACTCCTTAAAATCAAACGAGGTCGAATTAAAAATATCGTACTGCATTTCTCCAAATTTAAAAAAAAACCCGAAGAAAAAACAGACAAAAATACTAGAGATTATTTTTTGTTCTATTGTATTAATAAGACCCCTTCTAATAGTTTTCTCATATTATATCTTCATATTTATGTTCAAAATCCGATCTGTTACATATTTATATTATTTATTAAGTATATCTATAATTCTATACCAGATAGAGATGAAATTTTTAGATCAACTAGGCTATTCTGTGAGGGATATCTTTGACATCTCGATAGCTGAATCCACGCTGAGATTTTGATTTTGAAGTACGCGTTCGCGTTCTGTTAAAATTAAAACCCACAGCAGCGCCAATCAAGCTCGCAATCGAAGTGACAGACCTCACCTGAGTCACCCGGAGTGAGCTTCGATCATTCGATATCGAATTTGTTTCTTACAGAATAGCCTTGCAGATGATCAATTAGATACAACTGTTAGAAAGTAATGTTTTGTGAGGTGATGTCAAGTAAAACAGTAGAAAATATACATTTCCGTGTTGTATTAAACTTACCTAATATTTACGAAGCTGAATGATATCCAACAATCAATCAAATCAGCTAATGTGTTGACATATTTTGAGCCATGACCGAGTTGTTGCCCGTAAAACTCCGTTCGCGAAGTGGGCCCCGCGGGCTTCATGCTTACAACAACAATGGTAAAAATAAAACATGTTATGAATACCTACATTATCATATAGAAAGTAAGAGGCAGTCTTGTAACTAAATTAAGCTCTTCTTCCAAATAACCTAAGATTTACACTTTTGGAATCAGGGTAGGGCGCAGATGGCGCAAATGCATGGGCGTGTACTAGTAGGGACAGGGAGTAGCTGACAGTGGTGGTCGGTTTACTCGCTTCTTGTAGATACCTGTCACGTCTTCAAAATAGGTAAGAGTCTCTCCATCTGGTCGCTCCTCCTCGGATCAAGATTTCAGGACCTTTGATGAATTTCGAGACGTTATTACTTCATCTCTCAGATACTTGAAGGATAAGAATCTAAGGATTAATCAAGGAACATACCTATTAAAGGTAGGAAATTCGACTTCAAAAAAGGAGGAGATTCTCAATTCCACTGTAGTTTTTGTAAAAAGTTAGTAACTTGCCTATCTATTCTGTTTATCTAAACTATGAATGTGGGCACTCGCAAAATCGCTGTTATTTCATTCTGTGCCATAAACTAAGATAACTTTATGCAAATCTGATAAGTGTCGGATTAGTAGCTATCGATATAATGAAAAATGTTTGTCGAATTCCTTTGTTGTAGACCTACCTGTACATACCGCTTTATGGTTATAATAATTGTGGTATTTACAATTATTTACGACTGGATTATTTAGATAAACTAATAATACCTACTGCGTCGTTAGCTGCTCACAGATTAACTTTGAAGGATTACACCACGCGACAATAATGTTGACGTTACACGGTGTTGTTTCATTACTAAATTGATATCTTCACGTCCCTTATGGCGTAGGTTATCATCTGGGCTGCCATGTGTACCCTGGGTTCAATTCTCAGAGCCGAAAATTTGAATCATAAGCTTATGTTTCTGGGAGTAACTACTATATAGTCAGCGTGTGTGTGTGCTTGTGTCTATGTGTTGTCCGGGGCGCCCACAATTTTTTGCTTTGGTATAATTATAATGTCCTTTCAACTTACATTGAAAGACACTAACCTCCATTCCCTTTAGCTCTCTGCATTACAATTGCCGACATACTTAAATCATCATGCATCGATACGAGCAACGACAATACCAATTGTATTTTTCCAGTTTTGACGTATTTGTAAACTACGAAACTAATTGCTTTACTCCACGCCTGTACACGACGTAGATTAATTGCTTCTAATGACGCAATCAGGAGCAAACACGACGGCTCTATACATTTTTAGTGATATAAGTAGACTCGTGTCAATTACATTGAAGCCTCACGAGATTTATTTGGTGAGAAACTGTAGGTACCTATTTTAAAGTTAGATTTTTGGTTGTTACTCACTGCTGTCTCGCCGTGACTATGATAATATGATCCATAGATACAATTCTGTCGAAATCAAGAATGGTAGGCATTCTTGATTACCGATACTTTACTCGCATTTAAATACTTGAAAGTATCTACAGAACAATTATAGTAAGGAGTCGTGTCGGAGAGGAAGACTACGCCGGAGGCACCACCGATTAATGACCCACTACTGAGCACGGGTCTCTCCTCATCATTGAGGAGGCCTATAGCATACTCCTTTAGTTTTTCCTCATTATTGAGGAATCCTAGAAGTCCTAGAACAACCACGTTGCACCGGATTGACAGAGGGAGATAAGAAGAATTGCATCTCTATCTTAACTTTCCTACATAAATTAAATAAGCAGTATCAACAGTTCAATAACTAACTAAATAGCTAAGTTATAAGTACACTCGACTTTATAAAGTAAATATAAAATTTTAGTCACCTTGACCATTAGTCAGTGGTGCTGCGGATCAGTACACCTACACTTCACGCAGCCCACTTCAGATAAACACAGTCGCCTGTGTGCTTTCGAATACTTCCTGGTACAAGAGAAAAAATAATAATAAAATAAACAATTAGGTAGAGGAAGATCTCCATCCAGTGATCTCTCTGAAGTTTTTTTTATAGCCTGAAGGACTGACGTACAAGCAGACGAGCCACCTGATAGTAAGTAGTCATCGTCCCCTATGGACACGAGCAACACCAGGGGAGTCACCAGTGCAACGCCGGCCCTGAAGAAGAGCTCTTTTTACACCTTTCATGAAGAACCCCATGTCATTGCGCTCCGGGAATACCTCGAGAGGAAGCCCAGTCCACAACCAGCAAGTTCGCTACAAAAACTATCGTGAAAATCGAACCGTAGTCATTCGCTACGAATTCAAGCGATATGGATGAAACTTCAATCTTCGGCGAGTGGTGCGATGATGGAAGGGTGACGTTGGCACCAAATCGAGCAATACCTCGGAGCCGTTGTAAAGTCTGGAAGGGTGGTGCTACAGGCTCATTTGTTAACTTAATTCCATAAAAAAGTTCTCGTCAAATATTAGTACTAGATAGGCGCGCCTGCCTCGTGTCGTGAAACCGAACCCACCGCAAAGTGACAGTCTAAAAGCGTAGTCACGTCTCACGTTAGATGTGTTAAATGTGTTATTTGCAGTCCTTCAGCCGCGACGGCGCGGGCGGTATAACGTAAACATATAGGTACTTAAACGCCATTTGTTAAAGCGAATTTTTTTCTTTCTTCGTATTTACACTTCTGATTTAGGTTTTAGGTCTTTTTAGGGTACCGTTACAAAAGCCTCCGCTCCGCTGCCTCTCTCAGCGCTCTACACTTGATATTTTTACAGAATGCATGTTACTTTTTTCACTACTACAACACACAGAAAAATGTAAAAACCATAAATCCCTCAGCGAGTCGCCATACAAATAGTTAACCTTTAAAAGTAGGCTGTTTTTACTATTAAAAAAATATCTTACTTTAGATCAAATAAGTAGCACGAAAGTATGGAACTCTACTTTTGCGACCCCGACTCGCTCTTGACCGGTTTTTTGTGCGTTGAATGAGCTAAAATCGGAATTGTTAATTCCGTTTGTAGGTAGCACAGGAACGTTTACCTATATCGTTCAGTACCACGGGCCACGGAGTTATTTTCACTGTATCTTTCAATATTGCTCCATCCTGTTTATTACATTATGCATTAATAATAAAAATAGAATCAAAATAAATTTCGTAACTAGCAATGTTAGTATTACAAATATGTCTAAATTGAATTTTATTGCGAATGCACTAGAGTTTACTTTCAAATGCATTGTTTGGCGATCGTCAGAACGCTTTTTACCATCTTACGCACTTGACTCTATTTTTATTACTAAGTAGATGTTATAAAAATTAAGTATCTACTACTTTTATCCTTGTCGTTGAATATAAATATAACTGTTGTTAATACTTACTTATTAGACTCCCCACCATGAAGCAAACTGCCCACCATGGAAATTTTACCATAATTTTTAGGTCAATAATTGCGTGGTAAGGTGTATGTTTTGCCAGATAAACTATTAATAGATACCCTTTGCACCCTTGTTTCCGAGATAGCGGATGCAGGACAAGGGTTGCGACGACCTCATTTTGGATTTAACTTTAAACTAACCCCCTCTTGACTCTGTAAAACACAACCCCAAAGATAAATTTTCGATGGACCTTATTAACATAGTGACAATTAAATTTGCCATTGTCGTAAACCTTGGAACGACTAGAGACGCTCAGACTAGACAATAGTAATTCCAATGAGATAATATTTAATTGATAGATGATGGTTATAAATCCACTCGTAATTATCGCATTAATCGATGCCAATGACGTGCGTAAATTGTACAGTCAACATCGAAAGTATTTTGGTAACAAGGAGCGAGTTGGACCGAATGTCCCTTTGAACGCAATATTCTATTGACTAATTTTGGTGCTAAATGACTCGCTGACGGCCAGGACGGATCGGATGTGTGGAGGCAGATGGTTCGTCCACATAAGTCGGAGGGTTGACTCAGGGACTTTCTCTCGTGCTAAGAGCTCTTCATGCGCCGTAGTAATTGCGTCGGCTTCTGGTCTCCGAGTTCGACTTCCGAGAGTAGCTTCTGCAGCTGACGGTCATCGGAATCTTCATAGACAGAGATGAGGCGGGTCTTCATGTCGTAGTACTTCTCAGGACCTACTACTTGTCACCCTCACGTCAGCCACGCGCCAAAAGATCCTTGTACGACTATATGTATCATTGATCTATAAGGACTATTCCTATCTCTATGATATGTATAAAGTCCTACAACGATCTTTTGGCGCGTGGCTGATATCAGGGTGACAGAAACAGCGCCTTACAGTTTGCCTTCCCTATAAGGTGCTGTCTCTGTCACCTACACGTCATCCACGCGCCAAAAGATCGCGGCTGTAGAACTGTATATATTTTTAGAGGAGAGGAAAAGTAAAACAAACTCCTCAGCTCATCTTTTAAATACATATTATATTAGGTAGGTACATACAATGATAAGCAAAAAAACTTCTAGCCCCTTTATTAATTACACTAAAATATCTTTTGTATATAAAAGGTAGTGATGCTGACTATACCTACACAGGTACTTAGCTTAGCAACAATGAAGCCATTCGGTTCGTTTATAAATGTATTGTCTTGTCCGCTTGTCCCTCGTCGATAGAGTACGACGACAGACGGTACTCTTACAAATCATCATAATCAGTTTTAAATGGGCATTGCATTCTACAAATCATTTTCGCTTCGTCTACATTTTCGTGTACTAATGTGCATGTATTTCTGTAGGTATTCATTAAATTCCAACGACATGAATGCATGTCACGAATGCCATAGTACGTTCACTTCGCTGGAATCCAATGGGTTTATTACTGAGCACAAGTCTCTTCTCAGAATGAGATGGTTTAGGGCATAATGTATCACGCTGGTCAAGTGCAGATTGGCAGACTTCACACGCCTTTAAGTGATACGACCTCTCCGGCTCGCAGATTTCCTCACGATGTTTTCCTCCACCGTTATAGCGAGTGCATGCCTAGGGATTCGTCCTGGTACATGCCTGGTACCCGCCGAGTAGGAGGACGACTTCTAAACCACTAGGCTGTCACCGCTACTGTAAAAAGCCTCTGTCCATACGGACGACAACATTCACAGCCATGTTTTTTTAATAAAAAAATATCTATGATGTCAGCTAACTTTTCACGGTAATCCGCGGACCCGATAAAGATGAAATTTGGTAATTTAAAACCCATGATGGCGAAGTAAATAGCAATTTGCCCGTATTAGCAGACCTTGCACAACGAGAGCTGCAAGCAACAACTCAACCATCGTTTGATTTATTCGCGTGTTTTCATTTCTACCACCTGCCAGTTAAGGGCTGCAATAGACGTCCGATTTTTCTCTCCGATAGTCTGATCAGACAATCGGAAGACACTCGTGCCATACATTTTGTTCTGTTAACAATACCCGTCCGATTCGAATGTCGGCCGATTCTATTGTCTGAATTTGTCTGACCAGACAGACTATCGGAGAGAAAAATCCGACGTCTATTGTAGCCCTAAAGCCCAAGGTTTGCAACCCCCCTGTCCTTCGTCGTTCAAATACAACCTCGCATAGATTTAGTTTTATGTCGCCCCCCCCGCGGTCCATTAACCGCCCCGCCCCTATGTGTACCGCCCGCATCCTGGTATTACCTAAGTAAGTAGGTACATATACTTAGGGCCTGTTTCCACTTCCTGATAATGTGTGAGATAGCTATATGACAGTTACCTCTATCCACCAAATAAAGGCCGCTGATAACTTTTTTCTATTTCACCACCAAACTCCCTAAATGAGTTGACGGAGCGGCAACATCGCTTAGTTGCATTTCGTTACCACTACCTACGTAAACTATCGTCACTTGTGAAGAATTATGAAAAAATACTTTTGGTTCAAAATAATTCAAGTTAACTTTTTTATATATTTGCAAGTATATTTTGACCATGTTAAACGAAAATTGTAAGATTTGTAACCTTTGCTACATTTTTGAATATCGATCCAGTCGGAGAAACTAAACGCCAGTGATATCTGCTAAATAACGTCTTTACCAGCCAATTGAAGCGCTGATAACATAAATTATCAGAAAGTTGATCTGCTATAAGTATACTTAGTTCTATATGACACGTGTGAAACCAAAAGTTGTAGTTTAAGGACGCAATTAAGGACTTTATCAAGAAGTGGTGAAACAGGCCCTTAGTATCCTTTATTCATTTAACTACACATAGGTAGGTATACACATTTTAATAGATGTCGTAACAGAGTTCTTCCTCAATGGTTTGGCAGTAAAATGGATGTAAAGTTAAACGACAGTATTGCAATTTACGACTTTATCAACAAAACAACAAGTAAACAAGCCCTTGCCAAGGATTGACTACCACGGTAATAGTTATTTGAGATTCGCTTTGTATACTTAATACAAGTAACTCCGCTAGTAACTCAGCTTTGTGTTACTCGACGCCATTCAGTAGTCAACTACCCGTCAGATGTACCTAAATGGCACCGCTGCGATCCCATACAAAAGGTAACTCGCACAGTTCGATAGCGAGCACTTTAGGCCGGCCGCAGATATCCGGAATCCTGATCACGCTAGCGCACGCTAGCTCAGTTAGCGCTCTGCAAATTGTATAATGTATAGCCCCCCTAATGCCCTCGTCAGTTCCCTCAGGGTTGCCAGACATTAGTGAACTAAGTGGAGTAAACGTTGCAAGCATACAATTTATTAACAATTGGATAAATGTAGGGTATTCCTGAAGAAGCCTAAATTGCTCGTTATTTTTTTTGCAGGTAGCCTAAATGGCTACTGGTAGCCGATTGAATTTTTGGCGATAATTCGCATATTGGCACGACTGCACTGCTTTCCCTATTTCCCACTTTTATTACACAGGTCACAGACTAGACAGAATACCTACGTACAAACCACAGAATAAATACAATTTTGGCATAATGCGTATTATACGAAGTAGTGCGAAATTATAAAAATTCCTCTATAAATCAAAACCAAGACTCATGGAATTACGTGTTCAAGATTACAATTTCATAATAATCAAATAATTTTTGTATAATAAAATGAAACTTAATTGCCACTCCCTCTAGCGGTAGTCTATTAAACACATTCCTACCTTCTTCCTCTTCCTATTTTTTCAAGTTGTTAATTTATCATAACTGCCATCTATGTTTCAAATATAGTACCATAATCACATTGTACAGATAATAATGAATACGATAATGAACACGATGGCAAACAAAATTTGTTTTAGACTTGTGATGAATAATCAAAATTTTCAAAGTTAATGTGTTTTTACAATTGAATTTCCTTTCATAAAATTATTTAAACAAAACTTTAGGAATAAATAAGATAAATCAACGTCTGTTGCTTCAATAAAAGTACTATTTTGTTGCTATTTTGTCTATGCCTTGCTCTATTATTTTGCGCCTGCGCACTTGATTGATGGTCTACGCGACGTACCTAAAATCATTTTGTGAAAAATTTGAAGTTTATTGTTTTAGTGAAAACTTAATCATAATTATTTATGAAAGCTTCGTGCTAATTATCATTCCAGGCGCGAGACAGGTTGTTTCTGTAATCGTCTGCCTGGATGCGTTCAGTCACTAACAGTTCGAGCGGTGTACGGTAGCCATCTTGGATTCGAACAAAGCTTCAGATGTGTAGTTTGTCTGTTTATCAATAATTTTTGTGCATTTTACTGTAAATAGTTTGTATGTTTAGGATATGTACGGAACGTTCGTCCACATGTGTAAATAGCTATGGCTGCGACAAGGAAATTACAAGGTAATTCGTAACGTTATCAGGTTAGAGATTGATTGACCCCAACCTATGTAGATACGTGTTCTAGAGTTCTATTGTCCATCAGTGGAGACCTCTGGGAGAGTGTCGCTACCACAGCTCGCATCGCAGCTGTAAACATATTCCAGTGAAATATCAAACTCGTCAATTTATAGTGGTGTTGATAACGCATTGCGAGATGCTACGTGCTTACGCTCGTGAGTTTTTCTACCGGGGGCATAATAACGTGATTTATGTTGCATTCATAACTACACTGCATTGGTTTTGTTACAAATCCGACGTCCAAACGCGTCGAAGGTGTAGATTGAGACGATAAAACATCAGTTGCATTGTAGGTGCATATTGCAAGTGACATATTGTGAAGTGACTATGGTTTTTGCAGGTGAAATAGACAGGTGTTTAAAAAAGGTAACGGAAGGTGTGGAGACGTTCGAGGACATCTGGCAGAAGGTACACAATGCGACTAACAGTAATCAAAAGGAGAAGTATGAAGCGGATCTCAAAAAGGAAATTAAGAAGCTCCAGAGGCTACGTGATCAGATCAAGTCGTGGATCGCCTCCGGGGAGATTAAGGATAAGAGTACACTTTTAGATTATAGGAAACTAATTGAAACGGTGAGTGAACTTTTTGTATAATTCATTTTTCCATGTGTCATATCTATAGGGTCCTGTTATCCTTCGTACAGGTTGAGTGGATGATGATTTGATTACTTGACATCCAAATCCAACATATTGTAATATAACTGTCTCAATAATGGGTTTCAACATCTTGTCAGAATAAGAGAGGTTAGGTTAGGTTTAGCGGAAACATATTGAAGTAATCGGGTGACCAGATTTTGTCACGTTTTTGATCGGCAAAGCAAATATATTTTTGTGTTCATAGAAAGTTTAATATTGATTCAAAATACTTTCCTTATTAAAGAAACCAATAATTGCATTGGTGCCTTGTTAAAATTTGGAAAGAACACAGTTGTATCAGATTAAACAAAATGATCATATAATTTTTAGGCATTATTAGTTAAACTCTTAAATAAAAGATATATTTAAACTTATTTATGTTACACTTTAATGAATTTGCCCTTTCATTATCAGATTGGATTAATGTCAAGGTATGAATAGTTTTATTACAAGTAGTTTTGGTTAATGTCTATTTGAATTTCTATAGTTTGGACTGTGTCCAGTTCATAGTAAAATTTATACTACTGTTAGTATTGACCAATCTTATTGGAAGAATCATTGTATAAAAAAATGTGTTTGTTAACTCGTTAAAATATATTCTTGAGATGTAAGAGGCAATTCTTAATAAAAAAACCGTATACTATCATTATAAATAGAGTACCACACTGAAATATACCCAGTTCAAATTCATATGTCCTACTTTGATATAGACAGTGCAGTTTCTATGCAAACATAACATTTATGTATGGTTGCTGGTGTCTTCTGACGATTGCAGTGTGCTCAATCAGAATCAATAGGTATAACACTGCTAATTACTACTTTTCCTTAGTCACCTGCTTTTATTTTATGGGTAAAGAGAAATGTTATTATTCATTTTTCTTTTAAGATGGATTACTCATACTTGAGTCGCCGAGGATATTAAACTGCAAACAACTTCATTATGTTTGCTTACGATTCAATTTAGCTTGTAAGGAAAATTTACTTAAGGCATTTTAATTTCTCGCCGTCAATCTACATAACCTTAATCACAAGAGCGGAAACCTGAAACACGTGTAGGTGGCCATTAAAACTAATCCCATCAATACAAACGGAGTTATACTATTAAAGTTCATTAAATTATAATTCATTAAATTATAATTGCAACTTTAGTATGTCTTTCACAATAATCTGCTAACATAATTAGTATAAGTAAAAAATTTTGTAATCAATATATTTTTCTCAAAATAGTTAAACAATATCAAATAATATTAACATGATAACGAAAACAATCTTAACTGATTTACTTCTTAAGTAATTTTCAGTAAATATATTGCTTCTTGTTTCATTTGAAGTTTAATTTGATGATAGTGATTCTACAAATTGGCAAACCATTCACAAATAAACCTCAAGTATGCCTAATATATTTAGAACCAACATTAAAAAAAGAGTTCCGTTCTCTGGCCATCCTTTGATCCGTTATTGTAAGCTTTGTTTCAGAATCTAAATATGAATAATGTTTTGCACTTGTATATCTTTGACACAGAAATAAGAGTAATTTGAAATTCATTGGAGCATAACTCAGAGTTAGCCAGGTGTATGTCTTTGAAAAACAATTTTATGTGAACAGGGGCAGTGACCTTTCATATTATCCTTTATTAAGTACATTATAAGTACTTGTGCACTTAAGTAAGTAATTACACAAATAAGGATTATATCAATAAACAAAGTAAATTTTTTTATCCATTATATGTCTGCTGTCAAAGCATAACATATAATATATTTAGCAAAATATGTATTTATACTTTGCCACTTGTTTAAACATTTTGTAAAGTTCATAATATTTAATTACAGAAAAATTAAATAGCAATATAACCTATCACAACAAAAGAGTGATTACGTACAGTGAGAGATTCATCAGGCTTAAATGCAATTTTATCAATATCTCAACAAGTAGTTTACATACAAACTGTCCCTTATCTTATATTTATAGTTGTTCATAAACAGTTGATAATGCTAAATATCAATATGCTACCATGATTTGGATGAAAACAACATTTACATATTAATAGCTTCCATGTTTTTACTTTGTCCTACCTTTTTATTTATGGCAGTTGTCTCACCGCCGGCGAGTCGGCGAGTGAATCCCGGTTATTTACTCGCTCAAGACAAAAGATATGACATTCCCTGTAAACAAAAGAGACACATATTATGTCAGCGAGTACTCAATGATTGTTCATATCGCCGAGTACTCGCTCGCATATGCATCGCTTCAGTTTACATATAAATTAAATATGACATTTTAAGTCCCTTTCTTTAGCGAGAAAATAACCAATAGCTACTCGCTGGTCGCGGGCGGTCGGACACCTGCCTATTCCTCTTGCATTCAAATTTTTGTTTGCTTCTTTATTAATATTAACAAAGTATGATGAGCAGCAAACCAGTAATATTTTTTAACATTATCATATTCATCTTTAACAAAACATTATTAAAGTTGGAAGAGTTGAAGATACACCATAATTGTTGAGCACAATCATTCTAGTATTGATTGATATGTATTTGATAAATAAATATCACAAAGAACAGCGAAGTACCTAGCACTAAATTGATTGATATACTTGTTAAATTGAAGCCAGGTGCCACAAACACCTGGCTGGGTATATGTTGCCATACACAGACATTCAACTGCTTTTTACTCATTGTGCTTTTTGTTTGATAAGATACAGCAGCTGTTCTATGGCATTGTGTGGTCAGTTTCATGTAATGTAACTAATGGGATTTCAACTTAAAAGTACTTAAAATGTTACTTTTATGAGAAGTCAAACTTATAAATATAGTTTTGTGTACATTCAAATTTGATGTGTTAATATAAATAGGTATTCCCTACTATACTTTAGGCACTTCTCACACAACGCTATTCATAAGATACGCGATTGCAACGCTACCCAAAATTAGTATGTATTTGACACTATGTACTGACAGGACGATGCGTCTTCTGTCAGTTAAAAGTGTCAAATACATACTAATTTTGGGTAGTGTTGCAGTCGCGTATCTCATGAATAGCGTAATGTGAGAAGTGCCTTAGAATCTATAGGATCAAATTTTAATACCATTTCCCATCCAACAAATAGTTAAAAAAATCCTCAATCAAAAATAAGTTTCTAAAGCAAAACAAAGATGCACTATTAATAAATGAATGAATGGTACACATACTTCATAATGTTTTTACCAATTTGCACCTAAAAAAAACAAAATAACCTCTCTTATTCTCACAGAAGACCTTGACCCAGCTTAGGGACAGTTTTTGACAATGTTTATATCGATGTGAAATTATGAAATAGTAGAAGTAACCTTATACTTTCTCCTTGTACTTCTATGCTGCTTGCAAAGAGCATAATGGAATATAACACTTATTTTTAATATTAGGAAATTCTTAGAAGAAAGGAGAAAGACAAATAATAATATAAGAAATAATATGTTTATGACAATATAGTAGAAATTGATTTTAAACTACACCCATAGGTGCAGCTACGTAGATAAAGGCTTACAATCAGATAAACTGTAACATTCTTATGTGTTAAGAAACAAGAAACTTACATTTTGTGGGCTGTGAAAATAACACTTGCTATTCTATTATTACTCACAATATCACTAAAAGAGACCATTCTCGGCGTGATTGCTATCACATTTAATTGAAATTAGTATAAAATATAATGTTAATTAATATTATTATGCCCTTAAGGACTAAAAGGTCATTGGATGGTAAATGGTTGGAAAGTGTTTTGTTGTCACAGTCATGATGTTCCCTACCCAACAGTGGCCCACTTAGAGCACTTAGGCCCTCCATATAATTGAGGAGGTCTTAGCAAACTATACTACAACTTTGGTATGGTTAAGTGGACTCATAGTATCATTTTATTTCCACACAAGTGGAAGGTATCAATTTGCAGTCAAAGATGGAACTATTTACCCCATGATTGTATAAAAATAATATAGTTATTAAAGTACATAATTGCTAACCACCTGGATATCTTTGTTCCAGCAAATGGAAAGGTTCAAAGTGGTGGAACGGGAGACTAAAACCAAGGCATACTCGAAAGAGGGCCTCGGCGCGGCGCAGAAGCTAGACCCTGCGCAGAAGGAGCGCGACGAGATGTCCTCGTGGCTAATCACATCTATCGATGCGCTTAATTTACAAGTAAGTCTGTGTTTTCCTAAAGCTACCAGCCTTTTATATTCTGTAGTAATCTGTGTGGGACTCGACTGCGGTATATAACATGATAATTCAAAATAATAATGCTTTTGTATCCACTCATATTCTCCATGATTAAAGAATCAACATTAAAATAGCTGCTTGCCCACTTTAAGACATCGAGTTAACATAACCATGACAATTAGAAAGTCTAAATTGTACTTTGGGTGGACAGAAAATTTATGCAAATGATTAGTACTGTAGGAGATTTCAGAAATCGCAATAGTTTACCGGTTGTATGAGGAATAATTGAACCGATATTTCTGTACATTACTATATTAAACATTTATCTTGTATATAAAATTCTCGTGTCGCAATGTTAGTTACCTTACTCCTCCGAAACGGCTTTACCGATTTTTACCAAAATTTATATGCATTATTCAGTAGGTCTGAGAATCGGCTACTATCTATGTTTCATATCCCATGTGATACCTCATGTGATAAGGGTTGTTCACCCTTAACATTTTTTGGCAAAACAACGTTTGTCAGGTCAGCTAGTAATTACATAAAATTTTATTGCATTATTAGAATCAGCAAATGTCGCATTTAAAACAATCGAGATGAGATTTTTTCGGCCGCGTTACCAATTCACCGTCGCATCGGAGCTCGGTGCAAGTAGCCGCGTTATCAATTACGTTAATGGTCTTAAACGATTCGTTGGTAACGCGAACTCGTAGCAATCAGGCCCCTGTGAGATTTAACCGTATCACAATAGAGGGCAGGTTTTTTGCTTCGATTCACTTGCGCTTACCCATTGTTGTGGCTTCACAAAGGAGCCGAGGAAAGGTCAATGTTGATGCGTTTTCAGTTTATATTTGTAGCAAGGTGTTAGATGCTACCTGCACCTTTCTCTGCTGCGCGGCAGGTAGTTAACGGATGTCATTGACAGGTTTTCGATAGTGTAGAGTGGATCTAAAATATTATTGTATCATTTGTTTACTTTTTTTGTTGTTGGTAAATTTATTTAGGATACAATCGTTTATTTTTAACAACTAATAACTGAGGCAAAAATAATAAGCTATTTTATAGTTCATGTCAGACTAGGTGTTGTTGGTAAATCTATTTAGGATACATTCCTTTATTTTTAAAATTCCAACTAAGAACTGAGGCAATGCTACATACTTTATAGTTCGTGTCAGACTAGGCGCTTTGATCAACGCGTAATTTGTTTATTTGCGTATACTCTTATGTATACGCGAGATTTAAGGCTCACTTCAGATTAGCCAAAAGTAACGGTAATTTATAGATTCTGAAGTACCCTAGTCGCATCTCACACAGATATTACCTTTTATCGTAAGAATTAACAAAGATAATTACGCATTAATTAGTACCCGTAATATAAAGAACAATCGTCGCTCCAATTACAGATCGACTTATTCGAGTCAGAGGTGGAGTCATTGTTAGTTGGTAAGAAGAAGCGGCTGGACAAAGAGAAGCAGGATCGTATGGAGGAGCTGAAGTTAAAGTTGGAGAAGCACCGGTTCCACATAAAAAAGTTGGAGACGCTCCTGCGGATGCTCGACAACATGTCGGTTGAAGTCGAACAGGTAGGCACCAACGATATACTCTCTGTCGATGTAATGCAACAGCTTTGTTTGGGATTGGGGTACTCACGGTTGGAGGCTGGCGGCCGCCTGGGTTGATGGTACTGTTACATGACGCTTCGTGTCCATAGACTGTTGAATAGTACTGTTGTGTATTAATGAATCATGTTTTTATGACCGATTTCTCCGTAGCGTATCACCACAGCTCGTGAGTCAACATGATTTTTAGTAGTGAATTTGATTTCCTTAATGATCAGTTTGTTTAATTTGAAATGTTTTTTTATAGATTAATTAATGTTTTTATTGGGCTTGTTGCACTTATTGTGTAAATATAATTGAGTGACTATATGAGAATGTTTCTTACGTTTATTTTTACGCAACCGTTCAGTCGAACCATATTGGCAATGTAAGTACAATCAATTACTAGATATTTGTTTATTTAACCGTCCCTAAATAGATAAATGTATTGTTTTTGCTAAATGTATACATGAATATAAGAATATAAATAATAAATAAAGTAATATATAAACACCTCAATATAACCAAAAAGATGTTGCATTATTTACATGATGAATGAAATACGTGTCCCTAATGCTCCGAACGCTTACAGTTGTCCATACAAATGATAAAGTTGTACTTTCCGCAGATAAAGAGGATAAAGGAGGACGTGGAGTACTACATAGTGTCGTCGCTGGAGCCGGGCTACGAGGACAACGACACGATCTACGACGACATCAACGGGCTGGACGAGATCGAGCTGAGCGGCGTGGGGCTGCCGTCGTCCGCCACCACCGACAGCAACAACAGCAACGACTCGCCCGGCTCGCCCGCCAGCATCCTGTCGGGTGAGTGATGAATACTACATAGTGTCGTCGCTGGAGCCGGGCCACGAGGACAACGACACGATCTACGACGACATCAACGGGCTGGACGAGATCGAGCTGAGCGGCGTGGGGCTGCCGTCGTCCGCCACCACCGACAGCAACAACAGCAACGACTCGCCCGGCTCGCCCGCCAGCATCCTGTCGGGTGAGTGATGAATACTACATAGTGTCGTCGCTGGAGCCGGGCCACGAGGACAACGACACGATCTACGACGACATCAACGGGCTGGACGAGATCGAGCTGAGCGGCGTGGGGCTGCCGTCGTCCGCCACCACCGACAGCAACAACAGCAACGACTCGCCCGGCTCGCCCGCCAGCATCCTGTCGGGTGAGTGATGAATACTACATAGTGTCGTCGCTGGAGCCGGGCCAGAGTTTTGGTGGATGCTTAGTAACAGGTATAGAATTTATTTGACTGGTATTGCAACTTAGGCCGAGACCGCACTGCGGCTAAAACCGCCGCGGTTTATAACCGCGTAATTTTGTAAATCATGGAAAGCAATACAAGCGGCTTGTTTCCGCTACTGATAGTGTATGCGTTTCGCGCGCTTACTTTGTCTTGCAGTCTACCGCTGCGGGAAAACTTTTTAATCTCTGTCACACTAGAATCTAGTGACTAGATGATTGACGCTGTCACTCATGTCAAGCAAAAACCATACATTATACATTGAGTTACCATGTAAACTAGAGAAGCTACGTCAAACAAAAGTCATGTTCCTTTTCTCGGTTTAAAGCTATCCGTCGCTGCAGCGCTACAAAAAATCATTCTGTCTAATCTATCATTTTAAACCGCAGCGCTTAATACGCTTAATAAGATACATAATAGTCCTACAAGCATCTTTTGGCGCGTGGGTGACAAAGACAGCGCCTTACAGTTTACCTTACCTGTATGACGCTGTCTCTGTCACGCACGAGCCAAAAGATGCTTGTAGGACTGTAGGTCGTTTCATTCATTACTCGGTCACTATGACGACGGAATATAGATTATGACATTTATGACACAGAACGGTCAGTGTGGGGTTTTTACATGTTTTCTACCTATCTGGTTCATCAGTTTGAATGAAACAAAAAATTAAAATTAAGTATTATTGTGAATATTTTATCCCCCAAAACTCAGTTCTACTGAAAAGTGTACACGTTCTACATTTATTAAGTACAAACATCAATAAATTTCTTTATTTTACAAAAAATCTAAACAAGTAACTAATTAAAATTTGGGGTGTCTGTTTATAACATTGAAATAACCACTTTTTACTAAATGCATGGATAAACATTAGTATAGACCGTCTATTCGTATACAAAAAAAAACATTTTTTACAATAACAATAATTATTTAGGACTCGTCAAACTAATTTTGGAGATACACAATAATAACCAATAATAATAATAACGAATTGAAAAAGGGCTCACTTACAAGAGAGGATACAAGAATTAATTAAAACAAAATATATTTTTATAAATTTTTAATAAATAAACAAAAACAAATGTTTTAAGTATAAAAAAACAAGAAAAACAAAACAAAAAAGAATTATTTAAGTATAGTAAAACACGAAATTAAAATGTTATTCTCAGTCCTTTATACAGTACTAGTTTTTCGTCCGTGGCTTTTCCCGCGTGGAATTTGGTTATATCGCGCATTTTTACTGAACTTGACAGTGCTTTTTTTGATCCACTCTTTTTTATTTTGTTTGGTATTAGACAGAACGTGTACTGTGAATGGAGTAGTAACTACAATCTTAATATTTTGTGAGATATTCGCTTCTAAGATGGTAAAATTTGTCAATTAGTTTTGAACTATGGGGTGAAAAATATAGATTATGATTATGCTAGGCAGACGGAACCGCGGACAAAGTATAGTCTTTTAAGGATTAAAACATTACAGAGACATGAATGTCAGCGTGTAAAACTGATAATATTGTGTTTAATGTGATGTCAACAAATTGTACCTACTATCACTACTGGACGTTGTTAGTCTATGAGAAGGACACAATATGGCAGACGTTAAATAATTTTTCGTATTTATTTGAAAATAGTGAAATATGGTTACTAACCGATGAAAAGTTACTCCTGTGCATTTATTTGAGTTCCTGGAGTTATTGCGGCAATTACGTAATACACAATTGGGCATTGTTCACGCTAGTTTTAAAGATTCACTGACAGGTCTCAGACGTTTTACGCGCATGCGAGCTGGCAAGCGAATGAGAGAGTTGAGGTGCATTCACCGCAACTGACTGGCGAATAAAATTTCTTTGCGGTGTCTTCTCTAGTACTTTAGTACATAATATCTCAATGACATTATAAAATTTCACTTGTATTCGTTTACATATTACATAATACAATTAACTGCAATCATTGAAAAATAGAGATACAGGTAGTTGTAACCTCGTTAGGTACAACAAGCATTATATAAGCATGATTATTGTAATTACTAATGATGTGTAACGTTTCAGGGGCAAGTCCAATCACGTCACCAGCGTTAGACGCACACAACCATTCGACAGACTCGATAGACGTGGACAAAAAGAAAAAGGACGAGGTCATAGCGAAAGTGAGTACCCCGCCTTACCCCGCCCACACATAACATCACACCCCTCTGTGATCATCATTAACTTCAATTTTATTCTGTCAATGGTAAAGTTGTAGTTTGTGGAGTATTGATTTGGAAACTTTTTTTTTATTATTACTATTATTATTATCAACTATTTTTTACTGTCACTGCGGTTAGTTTTAGGTTGTTGGTTGCGTTTTGAACGTCAGTTTTGATACCGTTTGATTTCGATCCCTTGACACTTGAAATTTTGTATTATTTTCCCTGTTTATAAAAATTTGTAGTTTTGATTTTTTTAAAACATTAACGCCAAATAAAACACATCTACGATAGAAGGTTACATTGTAGAGTAAAATATTTGGCTACATTTGGAAACAGAAATATTGTTTGACGGTAATTAAGTCGTCATTTAAAATTTCATGTAACTTACTACTTGTAACTATTTAAATTTTGAAATGTAATAAAATTGAAATATATCAAACTTATTAGATCAATGTCAAAAAATATATAATTATGTACTACCATTGGGCCCTATTATAAAAATAATGTATTCCAAAATTATGGCCTTGAATGATGTTGTACTATTAGTTGAATTAGACAGTGCAAGCGCAACGAAATTACAATTGAGATTCAACAATCTTATTGTATGACGTTGACCGCGTTGCCATGGCAACAGCTACCCCTGTTGCCATGGCAACGCCGCCTACGTCCACGTTGCACGGTCCTATTCAACGCTTGTGTAGCGGTAGGCACTTCTCATACAACGCTATTTATGAGCTATGCGACTGCAACGCAATCCAAAATTTGTATGTATCTGACACGTTTCACTGACAGGAGAGGCGACGAAAAGTCAGTGAAAAGTGTCAGATACATCCAAATTTGGATTGCGTTGCAGTCGCGTAGCTCATAAATAGCGTTGTGTGAGAAGTGCCGTAGGTGTGGAGGTAAACGCAGCAACCCAAAACCAACCGCCGTCGTGCGAGTGACTGACGATGTCCCGTTGTTTCAGCCGGTCAAACCGCTGCCGCTGCGCGCGGTGACCTGCGGCGTGGTCAGTAGTAGCCCGTCTAACGTTAGTTCCTTGCTCAATAACTCCGCCGCATCCGTCAATAGGTCAGTCCCGATATGACTGTTTGTATCCGAAACGCCGGCTCTTAAGCTATTTTTCTTTTTTTTTATTATCTGTCCTGGATTTTGTATGGTTCCTGGTGCGCTTGGGCTCTGGCCCCCCTGGTTTTGGCATGTTTTACTTGAGCAGGTTTGGATTTCAGCCCGGATTAGTTGAAATGGTAATTTGCACACGCTCCTTTGGTATAGATGTGGTTATATTATGTTATGATTGGTCGATTGTGTCCGAACTCTACAATAGGCTAGTTGCACTTTAGTTATGTTCATACATTCATATAGACTATAATCCTTTGTTCTAATAAAATAATTTATTGTTCATAAAATCATACAATTTGTTATAAATACATTTAAAAATTATTGTTTTGAATCTGTATCAAAACCATTCGATATATTGACGTCAGTTTGACGTCATTATATGAGTAAATAAGCCTCGAATTAGCCACGGTTTAGTGGACGCTTATAAAATATGCTTTATTGACGTCATACAAGAATAATCATTGCGGAAAGTGCTGTCATGTTTTCAGATGTACCAACTTTTTAAAGTATTATTTTTATTCTTTTTTTGGCTTTAGAAATTAAATCCTAAATGTTTCATTATATTAACGCATGCTAGGAACACTGAAACTCAATAAAGATGATGCAAATAGCCTATTTTAGTGTTGACGGACACGGCCAGTCTAACATCTTTAATTTGCGTAGAGGATCCGAGGGTTTGTTCAGTAATATTTGAGATGGCATGAAACATCATTGCGATCAGATCATCATTCAAAATTTTCCAGAGTTCATTGGTGTATCCGGAACCGTCATTTTTGAAGTTAAAATAATTAAATTATTCGCATTCAATTTGTATACTTAAAATAGTCCTGCTACCATCCGTGAACTTTGAATTTTTCACTTCTTAGAATTAAGTAAAACCCTAGAAAAATATTGATAGTATTAACGCTAATTTTTAAAATTCATGATTTTTAACTGACTTTAATATTCAAAGCAACTGATTGTTGAATAATAGCGACCAGGGCCGGCGCTGTATAAAAGTCCCATTTCTTTTTTTATTTTATTATTTTTGTCCGGCTGAGAACAATTTCTTATATCGATCAATGTACTGGAATTACTAACTCGCATTCTTCTACGTACGTCTATAACCTGATTAATCTTGTAAATATAAGATTCCATTGTTCTCGGCCCCGCTCAGTAGTCAAGCTACAAGGAAATTACTTCAATGGAGTACAATCCGTTTGAGATATTTTTCTTATCGCTTTCCTTGTTATTATCATTCCATTGCATGCTCATTTATCATGATCATTGTTTTCTGAATGGTTGAATTTCGAAGCTTACGTTAAAATCCTAACTTTGCCTTATAACTTACAAATTGCCTTCGCTTTGTATTGGATTATAATGTGCGAGAACGAATTGATGTTAATTTTATGCTGCTCTTTTTAAATGCATTTATATTTTTTCCGGCTCGAAGGACCATTTCAAGTGTGCTTTGTATGGTCCTTATGTTTATTGCATTCAAAGTATAGTTTATTTAATTATGGATTTATTGTGTGGTAATTATAACTAACGCTGTAACTATTGTTTTTATGCCAATGCCGAATGTTCAGCGTTGATAGAACGTTTAGGGTTGTTGTGTTTCGAGATTGAAGCCATTCACTGTAGCAGATATCTAGTACAAGCTATCAGGTGCGGCGGCAGGCCACAAGCCTACATTACTTAATGTGTGAAGATCAGGGTGACTTATTCCAGCATTATTTTAAAACTCAGTAGTGTATGCATCTAATGGCGAATTAATTATACCGACACTGGAAAGTGTAATGCAATGGCGTTATTTGTTTGTAATACTTGTATCTTGTCATATAATATAATGTACTTATAACGCGACGCGAATAAGCGCATTGCGCTAATATTTAGCACGCAAAAGGAAGTAGTGGTGCTGTTTAATAGTAGTTAACTATTACATTTTATATGAATATTATATTGATTTAATTAAACATGGGTACGTTTAAAATAAAATTGTTTTTGGTACTTTTCAAACGATCAAAAAAATGTACCACAAACATAAAAAACTCGCCAAAATTTTTTTTTTGCAAAAGACAAACTGTCAAACTTGGAAGGTAAATATAACCAATCGCATTGTGGCCACCTTAAACCGATCGTCGGCCGCGCCTGATAGCTTGCCTTGCGCGCGCGCACGTAGCGTTGCGAGCGCGCGCGTGACGTGTGTTGTGTCGGCAGCGGGAGCGGCGCGGCGCGCGGCGCGCCCACGCCCAGCAAGCCGCCCGCGCCCAGCCCGCCGCACGCGCTGCACAACGCGCTCGGTGAGTACCCGGCCTTATGTTCACGTGTGTACAACGCCTTATGTTGACGAATTTGGGGTTCTTCTGTGTATTAGAAGGACGTAAGAGACTGTGTTGTGGGTGTTACTTGTGGCACAATTTAGCGTAGACTTTGAACAGCGTCTGATACTGACGTCGTTGTAATTGATCTGTTTGTTAGAAGAATATATTATGAGACTTTGTTCTGGGTGTTTCTTGTATCAAACTTTATGGCCGATTTTGTAATGCACTCGAGTGAGGGCGTTTGTGAATGTAGCATGTACTTTTGGCAAAAGGAGATCTCTCGTTAATCGTGACGACATGCCTGGGGGGGCGGCCGATCCCCAACTATCATGTTAGGGCTTCTGTATGCGAGCGGGCTTCAGCGACGTCGCCGTGTGACGTGTGTGCAATGTCGTCACATACTAAAGATTTGTAGCATGTGCAATTCCGGCGGTACCCGAATATTTGTGTTTTTACTGGGCGTATTTCAGAGGGGCCATAAAGTTTGGCGCAGCAATAAGTGGTATTTATTATGTGTTTTTTGTGCTAAAGACAACAATAAATTTTACTCTTTTAATCCTATAGGCATTAAATACTTAGCATAATAACAAACAAAAAGAGCTCAATTCCGTGTTTAAAATATGTATAAAACTTTTGTCTTTAATGATTATGGTTAGCGGATTCGGTAGTGTCGCATACACAATTTAGGAATTAAAATTGAAACAGAAAAAGCTCCCATAGAAAAATGTAACTATCGCAATAAAGTTTGATTAGACTAACGTTTCGCTTTTAACTAAATAAATAAATACTTTTTAAATTTTATCCTTCACGTTCTGTGAAGATCTATACTTTACAAACAATACCACAAAATCAACATACCAACCGAATACAACAAACTTAAACTCCATTACACATGATAACTTAGCAAAGCTGAACCAACACGAGCCTAGAGTCAAAACAAGAGCTCGTACGGGGGATTGTTTACAAAACAAACAAGTTATCTGCGTGAATGGAGCGGCATACGCCCACCGCCGCTGGCCGCGCGCCAAACGCCCGGTTTCTGGCACGCGCCCAGAGCCGCGTCGCCGCTCAGTCGCTAACCAACCTTCCATATTCAAACACAATCCTGGTGCTATAAAAAAGTAAAAAAAAAATAAACAATGTTTTTGACCGCGAACGCCGGATAATGGACGATGGTAAAGCTGTGTGCGTTGTGCATGCGTGTGGAGTGAAGTGTGTGCGCGGCGCGCCGGTACGTCCACGGCACTTGTTGATGCGTAATAACACGTCTATGTGAAGTTCAATGGCGGTTATGTAATTGAAAACAACCTGCTTCGCTAACTAATCCTCTCTATTGGAGGGTGCGGGGTGGCTCCGGTCGGTGATTGGCCGGGGTGTGTTGTCACGTGGGGTGTGATGTGGCATATCATATGTGCATAATGCGTTGACGTGTGACGGTATTTTGATCACTCGCTGGGAGGAAAGATTTGCATGCTTTGCGAAACAAAGGAATGGATATAAAATTATACCGCATCAAAACGTTTATATAAAGGTATATCGCATTTGGCACATAATCTAAGAACAAATAAAAGAAATGGAATGTATTAAAAATAATACATGTTGTGTCTTCTTGGTTTTCATAAATATTGGAGGTTACTTTTCATGTAACTTGTAATGATCATCATCGTCATTGTCTCAAAAATTGCCACAGTTCATACTAATAAATAGCTTAATAACTTCTGTTCCGTTAGTTAAGTACAAAAAGTAACAAATCACACGATTTTGTTGTGGTTTTTGATCACTTACTGGGGATTTTGGATAAGTACAGTATTGGGTTTAATTGAATATGCTCGGAAAATTAATCTTTATGGACCATAATAGAATTCTTTTAGGAGGGTCCAATGTGGTGTATTCCGTCAGTGAATTTATTGATAATTAATCAATGTGTAATATGCAAAAAAAAAACATAAAAAATAGAGAAGCATGTTGAATAATATTTTTCTCAAATACCTTTTATTTTCTATACTAAAAAAATTGTAGTAGTAAATAGAAAATAGTGTAATTATTGTTACTTATAAAAAATAAAATTACACTCTTATTTCTCATTGCAAATATTCAAACCAGTTTGAATACATTGAAAAAGTAAATTATAAGCTATATAAATGTATATTAATATTTTTTATTTATGTAATTATTAATCTACTGACTTTTTTAATGCTAAGCCATAACAAATAAAATCTTGTAAAAGTAGGTAAAGTCGCACTCCTCATCTTCTAGATCTAGACAAAACACTTTGACAGATGCGTAATTGATCGCGGTTATTTTGGAACACATCCTTTATAATGAGCGCAGTTAGCAACAATGTTGCCTCTTACTCACTAATTCATGAGTCAATGTCAATGACACGTGTGTGGATGGTAGAGACGCGTGACGTCAGTACCTGGTTAAATGTAGGTGAACTCGCGTTGTCACCACATTTATCATAGTAATTTGAAATATATAATGAACATTTAGGGTGACTTTGTGTAAAGGTATCTAACAGAAATTAGTTGCTGCCTAAATGTGGCAAGTACTTTAATTAAATCAACCTCTAAAAATATAATATATCGCTAAATGTTTGTTAAATAAAATTGTTTGTTAAATAAAAAAAAATATTTTATTGATATCCCAAGGCAGTTTAATATCAATTATTGCAGAGCATACTTCAATTGATTGGGATAAGTTAAGATTTAATTGATAAGTATCCACTATAATTTGTTCCAGAAACCTTAGCACTATTCATCTTACCACACATTTCCTACGTTTTGGCTTGTTTTAATTATAGAATGTTTATTTTATTTTAAAATTATTAATATTAATAATTATATTAATTAATAATTATATTAATTAATAATTATATTAATTAATAATTATATTAAATAAATAATACTTATTAATAATCGTTAATTTAATAATTTTAAATAGTCGTAGTACGCATGAGAACCGACCTCGTGCGGCGTGCGTTTAACTGCCGATTCACCTCTATATATAGATGATATAATACGTTTGTGTTAGATATTCGCACTTGTAATAACATGAGTTTGCGTCTCGCTAATGGGCAAAACTACTAATACTAAACATAAAGGAAGCTTATGTGTACTGATGATGATTTTATTTGATTTGTTTATTTGAGTCTAGTTTATAGTTCAGCAACACTAAAAATGACAGAATATTCGTTAGGTTAGTCATGAAATTGGCTAAGTGGCTGTGTTCAGAGTTAGTGGATAATTTCTTAATATTTTAACAAACAAAAAAGCTCAATATGAGACATTAAGATTTCATGAGTAAAATGATTAAAAATTTATATACCGACACCGACTACAGAATTCGTTCTAATTTTTTTATTCCAAATTTTCTTTTTTTACTTTTAGCCCTAGCTGTCACAAAACTATTTTAATTTTACGTGTAATTACATATGTATTACAACGGTGTATTATTTATTGTTGTACCGTGTATATGCACAAATGTGTAAATACTAACCATACATATGTATAACGTACGAGTGTCTAACCGTCCGTCCGTCCGTTGCAGACGTAGTGGAGAATGGCCCGGTGTCGAGCACGCCCGTGCTCGCGGCCGCGCACCTGCCGCCGCCCACGCAGCCCCTACCCGTGAGTACTCACTTACTTTATACGTTGTTAATTACTAAGTGTTTACTAAAACGTAACGGACTTTAACGTCGACAAGTAAAGACCAAAAACTGCTGGCCAGACGGTGTTCAAAATTATATAGGACCAGCGAGAAAGATCTCTTAAAAATCATAAATTTCAGAACACTCAGTAAAAAGTTATGAAGTAAAAAAAGTACAGACGTATTGAAGCACCTCTTCCTTTTTTAAAGTCACTTAAAAATTGTTTTTTAAAGAGGAGGCGTGCTTTTGTTTTACTTTATTCTTTAAGTTTAAAATTGAATTTTTAGCACTTCAAAAATCCACATCTGTAGCTACAAAGCTTTACAAGGATTCTAAGACATCCTGCCAAACCTAATTAAAAGACAGCTCCAAACATTTCAAGCAGTACATAATGTCACACTAAATTCAAAGACAGCCCCAAAAATGTCAAGCAGTACATAATGTCATACCAAATCCAAAGACAGCCTCAAACATTTCAAGCAGTACATAATGTCACACCAAATTCAAAGACAGCTCCAAACATTTCAAGCAGTACATAATGTCACACCAAATTCAAAGACAGCTCCAAACATTTCAAGCACTACATAATGTCACACCAAATTCAAAGACAGCTCCAAACACTTCAAGCAGTACATAATGTCACACCAAATTCAAAGACAGCTCCAAACACTTCAAGCAGTACATAATGTCACACCAAATTCAAAGACAGCCCCAAACGTGTCAAACAGTACATAACGTCACACAAACAGCACCCCAAAGCTATCAAGCAGCACATAACACACACTGGCGTCCAGTTACAGACGTCGAAGTCGTCGTCGTCGACGGCGCTGACGGCGGCGCTGGTGGTGGGCGAGCCGTGCCCGTCGCCGCTGCCGGTCAACGGGCCCGCGCCCCTCGCCCCGCTCGCCCCGCTGGCCCCGCTCGCCCCGCTGGCCCCGCTCGCCCCGCTAGCGGCGCATCACACGCCGCATCATGTCGTCAACAAGTATGTGGCAATAGCAACTAGATGAGGGGTCACACTAAATTGGAGCAAAAAACGTCCACGTAAATTAGAACCCTACATAGTGCTGTTTACATACTATAGAACTACTAGCAAACCCGGCGAACTCCGTTTCGCCACCAGATGGCTTCGTTTTTTGTAACATTTCGTTTGGGGATTAAATAATTTTTTTTTGTTTTATATTTGAAAAGGTGTTAGAAAAAACAGAGATCAAAACAGCATAGGAAAAATAATTTATTAGACAGTAAAAACGTAACATAACAATATAATATCCTAGGTAACCAATACGCCAATGCAACCAAATTACGTATGTACAATACACTTACAAATTGTTCGGTTTATATATTTCTAACACCTGCCCTTAAACTAAACAATTTGTAAACCAGATCGGACAGATACTCTTATATAATTAATCAGTATCTTCTACAACCCGTCTCACATATTGGTTCTTTATATCGAAGTAACTGACCCTTTTACATTTGAATTTACATTTGAACTTTTCCCCACCAAATATTACATTTAGTTTCATTATAATGTACCTCAAGCCCTTTTGAAGTCATCTTTCCAACCGATAACAAATTCGTTGACAAACCCGGCACGTAAATAACTTCTGTTAATTTTGTAGTCTTAGTGTGCCCTTTTAACAACAGCTCTTCTTCACCATGTACTTCGCTATGCATCTTTTCTCTATTAGCCACTGTCACCAACCGCGGAGTATCCACAACATAATTTTGCAATAAAGCTTTGTTGTTCGTCATGTGGCAAGTTGCGCCGGAATCCACATACCAGGCATTCGAATTTACATCTATAGCTAATGCCGATAATAATGTTCCTCTCCACGTATTTTCACATGTTTCTCCTCCTTTTCCATTTTTGTTGGTTTTTGTCGGACAGTTCTTTGCATAATGTTCCTGTTTCTTACATATGAAGCATTTGCCTTTCATAAAAGGTTTATTCGCTGTTTTTGCATTTCATTTTGCAAACATTGCGCCTTCTTCGCTCTTATCAAAGCCTCTACGCAATTCTTCTTGTAATAGTTTGCTCTTTACTGTCTCGCTGCATAATTTAATATTAGAATTTTCCAATGTCAGGATAAGCGGGTCATAATCTGATGATAGACCGCTAAATCATCATCTAATGGAGCATTAATATCTCGTGGTTGTTGATCCAACTCCGTGATCCTTAAGAGATACGCTTCCATATCATTAAATTGTTCTAACTTCAATCCGAACATTGTACGTAAAAGTCCAAGACGTCTACACAGTCCTTTGTCTTCATAGGCCATTTTTAAATTATTCCAAGCCTCAAAGCCAGTGGTAGCATTTCGTACATGCGAAAACGACGATGGCTGCACCATCAAACATATTTTGGCAAGAGCCCGTCGTTGCTTGCGTTCGTCATTGTCCCTAGGGACACCCGACTTAGCCTCAACGATGCAGTCCCATAAGTCCTCATGTATCAAATACATCCGCATCAAAAACTTCCAATTGCCGTAATTGGATATACCACTAAGCTTCTCAAAATTGACAGTTATTCCAGAACTCGAAGCTGTAGACAACCATTGAGATACTATGTACTAAACAAAAGTAGACAACAATGATGCCGGCATCGCCGATGGCAATCGAACATCGAACATTCCTTTTGATCTGCATCTCGTTTTAAAAACAAAATTTAATACGTACAATTCTCTCTATTAATCTTGGTTAATAACTGGGAAGTGTAGAATTCCTCCTGGGGTATCTGGGCCCATAACCTGATAGAAAAACAGAGATTTACACAGCATAGGAAAAATATTTTATTAGACAGTAGAAGGTAACAACGTGGTATCCAAGGCAACCATATGACAATCCTACCAAATTACATATGTACAACACCTACTTAAATTGTTTAGTTTACAATGATTTTCCCTGTTTTCCTCCTTTTCTGTTGAAAATTTCCCGAATATTGTTTGCTACAAACCTCACGGAGCTCGAGACCTTTCCAACCAATGCAAAACCGTGGAAATCGGTTTGTGCGTTCTGGAGTTATAGAATCAGGAAGGAAAACCCGACTTATTTTTATATATAAGATATATACTAAATATAAATATACTAAGAAATATGTTACTAAGAAATAAAGTCACAAATATTTAAACATTTTGTTGTACTTAAGAATAGGATCATTTGTCACTAAACAAAATATGATTTTGTTTGGATTGTTATTCGTGGGATTATTAAGAATTATATATTGATGCTTCTGAAAGTGTACAAATCACAGTATAAAGATATCTTGCAAACAAATGTCTATTTCAATAGAATTATCTAATGTAAAGTTATCTGCATGAAGAGATATTTGACAATAACAAGGGTTACCAAAATATAACAACACCTACAATAACATGTAATGAATTGTAATGTAAACTCTACAGCGGCAGAGTGAGCGAAACGCCGAGCACGCCGGCGCTGAGCGGCGCGTCGAGCGGCGCGTCGAGCGGCGCGGCGGGCGGCACGGCGTCGCTCAAGAGCATGGCGCAGGAGGCCGTGCAGCGCGCGGGGCTCGACCCGCTCAACCACCAGGTTAGCGGTTTCTATATAATGATGATTTATCATTTACAAGCAGACAAACCATCTGATGGTATGTCGTACTTACACTATGACTATCGGAGTCATCTGGAAGCTAAGGCCAAATTGGCCTCCAAAAAGCTTGGTGTCCTAAACCGGGCGAAGCAGTACTTCACTGCGAGGGACCTACTGATGCTTTACAAAGCACAGGTCAGGCCTCACATGGAGTACTGCTCTCATCTCTGGGCAGGGGCGCCACAATACCAGCTTAGTCCATTTGACGCCGTACAAAAGCGCGCAGTTCGAATTGTCAACGAACCACGAGTCACTAACAGGTTAGAACACCTAAGTCTGAGGAGAGACATAGGTTGCCTCTGCGTGTTCTATCGGCTTTACAACGGTGAGTGCTCCGAGGAATTGTTCGATTTGGTGCCAACTTCACCCTTCCATCATCACACCACTCGCCGAAGATTGAAGTTTCATCCACATCGCTTGGATTCGTGGCGAACGACTACGGTCCGTTTTTCACGATCGTTTTTGCCGCGAACGTGCAGGATGTGGAATGAGCTTCCTTCTGAGGTATTCCCGGAGCGCTATGACATGGGGTTCTTCAAGAAAGGTGTAAAAAGAGTTCTCCTTCAGGGCCGGCGTTGCACTGGTAACTCCCCTGCTGTTGCTCGTGTCTATAGGCGACGATGACCACTTACCATCAGGTGGCTCGTCTGCTTTTACGTCAGCCCTTCAGGCTATAAAAAAAAAAAAAAAAAAAATGTTGTTGCCGGCGCCCATTGAAATGAGCGCTGAAAGGAATTAATGGCACACCGCTTACTGAAAAGCAATTATTACACATAATTAAAACACTAATGCCTGACTACGATCAAAGGGTCACTTTTTGAGTTATTTAAAAAAGAAAAAAACATCAGATCCATTTAAGGATGATATTCCACCCATCCCATTTCTTTAATCCAAGTTGTATTGGACAAAGAAATTGTATGACTTCATCCAATTTATGAATAACAGTGAAATTTGATTGAAATGATGGGTTCCAATAAATAATTTAAGTTATTAAATGATTAGTATTATTAAAAATGAAATATATATTATAAATTAATAAGTTACATTGTGTGTCCACAGTTACCCAGACGAGGCGTGGCGATGGCACAAGCGCACATCCCGCCATTACTCGGCGTTGCGCCCTTAGGACCGCAGCCACTAAATAGCGTAAGTTTTATAGTTCATACCTCTTCTATTATCCTTAGTAAAGGAAATCTACACGTGACAGGTCTTCATAACATTCTCAAATGTACGAAGGTGCGCTAAGAATTTGCCAGTTGCCATATTCCCTCTAACTATTCTTTACCAATTTGGTGCCCTATAAAAATTACGAAGGAAGGAATTGATTGTCTAACCAAGGACTTTGTCACAAATTTGACTGAAATCAACAAACTTTTTCAAACTTTTCATAAATGTATGTTTTTTGTACACCGCAGGACAATCAAGTACAGTTCCAAATGATGGAGTCGTCATTCTACCACATGCCACACCCGTCCGACTCGGAGCGCACGCGGGTGTACCTGCCGCGGAACATCTGCCAGACGCCGTTGTATTACAACCAGGTGGGTTTCACTACCCATTGTCCTCCACTGCTCCATATGCTTCACTCGCACGCTCTCAATCACCCTGCGGAGGAAAAGAGGAGATCTCCCGCCAGGCGATGTCACTGCCTGGGGACCGCGGTCCGAACTTCGGACCATTTGTGTATATAATTTGTATCTCTTGTAACTTCGATATCGCGATTGAGGATACGTCTTCTGATTGGCCAGTTCAGTATGACGCGTATGACGCAGTGAGTAGTCTATTGTTTACTGCACTCTTTGCTTGTGGGTGCGTGGTCAGCATCATGTGCTGCGCGCGCTCATATTACTGTAGGTATCGCGCCGCTACAACCCCATCATCCTCTGAGGAGACAAGGCACGTCCTCGCCACTCCCCTCTCTCCCCGCCCGCCAGGTGTCCAAAGTATCCACATTGCCAGGTGTGTCCCCCGTGTTCCCCACGCTGAGGAGACAAGGCACGTCCTCGCCACTCCCCTCTCTCCTCCGCCCGCCAAGTGTCCAAAGTATCCACATTGCCAGGTGTGTTCCGTGTACCCCCCTGTCCCCGTTCGCATGCGGCTAGCGCTCCGGATGACCAGCGCCCCGGTGTCCCCCCTGCGATCTCTGCACTCAAGATATTCGCAAATCGGCGTACGGCGGTCATCAGGTTTTTTGTTCATTATTTTTGAACTATTCTGTAATAGGCAATTGAATATAGGTATGTCATACATAATTCCACTCAAATTTATCGTAACGTCGAATTTATGTAGTAGACGCGACGTTCTTCACTGACTCACCAAGTCACCAAGTAGGAAATGATCCAAATGCCTTAGGGTATTTATTACCAGAACAATCGATCAATCGACGTCTAATTCGTTCCACCACCGATCGATGCCGTCGATCTTTAGACTAGACAGTATTCAGCTTTATAAGTGTATAAATTGATATACTTAAACGTAAATGCAAAAATTTTAAAAAACGTATATCGTGGAGACTTTCCCTTGTGCCACACCGTGACGTCACGCTACGCCAAAAAAATACAGGTAGGGCACCAAGTGATTGATGACAAACTTATTTGATGTGTTTGTTCTTAGTGGCTACTAATAGCATACATTTGCTGTATTCGTATCCAACAACGCTTATATCTGGTTTCATAGTGATCCCAGTTAATTGCGAAGTCTTGAATCTTTTCATAAATGTTCAATGTCTGGTTGTGGATGTTCCCTTTGTGAATGTGGATTTGCTTTCTTCACAGATAATACTATTCTTCTTTCCTCCACATTGATTCCGTGTAAGTCAGAATGTAATGAATGAATGATCCTTTTTGTGTCTTATACACGCTAACAATGACACAATATATGAGTGTATAGCGTTATTTATTTATTTATACGCAGGTGCTGTTACCCCACTCGGACTCTGTGGAGTTCTTCCAGCGGCTGTCGACGGAGACTCTGTTCTTCGTGTTCTACTACATGGAGGGCACGAAGGCGCAGTACCTCGCGGCCAAGGCGCTCAAGAAGCAGAGCTGGCGGTTCCACACCAAATACATGATGTGGTTCCAGAGGCACGAGGAGCCTAAGGTTATCAACGAGGAGTATGAACAGGTCGGTGGAATTGATTACAGTTGATTGATTGGTGTAGATTGTGGGCTGTTTGTCAGATTTTTTTTTGTAAAGGAAATTGTTGTGGTCAAATAAGTAGACGGGTTATGTCAGTTGTCTATGGATATCAGTGACTCGTATTACCAATGCTATGACAAGAAGAAAGTAGAGGAGCCGCTTTTCCTGGTTCTCCCAATCTACCAATAAAACCAAACACTTTTTACGTACTTTTGTTTGCGAATTTCAGCGCTTATCAAATATTACAACGCCATATTGTTATCAATGGATGGAATTGAACAGCTTTGCATTATTATAACAGTTGAATTAACGACAGCCTATATCTTTAAAATAGATGTGAAAGTCATGTAAAAGTTATTGCAACTAACTTTGTGTTAAACATATATTTAATATAAATGAAAATGATAATTTTGTTTCAGGGCACATATATTTACTTCGACTACGAGAAGTGGGGCCAGCGGAAAAAAGAGGGCTTCACGTTCGAGTACAAGTACTTAGAGGACCGCGACCTGAACTGAGGCCCTCCAGGGGGCGCCGCCTGCCGCCCTGCCGACCGAATTCTCTGGCATTCCGTTACGAGTATTATATTTATGGATTGTGAGCTCGTCTAATCTCTGTGATGATTGCAGAGCGTGCGCCGCGGGAGGCCCCGCCCACTCGAACTGGACCGCCGCGAGGGATCTTTTGTAAAATAATTTCACTCTTCTGTACAGTACGGGAGGGACGAACTTGCGGGCGAACGAAACGCGAAAGATATCATGTGATGCAATAAGTATAGTGCGGCCCCGTGGGTCTGTATTTGAAACATTGTGATATCGATTTAGGGTCCCGGTGCGTGCTCGGATGCGACGTGACGATCGACTTTATTGGACTTGTTGATAGCTGTAGTGTCAGAAATCATGTTGTAGAATCTCATTCCGCCGCCGACAGCAGCCGAGTGTAGCACGTATCGAACGCCCCCGAATCTAGGTGCCTTTTAACGCTATGTACCGCCTAATTTGTAAGTTAACGCAGTCCTCGACGTACCACCGACGCTGAGCTACCGGCAGTGATGCAGTGTAGGAGATTTATTGTTGTTATGCCGAGAGTCGACGCCTACAGAAATACCGCTGGTGAATAAGTAAATAAATGATATTTTTGTACGTGAGCCGTTGAGAGTCCAATAAATTTTTATGCTAGTCATACGAACGCAGCAGCGTTGAGTGATTCGTTGTGTCACAATCGGTTTATCGATTCGAGAACGCTCCGGGCGATTTGTTTTAACTTGTTTGTAGCGAATGGACTAGTTTGGAATTATTTTAAGAGCCGCCCCGCGCGCGCCGCCCCTCGCCCGCCCTTAGAATTGTTCACCCGAACGCCGATGTGTTCATTTTGATCGACAATCGCGTGAATAATTTTAACGTAACTTATGTAACGAAGAGTTTATGCAGTTAAGACTGTTTTGCGACGTGGTAGCTGAAATAAAAATGGCTTGTGAGGTGTAAATGTGACGTACCTGATAAAAAAAAATATGGATTGAGGTGAAGTGAGGTGTAGAGGTTTTTGTGTCCGGGCCGGAGCACCCCCAGGTTGGAGCCCTGCACGACGCCGCGGGCTCGGAGTCCGGCGGGCGTCGCCACGTGCAAGGCCGCAACCTCGCCCGTATCCGTCGTCAATAAAAAAAATAATCAATTATTGGGTGGTTAATATATTGCTATTGCAAACCTGTATTCGTGAATTTACAACATGCTAGGATGTAAGTGTATTCCAACTTTTTAAATATAAGAAGAAAATACCAAAAATATAAAGTTTTTGTATGAACGCAGCGACGGATACGCCCGGTGCTTTAGTTCGGACGTCACAAAGATGTAACCGCGAGGGCGAATGGCGGCGCGCGCGGGCGGGCGCTACCATAGCTAAGGATCTCCTAAGTGTGTTTCTGTGTGTCGAATACCCTTTCACCTCCTGGATTTGATTCAGTTACAGTTTTAAGGGCTCAATTTTCTGTAACGATGAGCGTCAGCGGCTGATACGCGACGTATACGATATGACGGGCGTCCCCAAGCGCAGCCGTCATTATTTCCTTATAAGATAAAATAGTAGGTACTTACTATTGCAAAGAAACATTATATTTTGAAGAAGACTACTACTAGCTTCTAGATAGATTACTATGTACTATCTCACACATCTTGGGGCTACATTAAATGTCAAAGTTTTTTGAAATTTTTTTGTGTACTTGTCTGTTTTAGACTTTTAACGTAATATTAAAATACTAGTCACCGCTGATGCTCAACGAAGACCAAAAGGTATCGTGCATGCTACAACTTGTATAAATTTTTTTTGAGTTCAAAACACATGGACATCTCTGACGTTCGGTGACGTCAGAGGTGTCGAACGGGCAATCAGCCGCATATTATAATGTTATACATAACCTTTTGTTAAACATATTTGAGACAGATAAACAAACCATGTAAACTCGTACGCCATCACTGCCAAGTGAACTGGCGCATCGGGGAGCCGGCCGCACGCTATTGTACTTACTTTGTTGTGATATTGTTACTTGAAAAGAGGTGAAAGAGTATCGTCTCCACTCGCAGTCGACGAGGGGAGGGGAGGGGGCACGACTCGGTGAAATGATATCCACTGTAAATCTCTACGCTACCGGCCTAGGAACGGGATATCTGATTGGCGACTAGGCGGGGAGGGTAGTTTCATCCGTACAATAGAGTACCGAGAAACTATTTATCCCGTTGACGCGACGCTTTACGAAGCGGAGATATCCTGTTGCTACAGAGATTTATGATTTCCAGTAGCGACCGCGGGGCGACAGGCACTCGGCCGAGCGACCCGGCGCGCGCGCACCGGCCGCGCGTACCGTTCGCTGTTAACGCACCCATTTGATTGTATAAAGTATAAATTAGAGCGGCGCGGCCGGTGCGGCGCGGTCGGTGCGGCGCGGCCGATGCGGCGCGGCGCGGGCGGGGCAAGGGAGCGGTGGGGCGCGCGATCTCGTTAATTCCGTGCGTGGTGTTGATAGTTTTCATTTTTGTAAAAAGTTACGTGCGAGATGAAATGTGGTAAATAATAATTTAAAAAATTATCTGTACAGTTCTATTTGTATAGAAGTAATAAATAACGATTAAAAGATTTAAACCATGTTGTGATTTCTTCCCGTCGCTCGGCCGCCGAGCGCCCGGCCCCTGTTGGGGCGCGGGCTCGCATTTTCTTATTTATTTATTTTTATTTGGAAGACTTGACTGTTGAATTTGTAGAATAAACTGTAAGTAAGCATTGAAACAGCCTGTTTATTTGGAACAAAGATCTCATTACCATTTCTTTTATTTGACGTATAACGAACATACGAAAAAATTTCTCTATCCTTTACTTATGTTCTTTTCTTGATATATCAGTTAGTGGAAAAATAAATAAAAAGAAACACAGAAGCAAGGTTTATTGCATTTGAAACAAATAAATAAGAGGTATTCAGAAACTTAGAATATAATAAGCACTCATTCAGTATTGTGAGATTATCGCAGGTATTCAAGAAGCGACTTGTAGCAAGGCAAAGTCGAAGCGCAACAAAATGATCCTCCAAAAGTTCAAAAGTTCCGTATTTTCACATCATAACGTACATCAAAATTTTTTCACATTTCTATCAAAATGATAAGACTTGCAAATCCGGGCGTGTTACTGAAGGCGTGCGTCCTTTGCGCGAACGATATTGACCCGCATGTAAATTGAAGAAATAAAATATTTTGATAAAAACGTTGCGCTTCCATTCTGCGTTGGTATAATTGACTCTTACAAATTAGCATGAATTAAATGTTGACTGATTGTGCTACATTTAATGAAACAATGAAGAAAAATGTTGAAGCCAAAAAATACATTATTATATTGAAGGTAATAATGAGTATTTCAGCTGCACTCACATCTCTACAAGAAAGCGACTCGCTTTAGTTACACTCTGATCGTTGTAAACCCGAATACCTTGCAAAACTACGTACATCCATTAATAATGTAAAGTTAATTACTCTACATTTGCTTACATTATACACTTAAATACAACACATTATATTCGGTACATCTTTGTGATTTGTCACATCTCTATTAATAAATAAACAAAACTAAAGAAGAAAACGAAAACAACATTATCTTCTTATAAATGCTTTAAAAATATAATATACAAATCATTCCAATTCTGAGGATTTAGTGAACAAGTTTTACAATTTCACAAATTAGAAGTAAAAACCAAGAACATTTTACTTAATATGTCTATGTACAATGCATTATGTACAAGTTCTTCAAATAAAAGTTAACTGCAGTGCAGATTTACGACACTGTCATTATATAAATTTCGAAATATCAACACAACGAAAAATATTTAGAGTTAATGATATTCTCTGGATTAAATTCATCAATCAATCAATAATTCATTGGATTAAAATTACAGTGATAGCACTTTCTGAGGAAAATAGTGTTGTGACAAACGGATTTGAACCTTTATCTCGTTGAATATTTTTGGCCTAGACTGAGAAGATACTTGATCAGCGTTTGATAGCGTTTGTTGCTATCCATTTCAATTTCAATAATAATTTAGAAAATGAACAAAACTAGTACTCTCTGAAACGAGACATCTTTGTGTTTATTGACCTTGTCGATCTCAAAATTTAGTAACTTTACCATTTTCATTTATACAAAAAATTCAACTAAAATGCAAGAGAGACGACAACCCCTGTGATCCAAAACACATCGCTTATCCAAATGAACAACGACGTTAATTACGTCAGAAGTCGAAAATTGCTTTTAAATGTCCAAGCTCACGTAAATAAAGTTTTATCCATGACAAAAACGACACAATTAGGCTGCCTGTCCACCGGAGCGGAGCGAGGCTGCGGAGCGGAGAAACGGAGAAAAATATTAACCAATAGCTAGCACGCAATCCCTGACAACTGGCGTTGAGCGGAGATTTTATGCAATCTTATTGGTTATTTTTTTTCCGTTTCTCCGGTTCACTGCCTCGCTCCGCTTCGGTGGACAGGCAGCCTTATGTTGCTAAAACGTAATTACATCATTATACTATCGGATGAACATGTACATATGTTGCAGCACACTCACAGACTCACATAAGTTTGAGCGTGTCCATGGCCCGCTCGAGTCTGACAAGCTCTCCTTCAGCGGCGCTCAGTCGTTCTACATTACTCTGCTGCACATCAGCAGGCACTTTGCTGCTGTAGTCCTCTGCCGCCATGGCCTGCTGCAGCTTGCTGATCGTCTGGTTCAACGTCTCTTTCTTCTTCTCTATCTTCGCTATTTCTTTCTGTGGGTCAATCAGGCCCTGGAAGTGGGAAAGTATTATGTAGTGTTAGGATTGCAGTGAAATTTGTAGTGGAATGGATCCTGGCTGAGTTGCGAATGCATTATTTATACATACATTTATTTTAAAGGTAGGAATATTTTAACAATAATAATTCAGTACTGATTTTCTTTAAAGTGTTTTTTATGTAAATAGCCAGCACACTGGCCACTTTTTAGGTACGTAGCATAGTCGTCCATTGACATCAGTAACACCAAAGGCACCAATCAGCAATGATACTCACAAATAACATACAAAAGAAAAAGATAGAACGTCACACTTTTCTGGCTAATAGCCGCTCAAGGACATACTTTTCGACACTTGGCTCTGCACAGGGTCTCTTTATCTTTATAGTTACTATCAGGGCTGCCAGTATATGTATGAAGTGCAATACTGTTTGCACACCTATTCAAACCCCGTCGTTTCAAAGATACCGACAAAAATCCGTTCCGAATCGTAGAAAAATAGAGAATGTGTACACACTACACATGTCAACCGTCTGTTTAATTCTCTTATAAAAAATTATTTCTATAACATAGACTTACCTTCAACACGAGATGCACTTCAATCTTATCAGAGATGGTAAGTATGGAGCATCCGGTGGGCGGCGGGCCGTCTCGCAGCTCGCTGCAGGCCAACGTCTGCAGGCTGCGGAACAGGGAGCGCAACTCTGCCCCGTCCGCCCCGGTGGCCCCGTTCCCGGTCGTCTCTGGCCCGGTGGCCCCGCTCGCCCCGTCCCCGGTGGTCCCGTCTGCCCTGGTGGTCCGCTCTGTCTCGTCCGCCCCGGTGGCCCCATCCCCGGTAGCTGCGTCTGCCCCGGTGGACACTGCCCCGTCGGCCCCGGTCCCGCTGGCCCCGTCGATCACCAGGTGCACGCCCGTGCGCTGTTTGCTGCCCACGTTGTACTCCGCGCGCGTCGACCGGATCGCGTGCACCATCTTGAGCACCGTGTCCACTTGGGACTCTAGGTGCTCGTCGCGCCACGGCGTGTCTTCTTCCTGGAATATAATAGTTTTGGTGGTGAATTATACTTTAGGGTTGTGTTGGGCCATTACTCTATAATGGTTTAGTGCGGGTTCCCTATCCGCTTCATAATATGCCAATTGATATCACACGAAGAACTAGCAGGATTGTAGGTTTTCTTAAAAAAATAGAATTCTTCACTGAAGCAAGTGTTAATAAATTTTTCATACGATTATAATTGTCAATATGCGTTTAGCTACTATGAACAGCTACTCCCACACAAAAACCACCTCCCCCAACCCATCCCCCACTCACCGTAGGATAACTAGCAACACAAATCGACGGACAGCTAGCATCTTCCCGCGGGAGCCGCTGGTACAACTCCTCGGTGAGGAACGGCATGAACGGGCTGAGCAGCTTGAGGCCTAGCTCCAGCGCCGTGTACCTAAAATACTGTCTACTAGATCCACGTAAGCAGCTCACTTCTACGAGGCTAAGCCGCGGGTAACAGAAAACCTCACATAAAAATATACCTTCACCAACATATCACCTTCAATCTTCAACCTTAACAAACTCCATCTATCTTCACATTCTAAGAGACCCGTGCCTAGCAGCGGGACAATAGTGGGTTATGATGATGAAATAACGATGAACGTATCAGCCATCTTACCGTTGGATAACTGGCAACACAAATCGACGGACAGCTAGCATCTTCCCGCGGCAGCCGCTGGTACAACTCCTCGGTGAGGAACGGCATGAACGGGCTGAGCAGCTTGAGGCCTAGCTCCAGCGCCGTGTACAGAGTACGCCGCGCGGCCGTCCGCGCTACGTCGGTGCCTGACGCGAACACTGGCTTTAGGTATTCCTGGGATGGTGTAAAATAGTAAAAAAAATTAAAAACAAAAATCTCAATCAATACAAAGATATGAGGTAACACTCAGCGATTTCTCGAAGTCAACAAAGAATCATCAAATAAAAAAGACTAACATTCTTTGGTCTATAAAACTTGGCTTTGCACGTTAGGCTGATTTGAATTCGACACCTATTTAAGTTGCAGGGAAGCATTTAAATGTGAGCTTTATAACATGTTGTTTTTTAAGCTATAACTTACAACATTAACTCGAAAAAAGTGGATCTACTTGATCGAATTGAAAAAATTTTTCCATGATGGATAGTAGTCCATCCATATATCGAAGAAGATTTAAGATTATATAACATTACGCTACGAATTATACGAGCGGAACATCGATAAAAAATATTGCAAAATTGCCCTAACCCATTTGTAAACGTAGACCAAACCCCCACTAATCACATACAAAAACCAGCACACAACAACTCACCAGATACACGTCGCAGAGGTCGTACAGCCACAGGTTGTAGCAGTGCGTGGTGGCGGCGGGCAGGTCGTAGGTCCGGAAGCCGTCGTTGACGCGGCGGGCGGCCAGCGCCGCGCGCGATAACATCCAGCGGTCCAATGGCGCCAGGCCGGAGGGCTGCGGCCCGTGCACCTACGGGGACGGGTATAGGTTATAGCTAAAGCTAAAAAAAAGCTAAGAGCACGGGTCTCTCTCAATACTGAGGAGGCCTAGAGCATACTCCACCACGCTGCTCCAATGCGGATTGGTGGAGGGGTTAGTGGCCAACCCAGTGTCGAAAGTTTTCAAGCCGCCCGAAGGCCTCCGACATGGCTTAACGACTGCTATCAATCAATAACAACCGGAACTACGAAGCACGGAAGCGCTCAAGAAATTTTTGCCACTAGCGGCCATCCATCCGACTACCGACCGCGCCCGCTGTTGCTTAACTTTGTCGATCGCTTAGGATCGACGCAAGCCGCCGGGCTATGAGCGCTTCAGGTTCGAGGTTATAGCACTCACTCACATTCGTGCAATACGTCAACTCACTAAAGTGGGAGCTTCGCGAATGATTATACGAAGTTTTTGACAATTTCATGGTAGCTTAAATAGATATCAATGCTGTGACATTCCTGCAATGTACAATGTTACAGTTGTGACGACTTTTCACTGACTTCACGTCGAACTCGAATCACGCTATTGAAGTTTTCTACTATGATGCATATATGTAATTATATCCTTGTTAAAATGCCGTAAATAAATTTTATTTACAAGCTAGATTGAACTGTATGTACAGGCATTAAATTAGTTATTAGAATGATAACTTCGTAGTCGCTGCTCTTCAGATATGTCCACACAAAACGCAACATACCAAGCAATATTGACGACCCGGATAGCGCATGGTTAACACGCCGGATCGCTGTTCCAAGGGTCCTGGGTTCGATTCCCAGCGAGGCGGAAATTTGAATGATGAGTTTGAATTTCCGTTCTCGGTCTGGGTGTGTGTCCTTGTCCTGTGTGTTGTCCATGGCACCCACGACACAGGGAATCCTAGTGTGGGGCTATGATTGTGTAGCGTTATTTATTTATAATAGGTACCTTATATCTTGTGTCAGGCGGGAAGTACATGAGCGCGAACTTGGCGGCGTTCCACAGCTTGTTGCAGAAGAAGCGGTAGCCCTGCACGCGCAGCACGTCCAGGTTCAGGTCGCGGCCCTGCGCCATCGCGCACAGGCCGAACCTGCGCACGCGCACACATCATTCTATTAATCTTCCAATGGTCGTATCTCGTCTACTGGCTATTTCCTTGCTTAGAAAAGGGACAAAAATGTGACATTCTGTGTAAACAAAAAAGATGCATCTGCGAGTTGCTCAAAAAAGGGACACAAATGTGACATTCTGTGTAAACAAAAGAGATGCATTTCCGAGCGAGTACTTGTGCTCGTGTGAACAGTCAGCCAATTTGATACTCGCTTGTTTACACGGAATGCCATATATCTTATAGGTACGTTTCTTGAGCAAGAACATAGACGAGTTTTACTCACTTACTCGCCGACGGTGGACACCTGTCTCACTTAAGATATTGCCATAAAAAAACTTTGAAAAAAAAAAACATCGTATAACCTCAATACACTGTATAACTGACCTCAATGCATTGTATAACTGACCTCAATAAATTGTGCAACTGACCTCAATAAATTGTACAACTGACCTAAATACTCAATAGCTTATATAATTGACCCCAATACATTGTACAATTGACCTCAATACACTGTCCACCTCACCTCAAAGCATCAGTCCCGCACTCGGGGATCCCGTCAGGATAGTCTTGCTTCTGGCCTTGCTTGGCTTTCTCCAGCTCCCGGGGGTCAAGGTTCAGCGATGCTAATCCATCATGTAGCTGCGCCAGCGAGACCCCGCGCACCACGTCCATGGGGTCCACCACGTTGCCCAGGGATTTGGACATCTTGCGCCCGTGCGCGTCTCGGACCATCGGGTGGAGGTATACTTCCCTGGGGTGGATGGATGATGTTTTTTATTAATAACAAGAACGAACCGCCCTCGCTTCGCTTCGGGATCCGTAGGTAACAGCCGCGTAGGTCCCGCTCCCGTAGGAATCTCGGGATAAAAAGTAGTCTATGTCTTATTCTGATGTATAAGCTATATTATTGTAAAGTTTCATTATAAAATCCATTCAGTAGTTATTACGTCAAAGAATAACAAACATCCATTCTTACAAACATACTTTTTAGATATCCGATGATCTGAATCCATAACATTGCAGAAGTCGTGTATTACGTGAGGCATTAATCACACCTATTAAATTGACTGACTCAAATAACAGGGATGTTGACTAATTTTAGTGGTACAAGTTTTAAATAAAAATATGCTCACTTGAACGGCAGTTTTCCAAGGAGCCGCTGTCCAAAGAAGACCATCCTGGCCACCCAGAAGAACAAGATGTCGTGACCGGTCTCTAGCAGGTTACCCGGGTAGAACGCCTGCAAAGACATTGTACACCAGGTTAACAATCATCATCAGACATCACTAACAGCTAGGCTATATTGTAAGGATATCTTTGACATCTCAATAGCTGAATCCACAGTGAGATTTTGATTTTGACAGAACTCCCCTGAGTGAGCTCCGATATCGAATTTGTTTCTATAAGAATAGCCTCGCAGGAATTATTTATAATTATAATGATATCACGATGATGATGATATGATACTACAATGATGATACATAAACAACACATGTCTTATGACCGTTGACTCAATCCACAAGGTATAAAAAACAACAAGTTTACATAGAGGATGTACAACAATTTAAATTGCAAAACACACCACTCATTCATAACTCAAAACACACCACACCCCCCCATATCCCCGTCCACTGTCCCTTTACCTGCAAATCCTCAGTATTATCCGGCCACCCGAAGATGGCGAAGGGGAAGAGTCCCGAGGAGAACCAGGTGTCGAGCACGTCGTCGTCCCGCGCTAACGTCACCCGTTCCACTGACACCTGCAGCCGCTGTGCTGCTTTGGTACGCGCTTCCTCTTCAGTGTGCGCTGACACCCAGAGTTCTTCTTCCAGCTGTAACATAAGATTACCATGTTTTATAACTTGTGGTAAAGGCAGACGAGGCACCTGATGGTAAGTGGATAAGAATAGATAAGCCATCAATGGTAACTAGTTATCGTCGCTTAAGGACATGAACAATGTTCTTACACCACCATGGATTACGCCAGGCTAATGTAATGCTATTATAGTCATCAAGGATAATCATCCCATTGGTGAGAATGGTGAGTTCGGATCTACTCTCAAACTATAATATATGTAGGTGTGAGTCGTATTTCGCCACTATATAGAACTGTTACTGCGCAGGTTTCCTTGTGATGTTTTACTTCATCAAATAAAGTGTTAATATAATTAATTATGTTGTGTTTGTGATAAGTGATAATATAAGAAAATCACTTCTGCATTAATGTAACACAACATTTTAATTAAATTACAAATAATTCAACAAAATAAATGCCGAACTGTTTTTCAAACTATTTACAGCATAATATAACATAAAAATAATAAACGCCTAACACAAGATATTACACAAAAAATGAAATGAAGGTACATTAATCTACACAGAGCAAGTAAATTATTTATCTATCACAGATTCAAAACATTCATAACAGAGACATGATTGATTGAATGAATTATGATTGTTGCATCCAACATTCATATACAATAATCAAAAGGATTAATCACAAAATTAACCTAAGGAACTTAAAAAGGACTAATCTATACAAAAACTTATAATAAACGAATGACATCACAATCATCGAGCAATGATAAACTTACACAAGCAATAACAAAGTAAACATAAAACGAAACCTTCATGCCTCTACAATAACAATCAATTTCATTTGCAAGCAGGTACGAGTCATAATAGAAGAATGATCTATTGAAATTCTGTGAATTAACTCTATTGAAAATACATGTCAATTCCATTAGCTTATTTATTCAATACGTTCCCGCAATTGATTTATTACTTTCAATAGTATTGACTATAATCATTCAATAAAAATATACACAATGATATAATGATAAAGTTGAAATGTCAAATGTCGCTACATAATCATACGGATTCCAAAATAGATAATTATGTAAAATGTTTGCAGATGCATTTAATCTTCATACTTCTATTACTTTATTTTGTGGTAATGCGTAGAGGCGAGCAAAATGCTCAAAAAGACACTTTTCTATGGAAAATTGAGTGTTTTGAGTGTTTTAGTCGCTTAATGGAACGCCCCGATAGAGACTTGATTTACCCTAATTACAAAAGTATTATCGACCAGTATTTTAATTATTATGTCCCGAATTGTTATTATACTTTTATTTTCATCACACTTTTTTCATTTTGTGTAGAATGCATAACGAAATGAGTATATCAAAAAAACAAAATAAAGTGCCTAGAAACTGAGTACTAACCACCGCGTTATGAACTATGAACAAAAACGCAACACAAATGCGGGTAGATGCACTACGGCCGGGGCATGCATTTGCTTGTGACAATGTGCATGCGCAGTACACGCTACAAGCCTCGATCGAATCGCCTCGCGTCTAGCACACCAGTCATGGATTAGGTGAAAAGTTATCACTTGAAATAAATTTAGAACATACTTCATAAAATAAGACTAATTAGTTTTTTGGCGACTTCATGTTAAATAGACCTAGATGGAACATCGAATCCGCGAAAACGTGACAAAAAATTGTGGCTAACTGTTAGCCACAATTTTTATATCATTACGCACAGATTACTTACACATAGACAATAAATGAACGGGTAAAACATCGCCTGCACGCAGACATGCTTGATAATGTTGCCTTGTTTTTTTTGTTTTCATTGTAGGGCGACGCTCAATCTAGATATCTAAAACATCATTGCATACAAGTTACATTTATTTCAAAAATTTTTTTTCGAGTGTGCTATCGGCACATTCGGCGATTCGAAACATGAACAACAAAGGTTCGATTCCGCAACACGCGACACCCGACATACTGTCGCGCATCACATCTAGCGGAAGTACCCTTTAACAAAGTCATACGCACGCGCGGCGCGGGCGGCGCGGACGGCGCGGCGCGCGGCGGTCGCGGGCGCGCGCGCGGCCGGCCCTTGCGGCGCCCCGAGCGCGTGTAGCGCCGCCGCTCGTGCCCCGCCTCCGGAGCCCCCTGTGCCCCCTACGCGATGTTATACCATCATTAATATCAGGTGATCCTGTGTTCGCGTTCGATATGGATGTTTTAATTGCATCCCATACAAATGTCAGCTTCCCATCTACTATGATTAGGGTAGGTTGAAGATCGACGACGAGAATTTAAAATGCCTTAAGTAAATTACATTAATTAAAATGCAAGCATTTTGTGGCTGATACTTTCAATGCCATATTCTTGGTGATTTAGGTATAATTATGAGTTTATTCAAATTCAGCTTACTTTAAATCTTAGTTTGATACAACAAATAAAAGACCTTATAAAATGATACTACGATCGTGCAGTGTTTGTTGTATGTCCCACGATGGGACAACGCTTATCTTAATACATTAATATTATTTAAATAAAATAACTTTTATATTTTATAATCAGAACAGGGCCCCAATTCAGCTAATTTATAAATGCATCAATTACGCACTTGAATAGTGACCCATGTTGTATACAGGATGTCTCAATAACGTCAAATTATTCAACCGAGATACAATCAAAGTTAATTAGCAGAACGGGGCCAGAATCCGACAAAAAAATTACTATTTTTAGACATAACCCAAACCTACAAACTAGGCCTCCACTCACCGGCTCCTCCCGCAGCGCCACCCGGTACGCGGGGATGCGGTGGCCCCACCACAGCTGGCGCGAGATGCACCAGTCGCGGATGCCGGCCATCCAGTGCAGCCAGGTCTTCTCGTGCGTCGCGGGGATGATGCGAAGCGCGCCCGACTTCACCGCTGCTACCGCGTCCTCCGCCATCTTGTTGCAGCGGATGTACCTGACACAATACATGTTCACATTTTGGAATCATTGAATGAAATGTTTTTTGAAATAGATTTTTTATACTTTTCGGAAGTCAAACTACGCCATCGCGTAACAAATCACCAATATATCACTTGAATCACAACGCAAGTGGATTTAATCAGAGCGGAAGAAGCAAGTTAACAAACCCGAAAAGACATTGATGATCAACATTGATCGTTAGGCCGAGCAAAAATCACACGACCACGACACCATCACGAGCGGTAAGCCGAAGTTGCCGAGTTTATAAAGTGACTGAAACCTCGCACGATTTATACTGAACTGAGAAAACCTATTAAAAGAGCTCTTTTTCAGGCATCGCATTGGCGACTCCCATGGCTTTGCATACATAATGAACCCCGACCACTTACCCTCCAGTAAGCACACCCATGCTTTTATCAGTCCTTTAGCCTCAAAAAGCGCAAAGCCTCCACCACACTGGGTACAGAGTGTTCACTGTCCACCTATGCTGTCACATCAGTCCTAGCCCCCAATCCACTGATCTCTCACCACTGCGGCTTGAGCATGGGCTCGACCACGTCCTTGGAGCGCGAGCAGAGCGGCACGGCCATGGGTACAGTACAGAGAGCGGGCTCACCACTGCGGCTTGAGCATGGGCTCGACCACGTCCTTGGAGCGGGAGCAGAGCGGCACGGCCATGGGTACAGTACAGAGAGCGGGCTCACCACTGCGGCTTGAGCATGGGCTCGACCACGTCCTTGGAGCGCGAGCAGAGCGGCACGGCCATGGGTACAGTACAGAGAGCGGGCTCACCACTGCGGCTTGAGCATGGGCTCGACCACGTCCTTGAAGCAGGAGCAGAGCGGCACGGCCATGGGTACAGTACAGAGAGCGGGCTCACCACTGCGGCTTGAGCATGGGCTCGACCACGTCCTTGGAGCGCGAGCAGAGCGGCACGGCCATGGGTACAGTACAGAGAGCGGGCTCACCACTGCGGCTTGAGCATGGGCTCGACCACGTCCTTGGAGCGCGAGCAGAGCGGCACGGCCATGGGTACAGTACAGAGAGCGGGCTCACCACTGCGGCTTGAGCATGGGCTCGACCACGTCCTTGGAGCGGGAGCAGAGCGGCACGGCCATGGGTACAGTACAGAGAGCGGGCTCACCACTGCGGCTTGAGCATGGGCTCGACCACGTCCTTGGAGCGCGAGCAGAGCGGCACGGCCATGGGTACAGTACAGAGAGCGGGCTCACCACTGCGGCTTGAGCATGGGCTCGACCACGTCCTTGGAGCGCGAGCAGAGCGGCACGGCCATGGGTACAGTACAGAGAGCGGGCTCACCACTGCGGCTTGAGCATGGGCTCGACCACGTCCTTGGAGCGCGAGCAGAGCGGCACGGCCATGGGTACAGTACAGAGAGCGGGCTCACCACTGCGGCTTGAGCATGGGCTCGACCACGTCCTTGGAGCGCGAGCAGAGCGGCACGGCCATGGGTACAGTACAGAGAGCGGGCTCACCACTGCGGCTTGAGCATGGGCTCGACCACGTCCTTGGAGCGCGAGCAGAGCGGCACGGCCATGGGTACAGTACAGAGAGCGGGCTCACCACTGCGGCTTGAGCATGGGCTCGACCACGTCCTTGGAGCGCGAGCAGAGCGGCACGGCCATGGGTACAGTACAGAGAGCGGGCTCACCACTGCGGCTTGAGCATGGGCTCGACCACGTCCTTGGAGCGGGAGCAGAGCGGCACGGCCATGGGTACAGTACAGAGAGCGGGCTCACCACTGCGGCTTGAGCATGGGCTCGACCACGTCCTTGGAGCGGGAGCAGAGCGGCACGGCCATGGCGTGCGCGCGCGTGTCGCGGTACAGCCCGTGCCGGCGCAGCGCCGCCGTCACCTCGCTGCGCGCCTCGTAACGCTTCATACCCTAGACCACATAACGACTAATTTAACCACACTCGGAGAACTCATAGGAAGCTGGTGGAGTATGCTCTAGGCCTTCTCAATAATGAAGAGAGACCCGTCATTAGTAATGGGCCATTAATGGGCCAAACCGGGGTCGCATTCCATACGGAATTGGAATTGGACAAGGTAAACTGTGAGTACAGATATAAATATTTTTTCACGTAAGAGTTGCAATTCCATATTTTCAGCTACTCAGGTATAGAAACTCGGCCGATTATACGGCCTACGTGACCTATTAGGATATTGAGGGTAGCGACAGTGAAGTACTTTCCAAAAACTAATCACCAGTTTAAACCAGCTTCCAACAAGTCTCTCTTTGCTCATTACTATTGATCCTAGCATTGATATAAAGGCCAATGCACTTGTTTTCTGCGACTTATGCCGGCCACTATTGACAACCAAAGTAAGAGTCACTCACGGCGAAAGGTCCGCAGTTGTCCAGCATTCTGCCCTCATCATCGAAGATGGTGATGAAGGGCAGGTCGTGCCGCTTGCCGATCTCGTAGTCGTTCGGGTCGTGCGCTGCGCTTATCTTCACAGCACCTGAATAACAAATTAATAGATTAACTTTAATAACTCAAAAACTAAACTTCAGATGACATCTAATTTTTTTATGGGTACCAGACGATAAAATAATAAGTGCTTCCGAATATAAAAGCATAAGAATTTTATAACGAAAGAGAGAGTCAGAAGACAAGGTATTAGAAATCTGTCGTGAAACTCGTGAATTAATAATGTCGAATTGAGTGGACTTTTGGCGGGAACGCTTTTTGACCACAATTTTTTATGAAACAACTCTTTATTAGTGATCAATGATTCTATAGCAAAATAGAAGTAAATGTTTAGTTACCGGTTCCGAAGTTCATATCGACGTAGTCGTCAGCTATGATGGGCAACCTGCGGTCTACTATGGGGTGCTGCAGGTACTTGCCCACCAGATGTTTGTACCTGCACATAAATAATATGTTACATGTAATATATTTAACATGTAAAAAATCATTATTATTGCATACACTGTTTAAAATGTGGAGAAAATAAATAAAAAAATAAATAACGCTACACACCCCCACACTAGGATTCCCTGTGTCGTGGGTGCCATGGACAACACACAAGACAAGGACACACACCCAGACCGAGAACGGAAATCTTAAACTCATCATTCAAATTTCCGCTTCACTGGGAATCGAAACCAGGACCCTCGGAACAGCGATCCGGCGTGTTAACCATTCCGCCATCCGGGTCGTAAAGAAAAGGTTACAGAATGGTATGATAAAAGGCTACCTCTCATCCTTAGGGTTGACGGCTACGGCCACGTCTCCCACCATGGTCTCCACGCGGGTGGTGGCCACCACCACCTCCTCTGCTCCGTCCTCGGTTTTATACGCGAACAGCACCAGCACACCAAATTCAACCTGTCAAACATAGAACTCTCCTTGGTTGGCAACATCTATAAGTATTCTCAACAGGGAATAATGCATGTGATTTAAAAATAACTCAATTTTTTTACAGCTTTTAATTGTACAACAAAGACACTTTTATAAGAAAAGCGGGAAATTTAAAATGTTTAACGGAAGTGACGTCATCATTCGCAATTCGCATAACAAAAAAATCGTTCTGAATAACTACTCTACAGTAACTACTGTACGATGTCGTCACACACCACATACCTTATTATCATACCCCGGTATAGACATCATGGTGCGGAGGGAATAATGCATGTGATTTAAAAATAACTCAATTTTTTTTACAGCTTTTAATTGTACAACAAAGACACTTTTATAAGAAAAGCGGGAAATTTAAAATGTTTAACGGAAGTGACGTCATCATTCGCAATTCGCATAACAAAAAAATTGTTCTGAATAACTACTCTACAGTAACTACTGTACGATATCGTCACACACCACATACCTTATTATCATACCCCGGTATAGACATCATGGTGCGGCCGGTAAGCTCCACCTTATCCACCTCGATATCAGATATAGCACTCTTCAACGCACACGACCAGTTGACGAGCCGGTTCGCCCGGTAGATGTCGCCAGCTTCGTGCAGTCTGATGAAGGCCTCGTTCACGGCTCTACACATGCTGGGGTCCATGGTAAACCGCTCGCGAGACCAGTCGAACGAGGACCCCAGCGAGCGGAGCTGCTCGTAGATTCGACCGCCTTTCCTGGTAATATTTTTTATTTGATCATGTAGTGAAACAGCTAAATCTTTTTGGAAAGAGGCAAACTTACGACCGGAATCGGTTCTAAACTAGTAGAGCCAATCAGAAAAAATAATACGTGAGGTAAGCCACGATATACCTATACGTAAAATGGATTAAAAGTATTAAAACACTCAAAAATCGTTCAGTACTAAAATATAAAATCTCTTACTCATTTTTCCATTCCCACACTCTTTTGATGAACTCCTCTCGACCCAAGTCATGTCTCGTCTTCTTCTCTTCCCGCCACAGTTTCTTCTCCACCACCACTTGCGTGGCGATGCCGGCGTGGTCGCAGCCAGGGTTCCAGAGCGTGGTGCGGCCGTTCATCCTGGTAAAGATTTATTTATTTACTTAAAGCTGAATCTTAATTCTACCACAATGTCTAATTCTGGCTTACTAAAGAGAATAGACTTTTTAACCTTTATTTAGCATGTCCCACAAATGTGACCAGCAGTGACAAGGACAGGGAGTGGGTCAAAACTTAATTTATGCAGGAACCCTTAGTGTTTCTGTATTTTATTTATGGTTCTTTGGCAAAGGGGAGATCTCCCGCCAGGCGAGACGACATGCCGGGGGGGGCGGCCGAGGCCCCGAGTGAATGTACTCGAGGCGTGGTATATATGCGGGCGATCGACAAATCTTCAACAATCACCGTGTGACGTGTGTGCGGTGTCGCCACAGTTCTAATTGGAACACTAATTTAATTTAATAACATTCATATTTTTGAGTTATTTTTATGCTGCCTTCAATGGCAATGAGTAGATTGCCTGTTCATTAAATAAATAAATAAATAAATGATGTTCTTATATATTTTTTCATTTTCATTGAAATAAAATTGATAATATGTATTTATTACCTATGCCATCTGGTAATAGCATCCTCAACAGCATTTGTCAGGGCGTGTCCGAGATGCAAAGTGCCTGTGACATTGGGTGGCGGGATCACCATCACAAACTTGCCTTTAGGATTTTCTTCCAATACGGACTTTCTCTGCAACAAAAACAAAATGTTTCAGAAGTGAAATATACAACTTCTGTTTCAAAATGAAAATGAGTCTATGCATTGGTTTACATGACCAAGTGATGTGATAAGGGTCGCAACCACAGAGTAAATATGCAGCATTCTCGTAAATAACGCGCGAAATTTCGAAATGTAAAATTTAAGTCCAATAATTCCAAAATTGGGTGTAATACTGTATTTATAATTATACTTTTTACTTGCGGAGGTGTCATAATTGTACTCATTTTGATAAAATTAAGAATAGAATTGAAGAATTGATTAAATTAAGATGAAAAAAAAACAACATAATAATATTAACATAACAGTATGACAGCTAAATTTATGTATTAAAAATGTTAACTCACGCCATATTCAGGCTTGAAGAAGCCCTGTTTTTCCCACCAAGCGTACCAGGCAGCCTCAACATACTGTGGGCTGTAGGCATCCGGCATGGGCCCAGAGATATCTTTTTTGTCTCCTACTGCAGTGTTGGCATTGTACACTGCACTTTGCTTCACTTCTTTCACTTTTTTCTGTAAATAAAAGCTAGTATTAGCTTGTATTTAATATTAAAAATTTAATATAAAAAATCATAAAGTTTGATAGTTCTATATGGAGTATTAGAAATTAAAGAATATGGGATTTAAAAATATATCCAATAGATACGTAAACGTAATAAAAAAACGAGTATGTATGGGTGTTAACCTCTTAATACAGATAATATGTAACATACACAAACTACATACTTATAATATGTAATTTAAGACGAATAAATAAAATTTCATGAATAGCAACAGCTGCCTCGAGAGATTGTAATGATGCAATTTTTAAACAATAAGCGTAATTATACTTTCACCGATCTACCAAATAACCTTACTTTAATGGCATGGAAATAATAACCATATGGGTAATGCGGTTCGCGGATATATTGTAAAAGATGATATTTTTTACAACCTCAGGCTTATCTTTCTGTCCAGCTGGCGCGGTGCTCTTCTTATCCAACTTGGCTTTCAACTTCTCTAACTTTGCAGCCTTCTTCGCTTCTTTCTCCAATTGTTTAGCGGTTTTTTCCTGTGGCTGGTCTCCAGCAGGATCATTTTGCTGCTCGGTATCAGTCATCTTATCTTCAAATTGGAAATATTAATCTTAAATTTACTGCAACAGACACATTTGCAGATTTATGCGAACGCTCGTGCGTGCGTGCGTTGTGTTGATTGATGACAAATGACAAATTGACGACAACGACTTGACAGACTGACAGCTGACGAGCTGACAGCTGACAGATGAGTTACATGAATATTGATTGACAAGTAAAATTGTCAAAAAATTGTTACAGAGTAGCTTAACATTGCTATAGAATGTTAAATGTTTATAGTGCGCCCAACTTATCTCTGAAATGGCAAAAATTGGAACTAACGCCGCCATGTTAAAAAGTCATTAAGTACGTTGTGATCATTTGTCTGTCAGTTACTAGTGTGCAATGATTGGTCAAATTCGTCCGACAGCGCCTCTCTTCATTTCAATCTTAAGTTGGGTTTACTAGGTATATATCACAGAGGTTGTGGATAAGAGTATATATTAAGTTCCTCTTACCTCTTGATGATCAAGATCTAAGACAATGATGTCGAATACTATAAACACTAAGGGCCTGTTTCACCACTTCCTGATAAATTCCCCAATAGCTTATCAAGAACTTTTTTGCCATATAAACTACAACTTTTGGTTTCACAGGTGTCGGATAGAACTATCTGGCAGACAAGCTGTCTGATAAGTTATCAGCGCTTCAAGTGGCTGATAAAGACGTTATTTGGCAGATATCACTGGCGTTTACTTTCTCTGAATGGATCGATATTAAAAAACGTAGGAAAGATTACAAATCTTGCAATTTTCATTTTACATGGTCAAAATACTCGTATACTTACAAATATAATCGTATATAATAATAATAATAATTCTTTATTAATTTAAAACAGCTGTTTTAAAAACTTAGTTTGTGAATCCTTTGGCCCTTGAAGTAGTCGCAACTGTGTTTCAAGGACCAGCGTCTTCTCCCATTTGTGGAGCTATTGTTACAAAAATGTGTTTTTATGAACTAAGGTTATATAAAAAAGGTATATAAAAAGTTAACTTTGATCATTTTGAACCAATTAAATAGTAAGTATTTGATTAGTTAAGTTTAATAATTCTTCTCAAGTAACGATTATTTATGGAACGTTGCTGCTTCGTCAACTCATTATCAGGAAGTATGCTGGTGAAACACAAAAAAAGCAGCCTTTATCTGGTGGACAGTGGTAACTGTTATATAGCTATCTCACACTTTATCACGGAGTGGTTAAAATGCCTTAGACTTATATCACAAACTAGATAATATGGGGCTTTTGTGCTTATATTCACTTCATTAAAAATATATTTTGTTAAATATTGTTCTCAAAATATAATCTGTCCCTGTGACATTGCCGAAACAAACGAGCGATACAAATTAAGTCCATTACCTCTGAGATTACAAGAAACATACCATACTCCACAGAGTACTTTTGTACATACTGAATGCTGAATGTGCTGAAACCGTACTCTATGATCTGTGATCGAATCGAGCACCCGTCTGCTACTACCCATAGTCTGCTACCACAGAGTACTTTATAATATACGGAAATCTGCTACTCTACATAGGGATGCAAGGTTGTTGTAATATCGATAAAAATATCGATAATTATATCGAGGCAATGAAATTATCGATAGTTGATAATATCGATATTTTGGTCGATAATATCGAATTTATTTAAATTTAAATAAAAAATATGAAGTTCACAGAGATTTTGACGTGACAACGTCTTATAAATTGGTTTGCCAGGTGGCACTTCAAGAAACTGCGTTAGTATTTCCGCTCACGTTACTTATAGTAGCTACGGCGTACACACGTTGGCGTGTTTCAGAAAATGGTACAGCGCCATCTCTGGAGAAGTAGAGTAACTAGTTTGTTACCTCACTTAGTTGTGACTAATGGTTAATGGTCTAACGGTTAGCAGCGCTAGATGGCGGATGGTGTTACAATGTTTTAAATATAATTCTTTGTATATGTTTACCCCATGATAGGCATGCGTCCGATATATCAAATCGTATCTAAAATCCGATTTCAAACACAAATCGTTTCAAACCGATTTCACAATCTGAAAATCCGATTTCAAAAATCTACTTCACCGAACCAAACGCAGATCTGTAGAGATCGATTCGGATTCCGACAAACGACAAATATCATCACTGGATAATGGATTTCACCAAACGAATCGTTTGTGTATCTGAAATCCAAATTCAGTTTTTCTCTTTCTTACTAGTAGGTTAGAAAGAAAGGAAGCGAATATTTCATTGATAAATATAAATTCGCTTCATCTCATTCTCGCCCATTGATTAAAGAGAGAAAGAGCGAATTTGTTTGTAAAAATTCGCTTCCTCTCATTCTCGCCCATTGGATGAAGAGAGAAAGGGCGAATTTCGTATTAAAAATTCGCTTCCTCTCATTCTCGCCCATTGAATGAAAAGAGAAAAAGCGAATTTGGTATTAAATAATCTACGCAAGCGATTTCATTCATGAGCCAAGGCGCAACAGAAATCGGATTTCTAAAATCGGATTTTGAAATCGTTTTCGAAACTTGAAATCGGATATATATCCGTTTGCGATAAAAACGAAAAACGCCCATGCCTACCCCATGAAGATACGGGAACGCAGGGTCAACTTCACAAATAACCACAACTGCTTCCAAAGTCCAAACCCAAAATAGCAGTTTATTTATTTATTTATTTATTATAAAACCAAAGAAGTCGACACATTGCCCTTTACAAATTTTTCTCTTATATAAACTCCACGTTACACTCGTTAGCGCGTTTCACAAATTGGTACAATGCCATCTTGTTTACAAGTGAGGAACTATTTAACAAAAATAAAACATTAAACTTAAATTGCTTCCGCCTTCACATGACGGTTAGACAGTATAAATAAATGTTTTAAATTGTTACTATTATTAATTCATCCTTCTTCCTACTATACGAATGAATATTCACATTAAAATTATTTTACCACTCAAAGTCGTTGTCACGTAAAACTTTCGCCCGTATACCGACTTTACAGGCAACCAATTTTTTTTGTTTCATTAGTCCTTACGGAGAGGCAAAGGGGCTAAGCCCATACAGCCAGAGAAAATAGAGAAATAAAACAAGTAGAGTCTGGCAAACGAAAGTAGAACCTTTAAAAGCCAGCGAAATTTTAAAAAAATTGTATAAGGCAACCCAGTAAATGTAGCGTCAACTCATTTTGATACTTGAAAAAGAAAAACAATTTTCACGGTCGTTTTAACAAATGATTCTTATATAATTATAATTACTGTATTGAAAAAAATAAACAGTTTGCGTGCGAGTTTTTTTTAATTTAAATTCATAATTGATAACATACTAATTACAGTAAGCAGGGTAAATAAAATAAACAAAGTTAACAAAACACCCAATTTATTATTATGAATCCATATCTGATTCAAATATTCTATATCAAACAAAGCATCAGAATCCCCTAAATGTGAATCACAATTATTCCAGCATTAATTATAATTTATTATCTAACTCTTCGATTCTATAACTCAAACTCTGTCTGTCGCGTTCCTTCTATTTTCTAAGTTTATAATATGGTCAGTCATTTTTCAAATCCGAATCTGTAAGCTTGCTGACTTCAGTTCTGTAAACAATACATAAAAAGTTAGTTGAAATCATTATGAATATTACAATTTACTTATTGAAATAATATTTCTAGCGGTTAATAGAAATAAAACTATCAAACACAACTAGTCCGACTCACCTGTAAACGTCGAGATGGCACGACATGATAAGTAAACAATCAATATTTTTCACATAAACCTCGCTATTTTGTTGTTTTTCCTTCTTCATACTCGGTTATCATGGTAAAATATAGCTTCCTTGACCCACTTTTAACGTTTTATTCCTTTTGAGTAAGTAATTTGCGGATACGACATATAATATTGACTTGGAAAGTAATCATGGCGGTCGGTCACTGACAGTACGTCAGAAAGTTTGACATTGTTTTGACGTAATTTTGCTGTTGCCATCTAAAATTTCTTTAAAAATACGAGGTTCTACTTTCATTTGCCAGACTCTAGAGGATGTTTTTTATTTGTTTATATTGTAAGAAAAGGCTAATGTTCGAAGCCCAAACAGCCTTATCTAAGGTCGTGAATTATCGATATTTTTCTTCGGATATGATATCGATATTATCGTATCGTTATAGCGCAAATATCGATAAAAATATCGATGTTTCCCCTTCGATATTATCGATATTATCGATTTTCCGATATATCGTTGCAACCCTAACTCTACAGTCTCCACACGCACGGCACGCGCGCGCCATTTTGTTTTTGAGTCTTGGCTTGAAAGCGTAGAGTGCTTGTGTGATTTTTATTTTAAGATAAACGTTTATAATTAGATTGATTGTGTGTTAATCACTTTGTTTTTGTTATTTATATTGTATTAGTCGTCATGTCGGATCGAGAGGTACTATATTTAACTACGCAATTGGCGTTCGCGCCTCGCCTCGTGCTTCTTGCTATTTCGCCGGGGCTCCGCACTGAGTACTGTATTGGTTGGATTATTTCAGAGGAGTCGTTCGAGGACCCGTAACGGATCGCGGGAGCCTATTCCGAAGCCGCCGACGATGTCTCGAGGACACAGCCATAGCCGGTCTCGGACGCCGCCCCCGCCGAAAGCGTCCAGTAGAAAATACAGAAGCCCGTGAGTTTTTCCTCATAAATATTGTACTATGTACACACGTGTTGTTGTAAGTTGGTAGCTGTATGTAAGTTGTGTATAACTTTGATAGCTTCCGTAGGTAGTTTCTGCGATTATTGGCATAACCTCGCTGTCAAGGCAACGGTTGCGCAATGATGCAATTTACATACATACAAAAAACGTGATGTTTTGGGCGATACTAAAAACTTTATACCGTGCAGGAAGTACCGCCCTATGTACCTATTTTATATGTTTGCAGAAGTATTTATGTATTGTTTTAACTATAAGTTTAGAGTAATATAATACTTGGTTGATTATTAGAAATAGTGTCACATTAATAATATTGCTTATTCTTAATCTCTCAATGAAAAATACCACTATTCTAGCCAACATTAATATTAAAATTTACTTGCCCAATGTTTAAGTTATATTTTGCGTTAATCTTCTACATGAAAGTTAACTTGTGATTAAGTTGGGAGTTATAACAGTTTTGTTTATTATACCTACCTAGTTTTATGTTCATTTCTTTGGTGATGGTTTAATTTCAAAATCCAGTCGGTTAATATTGTCCAACTTCAAGAGAGGCATGTAGAAGAGATGTTATACATGTCATATTAAAACTCTCAATTATTTACATACCATATCTTAAATAAAACATTTAATTTATCATATCATTTTTCAAGATTAATTCCTGGTAAGCGATAAGGTTAACTAGTGGCATACTAGCAATTTCTTCTGAAGTTTAAAAGTTTTAAATTTGAATACAAATATAACATTGTATATTCCTTAGTTTTTGTTGACCCTCAAATGTTAATAAGGTTTAATTATTTAACTGGGTTTTGTACACATAGCAGGAGTTTGACCTTGGATAATTCATTTTATATGTTTAATACAAAAAATATTGAATTTAGCCTTCTTTATCTTTATATTTCAAATAAATCCTTATTATATTGTTGAATGTGCTTGCTGTAGGTGTTAGTTTCTCTAATCAAGTTACTGAGAAGTTTCAAAGATTTGAACAGTTTAATGTAAGTATCAACTTATATCCTTTAAAATGATTTTATACTAATGTAAATACGAGCACTTATAATAATCACTTGGCAGTAATAGGTAATATTAGAAAATTTTTGAACAAAAAGTATTTCTGGCAGTGTGTTGTAAAACATTACTAGGTTTATAGCCGAGTTTATTAGGTAGTGACCGCCTTATCAACATGTACGGTTTGTTTGCTTGATAAGGAAGGAAACATTAATATACTGTACCAAGTACGACATTTTACATAATTTTGAATTGCAAAATACATAATAAAGTAGGTAAATGTGAATTTTAGTTGTGTATGTATTTATTTAGTGAATTATATTAATACATTTTAATTGGTCATCATTATGTTTATATTTAATGTGTAGTTTATTTCTAGGTGATAAATAGCTAATAGATGTATAATGATAATTAGCATTCATTTATTTGAGTAGTATCATTTGTTAATTATCATAAATCTTTTTGGACACATCACAAAAAAAATTATGTGGTTAAAAATATTGCATTACTTTGCTTAAGTTCATTTCGCAAGCAATGAATTTTTTTTCGATAGGTGTGAGAGACCAGATTTAAAGCTGTATGCACTGGACAAAAAAAAAACACTATAAAAATGGTAATTAAATAACAAATTGTTAGTATGTACCAATCTTCAAGACTACTCATGCGACCATTTATGTGATCCCACTGCTGCCACTATCTACTTCAACACCATTCAACACAATATGTATTCACTTGGATCCCACCACTGCCACCATGCTAAGAAGTTTGTGTACTAGGAGGGATGCAGCCTGGGTCGTTGGCGATATTATTATATTGTTAAGTTTCCCATAATTTTTACAGATGGCACAATTTAGGTTTGAGTTCTGTTCTACAATGGCAGCAGGTGACAACATACACAAGCTTAGTAATAATATGTGCATGCTGACACTAATGACACTGACGCTAGGTCGCACTCCAGGTCGCGGTCGCGGTCGGGCTCCCCGCGGCGGGGGTACCGCTCGTCGCGGTATTCTCGGTCCCGCTCCCGCTCGTACTCCCCGCGCGGATCCTATCGCCGCTCTCACTCGCACAGCCCGATGTCTTCGCGCCGCCGCCATCTTGGCGACCGGGTAACGGTATTTCAAGTTTTCATTTGTTTTGTAATTTTAAGTAGTTTTACGTACTAACATTTTAGAGTTTAATTATGGCATAAGTATTATGGCAGATTTTCCTATTGTAACTAATCACTAATGTATTGAGGGGACACAGGTTATATCAGTTGAAATTGTTCATTTTACAGGGTACTTCATGTTGTCATCTCATAAAGTAATACAGTTGTTCAAACTTGTCGTAATTTGGCTACATTTTAATCAACCTTGTACTGTGCATATTTGTATTGTAACTTATCACCATATTAGCGATTAACTTAATAACCATTTTAGATCCTTTTCTGGGCTTAGCATTCACCTAGATTTTGAATAACAAGAATTAAATCAACTTATCTGTTTATATGTGTTCACATAAAACAATAGTTGAATTTGGGAGATGGTTCACTTATTAACAATTAGATTATTAACAATGATGATGCAAATTACACATTTTACTACATTACTGGTATAAGTTATTTAAATATACATATTATAAATGGTAAAGTGATTAGATTTAATTATCACTTGCTTTGGTGAAGGAAAATGTCGAGGGAAAATTTGAACATGTAAAAGATCTCCATAATATCTCAACAATATGTGAAGTCTGTTTGTTAATCTACAATCTGCCAGCCTGGTGGACTGTCACATTGTGAGAGGAGACTTAGCCTAGCAGTGGACCAATTAATGGCAGGGATCTTGGATTTATTTTACTTTACATTCTGATACTGATACTTAATATCATTCAAGCTATTCATTAAATAAACACCTTAAAGAAATAATTTATGTATTTACAAACTGTTCAAACTAATCTGTATGTACTCATATGGTACAAAATTGCAATAAGTTACTCATCATTACCAATGATATTGTACGGGAACAGCATCTTAGGGAAATGGTTGATGTTGTGTGTCTATTACCGGTCCCAACAGGAGAACCCGACGCCGTCCCGGTGCCTCGGCGTGTTCGGCCTCAGTCTATACACCACCGAGCAGCAAATCAACCACATATTCTCCAAGTTTGGGCCCGTCGACAAAGTTCAAGTTGTTATTGACGCTAAGGTAAGTGATGACAACAATTGTAAAATCTATATAATTTGGTGATAATACAGTATTTCTATAAAGTATTATGTATCTTTACAGATCGGTGAATAATTTTAATAAAAACTGAAAATCATGTTTTTCCATTTGATGTTAATAAATATTAAGTCTTAAATATTTGGCCTTTGCCATTTCGATAATATAAAGGGATCAAGATAATCCTCAGCACATCTATTAAGATAAACAATATGTTAATTCTTGTGAGTGTCTATTAAACATGTATTGGCGTCGCTTCGCCCTTCGATTATATATATTATTGATTTACCTCAATTCACTTCCCATCATGTAAAGTATAAAGGAGGTCAATAACATAGTCATTAGTAAACACATACATTATTTATTCACGAAGTCTAGCATCCATTTATTGATTGCTTTGGTCAGGTGTGGTGGTTTTCGGAAACAAGGTCACAGGTTAAAAGCAGTTTTAAAATCGTTTATAACTATTTAAATGCATTCTGTTTAAATCAATGAGTTTTTTTTAATATAGGTGGTTGGTATAGATAGAATGATGTCTATACAACAAAAATATTTTTGAAAAAATGTTAGGGCCTTTATAAATGCAATTTAACCCATAAAAATCATTTTATTTAGTTTTGTTCTTGTTGTATTCCAATCACTGCGCAAATAATAAGGTATTACAGTAGAACCAAAGTTAGAATGCGCATAGCATTCTTCGCCATTGTTCGGGATCGGTCGTATTTCCGAAGCGTTGTCAGATGATATCTATATAGAGTGGAAAGTACATTTACTTCATGCATAATTTAATATATATTTTTTTTGTGGTAAAAGAGATAAATTAATATTGATTTATCAGTAACGAGATTTCACGCATGACCCACATAGGAAAGCGACGACGACGATTTAACGATGGAAAAAAGAAGGTTTAAATGAAAAGAAGATTTAGGTATAAGTATTAGGAAAAAAAAGTTTTATTTAATCAGAATCGTATAACAGAACATAGGTTAATATTTAATCAGAATCAGGGAGATTCTCTATTCCTGACATCATAGAGTCATCGGAATTTTCATCAAGGTCTCCAATTTCACTTATATCACTGCTATCTCCTGTGTAAATAATCATTTCATCTGAATAACTATCGATTCTTGACTCAAATTTCCTATACTCATCTTCGCATTTAAGGGCATGATCACGAACTTTTTCCATTCTTCCGAACCTATATTGTTGATTTTTTCTAAAATAGCTTCTTTAACTGACGTAACGTTCATTGCAATATTTATTTTGGCAACGTGTTGTTTTATTTGCGCCCAAATGTTTTCGATGGGGTTGAAATCTGGATGATATGGTGGCAATCGTACAATTTTATTCCCATGCTCCTCCATTATACGGTCAATGGCAAATTCTGTGTATTGTTCTTTGTGTCTTTTTATAATTTCGTACAATTCAGGTTTGAGTTTATTTGGGTCATGAGGAACATTGTGTTGTTGTAACCACGCAATCATTTGTGGTTTGGGTGTATTTGAGTTTGGTGGTTTTACAGACAGCTTATTATGATATGGGGCGTTATCAATTACCAACACACTATTAGGAGGCAAGTTGGGAATCAACTGATTGCGTAGCCAAGTTTGATAACGTTCGGCGTTTATTTCTTTATGATAGTCACCTTCTGAGTCGACACATTTATGTAACATTAAAGCCCCTGAGACGAAGCCTTTTTCATTGCCTGCATGTACAATAATAATTCGCTCTCCTTTAGAAATGGGTTGTTTAATACCTTTTTTGCTGCTGTCTTGCCAAGTTTTACCTTTAGTATGCGATGTATGCACGTATGACTCGTCCATAAATACTATGTTTCTACCAGCATTTCTCAGCTGTTGTATTTCTCGGAGATATTTGATCCTTTTTAAACGTATATCTGGCTTTTCCATAAGTAACCGTCGGTTGGTATCAGTTTTCAGAAACCTAAACCCCATGTCTTTCAAGATGAGCCTTAAAGTCTCTACACAGCCTTTGAAATTAATAGCTTCGATTAACTTTTTTCTCAAATTATTTACAGTTGGGAGTTCTTTGAGCGTCAACTGAAAATTGTATATCATATTTCGAATTACACAATAGTCGAAATCATCAAGTCCCATCCGAAACCTACTTTTAGGTTTTCCTTTTTTCGGTGTGGAAAATTTCATTGATTGATTTTGCCTTTTTTCGTTCAATATATTAGTCAAAGTTCGGCGTGAAATTCCTGTAGATTTTGTCACACGCTCCTGAACTTTTTTAAAATAACGTCGTTTTTGAATACATTAGCTTCATTTAAGAAATAAAGGTACACATTAAATACCATTTGCCGTGCTTGTGAGTTAAGCGGCTTCCCACGTTTAAATTTATCCATTCTGGAAGGATTCGATCTGAAAGAAGATGAAATGGGCGGAGTTGTAACATTCTATCAAATTTATGTAATCTTTTTATGTGTTTTATTTTTTATGTGTATTCTATTTGAATTTTATTAAAATGACGAGTTAAAAATATATTATATGTACCCTGTATGTATGTATGTTTAAACTTACCTCTGAAAACAAAACCAAGGAGGGTGTGTAATATCAGCTCTATATATTCTCTATATATGTGACAACTGACTGACGTTCAACTCACCGGCGGTGCCCGTCGACCGCCGCCGACTGTTCGAACTTGTTATCGATTGATATTGACTCCTATTTCTATCGCACAAGATGCTAAATGCAAGAGCATTGGTTAGGGCTCTTACGATTCAATAATTCGGTTGTTTCCGGAAACGCGACCACTGGCGAAGATTTGTACGCGCATTATAACTTTGGTTCTACTGTATGTTCATTAGAATGTCACATGTAACACACACATGATCCCACCATGAACGTTGTAGACCGGGCGCTCACGAGGATTCTGTTTCGTATACTTCGAGTCCCAAGAGGACGCCAAGGTGGCGAAGAATGAATGCACGGGCATGGAGATCGACGGGCGCCGCATCCGAGTGGACTACTCCATCACACAGCGCGCGCACACGCCCACACCTGGTATCTACATGGGGAAACCCACGTAAGTACTGTCTTGATTTGGTAAAGTACTGAATATGTGAGGAATAACATACATAACCCATACATAATAATTTATAGATAGAAATATCTCTTTCTTCTTTGCCGTAAGTGATAAGAAGAATTTAGAAAAGAATATTAACACATCACTCAACCATAGGCTGTAATAGACTATATAGCCTATATGTAATATAGTTTTGAGAGCTTTGGGTATACAGTACGTAAATTGTGTGAAAGCCATTTATTTCATTTTTTTGTGGGCTCCATGCAATAAAATTTCCGCGTTGCTGCTAAACAATTCCAGTACCTTTGGAACAGCGGTCCTACGGGTAACTATTGCGGTATAATTATGAATCATTTACATATTATTTTGGTAAATCTATGATATTAGTTAACCTTCATCAAGTAATACATCGTGAATAATAATTAACTTCATAACGGTTAAACAAATATCGGTTTCTTGACCAGAAGATATTTCTATATGCACAGGGTACTTTTTTCAAATGATATTTTTCTGATGAAGGTCAATCTTATTCAAGTACTTACCAACACTTGACATTATCCACACATTTTAAATGTAGATGTTGTGAGTAAAATTGTTGGGAAATCAATGAGTAGATTTAGAGTAAACCAACTTAAAGCCTAGTTAGTTTACTAAAGGCCTACTTGTACATGCACTGGTAATAGTGATAGTAATCGTAACTTAATGTCGTCACTGCCACCCAACAAACTTTGATAACGAAGGCATCACTGAAACCTTGCTGGAAATGAAGTGAAGTAGGATTAAATTGTGTGGACAAATCCTAGCAACATCCAATAGTAGATATCTGGTGCCATAGTCTCGTCCATTGTAGAGCATGATGCACCAGCATCAGGGGAGGTTGTCGTAGACTTACAGATAATGGAATCTTCCACTGTTCAGATAATAATTAATATTATATATTTATTTCAGAGTAAGCAGCAGAGGAGACAATGGTTATGACAGGCGCGGTCGCGACAGAGAGTAAGTATTAAGCAGTTATATTACTATCCTATTTCCTATCCTACTTCCTACTAATATTATAAATGCGAAAGTTTGTAAGGATGTATGTGAGTGAGTGTGTGTGTGTGTTTGTTGCTCTTTCACGCAAAAACTACTGAACGGATTTTCATGAAACTTTGCAGTAATATTGCTTAGACATGGGAATAACATAATTTGTTAAAATTTATAAAGATTTTTGAAGGGACTGGTTTCCCGAAGCGAAGCGAGGGCGCATTTACTAGTAAGTTATATTTATCGCCTTTATAACATATCCTGCTGGAATAAAAAACATCGACCCTGAATATAAATTACAAAATGGCGAGTTTCCATTGTGAGTTATTGCAGTGCTAATTAAAAAATAATTATTAAATGACCACTAATAATACTCGAGTGTATTTCACACACATGGTTGCATACATAAATTATATAAATTAAATTAAATTTATTTTTGTGTATTTATGAATGTTAATTAAATGAGTATTTAAATAATAGAAGCTTATTGTTATGCAGTACTCTATTGAGCTTAAGCAATTATTTGTATATTTTGCGACGCGTATTACGTGCGTCATTAGTTTTAATATTATTTTTTAGAGTTGCCAAGCCGGCAAGTGTTTTATTTGTTGTTATTCAAAGATACCCATTTAGGAAATCGGGTTGACTTTAAATATCTGTACGCGTCCTTGGACGTTATAATAATATTATTATTTTTGTAGTTGTCTTTTCAGAAAATAATTTTATTAACCTTCAACTTTCTTTATATTACGCCATCTTACTTCGCCTATAAATAAATTGATTACATAGATGAATCAAAGTAAATGCCCATACCTAACAAGCTGGCAGTCTCTATCAATTAGACTCCCGTCGGATTCTCTTTACGATATAATGGTCGTGTGTTCCCCAGCGACTACTACTACCGCGGCGGCGGCGGCGGGTACCGCGAGCGCGACTACTACCAGCGCGGCTACCGGCACCGCTCGCCCTCGCCGCACTACCGCCGCTCGCGCCGCTACGACCGCGAGCGATCCTACTCGCCGCGTGAGTATCCACCCACTTGACTGTCACTTCACTACGCCCCTACACGCCACACTGGTAAACAAGACACGGTACTTTACGGCACTATCACTATACCCCGACATCTCACACGTGGTACGCTTGCGGTTTAGATGTAGGCACGGTACTTTACTGTAGTTCTAGACACAATACTAGCACTCGTATGTATGCGTTTTCTACACTACTCGTTGACGTTCGCGTTGGGTTCGTTGAAGAAGGGCTTACTGATTGGATTGTTAATAGATTTTAGAATATGCTGTAATTTAAAAGAGTACAGCTTGGTTAACATGGAAAAAATTATAACAATGAAAAAATTTCAATTCATTTAAATAAATGATCAAAAATATTTTTCAATCCACCAAAACGCTTATATGTGTCACGATTTGGTGTCATGAGTTCATGACCCATCATCATCTTCTTGCCCATTTCCCAATTTTTTTGGGATGGGCGCAATATGTTTTTCTCTTCCATTCCTACTTCTTAACCGTCAGTTCTACACCTACTTATGACTACCCTTTTCTTTATATCATCATCACTCTTCTTATCACCTGGGCTCTTTCTCTTCTCATCATATGACCAATAGTGTCCCGTAAGAAACATTTTTTTGATTTCCTTAACAAAACACCCCTATAAAAAAAAAAAAGCTAAGCTACAACCCACTAATGGCCCACTACTGAGCACGGGTCTCTCCTCATTACTGAGGAGGCCTAGAGCATACTCCACCACGCTGCTCCAATGCGGATTGGTGGAGGGGTTAGTGGCCAACCCAGTGTCGAAAGTTTTCAAGCCGCCCGAAGGCCTCCGACATGGCTTAACGACTGCTATCAATCGATAACAACCGGGACCGACGGCTTTACGTGCCCTCCGAAGCACGGAAGCGCTCAAGAAATTTTTGCCACTAGCGGTCACCCATCCGACTACCGACCGCGCCCGCTGTTGCTTAACTTTGTCGATCGCTTAGGATCGACGCAAGCCGCCGGGCTATGAGCGCATAATTAATCATAGATTAATAAAATATTTTTAAAATAAAAAATAAACCGCATCTTTAGACCTCTACCGGCCTTCAAATTTTTGAAAAATCGTCCATCAAAAGCGACCATACCACGACATTCTGCTCCCTTTCAACTTGAATGATGTCATGAACCGCTAATTGTTATTCGCGACTCAACATCCCCATTGCTCAGAATTGTTGGGAATTAAGCCTTTCAGTCTCTCGCGACTTAACGTTCTTCTTGATTTTCACGAATAATCGACTATGATTAGATACAGTTTGAGGTTAGGTGAATATGCACAAAGTTTTTCAAACAGCTTTTCATTACCTTGACTTTGTTATTTCGCGAGTAGTGTAGAGGCCGCATAATACTCGTCCAACTTCACTACCCAAATGTATCCATACACTGACACTAAACGTCATTACGCTTCAGTTAAAGTGAAGACGCATGTGGGATAAAGGGTTGCTCCCATATGCAATGTGCTGGCGAGTATTACGTAGCTCACTGCAAATATCAAGAGTCCTCATAATGTTTACGCTCAATATACCGGTCTGCCTCTCTGCCTCTATAATACGACAGTACAATTTTATAAACCACTCGACACTGAACACTTACCTTAAATCTTTACGGCACCTTATCGCGGTTGCTCGAGCCGTGAATAAACTTGTTTACTATAATCAATTTATTACATTTAGCGAGCTCACATTCATAAAAAAAATTCATTCATTTAATAGCAAATAGCAAATCTTAAAACGTGGTATTGAAGTTAACGCATAAGAACTTCGTTGTTGAATGTTTATCTGTAATAATATAACTGATAAAGACAACTAAAGACGTTATTGTCGAATAACTGACTCGAATATTTTTTATCAATGTAAACCCGCTAATAATGTGATTCAAACCATTTTTGTCACTTATGAACACTAAACCTTTGTGACTCGCGCGTTCTAGATCAATCATGTGGATATTCTTCAGTAATATTATGTACAAGAACATTTTATATAATGCTCCCTAAATTATCAGGAAAATTGTTGATTAATCGTAAAATTCGTTGCGCAATGTATCTTTTCATGTATCATTGGTTTAGAGTTCTGTGATTGCCAAGTACCTATACTGTTTCGATGATCATAAAATATGCCCAAGTTATAAGGAATAATATAATCTAGAGCCCCTATTCAACTTAGATTATGTGTAGTTAGTTGCGATTAGAATATAGTCTAATCTTAGTACGATTTAGAGCTTCATTATTTGGCACATCTGTGATAATATATTTTTTAATGATATTGGAATTTATAATCAAATGAAAATTAACCGGTTTTTGTGTTTAGCACTGTCCAGTTGTCTGTATATTATATAATTATTTTATTCTTTCTCTATATATCATTATTTTATTTCAAATAGTGTTGAATATAGTGTATCGGAAGAAGTAAAGTTTGATGTGATTCTCCTATAGTAGAAGTGACCATCCATAACTATAGTATTTATAGACTTCAGAGTTAAGAGATGAAGATGTTCTGAACTACCCACAAATTTATCAACATTACTTGGTTGTAAAATTTGTCCTACTACTATTATCATCATGAAGTTTTTCAAAATTTAATTCATAATATTATTTATTATTATTGTTGTTAGTTCCAAGGACATAACTGTAACATTTTTTAGTAGATTCACATACCGAATTTTCGTTAATGAACTAACATTGAGAAGTTTGTGCTGTACATACATGTTTTTAATGCTTCCACTAGATAATAACCGTAACCATAATGTTCTGTGACACATACACATATAGCCGATAGTTTTCAGACTTGCAGTTGCCTGTTTAGATGTTGTGCATTACCAACTGAAGAATGCCCTGTTAGCTCTGTTACATATTACTGTTGTATATTGTATGTAATTATTTCATATATAAATATTCAATACTTAATATTTTTTGTGTTAAGAATAATATTATGTTTAACATTGTACCCACTTCATGATTAATATCTCACTTTAGTCATGTTCAAATATCATTTCTTAATGTTGAGATAGTCATTGCTTTTTTGACAATTTATTACTTTCCAAATTAATGTTTCTATCATGTGAATAACACAGGAGATAACATTTAGTTTAATGTATAAATTGTCAGAGAAGCGGACAGTATCATGAATGTGCTCGTCATGTGTGTGCCATCTTTTCATCTGTGAACACAATGGTTACTCCCCTCTTTGACTTTGCAGGTCGATATTAGTAAGTTCGTGACGCTGAGGTCAACTTCAGATTTAGCATAGATTTTGATACATGAAACCCTCCTAAATGCCTGCCGGCCTCAAATGCATTTATACTGTACCTGTACAAGCCGGCTTTAGTCTACGGATATATTTTGTTATTGTAAGGCCGGGCCGGTCTGCCGGTCCGGTGTTTCAGAGTCAATCAATTTGTTTTGTTTAAATTCTAGACGTGATACGCAAAGGGTTTAGCAAGTAAGTTAGTCTGTAACGGCCCTCGGGCTTAGTTTGCCTCTAGGATGTAAAGTTAGTTCTAATAAAAGATTTAACAATTTAAGTCTAATATTAATTTTGTTTGTTTGAAAAGGTATTGAAACAAGAAGTAAAGGATGAAGTTCCTTGAAAAACTAACTGTGTTGAAGTTTTGAAAATGTTTGATTGAAAAGTCCTTTCAAAATGGCGGCAGCCGAAATCCCGGACCGGCCGGTGGCGCCGAAAAGAAAATGTCGGTGTTGAAGCGAAGTTGTTCCGAACAGACCTCGCGGCGCGCAAAGAATATGATCGAGTTACGGCTTGTAGGGAGCTCAGAAGCCAAACTTCGTCAAGACTCAAGAGAGAAGTCGCTAGCCTGTCGCCCAGATCATATTCTTTACAACCCGACCGACCTTTGCATACCTTACGTTCCGATCCACCGACCACTATACGTGCTCAAACAGTACTGCAATACTGCCCATATCATCGGTGATCTTTGCATTTTGACAAATTCACACATGCTATTATAATTATATATTTTATATTTCTATATATCAGACCGTGATCTGGTGACATCGTACTTCTTAATTTAGTGTAGATTTGTGTTGTGAGCGACTTGTTAAATAAATGATAGTTTTGTAAAGTCTTCACGATTATTCTTCATTCATTTTGTTCTATCCCACCTTTCTGTCCATTTTATCCTTTCTTATTTCACTATAGAAACTAATTTACTTTGTTACTAAGACCAGTATTGGGTATCGAGTTGAATTATTAATAAAAAAATCACATTGTTAAAATTGTCATTCATATTATGTAGAAAATGTCACCATATTGTGTATTAATTGTAGCTGTATTTTATTGTAGTTATAATGTATTTAGTGTGTTGGAATTTATTGCTATATATTTAAAAATATAAAATTTTGAACTTATTTATTGGGGTATATTTATCATTACATAGGTATACAATTAACAAAAATCTCACTATCAGGTTTTATTAAAACTCTTAAGTTAAATCTAGTATGTATATAATCATATAAATAAACACCATTCACGTGTCGTATTGGCACTCCTACTGGCGAATACTCACATACCAGTAAAAAAAGGTATAAAAAATATAACAAAATGATTCAACGATAACATTCTCGTACAAAACAAAAATATTGCAATAATAATAATTAATGTTCATAAATAGCCTATTTCCTTTGGACGCGTTTCGGAATGATTGACTGATTTGTACATTTCCTTACAGCTGCACGATTAATGGAATGTTAGGATACTAAATTAGTAATACTGCAAGAAAAACAGTCAAAATAATATCACCTCGGTCAAACCGACACATTATGTAAACTTAGGAGGTGTTACAGAGTTGTGGTGGAGTGAAAACAAATAACATTAGCAAAATGCGCACTTCTGCCCTTCACCACACATTTAAAAATGAGCACCTTCACTTCTATGAAACAAATACACAATGCATAAATTAAATTATCTCATACATTTAAAATGTCAGTAGTGTAACAATATTGATCTATGATTGACATCACTTATCATAATATTTTAATGCGCGCGATTCTTAAAAGAAATACTACGAATAGTGCTATTATTAGAAATAATATCTTGAGTGGCAAAATTGAGCACACTAGCTAAATACATATTATGTCTATGTGGCCGAAACTTACAAGCTAATGGCAAGAATGCAGTGAGCAGGAGAAGGTAAAAAAACGCTACCCACATAATTTATACTGCGATTGCATCGTTGGACTAATCTCAGTTGGCGATTGGCAAGATATTCCAAAATGGATGGAAACTGGTTAGGTTGTGGTTTTCGAGTCTTCCCCGAGAAATCAATGATACATTTATTGAAAGCTCCGACTTTAGAGCTATTATAATTCAGGTAGTCCTTGAATCAATTTGAAAACATCAAATGTACGTTTGTAGTCGGTTAAAATTTATAAAAATAATAGTTTCCACCTTCTGCCTATAATTATTAAAGGGCTTACTCGAAAACCCAACCTAGTAAAAGCGTTATTAGCCATTGGACAGCGGCCTGGCAGCACTCTGCATAGACTAGCTTTGCTACAATCATGTTGACTTGGAGAGATTAGAGATATGTCTTAGACCTGTAAACTTTGTTATGGACTTACTAGGATAGGGCCAGATTTGAAATCTAATTCTAAGATCTAATGAAACGAAGTGAGCTTGTAATCTATTGACAAATATAAGAACTTGCCCGTATCGAAATTCGTTGATGCGGTCTATTGCCAACATTTCGTAGGTGTAGAGTTGTTGATTTCAAAATATATAGTAAACCCAACTTAAGATTGAAACGAAAGAGGCGCTGTCGGACGCATTTGACATTCATTTGACCAATCATTGCACACTAGTAACTGACAGATGAATGACCACAACGTACTTATGAATGACTTTTCGTTAGTTCCAATTTTTGCCATTTCAGAGATAAGTTGGGCGCACTGTACAAGGTTTTTTTTTCAAATACTTGTCAATAAATCATTAATACGATTACTATGGTAAACCCAACTTAAGACTGAAACGAAAGAGGCGCTGTCGGATGCATTTGACATTCATTTGACCAATCATTGCACACTAGTAACTGACAGATGAATGAATACAACGTACTTATGAATGACTTTTCGTTAGTTCCAATTTTTGCCATTTCAGAGTTAAGTTGGGCGGACTGTATAGTCGGCACAATCATAAGATTCCGATATGACGTCTGTCATGTATGAACACAAACTAACCTTGTATGGACGTCTTCAACTTACTTATTACGGAAATATATTTTTTTGATTTGAACCGCTGGTAATGATACTATGAAGTGAAGATATTTCGTAGTGAATGATAGGTCACTTTGGTTAAATTATGCAATGCACTATTTACTGTGCATATACAGTATACAGTTTATATTTATTGTAGGTACATAATTTACTTGTGAATCCACGAATTGGAGTAATATTGTTTACTTACTACGAGTATTTAGATAGGTACTTACTTACTTATACGTACTTACATAGGTAAATACTAGAAATTCTGGCGAAATATGTAAACCATCCCTGCTTGTTTTTTATCTGTATTATTTATAAATTGATTAAATAATTTTATTTTATTTTAATCAGTTTACATCATAAATTGTGTAAAATTGAACAAATATTTAAGACGTCACTACAATGTTTTATAAGGAGGCTGGATTTATAGTTATGTGACCTCTTGAAACAATTTATGAATCGACCATAATCGATACATTACTATAATCGAAAGTATGTGCTACCATGTCACACCCAAAATATAAATAGTTATAGATTCCTTCATATATCTAAAGCATTGCCATTTTTCGTACCTATTATAAATTCCCGATACATACGTTTTTAAGCCATTTCCACTCAAATCGGATAATTATTAACCGTTTAATAGTTTCTTCGTTTTCACTAGATTAATGAAATTTCCATTTTAATAACTAATATAATTTCCTCACCTTAACTTACTAGTCAAATTGCCTTATTATTCCTTTCGGTGTTAATCTCAACGCTACATCAGTTTTTAACTGATTTTAAGAAAACAATCAGAGATCGGTTTATCAATTATCGTTACGAACTTAATTAACGAAACGATTAGAAAGTCTTATTACTTATAATCGGTTAATTTTATAAATAGGTTTATTTAATGCATCGATTTTTGTTGTACTTCACTATTGTCACTGTGATGACAGAAGTCATATCGGAATCAGATTGTGCCGACTATAGGAGGTATAATTGCACTCGGTGATTCTCGGTGGTCATACTGGGTTGTCCTACTGGTATGGCCAGTGAGAATTTGTGTGTTGAGATTTTCTCACTGGTCATACTACCTATTAACACCAGAAATGTAGCATTTTCTTTCATCCTATATATAGCTGTGGCGGTACCGTCAAGCTAAAAGTCAAATGTGAATATTTCATTTTGTGATAAATAAATAATCATGTTCTTAAAACATTTTTTGAAAATGGGTTTTATTTATTTAAATGTGAAGGAAAATATGTGTATCCTACTAATCCTTCCTTCCTACTAATCCTACTAATATCCTATCCTACTAATATTATAAATGCGAAAGTTTGTAAGGATGTATGTGTGTGTGTGTGTGTTTGTTGCTCTTTCACGCAAAAACTACTGAACGGATTTTCATGAAACTTTGCAGTAATATAGCTTAGACATCGGAATAACATAATTTGTTAAAATTTATAGAGATTTTTGAAGGGACTGGTTTCCCGAAGCGAAGCGAGGGCGGATTTTCTAGTATTATAAATGCGAAAGTTTGTAAGGATGTATGTGTGTGTTTGTTGCTCTTTCACGCAAAAACTACTGAACGGATTTTCATGAAACTTTGCAGTAATATAGCTTGGACATCGGAATAACATAATTTGTTAAAATTTATAGAGATTTTTGAAGGGACTGGTTCCCCGAAGCGAAGCGAGGGCGGGTTTACTAGTTATGTATAAAAACGCCAAAAAATCTGGTCTGTTGTATGAAACCCTCACTTTAATATTTACTTTAGTTTTTTGTAGCCACAGACGGACGGACGGACAGCGAAGTCTCAGTAATAGGGTCCCGTTTTACCCTTTGGGTACGGAACCCTAAAAATCAACTGTTATTCATATGGAGCCATAGATTTATTATATGTATAACTAAAGATCGGCAATTGTATCACTTGGACGAAACCAAAAATGAATCGCCCTCTGTCAATGTCACCGCCGAGCGCGACGCCCTCCTGGTGGTTTTTATGTCTAGCGGAGTCACATCCAGGTACCGCACAAGTAACCATCACTAATTAAGACTACAAAGGACGTTATTCCACACAGAAATGTAAAAACTAAATTAAGTATTTTGAGAAAATTGAGGAACAATTTTTGACAAGTGCCCGCTAAGCCCGCTATGCCGTCTAAAAATTGGTTTCGTCTATCTATCTCGCTCTGCCATACGTGTATCATATGTTTTGCTCTTTCGCATTTCCAATCTATCTAAACGTCAGTGTATTACATGCTACATCTATGTATGGAGCAATATACATATAGGCTACTATTTATCCAAGAATTCTCGCGGGGTCGGGATTCACGAAAAACTTTGTGACACATTTGAGTTCCACGCGGGCGAAGCCGCGAGCACAGCTAGTGTTATATAACACTAGCTTATACTATTATATTACTAATTATTTTAAATTACTTCTTTGAAGGCAGTTTTTTAAATTAATCAAGATATTTAATGATATTCTTATTCCATAAAAACTGTTCAAAAACATTCCTAGAGCATATTTATTTCATATGTTTATTGTCCTTATAGACTTGTATATATAGCTCACTTTTAGCTTGACTGTACCACTGCAGATATATACAGGATGAAAGAAAATGCTAAATTTCTGGTGTTAATAGGTAGTATGACCAGTGAGAAAATCTCAACACACAAATTCTCACTGGCCATACCAGTAGGACAACCCAGTATGACCACCGAGAATCACCCATTGCACTTGACTACTTCTAAAATCCTCTATTATTTTTAACCAACTATTTTTGCTAGGAATTGTAGAATATTTAAATATGCCCATAAAGGGATGACTCGAACGTGGCTACTGTCGAGGTATTAAAAAATGGGATAATACTATTTAAATCTAAAATTATCTACAAGTTTCGTCGCGTAATTTTTCAACTACAAAATATACATTTTTCATGATCGTTTTACACAAAAATAATGTTTATACAAAACCACACAAAGATACATACATTGAGACATATTGTTTCTCGATAAAACCTTGCGTATACGCAATATTACGCATACTGTTACTTCATGCGTACCAAATAAAACCCAAACGCTTTATGCGCTATTTTTCGCGTTGCGTTTAGCCACGCCGATAATAATGTTCGATTATTAGTTAGTTTGGTACCTGTCTATTCATTATTCGCATTGGGCCTCGAGTATTAATTTTATTTAAATTAACTAGATTTTTTTTCAAATTGTTTGATAGCACAAAGTATTTTTAATAGATCAGATATAGAGATAGGGACATATTATTTTTCAGAATCAATAATAAATAACATATAGCTGAATCGTTCTGCCCATCATAATGCTGTAAACCGGACGCTTTTACGATCAGCGTAAATAAAGATAAATTGAATCTCACAATGTGATAAACTTTTAGCCCACATAGTTTCGGCTGCCGTCACCCGGATGCGATATAAATAAAAGACATTCAGACATATCAGTGAAGTCACAGTTCCGACACTGAGAAATATTCTTTCATATTTCTATGAACGCATCTTCACTTTTCAGGGTCAGTAACGTTACAGTGCTCTCATTGTTAGTACCGATAATGCCGAGACTATGAAAGAATATTTATCTCACTGTGACTTCACTAATATATCGGAATTGACCCTTACCCGATGTCATTAGTGCTAACACGTAAATGAGCCACTCGTGGTCATCGTGGCCCAGGGCATAAAACTAAATTTGGTTTTGACTCATTGGTACACTGAAGATCAGTAGTATGTAATATGTTGGCTCCAATAGGTTGACTCAAACGTAAATGGAATGTATAATTTGACATATTGTTTGTCAAGCACATGCTACATTATCTCAATAGAAACAACAAAAATATTGTTTACGAGATTTTTCAAAGTATTCTAATTTTTGTCGTAATAGATAGACTTCCATTATAGGATGGTACGGGTAGTCCACAATCCTACCTGATGGTAAGTGGGGATGAAGTATTAAAATGGTTATGGCACTGCTATATTGTCATACAATTCCATATTTTTACGCTTCGGTCACAGTGTCCTATAGAATGTTGATAGCCAAAATGTTGGCTATCGTTTCTAAAACAACGCATTTGAGGTGATACAGACTTAGTACAGGTGGCTCCAGGGCCGCTGCGAGCTGCATAGTCCGATGGAATGCGAGCTCTCGTTTCTGATTGACGATTCATTTGATAAAGGTGATACTGACTTAGTACAGGTGGCTCCAGAGGCGCCGTAAGTTATGGGCGCCCACGTACGAAACCAATATATACCCCTCCTACTTGTCCTTCAATATCAATCACATACCGTTTTATTTTATGCCGTCCGTGCGTGGTCCACGCTTTGCATACCCCCCTACGATGCCTCTGGCTGGCACCTCCCCGGGCATTACACACGCACTAGCATGTATGGCCGGCAGTCTATATGAGCAGCGTGGAGTGGTCGCGGTGCAGGCGGCGGCGCGCGCGCAGCGGGGCCGCGGCCAGGATGTCGGAGGGCGGCGGCGGGCCGGGGGCGCGCGCGCCGCTCTCCTGGTAGTAGATCTCCGCCTTGCCGCACGTCGAGCCCAGCACTACGCTCTCGTCGCTCCTGGCGATGGGAAAGTTTATTAGTATATGGTTTGGTGGAATTTTGAAAGTGGTAAAACTGGTAACACTGGCTTGTAGCACACAACGAATAAAGATCTGCGCACATTACAGCAACATGACAACCAAGAAACTCTAAAGAAAACATTCAATCATGATCATTATGTCTTGGCTATAACGGTTGTATACTTTAAGACATACTACTCGCCACCCACTCCTGACCAACTCTGACCCGACACCAAGGGTAGAATCGAACCGTAACAACTAAGACATAAAGATCATAATCGAATCCTTTCATTTAAGTTTGTCGGTTATCAGGTTATTACATGTGCGCAGTCCTTGAATCTACTACCTGGACATACTCTTCGATATGTGGTCTAGACAACGTAACATGAAAATTCATACTGATATTATAAATGCGAAAGTTTGTCTGTCTGTGACGCTCTCATGGCCAAATCACCGGCCCGATTTGAATGAAAATAGTGCAACACCCAAGCACAAAGACTACTACTACTTTTTCAAAAATCAATTCCAGGGATGAAAATGAACAAAACCAATTTCATGTGGGCGAAGCCGCGGGTGGATAGCTATGAGAGAGCTAATAATTATATGAGACTTAGGGTAAACAGTAGAGAACAATCTTTTCACATCAATCAATACATTCATCACCTTACAACACAAAAAGTACCTACCTACTCACAAAACAACGTCAACCCACCTCAAGATAAACTCGGTGAGCTGCGGGTCCTCAGCGAACTCGTTGTGTATGAGGCCCATGGTGGCGATGTCGAGCGCCGCCCAGGGGCCGCCCTTGCGCACCGTGCCCCAGTCGGGGTCCAGCGTCAGGTAGCTGTAGTCGGCCGCCTCGCCCGCGCACAGCGCCGCCGCGCACTGCTGCTCGATCGGGCCCAGCGCGTTCAGGGATGTCTCCCACTGTGAAATGTTATGGTAATGGGTGTTTATGCTTTTTTATGAAATGAAAGGAGCAAACGAGTGAATCTCTAAAGCGTAGCCAGCTCCACCTACATTATAAAAGGAGTCTGGTCGACAGGCAAACTTCGAGATTACATGTCATGGTGTTAATATTTTCATTGTTTTTAAACACTCACAGGTTTTTAATATACAATCAAGAAAATGATTTGTTAAGTAGTAGGAACATATTTATCACCTTTTCATAATAATAATTTTAGCGTAATTAATGATGATTATTGAACTACTATGGAAACTTCAACCTTCACAGACTTCTGGCTGCAACCTCATCAATGAGGAGGCCAAGAGCCTCTAACACTTGGTCCAGTGCAGATTGATGGAGGGGTTAGTGGCCAACCCAGTAAGTTTATGCCCCTTAGAGCCCTCCGAAATACCTTAACGACATAGATAGATAGTCATCTATCGATCACAATCGGGACCGTCGGGGTTACGTGCCTACCGAAGAACGGAAGCGCTCAAGAAATTTTGCCACTAGCTCACTTAATTATCGATCGCGCCCGCAGTAAATTATTATTATTAAGTTAAACAGCGATAAGGTAAACAGCGTGAAACTCACCAACTGGTTGATAGTCTCGGCGTCGTTCGCAGCATCCGTATCGAGCAGCGCCAGCAACGCCATGTTGTGCAGCCCGCTGACGAACAGCGCGCACTTGACCGCGCTCGACGCGTACTCGGCCAGCGCGTCGAGATCGCATTCAGACTCGGACGAGTCCGAGTCGCTGCTCGAGTCTTGGCGGGGTTTCGTTCTGGAACAAATAGTATTTTGGCGTTATAAGCCGACAAATTAATAAGTACAACAACGCGACAACAACAACAACAACAACAGCGCGACAATTTATGGTAAATGTCACTAACACCAACGGATTTATTGATGCGCTTTCGGCTAAGAGATAAATAAGAATAAAAGCTGTTATGATTTTAGATGAATAAATTGCAGTAAAGGCATATAAATGTAACTTACAAATAATTTTTAACATCTGTGACAAAATTACTGGCGCGGCATATCTGTATGAAATCTGAACCCTTGTTACAGAAGGCTGGATTGACTTAATCTAAATATGAAGGACATAAAGAAAAAAAATCCTGTCGGATTATTGATAATGAAAGTTATGAGCATGTTATGTATGTACTTACTTCTCTGAAAAGGTGACCTGTCTTTCTGTAGCTGGTGTGAGGAACTCTCTTATTTCTAACGGAGTCATTACTCTGCTACTGTAGCCACTTGATTTGTCTGAAAACGCCAAGTGACTCAACTTCTCCATCAGCGGGGTCAGCTGCACCCCTGTCAATCTCTTCTTGAAGCCAACAGAATCTGAATCGGACCCGAATTGCGAATCTGTGCTTTCGTTCAACGATTTCAAAGGCAACGACAGCGATTTTCGTCTGGACTGGTCCGTGTTTATGGTTTTTGTGGAGTCCTTCGCTATCTTTTTCGGCGTTCGCTGCGGCGACTTCGCCAGCTCCGAATCGAAATCCTCGAATTTATTTAACTCACACATTTTCATATTGAAATTGAACATGTTGTCCTCCTTCGAATCCTTCTTGATTCCGGAGTAATACTGCTCGAGATACTGGTTGAAGAGAGATTCCGAGATGGCGACGCCGTCGTTTCTGAACACTGGGAACAGCGGGTCGTTTATTGTCATCGTGGCAGTCTTTTGTTCGGGCGACGGACTGCAGTCCTCGTCGATCTTCGAGCGTCTTAACTTAACTTTGGACGATGACCTGGAGGATATCTTCCTGAAGGTTTCCTGCAAGTCAGTGACGCTCGCGAGCTTTCGCAACGGCTCGGGTTTGTTCACAAAGTGTTCGGCCAGACAATTGCCATCCAAGACGAGGTTGGCATCAATCTTTTCATGATCCGCGTTCACACTGCCAGTGGTATTCTCTATATTCTTCAGGACGTCTGGTTCGGGTTCTGTTTTATCGCTTTGGGTGTCCGGGTTCTGACAAATCGACAGCATATTGCCATGCAGTCGCTTGTACTCAATCATTGGCGTGGAACACACGCTGGTTTGGCCCGTGAAGACTTTTTCGTTCTCCTTGGAATCTTCCTCGTCGAGGGACTTCTGTGTTTTGAAACTGAGGGACAGTTTGTTGGGCCTCGGTCTCGGTTTGTTCGTGAAGGGCACGACGTCGGGCATGGTCGGTTTCTTCTCGCCGGTGGACTCCTTGTTTGGAGGGGATATCATTGTATGGTCCTCTTCGGGCACGGCGGTGAACAACAGCGACTTGTCCCTCTTCATACCTGATTGTGGGAGATCGCGCACTTTTTCTCTTTCTGCCTCTTGCATCTGAAAGTTATTAGCGAATAATTGGTAAAGTATTTTAAATTCCATAAGTTTGTCAATAATGGTTTTATTGGCTTTTATTATACGCAAGGTGACGCTTTTCAATTTAAGTAAATCTAACAAACATGTATTTATTCTACATTTAGTGCTATAAACAGAGTGGTAGCAGGCAAATAGGTAAAATTCTCTCCACCTTGAACAAGTTTATTACGGATTACAACAGACATGTTCACCTGTTATGTAACACGAGTCAATAAGTAACTTAACATTACACATAAAGACACGTTTCCCACAGAAAACAACCCTTCACTGGTCTACCAACCTTTTTAAACTTAGCAATCATCTCCTCCCCGTTCGTGTGAAACTCATACATCTTGTCGGCCTGCCGTTTCAAGCTGGTATACGTCTTCCGTCCAACGTACACCACTAGCAGCTGCGCGCCGAGCGGCAGCGGCGTGTCCGTCTGCAGCGTCTCCGCGGGGGACTTGATGCGGTACGGGTCCACCACTGTTATGTATGATGTCAGGCTCGGGGGTAGCAGCGTGGCTATTATTCTGCGGGTAGTTGAGTGGACGCTAATGAATAGTGTTATGAACTTGTAGTTTTGAGGGTAGAATGGTAGGATGGCGCGTGGGGTGATAATTCAGAGGGTAGTTCACACAAATAAACATAAAATGTATAGATTTGAAGATATAATGGTAGAATGGCGCGTGGGGCGATTATTCTGCGGGTAGTTTACATGAATAAACATAAAACTTATAGATTTCAGGGTAGAATGGTGGAATGGCGCGTGGGGCGATTGTTCTGCGGGTAGTACACACATATAAATAGAGTTGAAAAGTTACGAGGTCAGGCTTAGGGGTAGTAATGTCGCGATTATTCTTTTTCTATTTCAGGTGTTTTAGTGAATGAGTGACTTTCGTTAAGTTACATTTGAACTGACTATAAAACTTCTCTATAAAAGTGGCATTACAAACGAAGTAATAAAAGATTTACAAATATAATACTCACTTATTATTATACAAGACCACTCCACCCAAAACGCCTTTACTCTTGCGACAGTGTTCTAAGATTTGCATTGATTCCATGTAAATGGATGTGGCACTCTGAAATATATCAATAAATTATTCTTATTATTTAATATTTTTGACCTATATAGAATATATTCATAATAGGCTCGAAGGACCAAAATTAGAACCATCTTAAATATTTACAGCAGATTTTTATGAGGGGATATTGAAATTTTATTCAGTGCGATCGACGATGTCCCAATTTCATAAAATAATTCTCCCACAGTTTTTAATCTAACAGCTTGTTAACTGAGAATGTAGGTAGTCAATAAAACAAATAAGTCGTAGTACTGATTTGTTGTAAGAGTCAGAATCAAAGAAAAGATCTAGGTCTAAATTAAAACGAATATTTATTGCGCGGTAACTACGTCATAATTATGTTGTTTACCTTGTTACCTTTGTATCAATTTCACTTGTACTGAACATAATGTAATTGGTTTTTATGTGTGAATCAATTCATTTGAATCGAGTGTGGCTCACGAAACCATTAGCTAATTAGTGAAATTCTTCGGTTGTTAAATAAAATAAGTGGTGACTACAGATAATGAAATGTTAAAGTAACATTCTGCAATAAAATAAATAAGATACGAAAAGTATTCTGCAAATTAACAAAAGTTTTAATTTATTCTCATACCTACATTTAAATAGTTTTTTATGCAACATTGATTTTATAGTCCGTCAACAAAATACCACCGAAATACATTAATATTTAATATATATTTTTTATTTTGAGTACAACAATGTCTACATTTCCAATGTTTTGTAACAAAGTAAACACTAAAGACTTATGTTACCTACTTGATTTGGTCCACACGATTAGATATACAATGTAAATAAACACTTGGTTCTTATCACTCAGTAATACTGACACATTAAATATACATTGATTGCTATTAATGCTATATTTAGTAAGATAACACACCCATAAATAAATAAACGAGGCGTGTTATGACGTATCTTTCACATTTTTCATATTAATATGCTGTCCGTCACCGTTTCATTTGAATTATGTATCTGGATATTATTATAAACAGAAAAGATATATTTTTGTTTGCATAGAATAAGCGCAAAAACTACTGCATTGATTGTTTAAACCATTGAAATCTTGAAATAAGGGGTTCCTACAAACATTCCAAAAATGTCACTCGAGGTGTAGTTACTTAAAATCCTTTAGTGACTTAACATGGCTGTGATTTATAAATGAGACATTCATAAAATTGCTTGGTAAAATTTTCGTGCATGTTAACGAACACATTTAATTAACTTGAGTTTAACGTGACACGCGTCTCGAAGGACCATACCTAATTCACGCAATTTTAATTTACCCTGTAAAAATTACAAGCACTTACGCATTAATTTAAAATACCAATTTATACAATATATACCTGACTGAACCAAATTCACTCTATTATATTGTATTAATGTAACACTACCTACAATTTAAATCCTTACCTTTGGAAGACTTAACATTGGCACCCGTTGGAATATATGACAGCCGTACTGCAGCACTGGCAGGTATGTCTCGAATATCTGGTACAGTTTCTCTGCCAATCGTCGTGGGTCCTCCAGGCTGGCGGCCAGCGCCTGCAGGTCTCCGTGGTAGACCTTGATCATTGATGTCAGGAGGTTCGCCCGGTTTTTCAGCACCCAGTCCGGGATGTTTCTGTCACTGCCTATGGCCTGGTGTGGGTGTGCAAGGGATAGGTTTAGGTTAGAAGTTTCGATGAAAAATATCATGTAGATGTTGGGGCAGTGCTAGAAGTCTACAAAAATAAGATCTCACTGCATTATGTCAGCTCTTCTTTTGTTATTGACAAATGATGGTAAGTATAAGTTAATGATTATATAGAGCGACATTTTGAATTTAGTGTGACATCACATAGGCTAGATACTTATTGGTCAATATACTTCTAAAACACTTTATTTTAACGACGCAACATATTCAAATTCAAATATTGTGAGAATAAATCAGGTTTTTAAATAGTTTTATGGGCTGACGAAAAAGCCATCGGACCACATGGTGTCAACAAGTTATTAGCAATTATAATTTTAGTGACAAAAAATGCTAGAGGAAAAATCTTTAATGTGTCGCCAGCTCTGCTGGGGTCTACGGCCCGTCAGCTCGTTTATAGTTTTTTTGCAAACACCATTTCACAGCTCATTAGTATTGTAGATCTCTAACAGATGAATAAATTTTGAATAACAGTTTAACGATGTAAATAAAATAATATGAAAGTAAAAAAAAATAAGGAAAAACTTCGAAACGACACTTTTTCTATAGAATATTGAACGTTTTGAGTGTTATGATCGAGTTACGGAACGCGGCCATAATATTCGTATACCTACCTACTATATAGTTCTATTTTCATTAACTAAAATGTATGTAACTCATAAATGTATGTGACGAATGCACTTACCAGCACGTATCGGCCATACTCTCTGATGATGAACTTGCCGCTCTGCAGGGTGATGGCCACCGGCTGCGATATCAGCGACTTGATGCAGTGAGCTGTACCTACCACCTGCAATAAACACCATTAATTATTTTTCATTTGTAGGTACACAATAAAAAAATAACAGTGCCCTTTACAATATAATTTCTTGGCAAGCGACGTGGCTGTAAAAAAATAAACGTGGCCAAACATTTATTTTTCATATAGGTCTACCGTGACAGGGAATCAAACACGTACGGTCAGTCACTTTACGAAGAACTCCCCTAAGATGGATATATTTTTTTTTATGCAAAACATGCCTATGACCTCCAATAAAAGTCATATTTGTTGTTATTCATCGATCTTTATCTAATCTTAATCAGGAACTACTAGTCCGATTTGAACAATTCTTCTTGTTTTGAATAGTTATTTATTTAGGAAGGCTATAAGCTATATAACATCACGCTACGACCAAAAGGAGCGGAGCAATAAGTCTCCGAAAGCGAAGTGAGGGCGTGTACTTAATAATATACCTAATGTTGCAAAGCGACGCGACGTCTGCCGGGTCCACTAGTAATCTTATAAAGCTGAAGAGTTTGTTTCATTGTTTGAACGGACTAGTCTGAGGAACTACTGGGTCGAACTGAAAAATTCATTTAGGTATCTAAGAAAGCTAGGCAACATCACGCTACGACCAATAGGAGCGGAACATCAATGAAGAATGTTATAAAAAATAAAAATCCGCCAAAGCAAAACCAGGGTGTCCACAAGTGTTTTAAGAAACTGTTAAATATTATGAACCATAATTTAATAACGCATAGCAGTTCCAAGCATCTGGTAAGCGGGCTGAGGCAAGGACGTGAGCTATAATCGAGAGATAATCCGCCAATCCAATTTTCTATTGACCATCGTCGCGTTTAACCCCGGCTTTGGGGGCTTCCCACGATAAATGTCATTTATCAGCTCCAGTTTGGAGCGCTGCCAACCTGATCCAAGGTTACTGCCAGCGTTGCGATCAAGGGCAGTGAGAAAATTTGATATCTTTATACGTATCGAATGGCTAAGTGGCTAAGTGCTGAGATTATCTTACGGTTCAGAATCATATACTATTTAATATAGGCACTCGATTAAGGCAGACTTCTACATAATTAGTAAGTTCATGATTATGAAATGCATAAAGTTGACTAACACATTGAACAGTAAAATAAACAAATCACCTTAATTAGGTGAGTTCTAAGGAATGTCCCATTAGGTAATTCACGAAATAAATTATGAGAGTTCGAGTTTACGGGCAGTTAAGTACGTGTCAGCAGTTAACTCACATAATAGATTGTTGAGCTGCAACTGATAATATTAAAATACTAAAACAAGCAACATATTGTTAAATATCCTATCCTACTAATTCCTACTAATATTATAAATGCGAAAGTTTGTAAGGATGTATGTGTGTGTGTGTTTGTTGCTCTTTCACGCAAAAACTACTGAACGGATTTACATGAAACTTTGCAGTAAAGTAGCTTAGACATCGGAATAACATAATTTGTTAAAATTTATAGAGATTTTTGGAGGGACTGGTTTCCCGAAGCGAAGCGAGGGCGGATTTACTAGTATTAGACTGACTTAATATTGACTTAAATATGGCATCAGTGTATGCTGAATCTATGCGTACCTATATCCTATAGTGGGTAAAAGGTTTTGAGTACTAAGTTATGCATAATGTCTAGCGTAGGAAACTTAGTTCAGTCCTACCGGAAGTCTCATGAATCCCTTTTTATTCATTTTTAAATTTTAGTACACTATACTACTTAAATAAAAATTACCTAAATTTTAGCACATAAAACATTCAAACATTTTCAAGAAACCCCTCCATGTATCTTCGGTTAAAGGGACATGTAGCACCAAAATCTGCGATATCAAATCGATTAGTCGCCTGATAAAGTGAAGTTAATGTTAACCTTACAACTTCTGTGGGGGAGATTAACTGAGCTGGTTGTTGATATAACTAATCTTGTTCACTAACATAACTTATCAGTAAATACGACGATAGCTTAGCAAACACGCGTCAACAAATATGAGAGACCCTTCATACTAGCAGTTTTCCAATATGCTGCTTAGCGAATGTAGCCTTACCGGCCTCTCTTTGTACTGAATAGGATGCAAACTTAATTTATTAGAAACACCAAAAGAGACGATGCTATGTCGCTCAATACAGGCGAACCTAACGTTACATTCCCTGTCTATCTGCAGGATCCAATGAACAACTGCTCCGAAGAATTTGACCACCGTGGGAACGTAACCGGGTGATATTCAAAACAGGCTCACAAACGCTCACGAAATATTACCAAAAACGGTCATCCATTCAAATTCCTGGCTCCCGACGTTGCTTCATATGATCGGTCACTTGCGAACTTGCGATCGACACAAACTGTCGCGGCGGCGTCGCGCAATAAGCGTTTTAATTATCTAAGCAGAGGGATGTTGGCCAATTTCCGTGTTCCGCGATCTACTTGAAATCAATCAAACTTGACCGATCGACTCGATCTATTTAAGTGGATGTCGCTCGATCGCAAATTACGCGGAACATCTAATTGATTCGAACTACGTGCTTGACACGCGAATAATATCCGTTTCAAATTCACGACAGTTCAATTCAAACAAATGTTTTGGAGTTTTGGAAAATATTATCGTGTAGATAAAGCTGATAAAGTAGAATTTGCTTGAATTAGATCATTTTAGAAACAAAAGCTTTTTCCGGAGCAAAGTAATATTTTATCCAATCCAGTGAATTAGGTACCTACTCAGCTTGAAATCGAACCCAAACTTAAGCTAAGCCACGGTACCTAAAAGCAATCGTGCATTGTTTTTCGGCCTTCTACCAAATAACAGGTGCTTACTAAGATAATTTTAACAGCGATGTAATCCGTTCAAGATTAAAATTAATGTAACACGATAGTGTATGGTATGGATATGATAATGAAGACAGTTATCCTACTTCCTACTAGTCCTACTAATATTATAAATGCGAAAGTTTGTAAGGATGTATGTGAGTGTGTGTGTGGCTGTGTGGGTTTGTTACTCTTTCACCCAAAAAGTACTGAACGGATTTTTATGAAACTTTGCAGTTAGGTATATAGCTTAGACATCGGAATAACATAATTTGTTAAAATTTATAGAGATTTTTGGAGGGACTGGTTTCCCGAAGCGAAGCGACGGCGGATTTACTAGTATTAGAATATTTATGGCATGTCGATGTTAACTTGGCTCGTTGTGAAACTCGTGAAGCGCTGTAATGGGCAAACTAGCTCCACAAGTTGCATAATAGCTTTCGACGTAGCCACCGGAATGTTTGAGAGGGCATCTACCACACATTTAACCGGTTTATCGCATTCTAAATATTTCGATGGTCGCAACTCGTAATCATTTTTCCTAGGCCTCATCAGCCCCCTTATTATGAACTCTTAATTCCAGGCAGTTTACGTTCAAAACGCGTGAGTGACAGAGACAGCGCCTTACAGCTCATAAAGCGCTGTCTCTGTCACCCATACGTTGTGAACGTAAACTGTCTGGAATTAAGAGTTCATAATAAGGCCCAAGTTGATAAGAAAGGGCTAAACATAATAGCTGTTTGTGCACGCTAATCTCAGAAACGGCTGAACGGATTTTTATGGGACTTTCACTGGAAGATAGAGGTGGCTGTAGAGCAACATATAGGCTACTTTTTATCCCGAGGTTCCCGCGGGATCGGAATAAACGCGGGAAAAATTCCTATGTACGACACAACAGCTAGTAGGTATTCAATATGTATAATGATTAATAATATAAATAAAAGTCCTGACTGATTTAATGACCAAAAAACTGCCCAAACACTTTTAGACCGAATTATCGAAATACTTTCCAAATATGTAAACCAAGACATAGAAAAAACAATGTCAATAAAGCTGTGCTCCCAGTGGATCACTGGCCTAATAAGTATAGTAAGTACAAACATATATTATCTCAGATAACAGAATTAAGCATGAGTATTTAACGTTCTACCATCACAATGTTAACCTTGTAATAATTATATAAATAATCCTCTTCAGTAGCAAGATGCACAGTTACAGACAAATGAAATGCAGACAAATTTATGTATAATTACGAAGTATAATAAAACACAATAATGGACATTGAATATTTTTTAAATATTAGATTTTTTTTAAAATATCTTTTTTACTAACCCTTACTATTATACTATATAATGAACGTTAGCACACTCATACCTGGTGACAAAGACAATACAATTACCACATCATTGATACCTATGATTTTAATGATACGGTAAAACAAGAATGAAAATACATCATCAATCCATCTATACAACTATCCCAAAACAGAGAAGCCAAAAGTTATTCTGGTTAATTAAGGTTTTATCTGTGGCACAAACAGATAATTATGTTAATTTAATAAAAAAATGATGTGTATTTTTGGGTCAAGGGTGTCTGTGATTATTAATATCTCATTTATGGCCATCCATGCCACTTAACCCAAGAATTTCTAGTGTGAAGATATATTATGATTGTGCATTACTCCATTGATCCAAAATAAAGCTCAAATCAAGACGTTATTACAATACATACAAAAATACATAAATAACTTTTACGAATCCAACAACAATGTAAAGCAACTTATATAATTTGTTTTAAAGTGTTCAACTAGATTAGTTTGTTAAGATAAGTAGATTAGGTACCTGTCCTGCTAAAGCATGCTGCTGGGTGTCAGAGACCCAGCCGGGGTGGAAGTACAGCACCGCATCAGCTGGGTCATCTTCCTCCGAAGTACAGCATAGTGTGTCATACACAAACACTATCATCATTTCCCTGGAAAAACATGAAAGTAGTAAATTGATTCTAAGCTATCTGGTGTGAAGGGAAAATTGCAGTTTTGGACATTAAAAAAATAATGTCAATAAATACAAAAAAAATAGTTATTGTAGGACTAGATTATGGAAAATTATGCAATTTATACTACGACGATAATACCTTGCTCCAATATTGAAATCATTCATATTTTACAATTTAAAAATGTACTACACCAGTAACGTAAAAAACGAGAAATAGATCTTGTTTACTTCACAATATCTAAGCGAGCTGATATACAAGTCATGATTGCATTGCTATTGATGAAATTATATAAAAAGTTGAAAACTAAGCCACCGTGTCTACTTTTATTCTATTAAACATAAAAACTATTCACTTACTTGGCCATTTTGAGATATCTTTAATTTTCCTTATTAATATTCAATATATTTCACAACATCACGCACAAATGTTCCAAGAATGGTAAATAAACTATACAAAATAATACAAATCGATCAAAATGCGCGCATAATTCAATAATATTACAAAATTCTGAAAGAGCGACCACCTCAACCTCCACGATTTTTCGGCTACTAACCAGCTAACCACAGAGTAAGTAAATTTACCGAATGAATGGTATGCTATTAACCATAGACACAAAATAACTAATTTGTGCCATAGACTACCTACTAGAAATCAAAGGACAAAACCAAAACGCAAGATGCAAAAGAAGTTCAACAAATTCGATTTAGCAATGTTAGAATTTAACTAAAATAGTTAGGTAATTTATATTACAATCATGATAAGTGTATATTTGTTTGGTTGATACATAGTAGTTTTATAATAATAGTTCGCACAATTATCTTCTAATAAATTAAGTGGCGCCATCTCAAATCGATTCCCAACATTAGCACAATGGAACTAGATGGCGTTGTATGTGCTTAAAATTAGGTGTGCATACAATCACAACTGTTCCGTATTTTTATGATTTTTATTCGACTTCTTCAGAAGGAGGGTAATAATATTATATTATGTTTTTTGGAATGTTTATATGATCCATTACTGTGGACTGTTTATTCGGGCATAAGTATTGTTTATTACTGATGATGAACACTTAATATGGCAAGTGCCAGAGCTTATTTACCTTTGAAGTTTAGTGTGGGACAAAGGCCACTCTACGCCACTTCCAGCGATCTTGGATCCCCGCTCAGGTAGAAGCAATTCTTCCGTGTCTTCTAATGGAGTGGCCTGGAATGCCTTAAAACTTAGATTATTGATACTAAGGTCGTCGGTCGCGCTCCGACAAGATACTTGGTACCTACCGCGCTATCATTAATAAATGTTTCGTAAAAGTGAATGCGCCAAATTAATGTTGTATTGTGTACCTATTTACAAGGATGCTAGTGAGCGTGATAGGTGCAACATCTGTTAGTCATTCATTCATTATTCTTGAGCTCGGGTACGCCGATTTGTTACCGCATTTTACAAGTCCGCCGGCTGTATCTAGGCCGACTACGTTGGAAGATTTATCAGTAATCAAAAGCATTCACGTCCCCATTAATTAAAACCTAAACAAGGTGTTAAAAACAGGTTTATAAAGTTTGTTTAATGCAATTGCAAGATTTGAATTCATAAACCCTCTGCATGAACCTACATATCTAAACATGTAAATGTGAAATAATTAGTAAATACTAGCTTTTGCCCGCGGCTTCGCCCGCGTGGAATTCGTTTATAACGCGAACCGGGGAAGGGGGTAGGTACATCATCAACTATCGTCCTGGGAAAATTCATCGTAATCATTCATGCGGTGTAGATTTTTCATACAAATTTTCATCCGCTATTTCAAGCCTTTAGGGGTTGATTTTTGAAAAAAAAAGTAGCCTATGTGTGACTCTGGGTCTTCAACTATTTTCATTCCGAATTTCATCCAAATCGGACCGGTGGTTTAGCTGTGAAAACGTCACAGACAGACAGACAGACAGACAGACAGACAGACTTTCGCATTTATAATATTAGTATGGATAATTACAAAGCTTGTTGAATGACTCATTCAGTTACACACTAAGTACCTTATCCCTCTAAAACCAGTAGCTTCCTGTTGTGTTCCCTAGGCCATCATGCCACCTACACAAACGCCGACTGCAAAGAAAGCTCTATTCGAAGTACGCTGGCTTATGCAGGTGGTATGTTTAAATTGCTTATTGCATAATTGTATTAATAAAAAAATACGACGCCCTACCTGTGTAGATACATGTCTACTGTGTGTGTGTATTATGATACTGTGTAGAAACATTTTAGAGCTGGTAAATTTCACCTTCTCTTTCAAGCAATCGAAAAACAATAGACGTCGCCGTAGGGCACACACTAGTCGATCATTTTCACATTCTCCGATCGAGTGATCGGCTACGGACATCCGGTTCCGCTGCGCGGGGTTTGATGTCTGCAACAGACGAATCGCTTTTGGAATTTTAATCGTCTCTTCAGTAAAAACAAGTGAAATTCTCCAAACGATATTTGTAAAGAATCATGTGTTTTTATTTTTACTTACCTTCCTCAACTTTTTAATTCATACCTATATACCTATAAAATTTCGTTAAACTACCTAAGTAATCGATAATTACATGAAAACTCGTAACAGCTTAATAGGTTAGTGATAGGTACAAAGGCAACCACCTAAACCAATCATAAACTAAAAATATTAATAATTCCGAGTCTTGTCATGTTACCTACCTACGTTTCTAGTCAAACCCCAATCTATCAATCTATCTATATCTTCTATCTATCTACCTATAGATATAATAAAACTGTGACTGATCGCTGTCTGTCTGTACGTGGCAAATATATCAAAAAGTCTAATAGTGTTTATATACCTAACAACTACGCATGAGAACCCAAAACAATGTTTTATAATTTTGTCTGTATGTCTGTGTGTTTGTGCACGCTAATCTGAGAAATGGTTGAACGGATTTTTATGGGACTTTCATTGGGAGATAGAGGAGGTTGTGGAGCAACATATCTTTTTATCTCGGAGTTCCCGCGGGATCGGGATTCAAGCGGGAAAAAACTCTTATGTACGAACGACTTCGCGACACGAAGTTGCAAGCACAGCTAATCCTAAATAAGTACTTATTATTAATAACCCAAAATAATGTCAGTACGAGCAGACCAATTACATAAAAACTTTTACCTGCAGAAAAAATGTACGTAAAAATAAGTACTTTTATTAGTGAATAGTTCAGTGACTTACCAAGAATGTGCAGTTTGTGACCCTTATCACGTTCGATGAAACGTGTTTAAAAGTGGTTCTCTGCGTTGCACTCACTTTAGTAAGCATTAGTAGATATAGATTACAAATTGTCTACATAGTTACTACACAACACAATTAGGCTTTACAACCGGTGCTTCACTTATGAGAAGCTTTTTTGAAACTAAAGGGAGCAAATTTCAATACTCCAAAATTAAATATGAAGAGAAACCTAGCTCATTATGTCTAGCTGTTAAGTTAAAACAACTGTCCAATTGTCCAGTTGGCCCCTATTCCCGCCTGCGTACGCGCATAACAATAATCACTGAAGCCAATGAAACTTTATGTATAAGTATTTTGAACATAACCACTGAATGATTGAATTAATATTTCTAGAGTTGGTTAAGTTGAGTTTAAGTTTACATTGCGCAATACTAAGAAAATTATAAATTAGTCCCAGTTGTCGTAGCACATCAGAAACGCGTTAGTAGGTAAATAATAAAATATAATGTTGATCGATTATATTATTACACTGCTATAAAATGATTTATTCACAAAATAATTTAATCAAATTATTTCAGTATATTTTTTGTTTATATCTCAAGTTGCTGCAAACGTAAGTTTGATAAATATATATACATTTATGTAGGTTACTTATAAGTTTTGAATAAAAAAAATAACATTCGATATTAAAAATAGATATTAAAAATAGAATAAGAAGAGTTATTTAAGTAAGCGGTGATAGTCTGGTTAAGAATTCGCCCTTCCACTCGGAGGGTCCGGGTTCAAATCTCAGGGCAAGCACTTTTGACTTTTCGTAGTTAAGTGCGCGATATAACGATGAAGGAAAAGATCGTGACCTGCATTCCGGAGTGTTCTTAAAACTCAAAGGTGTGTGAAGTCTGTCAGTCCGCAATTGGCCAGCGTGGTGGACTTAGTTTAGTGGCCTAAACCTTCTCATTCTGAGAAGACATTCGTGCCCAGCCATGGGAAATTTATGGGTTGCGATGATGATGATTGTGATGATGAATTATATTGACTTAAACATTTGTTATTAAACAAACGAGATAAAGTTAAATCTTGTAAAATATTGACATGGCCGATATTTGGACGGTTTCCACTATTGAGAAATTGACGACGACCGAAGACAAATAAATGGTGTCGTGATACTGACCGTTATGCAAAAAATGTGAAGTTTAAACCGACGCAATAACTAGCACAATATTTCTTAGATATTACTTATTTACTTCATCTTGTCATCATTCATTCAATTACTCAAATAAAATTCATCATTTGAACTTAAAAAAAAGACAAAATATTTGAATCTTCAAGAATCTATTTTGGGTGCAAGATTAAATACTAATTTTTAATTAATCAGTTATATAACAGGCATGGCGGTAGAATGAAAAATGACGTTCATAGCAATCCTGCAATACAACATCAACCTACAATCAATACAACACCATGGGCGTAGACGCATTGCCAACCAAGTTGAAAATGTTTAACCCAGTTCACTGACTATACAGTATACAAAGAAACAAAAGTAGCAAAAACACTCAATTCTCAGTAACACTCAAACAGTTGGATTGAAACAAAATAATTGCTACTTAAGCTTCCGAAAAGTATAAATTAAAGTGAGCGCCGTTCTCCAGCCAAGTCGTTTGCAACTTCGCAGAACAACGTTCGAATGATAAAGTTAATTTTAAGTATCACTTTCGGGTTTGGTGACAAGTTGTATTATAAATTCGGTTGCTGCATAACTAGATGTAGAAGTGCAATGTATCTACCACTATAATTAGTTTACTTTCTACATAACGTACGTATTAGGTGTTTTAAATTATCTATCAAATTGAACTCGGTTTTGTAATGTCCTTTTTACTTTTAACATATTTCAATAGATAGATGGATAAAAATATATTTCACACACAACAGAACACTAATATCAGCTTATAAAATCTGTACGTTTACTTAAAATTAATTAATAAAATAAATAGTTTGGAGCAATTTCTCTGGAAAAATCGCTGATCTGAGAGTATATCCACGTTATTCATTTTATCATCTCAATCCATGATGGCTCACTATTAAGCACGATCTTCTCAAAATATTTTAATTGATTTTAATTAACAAAAGAGTACCAAGACTATAGATATATCAACATTGATGTATAACAATACTTTCTGAAATTAGCGATAAATAAACTATTATGTCTCGTTATATTAAAATTAAATTTCCAACATTAAAATTACATTTAAATTAAATTATATAAAATTTCCATGTCTGAGTCTTGTGTTAAAGTTCTGCACATCGCTCAGCTCCAACGGGCTATTCACCCTTTAAACATATTGACGTTCTGCATGATCTTCAAGAATTAGAAAACATCTTGGACTGACTTTAAATCAAAATCAGTTATGTAATACAAACAACATTAATGTTATGCAAATACCTGTCACAGCGATTACATTTTTAACAACTTGTCAAACCGATCGAGTAGCATTCCATAGCAACTGAAAATGTCTGGCGAGGCCGCGATACCGTGAGTATAGGTTTTATAATGCATATTCTAGCCTTCAGCGCGTTCTAGATTGTATAGCGAGTGGAACTAGTGTGTAAAAACTTGGAACGTACCTGTGCCTCGCCCTCCGATACCGCGCCCTGAGCTCACGTAGTGGCCAGACTTCTGGATCAAGCCGGACAGAGTTAGGCTTTTTGACTGCGTGTCTGGCGTGTCCGGCTTTTATTAGGCTTTTTAGATTTGAATTATGGTTACTGCGCAAGTCGCTCAGATTCAGATACCAATATTTTACTATACCTAATTATATTAATCGATGACTGATGACTTTGCACCTCTTCTCCCTGTCGTCAGCTAACAAGCTGATCATTTCGTTTAAGGTGTCCAGCTTTGTTATCCAAATGTCCGGCCAAACTAACTGATCTGTCCGGCTTTTAGATTTGGCGACCTGGCAACCCTGAGCTCACGTGTGCGGAGCGTGAGGTATTTAGGGCTACTCCTTAAACGATAGCTGCTTTGGTGATTGCCGTCAGATATATCTGTAGGAAGCCGGAATTATATATGTACTGATTGATATGTGGAAGACATTTGATGTTGATTCCATTTCAGTGAATTTTAAAGGTTTTTTGGTTAGATGATAATTTCTCTCTATCTTCGTCATCTTATCTGTTCATTTAAGCGTATTAAATATTCATATTTACAATAATAATTTTTCACAATTAATTAAAAATAGAGCTAACCATTGGAATTATGTATATTCATTTTTTACATAAAAAGATACGTTCAAGATTGGAAAAAACGTGAGCAAGAAACCAAATTAATAACTTAATGTAAAAGACTTCAACGCGTTACCCAAGAAAATCAGTAGATACAAAAATATTTTTCATCCCACCTATTCGAAAAAGACGACTTGGTTCGGACTTACGGGGGCCAAAAGTTGCTGTTTTCTATTTAGCGGGCGGGAATGAATTTTCATATAACTTTTCCTGCCCGTTATTTAAATAGCGGACGGGAATGAATTTTCATATTATAACTTTTCCTGCCCGTTAAATAATAGTCGGGTTAGTCGGGTTAGTCGGTTTAGTCGGTTTAGTCGGTTTAGTCGGTTTAGTCGGTTTAGTCGGTTTAGTCGGTTTAGTCGGTTTAGTCGGTTTAGTCGGTTTAGTCGGTTTAGTCGGTTTAGTCGGTTTAGTCGGTTTAGTCGGTTTAGTCGGTTTAGTCGGTTTAGTCGGTTTAGTCGGTTTAGTCGGTTTAGTCGGTTTAGTCGGTTTAGTCGGTTTAGTCGGTTTAGTCGGTTTAGTCGGTTTAGTCGGTTTAGTCGGTTTAGTCGGTTTAGTCGGTTTAGTCGGTTTAGTCGGTTTAGTCGGTTTAGTCGGTTTAGTCGGTTTAGTCGGTTTAGTCGGTTTAGTCGGTTTAGTCGGTTTAGTCGGTTTAGTCGGTTTAGTCGGTTTAGTCGGTTTAGTCGGTTTAGTCGGTTTAGTCGGTTTAGTCGGTTTAGTCGGTTTAGTCGGTTTAGTCGGTTTAGTCGGTTTAGTCGGTTTAGTCGGTTTAGTCGGTTTAGTCGGTTTAGTCGGTTTAGTCGGTTTAGTCGGTTTAGTCGGTTTAGTCGGTTTAGTCGGTTTAGTCGGTTTAGTCGGTTTAGTCGGTTTAGTCGGTTTAGTCGGTTTAGTCGGTTTAGTCGGTTTAGTCGGTTTAGTCGGTTTAGTCGGTTTAGTCGGTTTAGTCGGTTTAGTCGGTTTAGTCGGTTTAGTCGGTTTAGTCGGTTTAGTCGGTTTAGTCGGTTTAGTCGGTTTAGTCGGTTTAGTCGGTTTAGTCGGTTTAGTCGGTTTAGTCGGTTTAGTCGGTTTAGTCGGTTTAGTCGGTTTAGTCGGTTTAGTCGGTTTAGTCGGTTTAGTCGGTTTAGTCGGTTTAGTCGGTTTAGTCGGTTTAGTCGGTTTAGTCGGTTTAGTCGGTTTAGTCGGTTTAGTCGGTTTAGTCAGTTTAGTTAGTTTAGTGACTGTGACTGTGACTGTGACAGTATTATTCTTATTTCAGTTATTTTGCGTTACAATGTATTTTACTTCAATAAGTTACCTATGGTATGAATTATAATCGTTATTATCACTATCATCGCAACCCATAACTGTCCAAATGCTAGACTCGTGTATCCTTTTACAATGTGAGAGGTACATAATTAGGGAGTCATAGCTGGCTACACTGGCCAACACTGGCCATTATATTATTAGTGGTGGATGGGCGGATCACAAACCTTCCAGGACAGCATCAGCATGTGCATATTTCTTTAACTTTAAGTGTGTAAATTCAATATGTGTGCAGGTTGTCTTATGATGTTTTCCTTTACCGAAATCAGTCAATATTAAATTTTAATATGCACATATGCACATGATTCTTAAAATTTAGTAAAAGGTGCGCGTTTCCTCCTTGTTCGATTTCAATGTTCGATATTGTTACTAATACTATCTAATGCTATACTTATAGCTATTTAAAGGACACCTTGTTACATTGTTATTTTAAAATTGTCATTGTTTTGAATCGACATTTAAAATTTCATGCTGTTTATGAAATAATAATACAACATTTTTGATATTCATAAAAAACGTAGCATCTGGTATTCTAGTCAAGTATTCTATTACATTGCAGGACGGCCCTACCTTTCTATTTAGTTTGATTCAACATGGTGCAAATGCTTAGGTTTCTGGTTTTGTTCCGAGTTTGGTCGATAGATCAGACTTTTGCTAACTTTCATAGGAACACTTTCTCACTCGTGACTAGAAATAGAATTTTATGTTCATTCCATTGATGGTATTTGTTTACTTAAGAATGTGTTACGGTTGCATTTATTGCTAAAGATTGATTTGTATATTCCTCGTACCATCTTCATAAAATATCTAAAATAATAAATAGAAATAATGGTTACCAAACGTGTTCCTTACACATGCATAAAGTGACTGATAAGTACATAAGATAATTTAAGGCTGTTAAGTGAGCGACATCTGACGAATAGTTTTTGAGTTATCTCTAATAATGCGTATTGACTTAATCGAATTGAATAATCGATGATAAAGTTGGTTTTGTTGCTTTGTAGACATTCAATTAAAAGTATTTTTTTATAACAAATAGGACATGAAATAAATATTTTATGTAATGTCATGTCCATGTCCTGGGCCTTTTAAGGGGAACCTCTGCAATCGTAGAGAATGCACCAGTGAATAGATTAAGCTTGACTAACGACCTTTCCCAACATCCTATTAATCCATATTTCGTTAAATTGGTCGGTAAGATCTAACGGTTAAAATATTTGACTTTTTGACAGTGGTTAAACAACTTTGTGAGGATTAGGCACTTCTCACACAACGCTATTTGCAAGCGACTCGGATCTTGTCAATGTATGAAAGAGACGCGTCTACGATGCGTCTCCTGTCAGTGAGAAGTGTCAGATACTGCGAATTTTGGATTGCGTTGCAGTCGCGTGGCTAATAAATAGCGTAGTGTGAGAAGTCCCTTATGGACTTTGTATATAGATAGAATATTGGGAACAGCAGTAAGGCCAATAAGTAAACTTATTTACGTAACATTTGTCGGTGTTGTCGCTTTCTATCAGACGAAAAAGCGGTCGAACAATTGTCTATTGTACCATAATAAGACCGTTTTGCATTAAAACAAAACGGTTATTATGTGTGTGGAGAAACACACAGCATTTGTTTGAAGAAGCATCTGTAGATTATACCTTAAATTAAGCAAAATTCATACCTTTTCTCTTCATTATCTGTTACCTGTCACTTTCACATACAGCAGTGCGCGGCCAATTTACCAACGGCCAAGCCTGACAGCTAAATGTCAAGTCATAGTCTTCAATCTTCATTCAAAACACCAGCAAGATCCTTGCTCAAATGCTGTGTGTTTCTCCACACACATAATAACCGTTTTGTTTTAATGCAAAACGGTCTTATTATATGTGTTTCCGAAACACACAGCATTTGTTTGAAGACCTGTTTGTTATCTGCTGGTGAAAGGGTACAAACGCTATGTGAATAAGAATAAAACACAAGATATAGCTTCATCTGACCTGTCTTATAATCTTGAAAAATAAAAAATAAGTAGAACTCAAAGAATAAACTCTTGAAAATCTTAATAAATCAAATATAGAATTAATAAAAATGAACAACCAAATAATAAACTTCTAAAGTCACACTATAAAAATTAAACGAGATCAACATAATGAGATCAAATGAGATCAATAAGAAATAAATCAATTATCACAAATCACAATTCAATGTACCTATAGATTTATAAAATTATTTATTAATCTGTCCTCACTAATATTTATATTATTGTTCTCTACTACACGACAATAAAATCTCTTAAATGTTTGGGAACTTTGCCAATTTGCCCTTTTTAATATCTCATCCACTGTTCTATTTTCGATCCAACTTTTAGAGGCAACGGCTGAGCGTATACTGCCTGGAGATGCATCTATGCCAACTTCTCTAAAAATGGTTCTTATCCAACCTGCTATTAATGTCTGAGTGGCTGGTTTAACAGTACCCTTAATTGATACAAATAATGACTTTAGATCATTCCTCCTAATTTCTGTGGCTTTAATTAATTCCTGCAAATGTGTAACCGGACATATTTTTTTATCCGGATGTTGTTTTAACAACCACCCAGATTGTCTCCTACTAGCATTATCCGTCTTAGAGCCGAATCTAGGCCACAGAGTTATCTCAGTTACACTTTCTCTGGTGTTATCTATTATGTAGTTTTCAGTTGCTATATCCAATAATGTTAAATCATGTATCCTCCGGCCAGAAGCCAACAATAGAATTATGGCCGTCCTGCGGGATATGTCGAAAAGCGTTTCGGACATAGGCGTCTTCCTAAGCCAGTCAAAAATTAACTTTGTATCCCAGATCTGAATTCTTTTATTAGGAGGTTTTACTAAGGATACCGCTTTTAAAACTTGGTGGACAAAGAAATTACTAGTGAAGTTTTCAAAATTTCCTGTATATGTGGATATTGCCGACTTATGCAGGAGAATTGTGCGATATGCCAGTTTGTCTTCCAAACATAACTTAGCTAAAAATCTCGCCACTGCATTTCCATCGGGTGTCCGCGGGTTAATATTGTTGAGCTCACACCATGAAACCCATCTTCTGATAGGAGCCTTATATGTTATTAAGGTTGAATCCCGCCAGCTTTTCTGGAGTAAATCCCTTTCCTCTCTTGACCAATGGGCTACTTGATTGGCCCACCCCCAACTTTCCATGCTACTAGCTCCAATTGTTCCACCTGAGGAGGTGGTCTGCCTGTTGTCAGGTCTATGAGATTCTTGTGCAGATTCTGTATCGGGATTGGCTCCGCTAAAGCTCTCTCCATCAGGTCTGCCAGCCAAAAGCATTGTGTCCAACGTGGGGCTATCACAATGTACACGCCTACTGCTGCATTGAGGTGGCGCAATACCATTGGCATTAGGTTGGGCGGTGGAAAAACCCAGGCGAGCTTGAAGCTCCATGGACGACTGAAGGCGTCGCAAAAAATGGCTGACCCATCTCTTGAGTCCCAGGTTACGTATCGGTCTACGACTGCGCTTTCCCGTGACGCGAACAAATCGACGTCTGGTACGCCCCAAACACTGAATACGGCTTCCGAAGCCGGGGGCAACAAGTGCCATTCCGGCACTGGTCGATCTCGGGATAGGCGGTCGGCTATGCCGTTGTACCTCCCCGGGAGGTACGCCGCCGACAGCGTGATGTTTAGTCGCTCCGTCATCTCCAGAAGCTTTGACGTCAGATCCAGAAGGGCTAGGGATCTTGTCCCCCCCTCGTTCCTGATGTATGCCAGGAGTGTTACATTGTCCGATTGAACTAAGATGTGCGCACCTTTTAGAATTTTTCGGTGACGACTTATGACACCGTATACAGCAAACAACTCCTTTAGGTTTGAGTGCCATGACTTCTGGTGATGTAACCATGTGCCCCTCACATACGTTCCGTTGAGGTGAGCACCCCAGCCCGCATCCGATGCGTCTGTGGTTAAGAAATGAGTGATTTCGGGTCTGTGCATTACTACTGTACTGTGGTCTACAGCACTCCTCCACCAAAGTAGGTCTCTTTGGACTGGGACAGGCAGATCTCTCTTCTGCCTCGGCCTCTGGCAGCTGAAGCCCCGTAAAAACCTCTGAATGTGTCGACAGTGCAACCTTCCCTTTGGAGTTGTCATGTTTGCAAAATTCAGAAATCCCAGTAACTTCTGAGTTTCTCGGAGTGCGCAATTTCCCCTCTCTAAAATGGTATGTATGGTGGTTTTTATTTTTATTACCTTCTTTGAAGGTAAGGTCATGGTGCATGCTTTTGTGTTCCACAAAAGGCCTAGGTATTCCAACTCCTGAGTTGGGCTTAAAACCGATTTCTGGAAATTTATATGCCAACCTAGCCTCTGCAGAATTCCCACAGTCTCCGAGACCTGATTCTGCAATTTGTTTCGATCCTGGTTTGCCAGAATGTAATCGTCCAGATATATTAGCAATCTTATGCCCCGGGATCGCAAGGTCTCTGCAACCCAATTGGACAGGCTGGCAAAAGTCCGGGGGGCTGAACACAGGCCAAAAGGCAAGGCGGTTAGCTGAAGTACCTGGTTGTTGTAATGAACTCTCAGAAATCGACGGTGGGACTCCATTATTGGAAGATGAAAATAAGCTTGTTTGATGTCTATTTTCACCATCCAATCGTTCTGCTGTAGGAACTCTGCCACGTCTGCCTGTGATACTAACTGAAAATGTTTTGTCACAACGTGTCTGTTTAGTCCCCTCAGATCGAAAATCGGGCGAACTCCACCGTCCTGCTTCTTTACCAAAAACATCTTTGATAGAAAACCCGCATTCAAAACTGGGGGTACTTCCAAAATCCCTTTTTCTTTTAGATCCTGAATCATTTTTGTCATCTCTACAGACTTCCTTGTGCTGTATTTTTGTAGCAAGCGAGGTGTTAAAAACTGGAGGGGCGGTTTTATTTTGAAGGGTATACGTCCCTTGGTAACTAAGTTCAGGATATATTGGTTTGCACCTAGATCTCTCCATGCTTGCACATGATCCTTCAAACACCCCCCCTTGAAAACCTGGTGACTGGTCATATAGTCATTTTTGTTTGGCGCTTTGGTTGCCATTATTTCGAGCCTTGGTGTACCCTCGAAAGGTACGTTTCTGAGCTGACTGATAATTGTTTGGTTTACCTTTTTGATCAGTTTTAGAAGCTCTATTCAACATATGTGATCCCTGGGATCTCTTGTCAGTTCTATAACCTGATAAGGGTCTCTCTTTTACTATTCCCTTTGTCTTGATATATTCTGGCTGGTTTAGCCACGTCTGCGTTCCTCCAAGAGACTGGATGATAGGTTGCAAAGCTTCCCGGCTAAAAAGGTACTCAGCACTCGGTGGAATGTCCTTTAAGGTAGCTTTAATTACTGGACTATTTATTTCCTTTAGGATCCTCCCTCTTCTTATTTCTATACATTCTCCTCTTCTTCCACAAATTATCTGCATAATATTCTCTGAACATTTATGGAGTGGAGAACCCACACCTAAGAGACTTGAAACCTTTTCATACAAGGATGTAGGATTCAATTCACCAGGGTGCTTTCCTGCCCAGTTCAGTAAATCCTGTAAACCTTGTCTTAATAGCTCTTGACGGTGTAGTTCTGCATTAGTTAAGCCCGCTAACATATTCTCTGCAGATTCTAAAAAGTCCTTGGTTTTATTAAAATGGCTCAATTCCTCGTTTACCTTTAGAGAGACAAAGCCAGGAGTGGCTGCATAACTCTGCAATAAGGATTTATAGCGCAATCCTTTCCATGCCTGAGTATTGAAATGCTGAAGTTGATTGACTCTATCAAGCCGATCTTTCTTGGCAGAAGGGATAATCTTTTTCTCATCAAAATCCGTGTGAAAATCACCTAGTTGTAAATTAACGGGGTTGCTGTTCGGGTTAGTCAAGTATTGAGACTGGGATGTACTGGGTTGTTCTGCAGTGTTCTCAGGGGTGGAAAGGGTAGGAGCCTGTGAACTTTGGCTAACGGACATTATGTAATTAGGTATCTGCGTCAAATATCCCGAAATGTAGTTGACTTGATTAATTAAAGAATCAATTCGCGGATCACGTGTTAAGTGTTTATTATACTTACGGCGTTTATTTGGTGGTGGTGAGGCGATGCCTACCTCATCCTCCGAGGATGAGGAAGACTCGCATTCAGTCCTAGGCGTACTAGGCCGACGTCGAGATGAACGATCTCCATCCGAAGCATCGACATCCGACTGAATACTAACCACGCTGTCTTCACCTTGTGAAGCACTCATTTTCACGAGAAAAACTCTCTATAACACTTAGTTAACACTTAGTTAAACAGAATAAATAAATATTATCTCAATTTTCTAGTAAGAAACTTGAATTAACAACTTTAAAACTTATTGGAAAAAAGTTAGCTGTTTTTCGCGGTGAATCTACAAACGCTATGACTTGACATTTAGCTGTCAGGCTTGGCCGTTGGTAAATTGGCCGCGCACTGCTGTATGTGAAAGTGACAGGTAACAGATAATGAAGAGAAAAGGTATGAATTTTGCTTAATTTAAGGTATAATCTACAGATGCTTCTTCAAACAAATGCTGTGTGTTTCGGAAACACATATAATAATTCAATTTTAGTATAGGCAATAATTATTGAGGTCTATGAATATCTTAATTTTAAATCTTAATGATTTTTATTACTTAAATAACTCTTGGAGCTTCGATTGGGAACCGATTAGAATAAAAAAAAATGCAAAATCAATATATTGTCACGGAAACCAAAATTCTTGTGAGTTACATCGGCAGGTTACGTAAACTTTATGCTTAATTACAAGTCGCATACAACGTAAGGTCGTAGAAAGTGAATCGACTCGTGTGAACCGTCAAAAAAACCCCGCCATCTTGGTAGTCTTTGGCGCGCAGTCCACGCGAGTCGACGTTTCCCGCCGAAACGTACATTCGAATTTCAAACTCGTGTCTCTGTCATTTTTTTTTTCTCGCGCGTGCATAGCCAGTGTCAACTCGATAAAAGGTTTTTTATAGTGCAATCGATACGTCTATCCCGTGAAGCTGTGAATGATGTGATAAACAATTGTGTTCGAATATTGAACCAAGGAAACTTTCAAAGGATTCTTTGTTGATGTGAACTGAAGTTTTCAAGTTATGGGGGATATTGAAAGGAGGAAGTTCTATTTACATCTGAAAATGGTAAGATAAATAAATTAATAAAATGCCTAATTAAACATATAAAGTTAATTGGATAACTTTCACACGGTATTTAAGTTTCTTTTTAATTTACCGCAACTATAAACTACGTAATATTAACATAACTTTTACCGAAGACTGAAAGCGTATTCTGACAGACGTTAAATAACGAACTGGTTATAGTTAATCTCCGAAACGTAATCAAGTCGATTCTTTTAAGTAATAATTTCTTTGACCGACTTTTGCATATTTTTTTCAGCGTGCAAAAATTATTACCTGTTTAGAAACGTTAAATATTGAAAGTATTTTAATTTTTTCCATAAAAAGAGAGTGTTTATAGTAACTTAATTATTTATTTAGCCGGGAACTAGTTTTAGTCTAAACTTATTGAGGCAAAAATATTTTTCTTGACAGAAGCATTTAAAGAAGTAGGTTAAGTACTACGTGCTACGAGATCCGGGCTCTACGAAAAAATATTTCGGTAGGAACGTAGACATCGACACCACACGTCGTTTAATCAAGCGTACTAGTTGATGTCATGCACCAACTTGCTAATTACATTGGTTTATCAGTGGTAATGAAGAACCATAATGACAAAGTATGCAGTTACCAATAATTATATTATCAATGGGAGGAACTATAAGCGACATCATTAGGTATGTAGTTGGTTTTATTATGAAGATGCATTTCATGCATAAGAAATCCTACTTCCTACTAATATTATAAATGCGAAAGTTTGTAAGAATGTACGTGTGTGTGTGTGTGTGTGTGTGTGTTTGTTGCTCTTTCACGCAAAAACTACTGAACGGATTTTCATGAAACTTTGCAGTAATATAGCTTAGACATCGGTATAACATAATTTGTTAAAATTTATAGAGATTTTTGAAGGGACTGGTTTCCCGAAGCGAAGCGAGGGCGGATTTACTAGTATGTACATAATATTTCTTATCAGTTAATGAATGGCTAGAATTCAACATACGGTTTGCTCGGGGTAGTACGCAATATACCTATTAATCTTATTGTAGGTAACCACGCTCATTCACATGCGCGCGAATCTTTATATATTGAACGTACTGTCCCAGCTTTGAGATCTGGGCATACCACAAACGTGTCAAAAACTTCGCAGACCTGATTATTTCCGAAGGTCCATCCTACAGTTGTGGTTTTTGCGTATGATGAGTGAGTGGCCTAACGCAAAGCGTTAATGATCGTTGTATAATTTTGTTTTATTATACTGGTATCCAGAAAACACTATTAGATATTTGACTATGTTAGCAGTTTATAGCAGTTTGTTATCTATTTACAACAGATAATTTTATATTTGCTTCTTAAATTCCGGTCACGTGTGAGTCAGACTATCGTTGTAAAGTTTTGCACTATCATCAGTAATATTGTGTCACACAATGCAATTGGTATTTTTTTTTCAGAAATAAACTCCATAAGTAAAAATGCTACTTACTTTTAAATTTAATAAAAATTAAATAGTTTAAAAACTATAAACACCCTTGTATGATGCATGAAGCTAACTGAAATATAACTACAGCGTGTTATTTGGTTACGTTTGCCATAACAATGCATTTTCATCCGACCTTGAACTTTCTACAAATTTTCAAGATAATTCTTGAAGTTGATGAAAATTAAGCTGAAGGTTTAGGTGTCCTTTATTACCGTAGGTTATGTAAGGATTGTCCCTGTAGCTCGGGACCAGAATACGAGCTTCGGTATCCTCTGCCTGTCGTAAGAGGCGACTAAAAGGGGACTTTCGGGGTTGCGGGCGGCTAGAGTGGGAGCTCGAACCGTCCATCAGCAACCCCGGGAAGGACGACGGTATGTGTGGCCGCATACCGTTGTAAGGCGCTGGCAAGCGATGGGGCCTTAGTCCCTCGCGGGAAGAGCCCGAATATAAGGGCGCCGCGCTTGGAGGACTCCGGTTGTGTTCCTTTTGGAGATCCCGGAGTTCTCCACAAGCGCTGAGGAAGGCCACCGGGGGGGTTTTAGTGGGTAAAAATCCCACATCACCCTGTGTCGCTCCCACGGCACCGGGTACCTTTTGAAGGTTTCCCCCTCGTAAAAAAAAAAAAAAAAAAAAAATGTAAGGATGTTCAACGAACTAAAATTTCTTTTTTTGAGTCTTGATTTCTTGTTTTTATCCTTGTTAATTTTTAAACGTCTGCATTTCATTTATTCTTTACGTTCGTGATCAATCCTGATTTACACGAACCGAATTTCTCGTGTCATGTAACTTCCGCGTACACGAGCTCTTTGCCATAAAAAACAGAATGCATTATACCTGGACAAAGTCGATGTCATTGTGACAATACACGACTACGACATAAAATATGAGTGTCAGTAACACTTGCGTCGCGCGTCCCGTATCGCTGTCGCGTCGTTTGCGACACACTCTGATAATTGCGAAATATGTACCCATCTTCTCTCGCCGTCATATCGTGTTGACGTTGCAAAACGTTGTTCCTTTATGGTAGCGCTTGCATGGTCAAAATACTTAAGTACAAAACAAAAGGTTCTCTTACACTGTATTGTATATCTTCTGTGTAATGAACGACGTAAAAACAGTTTTTATTTCTGTAAGTTGAAATGTTATGAACGTACGATTAAAGAAAAGACACTAACTTTACTTTAAAGATTAATTTAAAGTAAAGCTGTCAACTTTTCCTGAATCACTGAAGGTAATATTTGTCCTAGAGTGGGTGCTCAAAATTTTTAAGATGTCATCTTGCTATAAATTATATTTACCTCAGCTTACACTGTTTAATATTTAAAGATAGTCACAACACACTATGCGTGTTTTATTTTCGTTCGCGTTTATGATAATATTTCATAATCCTCTGGACACTGCTGATACAAAAAGACGGAAAGCGTTTGATCGAGGGCAGGCATGCGTGACGGATCGTTGGTTTAGGAATTGTGTGATGACAATACACTTGACTTGATCCATCACTCATTATTAAAGACGTTATTAGTAACTTGCCTCGCTTCACTCATGTTTACCAGTTTCGACCAAATAAACTTAATAATATTTTCCCAATGAATTCATGGCCGGAATATGATAGGTAGATTTTAATTTTATTAGTAAATCGACTAAAATAAAACAAACCATAACTTAGTAAGTAGGTACTCTGTCAGTGAAAACCGCATTGAACACAGTTCAGCGAAAAAATTCACTTAGACAATAATCCAGTTACAATTTTATTTCGAGTATGTAGTTACCTATATTTAAATTTATATTAATAAGTTTACGTACAGTCTTAACTTTATTATATTACTTTAAATTTTTATATCGCTTCATTGAACTAAATACCTAAAGATTAAAAACATAAATCGAATGTTTCTTTTACAATAATGCAACCGTTCTTAGCGTTTGTCGACAAAAAGCGATTTTCTACTAAATGCCAACAGTCATTGGGAAAATATAACGCGAATAATAATTGTATTACAATTTATTTTATTTTTACTTGTTGATCAAGTTAGATACAAAATGTGACCTATAAAATATCGCAAAATATTTTTTACATGTATAATTTAAGCTGTTATATTTTTTGTTCGTTATGCAACAATTATTATGCGACTCGTGGAATGAACTTCTTTCTGAGTTATTTGTGGAGTGCTATGACGCGGTGTCTTTGAAAAGAGTAAAAAGAGTTCTCCGTTGCATTGACCACTTCCCTGGTGTTGTTCATGTTCATTGGCGACGATAACCACTTATTATCCGGTGGCTTGTCCACTTTTACACTAGCCCTTTAAAATATAAGTTATTAAATATCAAAAAATATGTAGTTTAGTTACATAAGTTCGTAGTCATTATTAGTAACTCGTATACCCGGTAAATTGTTAACGAAATAATGATAAGCACTTTGACGTAATCTATAATGAATCGCTGAGAATGACGAGTCATTATGATCCAATAATCAGTTAATGATTAACATAATCACACAATTACTATCAAGTATGATAATCATCTTGAATGATACAAGCGATCGTTGTCTGTACAGGTTAGATATTTTTTGGTATTATTATTGAAAGTTCTCATTGTATTTTGCAACATGGCAACATGTTGTAGGTGTCCATAAATTGTCATATCAGTATGTAAGTAACTACTATGACAACTCTATAGCTAAGTTGACATTTATAGCGGCTCTGCCTGCGAAGCGAAGGGGCCCTGGGTTCGAATCTCAACCGGGGCACATTTTTACGTGACAAAAATATATTTCTCGGTTGGTTGAAAGTGATGTATTATTTGTCTTGTCCATGTCAAAAGAGACACAGAGGATCCTACTGCGAGACGTGAGTATATTATTGTATGCAACATTATACATTATTGTATTCAAATTCAAATTATTTCTTCGAAGTAGGTTTTTACAAACACTTTCCGAACGTCAAGCTACGCCATCGCTTCAACAAATCCCTACGGCGAGTGGTCTTGGAAGAAGAAGCGGCAATAAACTCCCAAGGAGTCTTTTTTTTCTCTTTCTCCACTCACAGTTATAGTTGGCCATCCTGCATTTATGTAGCGTAATGGAGTAGGTATTCTCTGTACCTCCTTAATTACAACAGGTTGGGGCCATAGATTTAGATAAAAGGAACAAAATATAAAATCCGTCGAGGATGGCGAGCTAGTGCGCAGCTGTATAACATTAAAATTCACGCTAGTAGCAGTCGCTGGTGCTGCGCGTCCTTGGCTGCGCCCGCGCACATTCCCCGCGCCACCGCCTCACCAATATACATTTATATGTGATGACTAACTATCAAAATATTATCTATGTTTTATATTTATATATGCAAAACGGTCATATATTTATATCCTCGAAGGCTTTTGTGTCGTACTTGGAATTTTCGAAGAACAAAAATTATATTTTTTGTGTTTTTATTTTTTATCGAATTTAAGATTTTATTAATGGGTTTTGACAATCCTCTAGCCTAGAACATCTGTGCGTAGTGTAATGCTTAAGATGGGGGATTCTTTCTGGAGTAACACTTCCATCTAGATTTTAAATCAACATCAGTTATTCGTGTGCATCCACGACGGTCATAGGTCACAAAGAATAAGAGCCAAATCGGGACTAGAATAGGGGCAGTAAGCAGACAGTGTTATTATGAACATTAACCGCACAATTCGTTAATAGATAGCCTTCAATTTGTTTTATTACCAGCCGTCTGCCAACCTCATGTCATATAGTAAAATCAAACAACCACCTTCAGCACTCGGGCACGACAGTTCAAGGCGCTTCCTATAGGTTAAAACTATTTATGTCGCCCAGAGCAAATAGTTTAATTACTACACTTAACTTTTTATTTAAAATGCATTTCAAACTTCAAATAAATCCTTATTAGCTATGATGCCCAGGCTCTTAGCGATTTCGTTAGGCTTTAGGTTACCTATAACCTACCTAATGTTAGGTTGTAGGAAATGACTAGTTATTGTGAAGCCTAACCCTCCAAAAATCATCATCGCAGCACCCTTAGGTTTGACACAAACCACAACAGGGTTATAAGCGCTTCCAGTATTATGAGAGTAGTAATAAAACTTTTACTCTTTTCGTCTTAATACCACGTTCAAAAGGTTTATGACTGAAAGAAATCAGTTATCTCACAGTGTGTAAGACAGTTAGAGAACAAAAGGCAATGCCGCTCGCTGCCAACGAAAGCTAATGGAAAAAAGCGTCAATTCGTTGGCATTGTGAGTGAGAGCGCACAAGAAGCGTCGAACGCCCTCCTCCATATATTAGACTTCAACGCGTTGCGCCCACAGCGCTCATCATTAATATGAGTGAGTGAATTGTATTCGTAAATTGTAGTTGTATTGTTTACGCGTATTCGTGTGAACCGATAATTTTACTTATCAGTTTGATTGTTAATTAAATAATATAAATATTAAGTAGTGAAGGTAGCGTTGTTTGAATGAATGGCATGAGCGCTTGGAGGGAAATTAATTGTTAATTATTTGTTTTATTATAGAAAAACACGTTAAAAATACAGTAAAAATATCATTCTTTGCTAAAATATATCAATAAAAATATATCACTCTGCTAAATTGCAGTTTTATGACGACACTCGCTTCACACTGTTATGTTAACGTATAACATTAAACGTTTAACAATATGTTAAACATATGTAGAGTACCTACCTAAGTAGTTTGTGTCAGTGGTTTTGCCCGCTTATACTTTTTACTGTACAATACCATTTTTCACGAGTTTATCTATTATACTGTGTATTCTATTTATAAATAAACAACCTCTGCAAAATTATTTATTTATTGAAAATATTTCAAGATTACTAGTCAGAGAGTGAGTGTTATCTATAGTGACGAGAATGTTTGTATTGCTTTAATTTACTTGACCATAATTAAAAAAATAAAAATAACGTTAATTATTGTATTATGGAAACACCTATATGAATGAACAATTTTCAATTGAAATATGATAATTTCATTATTGTGATGCTAATAACCTCTGGAATCAACATGAGCTACATACTACATATTTAGAAGTTCACAACTTTAGGATCGTAAAGCGAGGGCGGGTACTTAACGTATTATTATTAGGATTAAGAATACATTTTAATTCAAATGAAACACAACGTGGCATTTGTGCGGTGATAAAATGATAACGACGTATGTACAGCGTGACTTGTAGGGTTGCCAACCATCGGGATTTTTATTTAGATGTCTAACTTTTAAACTTGGCTACATCTAAAAATGTTCGAGAAAATGTACTAAGAATTCAAACTTTTTAGTAAACTATTGTATAAAACTATAAAGTAATTAGTGACATTTCAAAAACAATCAGCCTTTTGTAGCAAATTAAATTAAAATATACTTAATATGTCACCAAAATTTGCGCTAAAAAATTTTCAGTTTTTTTTTTTTAAATGGTGAGATTTTTTATAATATCTAGCTGCAAGTAGCAGCCCTAGCCGCGACTAGTGGCTACGAGAAAGGAGTCGCTCAAGGCGGCCGGCGCGCGCAATGTCAACCGGCCGTCGTATGGTCGCATGTCGTGCGGAATTCGCAGACGAGGCGAGCTGCACTGCCGGATTGTAATGACCAACGTGACGAGGATTGAGCGTACCAATAATTTTGAATAAGGAACCTTGTATTGGGTTTTATTGTTCGTAGTATAGATGTCAATAGTGACAACCACAGCTCATGTCCGAATTACGTAGGTAGAGCGAAACGTTGCTACAAAAATCGTTAAAATCTTTGAATGTACCTAGTTCTAGTAATCGCCCGCGAAAGCATATAGTTACCACTAAATCATAACCAAACTTCTTACAATACTGCAGCAAAAATGTATTCAAATCGATGAAACTGTTTCCAAGATTAGTAAGAAGTTAGTAGCAAGAAGACGAATTGAAGGAATTTAATATTTATAATTACCCCTTATTCATTTTTTTAATATTTTTCATATACACATTATATCGTATCAATCAGTTGGAATCAAACCGACGATCCATTATGGAACGAGAATTAAAGTGCTTTATTCGACAGTTTCCTATGAGTTTAATTGAAACCGTGTTTGTGTTGAGTTGATTACCAAAGTCCAACGATTTACGACCGTCAAATTGTCAACTTACGAATACGTGAACTTGTGTTTCGATAAATTAAATAAATAAATGTAAACACAACAATATTTTTAAACAAAAAAACAAGTTTCGAAATCCTCAAGGAAAATATTTTAGTCGTTAAATCAATAAGCATTAAGACCGTCGACCTTCACCAAGCATTGAAATGAACAGTTGAATATTTTATTGTAGGTATATTTCATACTTCCATAATTATTATAGGTACGCATACATATTTCATGTTTTAATTGTCGAGTGCTGTTTTACTAATTATCATTAATGAAGCCAATAATATTATAAAGCAGAATAATCAACATAAATGTATGTCACTACCGCTCCAAAAATGGAACAGTAAAATTTGTGAAATTATCCTGATTTTCATGAAACTATCCATACTCTCATTATAATTATTATTACTCGTATTATTAATATTCGTATTATAATTATATAATATTTTCAGAAATTATTTCTCTTAGGTACTTACAATATTCGTAGGTGCTTACAATAATGTCACCTCGACTCGCATTGTATGAACCTATAGCATCTATTGTTATAATATCTTTGAAAGAAACACTTGTTCTCTTTTGATATCACTTTTGTAGACTATTACGAAAATGTGTCTGTAAATATTCATTCAACTAAACTTGTTGCCCATTGATTACACTATTAAATGCCCGACAGATTTATGTATGACGTTTTGGAAAGCGTCCATATTGCTAGTGTTGGGCTTTAAGAAATCGTATTCATCTCGGATCTCGGCTTATCACCTAATAATTGAGACAGTTTAGAGATTTGAAGGTTGTTACCGGTCAATGGGACTATTGGAACTTTTCATAACATCCAAAATAATGTACCATTGCTTACAATAATAAAAATGCCTATACGTGATTCTGATTATCCTAGGTTCATTATAATCTACCGTTAAATAATATTGTACATAGTTGGAGGCGTTGCTAAATGACCGAACAAAGGTTACGTCACCGCCAATTTGTTAGCAAACGCCGCTTTCTAAGAAAACTTCCTTCTCGTTTTGTTTATTCGTGGGATATTAAAAGACTACAAAACATCCAGCCGAATGCCTACCTTAATGTTTGGATTATACAAAGTTTTACCTACTTATGGGTTTTTTACGAGTCATATGGACAGGATATTAATAAAACTATAGATGTTTTTGTGTTACGCCTTAAGTTTTTAAACTACAGTTGTAAGCTTGTTGTAAAGAAAAAAGAAAACAAAATAAACATACAGTGCAATAGTTTCCACATCGGACTGCCGTTCTAAGATTCTTGTGTATCTTCTATGACACTCACAACACAGGGAACCCTAGTGTCGGGCTATGATTGTGTCACGTAATTTATTGGTTTTATTTTATTGTCAGCATATTACAATCAAACCATCCATCATAATATATCACAAGCTTGTGGACTAACTACGTGTGTAAAATCGCAGCTACAATTTTCTCTTTTGATTCAACAAACACCTTCAACACCATTGTCAAAACAAAACATGTTAATTAACGAAAATTCCTCGGTATTTCAATAGCACTATCCGTTTGTATTAATCTGTGCGCGCGGCAGATAAATCTACTCCTCGGAGTTGTACTGCGTTCCGTTCCGCTTCCTTTATTCCGAGCTGAGCACAATAGTGAGTACGAGTGTCCCGGCCATGGGCCATCGGAGTCTAAGATAACGTTTCCAACAATGAACAATGTACAGTATGGGAACGTGATAATGACGGACCTTGTGTGCGCAGTGAGACTGCCCAACGAATATCTCGCTATCTAGATTTTTTGTTCTGATTATATAATTCAAAGAATTTTGGAAGGCTATGTAGATATTGACCTCTGGTGTGAATTGATGAGAGATTTATTCATGTTGTTTCACATAAACATTAAGTATTTATTTTAAGTGACGAGGTTCTGGTACTCGTATGTTTGTGATTTTCTCAAAAATAGATTGATGGGACTTTCATTCTAAACATTAAAGGTTAATTTTAACTGCAACTTTGAACGAAAAGGCTGCTGAAAGATGATGCTGAAATGATATTTAGGTACCTATATTAAGGCTATGTTAAAAGTTGAAAATTACAAGTACTTTTCAAACTCTTGTTATTTTGTACCCTATTACCTATATTTATGATGACTGATCCCTTAAATTAGATGGATCGTACCCATTTGCCATCTTGCCGTGGAATATCAAGTGCGGCAGAGCCGCGGCGACCTAGTACCGACGCGGCGTACTGTAGGACGCAATGTATGCAAATAACAGGTTGGTTTGCTCAACACATGATGTAGGCCCAAGGATGTGGCCCGCAGGCCCTCAGTTACGTTTGTTTGCAGTGTAGCTAATAACTACGCATTGTGCTGCCGAGATCTGCTGATAACTACCATTCAGTTTTGAGCCCGCGCTGTGGAAACTGTTCAGTTCACTTGAAGATATATTATGTGCAGTTATGCAGGGTTTTATAATAGGTAATTAATTGTGTTATTGGTAAATATTTTTTTAATAAACATAATATACTTTGCGAGGTGATTATAGAATAAGAAAATATTGTGATGAATTTCAAATTGCATTACGATGTACCCATACATTGTGTAAGTAATGTCAGGGAAATTATAAATAGAAGGTATCTAATAGGAGTCAAATATTGATGAAAAATTCTGTGAAATCTCTCACGTAAATTGAAATATTAAGATTTCAGAAGAACTAAGCGACTTGCCTTGACCTGAGTTGACACGTCAAGGTATATTTTTAATCTCTGACATTAAATACAGTCCACATACAATATGTGAGGGTATTCAGCCAACAGTATAAAATTTGTAGCTACTGATTATTTCTCAATCAAAAAATACTGTAAAAATATAACAAACCCTTTAATTAATTTATATTTCAGTTGATAACACAAGAAGTGAATACGATGTATTTTATTAATCGATTCCATAAAGGTGTGTCCTCTTACACATCACTTTTTTAGAGGCGACCATCTCAGTCCTCAGGGGTAGCAACGCATCTGTGACCGAATTGGAACAAGACTCACACTAATCATTACTAACTGGACAATACTAATATTAACTAACAGGACTAACTATCACTAACAGTCCCTGTCCTCACACTTATTAACAAACTAACCAACTAACATTCTAACACCATCTACTAATTGGACTAACCACCCTAGTCCCTAAATTGGGTCTTGTTCTAAGACGGTCACAATTGCTATGGGCGGCAGCGGAAGGGTGGTGCTGCATGCTCGTTTGCTACCTTAATTAAATAATAAAAAAAAAAGTGAAAAGAAAAGCCGCAGCCTAGCTTGTATCTGTGAGTACACCTTACCGCGTATGTTTATTTGTAAAGCTAGGTAAATCGGACACTACCTACATATTTCAATTTAACAGTTACATAAGCCTGTGTGTAATATTGACTCGTATTAAATAACATCTTCGTAACTCCGCACATTCGTACCAATGTACAAATATGCCGTTCCACAGATATACACACAGTAATTGCTGGACACTAATGAGGAAATTTCGTTTAAACCGTAGGGTTAGTTATTTGGTAAACATTTGATTAAGTAATAAGTGTAATTTTTATGCTAATAATCATAAAAATAAGAACAAGAAAAGGGTAAAACGCTCATAACTTAGGTCTTCTAACAGGTACAAAGAAAGCGAAAGTTTTGGAGCTGACTTCCTTCCATAGCATCTTTAAGAATATTTATTAGAAAAAGGAACTCTAACTGGTAATGATAATCATGTACATGAGAAAGATGATGCAAATCCCTCATTCGTTGGTCAACAGGTTGCACAGTTAACTTAAAATGCAGTTTCTCGAAGCTTTACCGGCCAACCAAGTAGGTACCTAATTATCTACCAAGTAATTATTAAAAGTTTTTTTTAACGTAATGCAAATACAATGTCGAAATGCCACAACTTTCGTATCCAATTCTCTTTTGGTCGACAATTCTACGATAATGCTTTTGGTACAGCGAGGATGATAAATGATAATTTATTTGCCAAAATGTGGTAACAAACTGATCTTGCATCGAATAATTTTATTATCTAGAGTCGCTCACATTTGCTGACAATAGTGTAATGGAAATTGTTTACAAAATATTTAATTAAAATATAATATGAAATCATTACTTTGGTAATATTGTTGACATACCAATATCATTAGTCGGCTACATACATCTACTAGGACTTCAGTCGCTTTTTCCTGGACTGTTCGAACCTCATTGATTCAAAAACATACCGTAGTCAAGATGCCATATCATTACCTACAACTCTCAGATGAATGAACAGGTATTCATTACATAGTAAAGTTGTGAGCCTTCGAAACCGCAGCAGGCAATAGCTATGTTTTAAGACCACACTGCCTACGCCTAACCACGCTATTACGCGAGTGTAAAATTAGGTAAGGTGCATTTTGCGCCATTTTAAAGTGGTTTAATTTATTCGTAACTGTTATAAAACGCACTCGAGATTTGTGAAAGTATTAGACCAATGTCGAAACTGCCATTATGACGAAGGTTTGGGCTATTATAATAGGATGACCTAGTGGATACGGCGAATACTTCGTCGGACAAGGTCATGTTTATAAATCCGGAAAAATGCGTTGTACTGGTCTTAGAACCTTCTAAGGAGGGATTGTGTGAAGATACAGTTGTATTTTATCAAAAACTATCACTTTTGGATTGTCTTTGATTTGTCGATAAAAATTATACTTTTTTTTGGCCATGGTTAATAATTTTGGACTAGAGTAGAAGACAATAGCAGAAACTTTGGCTGTCTATTATGAAAAATTGGTGATAAATAACAACGAATAATCTTTGTTGTCCTTGTATAAATCACTGCTTTACTACATTCCCACATGATTATAAGTGGTAACAAATAGTTCTTAGATCATAATTGAAAAAAAAAACAGTATCACCCTGAGTATCTTCGAAGCGTCGCAGGCCCTCCAAGAAGAGAGAGTCAGTTCTAAAAACCTTACAAATATTTACTACAAGAACAGGCGTATAATATTGCAATTCTACCAGTTTTGAATGCCGGCGGCAAACATTAGGTATGCGTCGACTATTACATAAAACGTAAAATCTCTCACAAAGATATTCAAATAGCGTCGGGTTGGAGACGCCAATCTGTGTATTAGCTATTTAAAAATGTAAATCAATCGAGTTCGAAATACGAGTTTCTTAATTAATATCTTTAAAACAGCGTTCAAATAAATATATACCTGAGTAAAATATATACCTAAGTAGCAGATCGTTAACAATCCTATGGGCTTCCTATGGGCATATTTCTGTTAATGAAGTTGGATACAAGTGCGCCGTAAGCTGTATCGATTCGGCGCCCGCGTGCGAAGCCGATTTATAACTCCGTCGTTCAATACCGATCTCATACGGGCTATGTTTATGCCGCCCAATTTTGGTCCATTTGCCGCCCCCCCTAAGCGTGGCGCCCGCGTGCGCTGCACGCCTTGCACGCCCGGTGTTACGGCGCCCCTGGTTGGAAATGGTCACGTATAATAATTTTAAAGTGTTTATAATTATAAAGGTAGCTATAATTTGTTTGTTACTGGAAGTGCGTAGCTGTAGCGTATGAATATTGTTAACATATTAATATCATAAAAATGCGTAAAAATAAATTAATGATTATTGGAATGCAATTAAAATATTCATATCAAAATATAAATTTGTTCCAATCATCTCAGATATTCATTCAAATCTCGTAAGATTACGCTCTACTTTAAATTGAAAAATCGTTAATCATTACAACGTCCTCAGATCGAAGTGTCATGTTAACATTATTAATTAATCAAAAATCGGAAAACACAAATCATCGTCGAGGATCAACTTAATTCACACCGTTCATTAAATATTAATATCAAAGTAGCGATCAGTAGGAAACCTAGTCAACCGTTTGTAGAATTTTAATAATACAGAATACAGTCGTACCTTGACATTTGAGGCATTGACGCAATGTACATCTGTAAAATTACTTTGAATAAGCATTCAGTTAATATTATGTTTAAAACATTTACATTGACTACCAAGATTTTACGTATAAAAACGATAATTTATGTCCATTGGCTCCCATCTTCAACACATCTACGACTTTGTTCCACTATTACATATGACTACATTAGGTAATGTATACTACTTAGACTACGCTTCCAATAGAGATGTGTGATGTAGGTTGGATTGAAGATCCGCCTAGAAAAGTATTCAGCTACATGGATAACTATTTTTCATGAACACATATAAACATGGTGTATAGATTGGTAATCCAATAGCTTTCACACACTTGCCCACATTCCTGTGTTGCGTCCCTTACACAATTATCTTTTTTACGACTGTGATTACCTACTTATCGGTTTGCCGGTCGGCTAATAACTTATACCTAAAAGCCAGCGCTTTTCACAGCTGCGTTAAGTCAGGTTAAAGAATGAAAGTAAACCTACTGGTGTTTTTACTTTGTGCAAAGCCGAGCTACCTCAATTACTTAACTAATGTCGTTGTATCGCTCTAACGGTTAGAGTCTAACCAGCCTTAGGGGTTAAGGCCATAGTTCACCACTTTCCCTAGCAACAAGACATGCGATTACCATACCGCTATCTCGGTGTACTTGCAACAAACATGTTTATCGATAAATGTTTCACGTGTAGTCGGTCCCACGCGTTTCGCGGCCGCCATTGACCTAGAAAGCTAGTCTTACCTAAGTGTAGTACGACGTCCACCTTAAACTATCCTGATCATATTTAATTATACTTGTGTTCTTGATGAGAGATAGTCAAACTTTCATTGAATGGCTTGGGAATTAATTGTACACTCCGTGTAATTTTAATTTTCTCGCCAATTATCTTTCGATTGTACGTTTTGCGCACCTTTTAGTACATAAAAAGAAGTTTTAAAAATGTTAGTACAAGTTAAAGTTTTAGTTAGGGAAAATAATTTGGAAATGAAAATTTCGAACATTCAATTCATTTCTTTAAATTTTTATTAATCTTTAATACCCAAACGTCACCTATTAATTATGTAACCTATTAGTTTTATAAAAAACTTTTGAATGTATCCAAAGAAAAAGCTGCTTGCGTAATATCTACCAAAAAATTCAATCCGCGTTGCAATGCTTGTAAGTGCAAAACGCAGCGTAGATTATAAATAAATCGATAGTATCAATAGAAGCGCGGGAAAGTGATACGTGGTTGGTATACGCTATCGAATCTTTCACTTTCCATCCAAATTTTGCGACACTAGTCACTATTGTTTTATCTGATTTCTATTTACAGTCCGCTTACATCAGCAATGATTGCAAAATTTAAACGATTTAAATTTTAGCATTTAAAGATTATTAAAAAGATGTTCAATAATTCCACAAACTAAAAAATGTTTCAGTGCAGTTATTAAACGATGATAATTAATTATTAAGATCTCGCGGGAATTCCGGGATAAAAAGTAGCCTATACAATTGCTCCACAACATTCTCTGTCTCCCAGTATAAGTTCCATAAAAATCTGACCGGCTGGTCAACGTAATATTTTTCATCATTATCAGAATGATGATCATTTACAAAACGTACTTATGTTTATTATATTCTAGGTTTGTAATAACGCCATCATAAAAATTTATGCGAGATTAAAATAAGTGGAGTCGTTAAAACCACAGATACTAAATACATACCTACTTAGTTGTATCAAGTAATGTTTCATCTGTAACAGCTATGCTCTAAAATGCCACAGGTGAACGAGGCACGATTTTGACTTTTAAACACTACTATAGTTCTACATAGTTGACTGACTAAACTGGGTGATTATAGTCTATCTATATGGGTGTATAAAACACTTTTGATAGCTCTATCTTCTACCAACTATTAAGTTAAGACGATACAATACGCTAACATTGGCTATATTACTATTAGTAGTGCTACCATCATTATTTATTTTCTAATATTTACTGTATGGTTTCACTTTACAAAATATTAGTTTTAAAAGTAGTCTCAATAAAATATATTGAATCGTTTAGAAATGCAAAAAGCATACGACTTAATTATTATTTAATATGCACATGATTATACGGATAATTTAAGAATGCACAAATAATAGTACATTATGATACAAGTGTGCGAAGTTGGTCATTACAGTCGAGGTGGTATTGAGCCCGAGCCGCAAGGCGAGGGCTGTAATAGAGCCAAGACTATAATGAACAAAGCACACGCGTATCATACGACGTTTTTCAACACACTTGCGAGGAAAAAAACAATTAGGTATCGACATTTTTCAGTCACAAATCAGCCAATTATAAACGAACAAATGTTTGCACAAAATGGCGCGGTTTATTTTTTCGCGCGCCGTATCTTTGGTTGAATAACTATGCGCGCGCAGGTTAAGTCCAAGGCACCGAACATTCAGCCACAATATATTAAAATAATAATTATGTATTTCTAATAAGAATTTACGGTAATTAATGACTTAAAATATTGTATTTTTTAAATGCTTTAATAGATAATTAGATGAAGTATAATCTTATCTTATCAGATTTTGACTAAGTACAACAAGTTTATTTATTTACAAAATAACAAATCTTTTGGTAACAACCTCTTTACGGATATTAAAAAAAAAGTGGAATAAGAAAAACACTAGTGCGGTAATGAAAAGTAAAACGCACTAGTGTGTAATAAACCGCATTCCGGGCGTAAGACTAAAGAAAAAATATCAACTTTACGAGCAAGTATGTTGAAAATATTATTTATGTTGAGAAACCCCTATGAAGTAAATTACGTAATAAAAATATAAATTAAGTTTAAGTCTTGTGAGAGAAGTAATGTTGGAGTAATGATAAACAAAATACATGTACCTATGCGTAAAAGTAAAAGTTCGTATCTTAATACCATCGTATTGCAAAGATACGTACGTTCCTAGCCTTTAACGACCAATAAAAATCAACATGTAAGACCCGGGCTAAAAAAAAACAAAGACAAAATAGTAGATTGTATGACAAGGGTGCAAAGTAATATTTTTTCGGCGAGGGCGTTTTTTGAATCCAGAGCGAAGTGAGGGATTCTAGAGTAGAATCCCGAGCGTAGCGAGGGATTCTTTAGTAGAATCCCGAACGTAGCGAGGGATTCAAAGTACGTCGCCCGAGCCAAAAATATACTTGCACCCGAGTGATACACTCTACTTTTCATCACCCACTATGAGAAAATAATATATATATATAATAGAAAATAATACGTAAAAATGCACGAAAACTTAATTTTAATTTGAAAACGAAATCTTAATTTGATTTCTTTTTTATTATTCAGCTGGCGGGGCCCTCGCGTCGTACCAGACATTCTTTATTCAAACAATATTTGAGTTCGACTTCTTTAGCGCAAAATACTAAAATGTTCTAAATTCAAAATAGGACGGAAAAGATCTAGCCGGACGGAAAAGTTGTATGAAAATTCATTCCGGCCCGCTGAATAGAAAACAGCAACTTTGGAACCCCGTAAGTCCGAACCAAGTCGTCTTTTTCGAATAGGTGTGATGAAAATACCTTTGTACAATATAGATGGAATTTTGCGTCTGTGGCGTCGTCGATTTATAGTCTAGTAAAAACAAAATAGAATACGACCTTTAGAGTTAACTTTAAAAATAGACAACACGATTAAAACAAGAGAAACTTCAATAATACATTGTTACGACTTGGCAGTAAATCAAGTACAACTTCTTTGCGATTTTTGTCCGTAAGAATTTGAGAACTTCGCCTTAATTCTGATGTTTTTATTTTTATTTAAAAAATCCTATCGAAATACGAAGTACCAGTTACATTATGGCCAACTCTATGTTTGGCTTTCCTTTTCTTTTTCAAGTATTAACGCACATATCCTTTGACGTTAAAACGGTAATTTTTTCTTCTCCTTTTTTTGCTGACATAATTCCTTTGGCGTTAACGATATCCGCAACGTTGACCATAAGGTAGTTTGTCTGCTCGTTTGCAAGCTGTTCACGTAAAAACACATTGAAAGAAATCCTACCTTTTCTTTAATGGCTTATATATACATACTCTCCTTGGTATAACAATTTTACTAACATCAATTTCTTTGGTAGGAATGTTACTAATTACTTAATAAACTTCGTTATTTGAATCTAAAGGGGGCAATGGAGATAATTTTATTGTAAATTGGACGTAATAAGACATGAATGGAAATTTAAGGGCGCATTTTGTTGATGTCATTTGATACCAGTCGTTAGCCTTGTCGGAGGCCTTTGGAGAGCTCAAGAAATTCCGAACTCATAGCCGCTAAACTAGTTAAGTACTTCATCAGTCAGTAGCGCTTGGTGTTGTCCGATTCAGGACATAAAAAGCATTTATAAAAAACATTTACTTAGCGACGAATTGTTATTTTTATTAAAAAAGGAGGAGGTTTTCAATTCATTTGTAATTTTGTATGTTGTTTTTGTTACGTGTGTTAACCCAAAACCTTGCACTGGTTTATTTTGATATTTTTTTGCATTCGAATGGTGTGCTTCACATTTAGTTGAATATAAATTTAAGGAACCTCTGACAGGTATTTTTTGAGGTAATTATCTCTATTTATCGATTTGAAGTCGGTTATTTTTTTGTAAAAAGTTAGTTATTTTACTTGAGGTTTATAATATTTGTATTCAAATCCGATACAATACCTACTAATTTTCCTTTCAACACAAATTCTTTGATCATTAGCAATATTGTTACTGATGTGTTAAAGCTTCGCAAAAAACTTCAATCAAGATTATGTACCTAATGTATATGTGATAAGGTTTATTGTCTAGGCGTTTAAGCTGAATGGTATGTAACCTTTGACAAGGTCAGGAATTGAATTTGTAATGTCAACTTTGACATTCTGTAGACCGATCAAACGACCGTTTGCGAAATGACGAGTGGGCAATTCTGCACGGAACTTTTAATGTGAATATGATTTGGTCTTTAGTAACTTCGTTCGCGGAAATATTAGAACTCCAAGAGAGTAAAGTTTAAAATAAGAAGCGCAGACATGAACCATAAATTAAAACCCAGTAGGAGATTATTTTCAAAAATCCTATCTTCGTATTTTGTTGTTTTGAAACTATTGTCTAGTTTATCGCTTTATGATTTCTTTTGATTATTTATGATTTGAAATTTTAACTGCCGAAGTTATGATTAACACTAAAAATTAAAGATTAAATTTTAACCATAATTATAATATTTTGTAATTTAATAATTAATGAAACCGGTTAATATTTCGTCGGCATTGAATCAACTATTTGGATAGACCGTTCAATCCACAAGTAGGTACGCGTACGATCCTTCAACGACTCATTCAACATTCTTGACATTCAATTACGACGCCCTTGAATGGTGGAATGTAATAAACTTACTTGAGCTTTAAGCTTTACTAGCGATATGTTTTTTGTCACCGATATTCGTGGCGTCAAAACTGCGGTAGCACGTGGTATCACGTTTGTCATTTGATAGAAAGTCATTGACAGTATGTCATTTGACAGACGAAGGTGGACGGTAACTGATAGAAAGTGGCAGATTAGCCTCTCAGTGGTACGTCTACGCTGCATTCGCGTTCGATATGAAATTGCTATTGATTGCATCCCATACAAATACAAATACAGCCACCGGCGGCTGTGGCGCTGTGGCGCTTCTTTTTAGAAGCGAGATCCGGCCAACAGCCAACAGCTCCAATAACAGTGAGCAGAATTCAGCCGAAGCGGCTGTTGGCCGGACCGCGCTTCTAAAAAGAATCGCCACAGCCGCCGGTTGTTGCAGGCAGTCTGCGGGGACCCTTATGGCGAGAATATAAAATGCTGTAAGAACTATGAGCGTAAATAATACATTTGTTTTTGCGGGGAGTGCCATTTCAATATCCTCGGCTATTCAGGTGTACCTAGGACGTTTTATGTTTAGCTGTTATATTTAAATTGATTTACTGCGGTGATACCTTGCAATCGAGTTTTGTAACACTAGTTGGTAGTGTTGGTTCTGCATCAATATTGCTCGATTGTATTCGTAAGAAGATTTTGGTTACGATAAAAAGTTTTTGATGCGCTCCAACGCTCCAATAAAAGATGCGCAATAAATCAGATAAGGACTAACCTTTGTCGGTCATTCGGGAAATTATTGTGTTTTACTGCTGGCTAGCAGCGAACACCGACCAAAGCATGTACTTATAAGTATAAATACACATAAAATGCTAGTTAAGGAGGCACACTAAAAACAATATTATTCTTACAAAACAAAATATTTTTTTAACATTTTGTTCCTATTAGTCTTTCCAGTGTAGTTATGTGCATTATGTTCTGGGAGAAAAACCGGCGAGAAAAACGCACGAGTAATATTTTTTACTTAGGTACGTTTATTCTGAATACAAAGTAATAATGTTGTAAGTACCTACATCTAAAAATCTATTAATTTACCATTTCGTTACAATGCCCTTATCATTACTTACCTACGATGAAAATAGATTTATCATAAAAGCTTCATTATAATTAAAAAATAATATTCTGCGACCAGAATAGCTTCTTTTACAAAAATTGTTTCATCTAAGATTTTAATATTGCGTTTTTACGAAGATTACTTAAAGATGCGCAACGCAATTATCTCTCTTCACCATTTTCGGGGTGGTACAATCGGATTAGACAGCACATTTCATAACGGAATGCAACCGTCATCGCAGCCAGTCGCCACCTAACTATGATGGGAAACCAATGCCTATAAAACGTCGAATTACAATACTTCCATCACAGAGAAAGCATTCCGCGTTGTTATTGGGTACGATTCCATAATATTTAAAACTGTTGTAAAAAAATTTAGTGGATAAGTTTTGCCTTAGCAATATAATAGTTAATTTATTAATCATTTGAGAATAATATTTAACCCGTGTTTGAATTCCATATTTTAGGTGCGTGAATATGTGGAAAAGAACTGTATCCGTGGCTAACTTCATGAGCTATAAATCTTCTATTCGTTATTATAAGAGAGCAGACATTTAATTAAATTAGAGGCCTTCGAACTACATTCCTTCCCACTTCACTTCCCATTCCTACTTGGATTTTTCATTAAGTTATACCAATGCTTTAGAGCAGCGTGATGGATTATACTCCAGACCTCGTTAGTGAGAAGTGACCCACGCTTTGTTATTTTGATAATAACGTTTATTTTGATAAAATTAAAGAGGTTACAATCTTATTGCCGAAACTTAGGTGGTATACATACAATGTTGGTTGAGAACATGGAACATAGTCGGCAGTGTCACCTTCCTCCGCACTAGTTTGCACTGTATGACTGTATTGAGTTGAAGCTATTCATTACCGACCAATAGCAAGTCGAAGATCTACATATCTATCTTTAGAGAGAACGTATGTCTTGTCCCAGTACCTAAAGATTGTTGTACTGCCAGTGTAGTGTCCAAAGCACTTTTATCGCTTAAAAGCTTTTTCACGTACAGAGCTTAACCATTGATAAAGATTACGATGTTCTTCGAAGCTTTTACCACTAGCGATTTTATCCACAATAAATATCCCGATCGCGTTCGCATTTCTTGGGCGAATTATACTCTTGCTTTGTTTGAGTTAGGCAACTCAATAGTACTTTGTTTTTCTTCTTCCTTCTTTCCTGGCCAGCAACGCCTTTGGTGTTGCTGAACTCCAAAGACAACAGTGAATAAACCACAAGCTATTTACATTACAAACGAAGATAATACAACAGTGGAGAAGAAAAACTTAGTGAGTGAAGTAAGCAAACCTTACTACTTCTTATAATGGTAAAGATTGTGTCTCAAAGCCTTAAGATAACGCGGAGGTCAATGACCAACCATGGTCAATGACCATTACCGACACTTCGAAGTCAGTTGCGTAATAACGGATAAAATTCTGTATTGGGTTACTTAAAACAATAAAATTTTCGTCGTAAGTATAAAATTACAGTACTTAACACTGGTAACGAAATATTAGTGAAAGTGGTACTTACGACTTTTGTTTATAATGGGTACTTGTTAGTATGAATGATAGTAAAAGCAGTAGGAATATACCCACCTGTTTCAACGCTTGTGGACTAGCTAAGACCACTTTCAAATGCTGTTGCGATTTATCTAGTCAATGCTTTAATTGTTTTCGTCTGAGCTTATAAACCTGGTGTTCTGTTGTAAATAACACTGTATTTGGGATAAGAAGAGGATTACTACTATTATTAGAAATAGACATTTTTAAATGATTTAGCAAGTTTTATTTCGTTCGGGGATTTGCTATCATACTTAACTTTTGTTAAACATTTGTAGTAGGTAAGTAGTTGTACGAAATTCCAATAGATAGTTATCAATATTTTTACCATAAGCTTAAGAATATTGTTACGTGTCAGGAGTAATGGGTTCGAGAAAATGCCAAAATGTACCACAAAGACTTTATTGTACTCGTAGATACACGATTACACACTATACACAGTACACACTACAACACTATGCACGTAGGTACTCGTAACACACTCGTCGAACACTGTATCGCTCGTAGAAATCACTTCACTTCGCACTGGTATCGCTCGTAGGTATCGCTGGTATCTTCCTGGTTTCGCTTCCGAAACTAGAATGTCTGCGGTTGGCCGATCGCTCCTTTTTATACCCCTCACGCACCATTCACGCCAATCCAGAACTTTCTCGCTAATTTCCGCGGACACGCTCCGAACAAGATTCGAGAACGTTCCTTGCAACCGACCTTCGCCCGTATGACTATCGCCGTAATGGTCGAAGCGTCGTGCGTCCTTTTGAGAGAGCCGCGCTCCTATTGTTTCTATTGTTGCGCGACATGTTTATGGCCCCTATTGTTTATTGTTTTCGGCGTAGCGAAGTCAATGCGCCAGGGTTGTCACATTGCCCCCCTCTTAGTCATGCTCGTCCCGAGCATTATTCGATCCATGAAATGGTGCCAATCTGTCCACGTGCACGATCTTCGGCTTTCTTCTGTCCCCCTGTCTGATCCGGTAGGTCACGTCGTTAATCCTCGTGACAACTGTGTAAGGGCCTTCCCATCGTGCTTGTAGTTTCGGAGACTTCCCTTTCTTCCGCAGTGGATTGTGCAACCATACAGAATCTCCCTCCTTGAAACCATGTTTCCGAGCATCGCGATCGTAGCGGGTTTTCATCTTTTCGCTGGTCTTCAAACATTGCTCTCTTACAAGATCATGTGTCTCGTCCAATTGTTTCCGTAAGTCCGCGATGTATTCAACGGTTGGTTTCGGGGCATCTGGCGGTGTTCCGGTAAGCAAATCCAACGGCAGACGCATTTCTCTTCCGAAGTTAACTTTGGCCGGTGTAAATCCCGTAGACTCGTGTATGGCAGACCGATATGACATCAGGAACAGAGGAATGTACCGATCCCAGTCTCGCTGATGTTCCTCGACGACCTTGGCCAAGTGATTTTCCAACGTTTGGTTGAATCTCTCCACCATGCCGTCAGATTGAGGATGCGCCGGTGTGGTACGTGTCTTATTTATTCCCAAAAGTTCACACATCTCCTGGAATAACGTCGACTCGAAGTTCCTGCCTTGGTCGCTGTGTAACTCCAATGGTACACCAAAGCGGCATACTACCTCCTGGACAAGTTTCTTGGCCACGGTCTTCGCCTCTTGGTTCGGAGTTGCAAACGCTTCCGGCCATTTACTGAAGTAGTCTTGAACCACTATGATGAATCTATTCCCGTCTTCCGTCTGAGGGAATGGCCCAGCAACGTCTATGGCGATTCTTTCCCAAGGGGCTCCGACGTTGTACAGCTGTAGTTTCCCTTTCGATCTAGTGCGGGGCCCTTTTACTGAAGCGCACACTGTACACTTTCTGCACCAATCTTCAACGTCCTCTCGACACCGCACCCAATAAAAGCGTTCTCGTATCTTTACGAGGGTCTTCTTGATGCCGAGGTGCCCACCAGAAGTGCCATCATGTACAAGCTTCAGCAAATCAGCCACTTTACTCCTGGGGATAACCATTTGCAGGGTTCTTTCCTTTCCGTTGAGTGATTCCCAGCTCCGGTAAAGCACGCCATTCTCTAGTGTAAGGCTGTCCCACTGAGCCCAGTATGCCTTAGTCGTCGCGCTTGATGTTGACACGTCACTCCACAGGGGCCTCTGTCCTTTGGCTTTCCATTCCATGATCAAGCTTAGGTCTTTGTCTTCCTTCTGAGCTTGGCTTACTTGCTCCGTTCCCCAAGACTCGTCTAGGTCCTGCATCCTTATCACCCTGACCTCTTCTTTGGCCTCATGCTTGATGCAATGTCGACATTCTTCGGAGCATGGGCGTCGTGACAGGGCGTCGGCATTCGAATGAGCTCTTCCGTTGCGATGCTCTATTACGAAGTTGAACTCTTGAAGCTGTTCGATCCACCTCGCGACCTGGCCTTCCGGGTTCTTGAATTGCAGAAGCCACTTCAGAGCAGCGTGGTCCGTCCTTATTGTGAACTCGCGTCCCAACAAATACTTGTTGAAGTGCTGAAGGGTCTTCACCACAGCCAGTAATTCTCGCCGAGTCACACAATAATTTCTTTCCGGTTTCGAAAGGGTCTTGCTAAAGTACGCAATGACCACCTGCTGGCCGTCCTGGTCTTGGGATAATACTCCTCCGATGCCAGTATTGCTAGCGTCCGTGTCCACTATGAATCTCCCTTCCCTTCTGGGATAGCCAAGAATCGGAGCCGAGCACAGACGTTCCTTTAAGCGAACAAACGCATCTTCGCAATCGGAATCCCAACTGAAGATTCTCTTGTCCTCCGTGAGACGGTGTAATGGCTTGGCTATCTCTGAGAAGTTCTTCACAAACCGACGGTAATAGGCACATAACCCCAAGAACGCTCTTACATCGGTCTTGTTCTTTGGTGTCGGCCATTCTTGAACAGCTCTTATCTTGTCTGGATCAGTTCGAACACCTTCGTCCGATATGATGTGTCCCAAAAATGATACTTCCTTCTTGAAGAAGTCACATTTCTTCGGATTGAGCTTTAGGTTGGACTCACGGAATCGTCTGAATACCTTCTCCAGATTTCGCTTGTGTTCCACGAAGTTTCGTCCCATGACTATGACGTCATCGAGGTATACCAGACAAGCGTCCCCCAAAAGTCCTACCAACACTCGCTCCATGAGACGTTCAAAAGTGGCAGGAGCGTTACATAACCCAAAAGGCATTACGCGAAACTGCCACAAGCCATTTCCGGTTCCGGTGGTGAAGGCAGTCTTCTCTTTGTCTTCTGGCCGGACTTCTACTTGCCAGTAACCACTCTTCAGGTCGACCGTCGAAAACCACTTCATGCCACCAAGCATATCCAACGTGTCGTCAATCCGAGGCAGAGGGTAGCTATCCTTCTTGGTAACGGTGTTAAGCATCCTGTAGTCGACACAGAATCTAGTACTGCCATCCTTCTTCTTCACGAGTACCACAGGTGAACACCAAGGGCTAGTTGACGGCTCGATCACCTTGCTGCGCACCATGTCCTCGATCATTTCTGCAACTTCGTGTTCCTTTGCCAATGGTACTCGTCTCGGTCTTTGCTTGATTGGTGAAGTATTGCCGGTATCTATTGGGTGAGTGACAAGATTTGTTCTTCCAAGGTCGCTATCTCCTCTGGTAAAGATGTCCTTGTAGTCCATCAACAACTTTGCTGCCTGAGTATATTCTTCAGAGCTCAAATTCCTCCTTGTCGCCTCCAGCAAAGATGTCATGTGATCCGTTGATCCAGGTTTGACCGAGTTTTCTTGGACCTTCCTCAAGCTGTCCACGGCTTCACATCGGCCGATAACCGTATTCTTCGCGAGATGTATCGGCGTGCTACTAAGATTGATGACCTTTAACTTAGCGTCGCGTTTGGTCATGAGCAGTGTCCTTGCCGTGATCCAACTGGGGTGATCTCCATAGTCTTCCACTACGACACATCGATCCATCTGTATCTTTTCGGGAAACCTAACCTTGACCAAGGTTTCCGATCTGGGTGCTAGCTTCACTGTCCTCAAACAGTACACTGCTCCTGAACATGAGCCGTCCAAGAAGACTTCTTGGTCCTTGAAGCTTAACACTCCTCTGGCTATATCAACTATACAGTGATGTGTCCGTAGAAAGTCCAGTCCGATAATGCAGTCGTCAGTTATATTCGCTACTAAAACAGACTGCGTGTAAATGTCACTTCCGAATTTCAGTCTTGCTTCCGTAACTCCTAGGACGGTCACTGGCTGGCCTGTCGCTGTCTGCAGATTGCATGATGGTCGTCCATTTTCCCACATGATAGTCCTCTTGAGTAGTTCCGGTCGAACGATGGATTTCGATGCTCCCGTGTCAATAGTAAAGCGACAGGGTATGCCATTTATTTCTCCAGTAGTTACGAGGCTGTTCCCGTCACAGGCTTGTGATACCAATACAGTAGGGGCTCGACGAAGTCCAGCCAGTGCCCGCCCCGCGGCGCTGGCGCCTTTTAGTTTAACGGCTCCTGCGTGTCGACTTGGGTAGCCGTCGACACCGATTTCGGTTGCTTTCGAGTCCGGCAGTTAATCCTTATGTGTCCTCGTTCACCGCATCCGTAGCAGATAGGCCCAGTACGAGGTTGGATCGCCGCTACAACTTCGCGCACCTTACAACTTTTGTAGTCGCTTCGTACCGCTTCCACTTCAAGGGCATGCGCCAAAGCTGCTTCCAATGTTGCGTGATGACCCAAGCGCACCGTTGCTCTCACTTCGGGATCCCGTATACCGCTGACAAACGCCTCTAATACTTTGTCTTCTACCGGTGTGGAACTCGAAGCATAGGCTCGACGTACGAGGCGCTCGATCTCCGTAGCCCATTGCTGCAGTCCTTCGCTCGACTTCTGTACTCGGTCCTTAAGTTGCGCGCGATATACGTGCTCGAGATGCTTTTCCCCGTATCGAGCTTCCAGGGCTTTAAATAGCGACTCCAAGGTGCGTCGCTCAGCGGGCAGGTTCTCAAGCACCAGCAGTGCCTCTCCTCGTAGCGCTAGGGTGAGTGCCGCCAACGAGTGCTCGTCCTCCCAGCCATTCCCATTTGCAACTACCTCGAACTGATGCCTGAACGCCGTCCACGAGGTCGTGCCGTCGAAAGTTGGGACCTTAAATTTCGGGGCCCCAGGGACTGAACTAATTGCCGCCGTGCCCAAAACCTTTATTTTCTGCAGCTTGTTGTCCAAATCTCCAAGCCTAGTTTCGTAGGAGTTCATTGACGCACTGAGGCTGTTGATTGACGCGTCATGGCTTTTGAGGGCTTGGTCGTGCTCGGATGTACGCACTTTTACCAATTCCAGGTCCTCCTTCACGACGTTCAAATCTCCCTGGAAACCATCCAGCTTTGCGTCGATTGCCTCCATCGTTTTGCGCTGGCTCTTCATGTCTTCGCACTGGCTCTTTATGTCTTCGCGCAGGCTCTCCATTGCTTCGCGCTGGCTTCCCAATAGTTTATTTTCCAGGCGCTCCATTGCTTCGCACTGGCTCCGCTGTATGGCGGCTAATAAGGAGGCCATATCGAATGCACTCGGTGTCGGTACTGCTGCGGCTGATGTAGTCGGTGGTCCAGCGGTGGTCTCCGTTTCCATGCGGTCACGACCCGGCGACTCCATCCGCGCGGCATCCAATGCCGTCTGCCGTCGCGTACGAATCCCTTCTTCACTCTGCGGTACTACAGGCATTCCGCTTCTGTCACCAATTGTTACGTGTCAGGAGTAATGGGTTCGAGAAAATGCCAAAATGTACCACAAAGACTTTATTGTACTCGTAGATACACGATTACACACTATACACAGTACACACTACAACACTATGCACGTAGGTACTCGTAACACACTCGTCGAACACTGTATCGCTCGTAGAAATCACTTCACTTCGCACTGGTATCGCTCGTAGGTATCGCTGGTATCTTCCTGGTTTCGCTTCCGAAACTAGAATGTCTGCGGTTGGCCGATCGCTCCTTTTTATACCCCTCACGCACCATTCACGCCAATCCAGAACTTTCTCGCTAATTTCCGCGGACACGCTCCGAACAAGATTCGAGAACGTTCCTTGCAACCGACCTTCGCCCGTATGACTATCGCCGTAATGGTCGAAGCGTCGTGCGTCCTTTTGAGAGAGCCGCGCTCCTATTGTTTCTATTGTTGCGCGACATGTTTATGGCCCCTATTGTTTATTGTTTTCGGCGTAGCGAAGTCAATGCGCCAGGGTTGTCACAATATAATAAGATTTATAGCTTAGGAATTTAAATTAAATATGTACTATTACTTTCAATATCAGAATAAGTTTCAAAAGTTTCAAAAGTTTTCTACAAAAAGTACTTTTATAAAATGGCCAACAGTTACAGGAAGTAGCATATTCCGTGGTTTATTTTATTTTGTTACATTTCACCGATAATTGATTAGATTAGCAGAGAGTTCGATATGGTCGAGCGCGCCTGCGCTTGCGCACGCGGTCGCATGCCCCATCGCCCTGGAGAACTGGTGATCGAGTTGACTGCGTCTACGTGTGTTATATTATACAATCGATAAGGATGCGAGTGACTGTATTATTCTCTGATACCGCATCCATAATCTAAAAACAAGCATATACCTAATTTGTACTCGGATATTTGATGTTTCCAACACAGTTCTTCACGAACACCCAGTCAGCAAACAAAAAGGTGTACCGCAAAGTAACTTAAGCGACATCATTGATAATATAATATATATTGAAATCGGATTATTATTGCACTGTGTAGGTCGTCATAAAATGTATTTAAAACAGCGCAATTAAACGAAACATGGAGAGACATAAAGATTTTTAAGGAATTATCCTACAATATAACAAGTTTGTTTTGGTCGGTGTTCTGCCGATAAGAGTACCTACCGTATCAATGCAGGCGCAGGCGCAGGCGCAGGCCGCGAGTCAGCTGGTAAAGATATCCGCAGATGACCTCAGCGAGGTGTCGGTGCGTGAAAGCGGATTCCGGATCGGTTGCGAAACCGCCGGCGTTCCGGGCGAGCGCCGCGGGAACCATTTCATAACACACACACACACACACCGATTAGGTTATGTAAGGAAATCGGTTAATGTTTACAGAAAATCGAAAATTAGCAGATACGCAGTTCTGAAGTTACGATAATTTGCACATTATTATTATTTATTATGATGGTCATAAATTAACACGTTGCCTCGCTAACTTTATAAATGAACACTGTAACTGACTACTGTTTATATGTCACTCCATCTTCTTTTAAGTTTCTTCTCCTAACATCAAGTTCAAAATTACCAACCTAAGCCCGACCTGAAGCCCCGACGTTGAAACCACTTAGCCATCTCTGCTGTTATGGACATTGTGTAACTTAGTTCAAACCAAAGGTACCTGTTAGGATGGGCAAGAGTTGCGATACAAATTAACGTCCTCGCAACAATTGGTAGGGTGAAATGCGTTAAACTAATTCACGCCACTGCAATCTGTGCGTACTTACGTCATATGATGCGTATTTGCTTCATGTCCTATTGATTTATCGTGACCTGCAGTTATTCTCTGACTTATGTTCGACATACTCGTAGATAGTGGTGAAATCTAACTTTGTTTTAAAGGCGGTAATGTCGTTGTAATACTGGGAAAGTTTAATGAACAAGTAATAATGCTTGTGGAAGTAGGCAATTATTTTTAATAAACTACTAAGATTTAAGACGGCAACTTGAGTGTTAAAACATTGTGCGTATGAAATTTGAAGACCCTAGTTTGCCGGTGAATATCATAACAACGAAAATAGATAGAGCAATAGTTACTTTAGAGAATTTGTTCATTAGATCATGAACTTTAATAAAATGAGCAAAAACGACTATGTTAACGGCCTCATTTTAAAGTTAGAGGTCAAAAATCAATAAAAATCAAGTTTTATTTTTATTATTTCAAATAGTTTATTTTTTTTCTCGAAGCTTATGTTAGATATTGTTATTCACTTTATTTTCTTAGGTAGGTACACTTTTTAGCTTTCAAAAGAGACTACTTTGACGAAAATACACCGTTCCCAGACAAAGAAATTCAAAAAGAAACATTTTTAATAAAAAAAAAATTAAATTGCTCTTATTTTCGAGAAAGTGTATAAAAAAATTTAAAAAAAAAACGTTTTTGCCGGTAATTTTTTGTCTAGTATCCGCACACTTCGTTTGATCAAGTGTAAAAAAAACACATTGTATAATAATAGCTAGCTCCATATCTATTGGGTTACCGTGCCCTGACATGTTATTGTATCGAATGATTCAATCGCAGACGGTAACTGTTACGACAGTACCAGTTTGGTCAGGCTACAGTTAGCGTCGACCAGAACTATCAGCGTGAATGACGCCGCTGTTGATTCAATTACCGACGGTGTTCTCTATAATATGCAGTGGATTATTTAGGGCAATTATAATTTGTACAACTTAGTACAAGTATTAAAGTTTTAATATTTAACAATAATTATTATTCTGGCTTCTATTTTCTTAATGAAAGATGTTACATAAGGCAATAATGTTTACTATTTTACAATTTTTGAATGGTTTAGGCCGGGTTCCCACTACGCCGGACCGGCAGATCTGCCGGAAACCGGACACCGGACAGAGTGTTCACATTACACCGGATCCCACAAGAAAATCGGCCAAGCACCTCAGTTGAATTTGGACCTGTGCCCACAATGGACGCCTATTTTTCGATTTGGATATCGTTCATGACGTGTAGCGTCTACTTTACTCAGAAAATGCGAGCCGAATGAAGTGCGGGGAGCACGGGCTGCACGGGCGGGGCGGGGAATACAGGGCAGAACTGGTTCACATTACTCCGGTCCGGTGATTTTACCGGCATTTTGTAGTGACAAAACGCTCGGTAAAAATGCCGGACTCGGCGAAAACGCCGGATCCGGGATAATGTGAATAGCTTCATACAATTTGTACAGCCACTAGGCCTTCCGGGAGTTTTACCGAGCCGGCAGATCTGCCGGTCCGGCGTAGTGGGAACCCGGCCATAAATTTTTTGGTATTATATATTAAAATAAAAAGCAAAATAACTGGCTATAAATTTAACTTCCTTAATATTCACAACTAGTAGAATCATGACAAAAAAAACACAGGCAACTTACTTTTTGACAAGAATTCCAAATGTATCGTAGTTACTCCGGAGGCCTGGGGCAAACGAATCAATTAAATTTCCTGGCCTCAAAATTTAACAAACGTATAACAATTCTTTGCAATAATATAATAATATAATAATGTATTATATCGTGTTGCAAAAATGATTTCTGTTATAAAATCCTCGCGTCTTGCGTCACTTGCACCACGGCCTGTTGCAATCGGCCTGCATAGAGCTGCTAAGCCTCACACGTCAACTTAAACTTTATCACAATATGATAGAGTAGCAAATCGAATGCTACGGTACTAGTTCCGTACTGTTGCAAGGAGTGTCACCTAATTCCTGATACAAATGTTGCCATACATGGTACCTTCGCATTAAGAGTTCACGGGCCGCGTTAGTTTTGGAATGTAGGCGAATTGTTCCTTCCGATTTCCTTTGTCCTTTTCATTAAATAACTGTTAAGCTATCCATAACAAGACCGTCTACGGAATGGAATGTTTAATGGATTCGTAAATGGGTGGCTGTTGACCTCTTGATATGTGTGTCGTGTTATTTGAACTAGACCACAGGATATACTAAGGTTTGGGTCAAAACAGAGTGTGTTATTATACTCTAAATATTTAGTCTATATTTTATTCCATGGTAATATATTCTTATAATAATTTGTGATTATATTTATGAAAAAAAAATCATTTAAGGGCCTTGTTCGTTTTTATGCAAGTTTTTTGTAATCATAGTTTGAAAGTTGCGCTGGAAACTAATTATCCAATTATAATAATTATAATTTCATAAAATTAATTACATCAACTAGTTCTCATACTTAAATTATTGCAATGTAGAAATAATAAATAATGTAGAAATTTTCAGAATAAATGGATGAAAAGGAAATTGACTTTTTTGTACCTACCTTCATTGTTATCGTAACAATTGCGTATCTTTCTCAACGATAATCTCATAGCAAACGTTCTGAATTACTACAATTAAATTAAAATTAGCATAATTAGTATCTATTAACTTCTTTTTGCGTATAATTACATAAGTGTTCTAAAAATATTTTGATCAAATTTTGAAAATGGAATGTGCCGGTTGCGTCTCGCGCGGCCCCGCCCCTCTGCCTTCCGATACCACTTTCTATGGTCATACGTAACTATTTGTTTGGTCAATGGCCGACGCAATGTCCATAGCACACTTCGACAGGTGCAGACCGGTAGTGGTTATCTATCTGTATTGATCCTTCAGTCTTTAATAAAGCTGAAGAGCTTTTTGTTTGTTTAACACGTTCGCTGCGTCTTCATTTTCAAAGAACTTTCCGCTAGTAGCTTTGGAGACCTAAAAGATCTCCTAACTAACCTGGCCTGTGGTGCGTTAGAGACCTAATCAGTCTCCTAAAAATACAGTTTTGAAAATAATTTATATCTTCCAAAAAACCAATGATATATTTTTGAAATTTTTATGGGTCAAAAATAACCTATTGCTGTATATTTTGCTAGCTGCGGACGCAGTTATGACATACGAATAAACTACAAATAATAAAATAAAATTAGGTATCGATTGTATCTCGTACCGCAACCGAAGATAGTTCAATATGTGTAGTAAATAGTGATGGGAATAAAATAATATCTCAGTTGTCGATTGAAAAAGTTTTATTAAAGTTTATTTATAAACTATGGTCGCAAACAAAAAGCATTTAATTAAATGTAGGCCTATAACAAAACATAAATTGTCAATTTTTAAAGATAACATTTACTCTAAAATGACTAAACCGGCTACTATTGAACATAATGATCCTATTAATCTTTATAATAAATTACATAAAAATATCAACGACGAATTTAATCGAATATTTAAGTGTAGGTACATAAATAAAAACAAGAATTGTAAATTCAGTGATTGGGCTACTGTAGGTATTTTCTATGGCGAAAGACAATATAATTTTTCTCTATCTCTCTCTATGCTCACATCGATACTAGGACAACACTAAATCGAGTCACGCAGCGCCCGCGCCGCCCACCTTCCCTCTCTTGCGTCTACGAGGCTTACGATTCTACGAGTATCGACATGTCTCCTAACGCAAGGAATTAAAATAATTATAATACTGTGCGTTAGGGACCTAAAGCATCTCATATTCTTTTTTTTATGTCCTGGAATTCACCATTAAGTAGGAAGCAAATATGTATATTTGTCTTTCTCATACTTAAAGAACTTTACAAGTTAGAGCCACCCGCACGGAGTGAAAGAACACGATTTTAGTCGACGCACAATTCCGAAAACCTGTAAGAGATCTGATAGATCTCGTAACGCAGCGAACGTGTTAAAACGCTAATCTCAGGAACCAGATAGTCCTGAAATTGAAAAAATGATCCATTTATCGAGGAAGGCTTTACGCAATACAACATTGCGCTCCGAACAATAGGTGTGGAGTAACATGGAAAATGTTGCAAAAAAGGAAAATACTAATTTTTTTTAATTGTCATTTTTCACAACAAACAACCTACGTTGAGTCTTTTAGATAGGGTTGCCAACTTTTTTGAGAAGAAAAAAAGTATACAGTTGTCTGAATGGCGGAAAAATAAAGTATATGGAAGAAAAAAAAAGTATTTATCAAATTTTATGTTTTATTGTCTTAATAATTCATATAATTCCTTTTTACAAAAAAAATAGCCGACTTCAACATCAGATAATCAGATATAACCCAAAAACTACTCGCCAGATGGCGCTCAATTCAACCTACCTAGGTGTAAACTCTCGTCACTACAAATTAATCAAACCCAAACACAAGAAAGTTCTGAACACCATTGAGGAGTTCCCTCGATTGTCATTCGGCTTCATCAAATCCACTCCAGACCTTCAATAAATTGTAGTGCTTTAATATAGGTACATAATGAAAACAGTAAGAATACTAGTCGCTCCTACAATTTTCGGAAGTTCCCCTTGATTTCTCTAAGACGCCATAATCAGATTATAGTATATTTATTACAAGACCTCCCTTAGGCGGCCCCTAGACCTACAATAACATTGTACAATACTTTTATTGTACAATAAGATTGAAAGGCGCTCTGAATCCAAACGAGCAATTATATTGCACAATAATACGAATTGCACAATGTTTTCGTGTTCAGTCGGAGAATAGTATTGATCCCGTGTGCACCGTGCGGCAACATGTCCGAACAAGATTTAGCTGCAGCTGTAGTGTTGTTCATTGCTTGTGGCTAAACGTAAACGGAAACGAACACGTCGCTGGTCGAAAGATTGGTACAAGGCAGAAATATACTCACGAAAATCTTTTAAAAGACTAATTGATGTTAACTGAGGCTACTAGCTACTAGGATTGGTCACGCCATTGATTGAGAAAAAAAATACAAACATGAGGGAAGCAATACCACCTTTTCAACGGCTTTCAATAACATTACGGTATCTAGCGACTGAAAATACTCTGGGAGATTTAAAGTTTCACAGTTCTATTTCTCCACAAAGTCTTTCCTTAATAATTATGGAAACATGCGATGCGATAATACATGTTTTGAAGGAATTTATCAAGGTAAATAAAGATTATAATCTTTTCATTTATTTATTAAACCGTTATGCGCGCGTGTACTCCTCGTGACGACGAACCACAGACTGAAAAATATTGCGCAATACTGACCCTACACGATGCAATGGAAAAATATGGTGCAATAAAAATTAAACTCGCTCAAACTTTCGGCCAACAATTGCGCAATCCTCAATATTAACCCTAAACGGTCAATTATATTGCACAATTTGCAATATTGCGCAATATAATTGACCGTTTAGAGGCCGCCTTAGAATATCTACTTTCCAACAAAAAAATAATTGGCTGATAAACGACTAGTCCGGTCAACGAATGTCTTAAAAGACATTCTAGAGTGCGTGACCGAAACTGTAAGCGTTTTCTTCAGAAACGTGTTCAGGGTGCTTAGGGTGAAAACATACTAAAAGTCCTGACGTCTAGGGGGTGAGCCGGGGGGACAATGCCAATTTTTGTTTTTTAGCAAATAACTCAGAAATCATGCGTCGTAGCGAAAAATGTTCTATCGGGGAAGTAAAGCTTATAAAATTATCTACAAATTATCTTAAAATTATCTATTATATTTAAAGTGAATTCTTCAAATATAGGTAGACAAAAAAGGTCAATTTTCATAGAATTTCCTCGATAGTGACATTATGTCATCTGTCACTGTCACATTCACATATATACATATAATATGACATTCAGTAATTATAAATCTTTTCCATCATCAGTTTAAACTTTTAAGTATGTACGTTAAATAATTAAGTAGGCCATAATGAGCCTGTCCCTATTTGAGTTTGTTCTAAGTCGGTCACAGTTGTCATGGGCGGCAGCGGAAGGTGCTAGGCTGATCACAGTAAAGGTTGAAAATAAAGTATTTTCACATACTTTATTTATATGCAAAAGTATAAAGTATAATTACCAAAAATAAAGTAGGATACTTTATAATAAAGTATGGTTGGCAACCCTACTTTTAGATCACGTTAAAACATTAATCCAGTCAAATATCTGATGTAGTCCTCATCGTACTGTGGGCTATCCACATATATATTACATATTTATCCTATGTTTATATTTACATACCAATATATATTTATGTATACATACTACTGCACACACACATAAACTACATACATTTATTACTTACACATACACACAAAATATCTATCATATTACTTATAATATTTATAACTCATCCGACACGACCACCGGCCGGATTCATTACGCGCAGCTGTTATGTATTGTGCAGTGGAAACGGACCCTAGCTCGGGGTACCGTTATCCGTGCGCCCGCGCCATTGCACGCCGCTAGGCAGCCAGTCGGCCACAACCTTTCACTCGCGAAGCCCGTGTCGCTCGGCTACCTACGCTTGCCGCCATTTCGCCTGTTGTTATAACGCGCTTACCTATCTTTCTTTCCTACTGTATTCCTTCGCGTGTGCTTTCTCCTTGTGTGCTCGAACTATCTCTTCTCTGTACGTTTCTTTGTAAGCCTTCTATCGCTGTGTGTACTGTGTACGAACTTGTTAGTGTATTAGTGCAAATACATCTGTACTACTGTCGGTGTCGTGTTTGCTTTACTCGCCCGTACAAACTACACGTACGTAAGTACACGAACAATACAAATTAGTTATCGCAACTACATTGGTGACCCTGTGAAGAACACAAACTATGACGGATAGTAGTGATTCGGCCGCTACCAGCCACGTTACCATGCGGCGTTGTACGCCGAGAACGAAAGGGCGCGTTTCCACTGAACGCGTAATGACGTCGCCGTTGTCCGGTAACGTGAAAATCAATTTGAAGGTGCCTCCATTTTCACCCGACGATCCAGAAATTTGGTTCGCCCTATTAGAGGGGCAATTTGAAAATTTGGGCATTAATGATGACAACACCAAATATAATCAGGTCATTACCAACATCGATCTGCAGCATGCGAAGGCGGTAAAAGATATCATAGTGAAGCCCCCTGACCACAACCGCTACGAGAAAATTAAATCGGAGCTGATACGCAGGCTCTCGGCTTCTCATGAGAAGAAAGTTCGGCAGCTATTAATCCATGAGGACCTTGGGGACAGGAAGCCAACCCAGTTCCTTCGACACCTCCAAGACCTCGCAGGCCCATCCGTTCCGGAAGACTTTCTGCGAACTATTTGGAGTAACCGACTGCCGCCCCACCTCCAGACAATACTGGCATCGCAGACCACCCGCTCCCTCGAAGAGCTGGCAGACCTAGCGGACCGGATACAGGAAGTGACGTCAATCGCGCCCCACCAGGTGGCCGCAACGTCAGCCCCCATGACCGCGCCGAGCGATGCCAAGGACGCGGAGATTGCGGAATTAAGGAAGATGGTGGCGCAATTATCCATGAAATTGGACAATTTTACACGCCAATCGCGACGCCCCAGCCGCGCTCCTCGACGTTACCGCCACGCGTCATCCTCATCGTCGCGGAGTAGATCCAGATCCCATTCCAGCTATCGGCGACACCCAGTGTGCTTCTATCACTGGAAGTACGGACTGGGAGCACACAAATGTTTGAAGCCCTGCGACTTCAAGAAGGCGGAAAACTCCACGAGCAGTCGATAATGGCGACCGATGACTGCTCTAACGCGACAGGTCGCTTATTCGTTACTGACCGCACTTCAAGGACACAGTTTCTGGTCGATACAGGCAGCGACCTCTGCGTATTTCCTCGGTCATTGCTACGCGGCCGACGGACCTCTACGGGATACCAGCTATCAGCTGCGAATGGGTCAACGATAGATACGTATGGGTACCATCACCTGGAGCTTGACCTTGGTCTTCGACGTAGCTACGCATGGCGTTTTGTGGTAGCGGATGTGACTAAGCCTATTATAGGAGTAGACTTTTTATCAGCCTATAACTTAATTGTAGATTGTAGAAACCAAAAATTAATTGACAATACTACTTCTTTGTCTACAGTAGCATCAATAATGTTTAATTGTAAGGCTACACATTCTGTTAAGGTGTTGACGGGTGACACGCGCTACCACCAATTACTTTCACGCGAATTTTCAGTAATTACGCGTCCGGCCGGTACACATCGCACAATACCACACAACACCCAACACCACATACGCACCACTCCGGGACCCCCAGTTTCCTGTACACCTAGGCGTTTAGCTCCAGACAAGTTAAAAGTAGCGAAGGAGGAATTTAAAGCCATGTTGGCCAATGGGACAGCTAGACCATCAGACAGCCCTTGGTCTTCGCCATTACACCTGGCACCTAAAAAAGATAACGGCTGGCGCCCCTGCGGCGACTACAGGCAGCTAAACGCCCGCACCATCCCCGATAGGTACCCGATCCGTCACATCCACGATTTCGCACACGATCTCTCTGGTTGTAATATCTTTAGCGTATTAGATCTAGTGAAGGCTTACAACCAGATCCCCGTGTTTCCCGACGATATACCAAAGACGGCCATAACTACACCGTTCGGGATGTTTGAGTTCCCATTCATGACGTTCGGCCTACGTAACGCTGGCCAAACATTTCAGCGCTTTGTCGATGAAATGACAAGGGGACTTGACTTCGTATATTGCTACTTGGACGACATTTTAATTTTTAGCAGGGACGAGGAACAACACGAGCGACATCTTCGGGAGATATTCACTCGTCTACGGGATTACGGCATGGTGATCAACGTGTCCAAGTGCGTTTTGGGCGCTTCTGAGGTAACTTTTTTAGGTTATAATATTTCAGCAAGCGGAACCAAACCACTGGACGCCAAAGTACAAGCCATCAAAGACTTTCCCCCACCCAAAGACGTTAAGACATTGAGACGCTTCCTGGGCATGGCCAATTACTACAGGCGTTTTTTGCCCAACGCTGCCCAGGTCCAAGCGCCTCTTAACGCTCTTCTCACGGGGACAGTAAAAGGATCAACACCTGTTAACCTTTCAGGCGACGCTCTAGAGGCTTTCTTGACCACGAAAGAAAGCCTGTCCAACGCGGCACTCCTCGCACACCCAGATTGCCGAGCTAAACTCGCGTTGGTCACAGATGCGTCAGATACGGCCATTGGAGCCGTATTGCAACAGCTCCAAGGCACAACCTGGCAACCTTTGGCGTACTTCTCCCGAAAACTCAGCCCGTCCCAGCAAAAGTACTCTCCATACGATCGAGAGTTACTAGCAATATACGAAGCCATCAAATACTTTAGGCATATGGTTGAGGCGAGACATTTTACCATCTACACCGACCACAAGCCGATCAGTTTTGCCTTTCAAGACCGAAAGCATAATTGTTCGCCCAGGCAATTTCGGCACTTGGATTTTATTGCCCAGTTCACTACCGATATAAGGCACATATCAGGTAAAGACAACACCGTTGCCGACGCCTTATCACGTGTAGAGGAGCTGGGCACGCCAATATGTCTCACCGACATCGCTAAAGCTCAGGAGGCCGACCCAGAGCTCCTTCAATATCTTGAAGACGAGTCATCGCTGCGTCTCAAGAAGATGACCTTACCTGGTAATCGAACGCCCTTGTACTGCGACGTCAGCACACCGACTGCCAGGCCTTTCATCGCAAAGTCGCTAAGGAAATGCGTCTTTGACAGCCTGCATTCCTTAAGCCATCCGGGTCCCAACACTACAGCCAAACTGGTCGCGCAGAGGTTTGTATGGCCCGGAATCAGGAAAGACTGCCGGGAATGGGCGCGTACGTGCTTAGCATGCCAACGCACAAAGGTAAGTCGACACGTAACTACACCGTTAGGAACCTTCGACTTACCCCGTGCACGTTTCAAACACGTACACATAGACCTCATAGGCCCTCTTCCCGTCTCCCAGGGATATAAATACTGCCTCACGGCGGTAGATAGGTTTACCCGGTGGCCAGAGGTAGTACCTTTGCCCGATATAAGTGCCGAGACGGTAGCTAAGGCGCTCTTGTCGGGTTGGATTGCAAGGTTCGGCTGTCCAATAGATATTGTCACAGACCGCGGCCAACAATTCGAATCCGCGCTGTTTCAGTACCTAGCCAAAACTATCGGCTTCCAGCGCAAACGCACTACTGCGTACCATCCAGCGTGCAACGGCTTAGTGGAAAGATTCCACAGGCAACTCAAGGCGGCTATCACCTGCCACGCTCACGACAGCTGGACTGAAATTTTACCATTAGTGTTGCTAGGCATCCGCAGCGCGTTCAAGGAAGACTTACAGGCCTCTCCTGCCGAGCTACTCTATGGCGAGCCACTCAGACTTCCTGGTGAATTTTTTGATCCCAGCCTAGCCGGTACCACGGATGTCACGGATTTTACCGCCCGGTTAGGCTCATTCACCAGGAAGCTTAAACCTGTACCAGCCTCACGTCACACACAACCAAAAACGTTCGTCTTTAAGGAACTACCAAACGCCGAGCACGTCTTCCTGCGAGATGACACTTCGCGTCCCCCTCTCCAACCTTCATACACTGGCCCACACAAGGTGATAGAGAGAGGCAGTAAAACATTTAAGATACTCGTGAAGGGTAAACCAGTTGTCGTGAGTATGGATCGTCTGAAGCCGGCACATATTCTTGCAGACCAAGACTCAAACGTAGGGAACCTTCCATCCGCCCAGCCGCCATTGTCCCAATCAACTCCACCAGTTTTACCCTCCTATCCGCAACCATCAGAACCCCCTCCAAAAACCACCCGTTCTGGACGACGCGTCCGCTTTCCAGATTTTTATCGCCCTTAACCAGGTCTCTGGGGGGGAGTGATGTGGGCTATCCACATATATATTACATATTTATCCTATGTTTATATTTACATACCAATATATATTTATGTATACATACTACTGCACACACACATAAACTACATACATTTATTACTTACACATACACACAAAATATCTATCATATTACTTATAATATTTATAACTCATCCGACACGACCACCGGCCGGATTCATTACGCGCAGCTGTTATGTATTGTGCAGTGGAAACGGACCCTAGCTCGGGGTACCGTTATCCGTGCGCCCGCGCCATTGCACGCCGCTAGGCAGCCAGTCGGCCACAACCTTTCACTCGCGAAGCCCGTGTCGCTCGGCTACCTACGCTTGCCGCCATTTCGCCTGTTGTTATAACGCGCTTACCTATCTTTCTTTCCTACTGTATTCCTTCGCGTGTGCTTTCTCCTTGTGTGCTCGAACTATCTCTTCTCTGTACGTTTCTTTGTAAGCCTTCTATCGCTGTGTGTACTGTGTACGAACTTGTTAGTGTATTAGTGCAAATACATCTGTACTACTGTCGGTGTCGTGTTTGCTTTACTCGCCCGTACAAACTACACGTACGTAAGTACACGAACAATACAAATTAGTTATCGCAACTACAGTACCAATAGCTCGTGGAAGTGCCTATTAATAACCTTTTACAAAATATTAACCGACTTCAAAATCGATTATAGTAAACCCAACTTAACCTTGAAATGAAGAGAGGCGGTGTCGGACGCATTGGGCCAATCATTGCACACTAATAACTGACAGATGAATGACCACAACGTACTTATGAATGACTTTTTGACATGGCGGCATTAGTTCCAATTTTTGCCATTTCACAGATAACTTGGGCGCACTATAGTAGGAATAACTCAAACATTACCCGTAAGTTGTCACTCAATATCATATAGAAATTAGACTACAAGCACTTACTTTAATAAAAAAGGAATTGTCAAAATTAGTTCACCCCGTACATAGCTAACACACAAAACACACAAAAGGTAACACACACAATAAGGTAACACACAAAAAATACAATCGAATTGAGAATCTTCTCCATATTTGAAGTCGGCTAAAAACAAGTCTAGCTGGTCTAACATGTTGTATACCTACATATTTACCTAAAACTTTAAATGTTGTACCTATTATAAATGGATAATTATTATGTTTTAAATTATTATATTGATAAAAGCGTCGGTAAATTTTATGGAAATAACGACACTTTGTTTGTTAAGGCATCTAAACATCATTTATATTCATCGTATTAATTTGGAAGAATTGTTTTTCATTGTGGGATCTACGTTATTTGGTCTTTTAATATATGTAGGTATATTCTGCAATTTTTGAATTTGAATTTGAAAAAAGAACGTGAACAGATACAAAAAGTTACAGTTTCAAAATCATTTAAAAAGTTAGCTGTATTATTATCGGGGTTGATACCATATTTTTATTAGTAGGCTAAGTGGAAATATCTTATGTTGAGATTTTTTGCTTCGTTTTTCCTTTTAAACAAATGTTACATAGTCGAACGCAATTAAGTAGATTGTCGTTACGATTATTACGATTGTTTACCAAAAATGGAAATTAATAGCTATTGTCTGGGAACTAACAATGTTAGCTGAGGAATACAAAAGCTACGAGTACTATCTATTGGCTGGTATAAGGTATACGGAACTTTCAATAAGTAAAATTCTTTGTAACTACGGATTTAGTTGTTAGATTTAAGTGTAAAGGTACAGATAATATAACAAAACATGTTATAAAACACAGTTATATAACATGTTTTATAAATGTGGACAATATTTTTTTTTATTGAATTAAGGTAGCAAACGAGCATGCAGCACCACCCTTCCGCTGCCGCCCATGGCAATTGTGACCGACTTATGACGAATTGTGACGACGTTAAGACATAATATGTCTCAAAAACACATTGTGTCTTGTTATATGTTTCATTGTATATGTATACAACAATGTTAGATAGTGTGGACGTGTTATAAATAGCTTCTGCCCGCAGGCTTCGCCCGCGTGGAATTCGTTTAAACTTCACCCCTCTATTACACCCCCTTCGGGGTGGAATTTCCAAAAATCCTCTCTTAGTGCTCCCCTACACTCCCTAAGAAACACATGCCAAATTTCAGCTTCTTCCGTTCAGTAGTTTCGGCTGTGCGTTGTCTGTCAGTCACCAGTAACGCAAGTGTTTTATATATTAAGATTTGCAAAATGGTTTAAAGTACTTCAATCAAATTTACTTCATTTATAATTAAATTAACAATCGATTTTTTGTTTTACAGGTATGTCCATGCAATAAGGAAACTCGTCGCAAACCTTTCATCGACCTGGTATGAAATTTAATAACGATAATAAGGAAGTAGAAATTACGTTTTGTACCCGGTACAAAAGGCTTGGCGTAGTTCGATGCCATGGATCATAAACATTTTATCTGGGACGTAATAATTGCAAAATGATGTGTATAAAACTGAAAATATACATATTTGGGATCTTTCAATGGGTAGCGATATACCATATCGACATAATTTATCGATATGGTCGAATAATGTATGTATGTCTTGCAATTTTCGTTAATAGTAGATGTTAAGATAGCAAAGGAGCTTTTAGCATCGCCTTTCCGCTGCCGCCATGACAACTGTAACTGACCAGAATAAAATTAAAATTGGGAACAACATGGATAGTGAAATTAGAAGATGGTGATAGAATATAGTTAGTTGGCCAGTAAGTATCGAAATTGGGGCAGGGACTGTTAGCGATTGATAGTCCTAAAAGTAGTTATTAGTTATATTTAGTCTTATTCTAATCGGATCACCGATAAATGATACCCTTGAGGACTGTTATGTTTACCTCTAAAAACACATACCTATTTATTTATAACCAATAAAAAGTTTGTAATAAAGCCAATAAAATAAGTTTATAATGAACTTTATATACCAATAGGTATATTATAGTATATAGTATTATAGTCATGATTGCCGATGTCAGCTGTATCTATTGGCCTTAGTATTGTCAACGAATAGCATTATTAGCCTAATATAGATACGCAAGCTAACTTCAAACTGTATGAGTACCCTAGTATATCTCTAGGAGAAACTTGCAAGCCATACATAACCCTACATTTCGCAATAGCAGCCTAGGCTATCGACATAATAACAAAATACAGCAACGACGGCGAGCGTACCTCAGACCGGAAAGTCTAATTTAATCAGTCCGCTCACTTACAGCACAATTCTCCTAACTGCTATCATGCACTTTATATTATTAACAGTTAGTGCTCACAATTTCGTCAATGGACGTTATATTTTTACAATTTTTTATTTGCCTTGCAATATTTGCACCTATGTATATTTGGGTCAAATCTTGAAATGTGACTTGGTCGTTAACTTGTACCCACTAACGTGTAAAAAAATAAAATCAACGACCAGTTATATAACATTAAATATAATAGTAGAGCAATAGCAAGTAAGGAACCTTAGACTTGGCTCGACTTGGTCTAGAGATTTCATTACTTTTTAGAGATAAACTAACAACTCTATCGAGACTTGGCTGTTTTTTTTTACAGAATGTTTTTGGTGGGATCAATATGTTTAACAAATTAACAGTTCAGTGCGTAGAGCGTACTAGCTGTGGTACTAGTTCAATACGAGGACAAAATACAATTAAAGGTAAACGTCACCTGTTATTAATGACAACCTGACAAGTTTCCTTGGATAGAAGACCGAGATAAAGAATGACATTATACCGTTCCACGATTAGTAGGTACTAACGTCATCTTTATACCTACTTAATTTATGTATTGTTTGGATAAGTCTATGGTGTTGTTGCCGTATTAAAGTAATACTAATAAAGTGTTAACATTTTTTTATTTATGCCCGATGATAGGTAGGTAGGTACTGTATCACCAATATAAAACTTACAATTTGTTATGTATACCTACTTGTACAGCAAGTTGCTATTTATTTTATAACAAATTATATTTTTCTTTCAAAAATGTTATTAGAATACGCACAATATTTAACCTCCATAACGGCAATGCCAGCATTTTCTACAAATCTCTAGGATATTTTGCCAATTAAGCTACGGGTATATTTTGAAAGAGAACTGATTAAATATGTTCTTCGTGACAGGAAATATTTAATGAATGATTCAAATTCAAATTTCAAATATTCTATTTTCCCAGGCCATAAAACAGTAATGAAGTGGTTTTACAGACCTTTTATTTGACACCGCTGACTAAACCCTCATCCTCCGGATGTTTGTATTAAAATTATACATAATTACACAAAAAAGCTGATTTCGAAAACGTTATTAAGAACAGGATAATGTTAATTATGATATTATTAGACACAAAACAGAACTCCTAAGTAGTGACATTAAACTGATCTTTAAATGTCGTTTATATTTCAAATGATAATAATTTAGGTTACAGAGCGGACATTTTAAAAAAATGTTTCTAAAAAATCTCGCTCATCTGTAACGCCATCTTTAATAGACCGAAAAGTTAAATTAATCACTAGCTATAACGGTGAAGGAAAACATCGCGAGGAAACCTGCGTGCCCGAGAGTTCCAAAAACCCAAAAAATGTGCGACGTCCACCAATTCGCGCTTGGCCAACGTGGTGGATGGCCTTATCATTCTCATTCTGAGAAGAGACCCGTGTCTAGCAGTGGACCAGTTATTGGGCTTAGGGTTGCGATATGAGACAGACTATCTGAATAAATCTGCGATTTATTAGCATTGTACGCCTATGTTTGCTCTTAGCTTGTCAATTGTCATAATTCATAAAAAATACTATCGTTCCAATTCTCAATCTAAACGAAATACGTGATTGCAGTCGTAATTATTTTGAGATTACGCCGCTACCGACTAATCGTCATTGCCTATGATCACGAATAGGTATTCAAATCTGTATCTCGTAAGGGAAACTCAACTTTATAATCAAACGGGTATTACATAAAGTTGATTGTAGTCCCACTGAAACAATTATTATTAATGAATGAGAAATGCGTGCGAAAAAACATTGAGCAATGTATGTTGCAATTTTATTTGCATTGTATTCCCATTGTATATGCCGGCGCGCGTACGTATTTTGAAATTGGAGAATAAATTGGCTTAATTTGACTTATACCATTATTGCTGTATTTAGTGTCAGAGCAATAGTTCCATCCATCAATCTCTAAAATAACAGTTTTCTTATTGCCGCCACTTAAATGACCTATTCCGATCTAATTATCTCTCCTCAAATAAGTATTGCAGCATGATTACATCTAATTACCGCCACTCTAATTATTAACTTTTTGAATCCTGTGAAGGCCAGAATATTTCTTAATTTAAGGATTATCAAACTCGAATGCCATTGCGCTTCCATATACTTACAATTAATATAATATAGCATCTATGACATAATAACAAAGTCATTAAAGTATCTTGAAAGAAAAGCATTAGGTATTTAACAAAGTTGGACTATAGGAAACCGGAACTGGGACTTTTCTTCGAAACCCCCTACTGTTGGCATTTATAATTTTTTCCAACCTAACTTTTATCTTCTTATTTCTTACCTAGTATCTTTGAATAAAATATTCAAATTGATACAATTTTAAACATCGTGTAAAATTATACCCAATAGTAATAATTTTTATCATAGTTGTCATCACAATTGAAGAGATTGAGTAAGTGGCTTGATGTCAGATTGTTATATTTGATCCATACCTACTATCACCGAACCAAATATTATAAACTAAATCTAAATAATTACCAACATGGTATACCTATACAATGATATGAAGAAACAAATGCTAAATATAAATAGAGATCCAACATTGGTGGTAGCAATAAAGCTAGATGAGCAAGGTCGATCGCCGCATTCGGTCAGGGGCGTCCATCAGTATTCCGCTCAACTAGCTGTTTGGTAATACCGTCAGAAATTGCAATAAATTATGAACGTGATTATATCTTTCCGTCGTTTTTACTGGCAACTGGTTTTTGGGCACTGGCTCTCAAAGTCTGAGCCGGAACAAGGCAATACGGTGGTTAACTAAACCGATTATGTGCTGGCCACTTCGGTCTCATCTTACCCTAGTCTGCCGGCAGGGGTTTGGAGTCAGTATTCTAGGCTGCGATGATAACCTGGTTAAGAATTTGGCCTCCTATTCGGAAAGTATGGGTTCGAATCCTAGGGCACACACCTCTGAGTTTTCGGAGTTTGATATGTGCGTTTTAATCATTTAAATGACACTTGCTACAAACGGTGAAGGAAAACATCGTGATGAAACCTGCATGTCGGAGAGTTCACAAAACTCAAAGGCTTGTGAAGTCCGCCAATCCGCACTTTGCCAGCGTGGTGGACTATGACCTTAACCTTCTCATTCTGGGAATAGATCCGTGCTCAATAGTTGGCCGTGATGGGTTGAGATGATGATTCTAGACTGCCCAAATACGGCAAAGACCCACACTACTTTTAAACTTACTCCATACGCAAGATAAATTTAAAATTAAACTTTCGCCGTTATTATATCACGAATTATAAATGCCACTCTATAGACGTCATCGTATCGAAGGCGAGAGTTGTTTTTTATCTGTAGTGACGTCACTCCGTTAACAGAACTCCCATTAGTAGGCACAGCAATAAAAGTGAGAGTTTACCGGAACCAGAGCCGGTGGTAAATCTCGAGTGGACCGGTTGGGCAGGGCTGGCTCGACGTGTGTAGCTCTGATAAGTTAGACCAGGTTTATAGTAGCGACAAGATAGAACTAGCAATATAGCGACAAGTAGTAGAACTAGCAATAGTGACTGGCAACCCTACTTGGTTTCGATTCAGGAACCCATGTGGTTGTTCTGCCAAAGAATTCTGTTGACAAAACTACGCACATATTTCTGCAGCATTGAGTAATTGGCGCTGATTCATTGTAAACTGAAAGGCGAACTACGATTCTCAATATCTCATCTGAATGCTTTAAGGACAGGTTTTCTTAATCATTTTTTAGCCATCATTGGTTCATCATCATTTATATACTTACAATCTTATATTATGTTTTTTATTTAAATTCAATATATTAATAAAAACATTTTAAAAGTAATTGAATGTGCTTACAACAAAACACATGCGTACGTGTCACCGTCACCCCTGTATTCAAAGACGATAAGTTAACAGAGTTTCTGAATACGGAAAACGCCATAATACTCGTATCTCGTGTCTTGTTAGGAATTAAAATGAAAGTAGTAAGTAATCGTAACGATTTAATGTTAATGTTTTCCTTGATGTTAATTGTAAACGAGGGCCTATAAAATCGACAACTTTTTCACAAATTTTTAAATGTGAAAATCTGTAATTCCTCATGTTAATAAATCAATTATTAGATCCCGATGAGAATCCAACCGTCTACAATAATGTTGTCCACTCCTCATTTAATCATCAGCACCTCCTATTTCCTTCAAATTGACTGCAAGGAGTGCTCCGCTTACCTATGATACATATACCTACTTGTAAGTTTGGTAACTATGCAGATTTAAGTCTTATGTATTATCAGGACACAAAGCAAATAAACATTGCAAAAAGCTTGTATTTTCAACTACTTAAGATTAGATACCTTCTATAAGAAAATGCTTACGTAGGGTAGGTACAATACCAGTGAACCAACAAGGAATACTCGACCTTATCATCATCACGAACACCGAAGTTATTTCTGACGGATGACAGAACGCGGGTTAGTAGCGACACAAAGTCACAAACACAGTAAAAGGATCCCCAGTCCAAGGTCGCGCGGAGACACGATCTAGTTCACAATCGGTATAATATTATGTGCATTATTTAAGTGTTCGGTTATTGGGTTAACTGTAACCGGAGAGGAACGGAATGTTCACCTTTAGATCGGTTTCGCGACTACTGAACCGAAAAACTGCTGTTGCACTTTGCTGTGTACTACTAATTACTTTAATGCATCTATGATGTACTTTTGTTCATAATATATATGTGTAAGACACATACTTAACTCACTTAATCCGTTACATAGGTACTTTACTTTAACCTCTGGGTTTTTTAAATATGAGCGTAGAAAGAGCTCTCGTTTAGGGCGTTCGCAACTCATCAAGTTTTAATAAATAAGAGTTTTAGTCGTCTTTTATTTCAGGGGTAGGTACTCTTTATATAATATATCCTCATGGCGTCTTTTGTAAACGCAATAGAGAAGTTTTAGCAACATGCTTTTAGACAAAGTACCTAAAAATCTTTTTTAATGCTTGATAATTATATAAATTATCATATCGTTAGGTGCTACAATCAAAGTTCACTTTGGTGTCACCAAGTGGACCATTATAATGGCGCATATTAATTGATATTAAAACAGGTTTCTTAGCAGCATTTTCCTTATTTTGCCCTGTCTCATATCCAGTTTATTTTTTATGTCTGCTAAATTTAACAAATTGCTTATCGAAGCTTATCGAATCTTAGTCTAGCTTTAGTGTGATACCTACTCTACTCAGTGAATGGTTAGACCACGGGGCAACAAACTGTGCGGAGGTAAGTACCCCTCATAAAACACTTATTTACTCAAGTATGTGATTCACGTACACATATCACATTTTTCCTCATACCGCGCCTTAAGACGTTTCATTTTGAAATAGTCTTATTGCTTACACAAAAACGTGACAACACCAAAGCCTCGATGATAGTGACCTTGTCTCTTTAGCGACGGGTGTCGGAATCAATCTTCATGCGACGTAGGAAACTAATGTTATAAAGGTGAAAGTTTGTATGTTTGAATGTTACTCATTCACAAAAAAAAAAAACAGCTTAATAGGATTTGAAAGAAATTTGGAGTACTTATTGAGAGGATAATTTTTTACCCGGGACATGAACCTGTTTCGGGGAAAAACAAGTAACTATAATTTAGGATAGTGGATTTATTTTTATGTTCCCAGATTTGGTTTTGAAATTCACATGCACAGACTAATAGTTGATAATTTAAGACTTATTAGGTAAATGCGTTTTACCAACATACTCTAGATTTCCAAAATCGTCAAATATATCCAAATCGATCTTAGGGCACTACGATTTCAACGTAGGTATGTTTAAAAATATTTTAAATGTACTTTATTCGTTGGTGTTTACATTCGTAGTAAAAACCATAAACCGCAAATCTTTACATCGTCAATCGCTGTCAGTTAGTGATCTGGTAACTTAACAAAGAACATTACATTTTAAAATATTAAACTTAAATTATACTCACGCAACATTCATTTCGAAGCAAAGTAACAAACTAAGACAGATGGAAAATTATTGCCAAATTATTTTACATTAAAATAAATTGCAACATTATTTTGCTTGACGAGCTAATAAAAAACCTAGGCACAACACACTACAAAATATCTCAAAATGTTGACACATGATGGGTTTCGACAGAACTAACCTTTTGTCGTAACCTTTTAACAAACGAATAGTCGCGATTTAAGGCTATCTATCACGCGATGCATCCTCGTTGATTCTTTTGTTGTCTTGTTAAGCTGCAATAGGTACTTACCTAATTGTTATAAGTAGGTTTTATAAATAGAGGTATGTACTATTCGCGGTTCTGTCTATTTCATAAAAATTAATTACACTACACACTCATAACCGATATCGTTTATTATTTTATTGATATTTCGGTAAATATCAATTAAGTAAAAATAGAAATAATTGCTACTAAAATTCGGTGCTAGGTAAATTAAGTTATCGCAAAACTTACTAAACATGATATTAAGAAACCTATAAGTCCTTTCGTAACGGCCTTAAGTATTAACATAAACATAAATTCCATCGGACCTATTCAGATCGCAAGGATCTGAGGCATTCCGGAACATGAGCGTGTTGCAACGTTTCTGTTGCAGTAGTTATTCTGCAATTATTACGACATTTGCTGGTGATCTTTTATTTTAATCTAGAGCCAACTGGCAAGAAGACGAGCTAACTGGTGTATAACTGTTCACTGATGCGTATATGTATATGAACATCAATAACACTGAAGTTATCGGTATCAGCGCGTTCCCCAATTAGAAACATGGGAAGACCATTATTTTCTTCTTACGTTTCGTGAGTTGATTTTTTTTTATAGCCTAAGCAGGCAAACGAGCAGACGGGTCACCTGATGGTAAGTGATCACCGTCGCCCATGGACATTGGCAACACCAGGGGCGCCACCAACGCGTTGCCGGCCTCGAAGGAAGCGATAGACCCGCTTCTTGAAGGACCCCATGTCATAGCACTGTGGGAATACTGAGGGATGAAGTTGATGAGTTCTTTATATTTTATTTATTTATTTATACTTTATTGACCACAATAAAATATTACGGCACAAATGGCGAGCTTAATGCTTAAATGCATTCTCTGCCAGCTAACCATTGGACCAAACAGAAATGCGCGAAGAGCGGTTATATGATATAAATAAAGTATAAGTTATACATAGATATACATACTTATAAACTATATAGATATATAGAATTAATACTGTATAAACATAAATACATACATATATAAATACATACATAAACCTATAAATATATACAATTATAATATATGGATACACACTTGTAAGATGACAACCTTGCAGCTTAATTGGAATGTTCCAGCAAGTGAGTACGTAGTTTTCGTAGTTAGTACGTATTTTCTCACATATATCAATTTAGATTTCCACCGATGGCTTAGCCCGCGTTTTTACTTGTTCCTTCATATTCGTTGCTTCATACCAAAATTCAAGATTAGGGCTTCTCTAGGTTTTGATTCCTTCGCGAGTTTCGAAAATTTGCGGCATAAACGGACAACAAAATGATCGTATAAGGGTTCCGTTTTTTCCTTTCAAGGTACGGAACCCTATCAATGGCTAGTATTGCATCTTTTATGTAAATAATTGTCGCCAGGATCAGGTTTTCCAAAAATCTAATACGTTCAAACATCGAGCTATAAAAGTATTTTATTAACTTACTGAATCTTATTATTAAAAATTTAAACAAGACAGTCGAATGTTTTGTAACGTGTAGAATAGAATGAAGATTGCGTTTTAATAGATTTGATCAAATAAATCTGCCTGAACCGAATAGATTTTATCAGATTGTAGAAAAATATGAGTGTTGATAGAATAGACCAGAGAGTTACGCAGAAATAGTTTGGTCGCGTGTAGCGGTAACTAGAGCAGTGTCGTAATTATACCGTCGTCCACTTGCATGTCCGCGTGGCCGGAGATCGCTCTCGACCATCCACTGTTTATATGTGGTTAGTATATAGGTGGTAGGGCCTAGAGCTCACCCGGGGAAGTACCACCGCCCGCCACGGTACTTAGTACCATTCCTACCGTGTAATAATTGTTTTAAGAACAATTGTGTTCCGGATAGGAAGGTGTGGAGCCGGTTACACTTTTTTAGAGGCAACCATCTCAGTCCTCAAGGGTAGCAACGCATCTGTGACCGAATTAGAACGAGACTCATTGAGTCTAGTTCTGGGTCGGTCACAGTTGTCATGGGCGGCAGCGGAAAGTGGTGCTGCATGCTCGTTTGCTATCTTAATTCCATAAAAACTTCCAATTTTTTTTTTAGTAAATTTCAGACATTGGGTTTCTATGACTATGGAGCTCAAATTCGGACCACTGTGCGTCGCCACGGGCGAAGCGTCGCCCACGCCAACAATTCGTTTTACAAGTGATCCTATAGATGTTTCACATCAAAAAGTAACGATGGTTTCTCGCCTATTGTACCACCATCCACTAACTGGACTTACCGTCCTAGTCCCCAGATTGCGTCTTGTTTTAGGTCGGTAACAGTTGTCATGAACGGCAGTAATGACGGCTTAGTGATAATAATGGTCTATCTCCACCAATCTGCAGCGTGATAAGGATTGATTGCTCTAGGTGTTATTATTGAGTTGATATCCTTGCTCGGTAGTAGGCAATTAATGGGCTAAAGCCAATAGGTGTTTATTGTCTAGACTCTAGTCCAATTGATTCAAATATAAATCAATTTAAATAACGCACAAAAAATAGTGTGGTGTGTTTGTAACATAACGATAATATCACCCATTAGGTCGTACATTCGTATGCAAAATAGTTTTTATATATTTGCATACTACGCAGACCTGTAAAAAATCTCTTTAAAATATAAATAATTGTGCCCGTCCTAGAATTTTAAATATCCAATACTAAAAGGATAACATTAAGTACATAATTAAATAACAGATATATCAATATTATTCTGCCGGTGCAAAATTCCACAATAACTTTTCAACGAGTACAGACACAGCAACCATTCCTTGAACATAATTACTTCAAAATTTATGAATATGCAGCGTACTTATTAAAACCGCATTATTTATGTTCTATTAAAGATTCTTGTATGATAATCAAAAACATATAGTTTAACACACTTGTTCGTACGATAATATTTTATTAATATTGCGGGGCATTCCAGAGTGATGACAAATTAAGTACGTAATGATTAATTTTATAGCTTTTACACCGATGTTAGGCAAAACGAGATTTCCAGTCGATGATTCAGAGGGTATCATAGCGCAATCTTAATGGACTAGTTTTCGTTCACCGATGTTTAGTTGTGGGAGCGATCTATATCATGGCGGATATGTTTGAGTAATATGTATAATTGAAACACAAGATATGATATGGGTACTCTTGGATAACGAGATGTTGAACGAGTGACTAATAAAACTAAGTGTTTTACGCAGACTAGAAGCCTGACGTTGTCTCTTAAGAAATGTGTCGGCAAGTAAATACTGAGGGAATTTAAATTTGAGATTTACGTATTTACACGCGTCTCCGTAAGGCGCAATTGCGTTTAAATGTCTCCTTATAAGGACTCACGACAAAAACTAGATTAGCGTAAAGAGGTATCCCAGTGTGAGATGCTCTTGTTTGGATATAATGCTCTAGTTCGACGAGTTTGGCCGCAGAGTCACCATTTACTAGAAATGATCATGTAGGTGTTATGTAAGTTACGATTACGACTATTAGGTACACAATTAAGTCGGAAGCACCATTTTGGTAAATAACCTAAGATATAACCTAATAGGCTAAGACTATCAGTTTGGGTAGGAAGCCGCGTTGAAATGTTGACATTCCTATTGTTCAAAGGAATATCTAATATGGAATTGATTTATGATTAATGAAAATTCAATAAGTTTTCTTTCTCATAAAGGTTAATGAGAATTTCTCATTGTTGGAAGTTTATGTTGGTTGCAGGCTTCTCGAAAAACCTCTCTTTATTATGTACTAGAAAACCGCCCGCGCTTCGCTTCGGGACCCGTAGGTAACACCCGCGTAGGTCCCGCTCCCGTAGGAATTTAGGCTAAAAAGTAGCCTACTACTCGCTCTCTTCACTCCACCCTGTCTGAGGTATGTGGAGCCCTCGGGACTGTTAGTTCCCCTTTGGGGATGTCTCTCGCGTCCCGTTAAAACGGGCCAGTCCTTGGGTTGGGCCCTAAGGCCCTTGGTTGTCCATCTGTGGTTAACCAATAGGTCAAGTCCGGTGAGTGGTGACCTTTTTACAGGCCACAGAGTCTTAAACGGGATGGGGTTCATCTTCGCGCCGCCCAGGCAATCGAGCCCCTACCGGGTGAATCCCGCTGGTGGGAAGCCCAGCAGGAGCCGATCAGCGTCGGGCGACGACTTACGAAGCCCCAGTATCAGTCAGTGCTAGGCCCGTCCCGCGCAACCAGCAAGTCGCGCGGGAAGGCCCAGCGGTCCGGTGGACGGGTGTGGAGCGGCGCCAGGTCCTGCAGATGCGGGAACCGCGACGCGTCGACACGCCCGAACATGTTGCGTGCCAATCGCTCGATGAAGTCGTCCAGGCTCTCGACTCGAAGGTCCCTCTGGATGACGGCGTTCCTGACGTACCTCGGCGCACCAGTCAGCCGGCGAAGCGCAATCGCCTGAACTGCGCGCATCCTCTTGCGCTGCGGTTCGCTGGCGAGCGCGTACCACGCCGTTGCCGCGTACGTGAGGCGGGGTCTGATGTAGGTCTTGTAGAGCACTGGTTTCTGCCATCGCACTTCTGGAATTCGCGACGGCTTTCGTAACCTGTGGCTTCATCGAGAGTCTTCCGTCGATTTTGCCCAAGTATTTGGGCTGTGGGGCCCATTGGATATCTTGTCCATGAAGCTCCAGAGTAGGGTCCCGCCTGTTGAGGTATCCTCCTATGTTCACAGCCGGCGTCTTCCCGACATTCACCGACAGTCTCCACGCGGCGAGCCATTCGGGGAGGGCATCAAGCGCACGCTGCATCTTGACAATGGCGTGGGTTCTATTCAGCGACGTGGTGATGTACGCCACGTCATCGGCATACAGGGCAAGCGACGCCCCCCCTGCCGCCGGGATGTCGTCGGTGTAGCAGGCGTAGCAGACCGGGGACAGGCAACTCCCTTGCGGGACGCCGGCTGCGATCGGACGCTCGGTGGATTCGGCGTCTTCAACCACTACTCTGAAGCTTCTATTTTCGAGGAAACTGGAGATCATCTTAACGGCAATCCGGGGCGCCGACGGGTGCGAGATCTTGTAGAGAAAGCCGTCGTGCCAAACACGGTCGAACGCCTTTTCCATGTCGAGGAATACTGCACACACGCGTTCTCTCTTATTCAGAGCCGCGGTAACGGTGTGCAACACCTTCGACAGTGTAGCCGTGCTGTTCAGCGGCATCAAAAAGTAGCCTTCCAATTCTGTTGGCAGCTAGGTTATTCCACCCCGGATGCTTGCAGTTCCAGTCGCCCGCGCCCACCACCGGTGTCGGCGAGTCCAGCAACTTGCGGACATCAGCCAACAGGATAGTGCCAGCGGGCGGGCGGTACACTGAATACTGCCGGAGCGGGGAGTTCTCGAGGCAGAGCTAAAGTAGCCTATTACATTTGACTTAAGTAAATTACATGTAGTATTTGATAGCGTAATTCAGAACTTGCAAATGAATTTTAGTAACGCCATCTGTTAACAACTCCGAAAATAAATGTCTAGCAACTAACAAAACATCAATCTTCCCATGGGAATGGGATGTTTTTCCGCGGTAAAAAGTAGCCTACGTCACTCTTCACCCTCCTAACTATCCCCACACACATAAACCTTACCATATAATAGCTTTGTTGCGACGTGAAAGCGTCACAAACAAACAAACAAACAAACAAACAAACAAACACACTTTCACATTTATAATATTAGTAAGGATGAAGTATAAGTGAAATTACGTAAAGAAATGTATAAGTAGATCTAGTCTCTTACGTTGCATATATGTACATACAAATGAGATCAATTTATAATTTAATCGACTTCCCTAAAGCGACTTCTCTGAATGTTTCTAATGCGTGTGTAACCTAACATATTTCCACATCAGTTTGTCGTTTGACTAGTTTACGTATGGCGTTCCGCAGTCCATTTCACCCGAGACTTCCTTGGTTCAGAATGCACGTGTGAACGGTAACATTTGCTTCCCGTGAAGGTTGTTGGGAATTTTACAGTATTTTAAAATAAGATTTTCTCGTTGGTCGTTTATTAAAATAAATGGAATAATTTTCGCTCGTTTCTGAACTTCCTTCCCCAACATTACTCGCAAATTCAGCGCAGTAAAAAGTGAGACAAGACAAGAATTTTATGCTAGTTGTTAACTCTAGACATTAGATACGTCTGGTATAAAGTAAAAGAACTTTGTAATGAGCGTAACTCTTAAAACTATTAGTTCAATTAAAGGATTCAAGTGAACGTAAACAAGATGTTAACAATTTTCACTCCATAATTCTCGTTATAAACTTTATTAAAATAAAAGCCAGTTCGGTCGTGCGTACTCTACAGAGAGTGAAAAGCTACTTTCTTTGGCGATTGTGCGCAGTGCACAGACTGCACAGTCATCATGATGGAAGTGGAGAAAAACGTCCCGATGACACAAACACTTTAATAAATACTTTATGTTCAGACAGGGAAGACTATCTTCTTAAAATCAGTCGAATTATTCACTACCAACACTTAACAAATGTTATTAACTATGATCCTAAGGCACTTCTCATACAACGCTATTTATGAGCTACGCGACTGCAACGCAATCCAAAATTCGTATGTATCTGACACTTTTGACTGACAGGAGTCGTCGCATCGTAGCATTGATCTATAATGCATCGTAGACGCGTCTCATGTCAGTCAAAAGTGTCAGATACATAGAATTTTGGGATTGCATCGCAGTCGCGTAGCTAATAAATAGCGTAATGTGAGAAGTGCCTAATATGTAAACGCAAAATATCGCTCATTCATCACAAAATATCGAAAAAACCGCTTCACTTATAAACATAATTTATTACGGGAAATAGTTTATAGTTGTAGACGTCTATTTAGAACAAAATTTGTTATATATTTGAAATGTCGTAAAAAGTATTTTCACGTGGGATAGGCTGCGGGCAAAGTCGTGGGCACCAGATAGTATATTGTTATACCTAACCAGAACAGAAATATAAAAAATATCGGCATTGAAAAATCTCCGTATCTGAGAGATAATTGGTTAAAAAATTATGATATTTTACCTATTGAAGACCCAATTAAATCAATATGTAAGTAATAAAATATCTTAAAAACAAAATAAGCATACATTAAAAGAAACCCGTTCTGATCGAATGATCAAAGTATGCGTGAAAATTGTAAACAAATTCTAGAACCGCCTCAAAATCTACATCGCTCTCAACTCGCCGAAACTGGTTTGAAGCAATCTGGCTCATGTAATTCCAGGTACATGGAATACCACGATAGATTCAGTATTCACAACGGTAGTATCCATAAATATCCAGTTTACTTGCAAGTCAAATTCTCTCTCCGTATTTCAATAGGTTTTTTTTTGTTTTTACTAGCCGTCTTTAGGTTTTACAACATTTTTTACCATTTACGAGAGCTTGTACACATTGTGCCAATTAGTGGAGAGTGATTAAGTGTTTTAATTTAATTAAATGGATACACTTTTCTAGGAAGAAATAGTTAGTGTGGATAGTAAGTCAGTAATGTCGAGCAATAAAAAAGCGACGGATTAAGCGCGAAGTCGAGCTTGCGATCTCAGTTAATTAAACGCAGTGAACATTATATGGACGTTTTGAAATTCCACATATAAAAGGGAGGTGATTCCATAATGAAATTGTTATTGTTATACATAAATTTTAAATTTAAGTAAAAATAAATTAAATTAGATATACATACATAGATTACATTAGATATACATAACATAAATATATATGTGTAGGTACATAAAATGGAACAAAAGGTGAGAAGTACGACTATTTTAACTAATTGTATAACAACTTACTGTGTCACAGATGTAATAATTACATTATATAGAGAGTGGGTCACAAAGACCGCAAAAGTCGCTGACAGCCGCGGGGCCAGTGAAGTAATAAAGCTGCCTACCATTGCCTCGCAGGTAAATAATGCTTTGGGTACTAAAAAATCCGATAAGATGAGAAAGATAAGTGCCAAATATAATATAATTATTGCAGATTACAATTACAATTGGAGCCCCAGAAATTTTCCTGCGAGCGCCATTCAAGAAAAGTTATCGTTGAGAGTTTGAGAGCGTTCTTGGCAGGGGCATTTCGGTACTGGCAAATGTATAATTTAAAGCTACACACTCATAGCCTCACAGTAGCATTAAACAGTGTCGTGGGTGCCACAGACAACTCACAAGACAAGGACCCAGATCGTGAACGGAAATTTAAACACATCATAAAAAATTCCGCCTCGCTGGGAATCGAACTCAGGACCCACGGAACAGCGATTCCATTGCGCAATTCGGATCATCTAGTGCTTTAAATGCTTTAAAACTGCTCTAACTCAAAAAAATGTTTAAGTGGAATCTTAAAACAGTCATATTAATATTGTTTGTTTATGAACCGATTAGAATAAAGCATTAAAATTAAATGTTACCTCAAGCTTAGTAAACCATTTCCCAGCTTACGATAGGATCGGCTACCGCGTTACATACTATCTTAACATTCAATCGACAGCACTCATTATAATACAACATATGATTATTCATAAAGCGAGGAAGTCATTACGTTATCCGATTCATAAACGGGTCGTTACGGCATATTACCGTGTGTTACCGTGTTACGTGCGACCCGGGATGCACTGTTGTTAGTAAACATAGCGTTTGTAACGGACGTGACGTAAGCTGATGCACCGCCAGCTAAATTGTGCCTAAAGGAACCGCCTGCCAACGCATCACGTAGCCTTAGCCTTAGTTAGAGCCAAAGCCAAGCCAAAGCCACCGCCCGCCATATTGATGAATCCCTCCAGCCACAGCCAGGCAGCGGTCACAGCCAGACGGTGGAGCGGAAGGTGTCAATATAAGCCGTGTATTTGTCTATTGAAAAAAAATTCGTAAACATCCAAAAATTAAAGAATTAGGCCAACACAGTAAAATTTTACTTTTTCATGTAAAAATTAAAATTTTAAAAACAAGAGAAATAAAAAATCCATTGTTATTGACTATAATTATTTGTATTTTATATTATAAAATGATGCCGGTGCGCCAGAGAAATTTCTTCAGGTTTTTTCTTCTCACTCATTAGCTTGTAAGCAAAACGTTCACTAATTCCTGTAACAACGATATAATATTATATGAACTCAGATTATAGAACCAAAAGGCAGATAGAACATTCGCAAAGAAAAGCGACGAATAATGTGAAGCCGCTTTTTCCCTATGTGTGCATGACAACCTTAATGTCAACTAGCAATTGCACCGTATGGATACGTAATTCTTTGTGTGTGTGAGGTTGCCATGTGAAAAGTCATAATCTCCCGCAATTTTGTAAACATTGTTCGCCATATTTTCAGCTTAAAACATTATGCACAATTAAATTGGCAAATTATTTATTACTAGTGAACGCCCTTGTTTCGCTTCGGTAAGCCCATAATCGATAAATGAGGGATGGTATTCTTTAAATTGACGTGATTTCTTATTTGTGTACCGATTCTAACTAAATGTTAACCCAAGCTCATTTGAATACGTCAGTGAAATCTGCATCTAAATTTGTTAAGCCGTTCCTGAGATTAGGCGGAACAAATGCACAGAAAAACAGACAAAAAATTAAAGTTTTATTGTATGTAATAATAATAATTGATTTTAATTTCTTCTGATAATAATTTCTTGAGCGCCTCCGAGCTCCTGAAGGCACATAAAGCCGTCGGTCCCGGTTGATATCGATACATCGATAGATAGCAGTCGTTAAGCCGTGTCGGAAGGCCTTCGGGCGGCTTGAAAACTTTCGACAATGTGTTGGCCACTAACCCCTCCACCAATCCGCACTGGAGCAGCGTGGTGGAGTATGCTCTAGGCCTCCTTAATAATGAGGAGAGACCCTCAGTAGTGGGACATTAATGGGTTGTAGCCATATCACTAGATATCAAAAAGTATTATATAATAATTATGTGTAAATGTTCTTTTAATATACCTATTTAATTTAATATTTTAAATATGTTTAATTGTTTTAATTAACCTATGGATTTTTGTCTCTTTGGATAGATATTTTTAATAAAAAAAAACATCAAAATATCAATATACTTATTTATTATAACAAAAATTCGGTTTTGATGATTTTTTAATCAACCAATGTCCTTTTTTAGTGAGATAGGTACACGTCATCCTCACTAAAATGTAATGAGCGAACCACGCAAAATTAATTAACCAATTAATATCTTGCCTGCTTTTCCGAATAATATGAACCCATTTTTCTCTTGTTACAGCATCTGTCGGAAATCTGCAAAAATTATAGTTATTAGTTATTAGTAGGCTAAGCAGAAACGAAAATATTATATAATATTTATCATACATATTATTGGCACACGTGACATTTTCAGCAGTTAGAATGCTAATTTTATTGGCTGTATTGCCTGACTTTTAGGTTTAAATAAATAAAACTATTTACTTTCAAAATATTTTTTTTCGATATAAATTTATAAATCGACCAATGTCCAAATAGTCCATGCATATTTCCCCAAATTTAGGGTAACCGATTTTCATTTAAACTGGTGTACAAATGAATGATTGTTGAGGTTTTGTGTTCCGAGCGAACCGAAAAAATATTATTACAAATAAATAATAAAATAATGAACAATTACCTGTGAAAAGATATTCCGTCTTCTTTTCTTTGTTTTTGCGAACAACTTTTAGAGAATTTAATAATGCAAGACGGCATTATAACTGATAAAATTAATTTAACAAATTTGACACTTGCGACGTTTATGCTATTTGACGCTTTCCGTAGTACTGACACGAGATTGTATTAGCTTTTTATTTTGTATTTGCTTTGGTAGCTTCACTTTATACTAGAACGACTACATCTGCCTTTTGGTTCTATAATCTGAGTATATGAAGTATAAAAAAAATTAGATACCAAATACATGCAGTGACACTTTAATCGATTATGCAAACATAAGTGGGAAAATAAAATAACTGAAATATTTAAGCGGGACTATTAATTAACTTGCAATAGCAACACTAACCTGTTGAAACTGCGAAGCATTCTGTCATTTTTTTAAACGTTATTTTTGGAGTTAGCAGGCGATTTTCTGCCCTCATACAATCTAAAACTTTTAAAATAACTAATTGTGCATCACTTCTAAGAGGCTCAGGCATTTTTAATCACTTTTTACACTTAAAATCGAATTAAAACACATAGAGCACTCGCACTTCAAAGATTTGACAGCGGACATTACATTTCAAAATTGACGTTGTCTTTTTTTAGTTCCATTTTTTTCTACTGAACAGATAAGTTGGGCGCACTGTACTATTTGATGTATTGTCATTGAGCAGAAAATTATAAAGTAAAAATAGTCGTATTATTTCCCTTCTTTTACACGTTAGTTACTGACGTGCAAAGTTACAAAATAAAAAACTTTTTCAACTAAAATAAGTTAAGCTAGTTTTATGAGTTGATCACACCACGGCTTAGTGGACTGGATAGTGTCCCTGTATGCAAAGCTAGCGACTCTAAGTTGGGTTCTGTGGTGTTAGTTAGTTAGTGACGTCTTTATTTATGTTTTTTATGCCGCTTGCAACATAGGGAATTTTATCTTGGAGTTTAATTTACAGATATTTTGAAATGAATCAAGTTCCACTATGCTCTGACTCAGACTCATTCTAGTGTTTTTTAGTTTAGATTAGATAACAGATTATTGTTATTAGAACAATACACGAAATTATACAAAGATACGCTCAAATGAGTAATAAATTCATCGCCGTGACTAATTGAAGCCAAAATTGAATTATTAGTTTGCAGTACTCGGTCTATATGTTTTCAATTAATTAGGGCTTAGAAGTTAATTGGAGGGTGTGCAATAAGTGAATAGACTGATTGATTAGTTAATGAAATCCAGTTAAATCAAGTAGGGAGTACAAGACCAGTTTTTATAGCGACGTGCGAAAGTACAATATTGCGTAATATGTATGTAATAGGTACCTACATATATGTGTGTAGTACTTTTCTAGTCACCGATGCAAGTATGTCGGCAATCTATTAACAGAATACTTCAGGGAACGGATTCCCAAATCCCAATTTAGCTGTGGTGCTTCAAAAAAAAGAGCGTTTATTTAATATTTTTTCTTTAGTCATTTTCAGACGTCCACTTTATTAAATTCTGCACCTTTGTTAATACCAAAAGACGATTAGGTGTTTTAGTATCAATGGCCTTCGTTACTTAGTAGATAAACATTATATGACATTTATCTAAAATGTCAAGAGAACTCTTCAGTTTTTCTATTTACCTTTTAATTGCTAGAAGCTTGAAAGCAATATTATTTAATTATGACGACTCCGCAACCCGTAGATAGCGACGGAGATCCGAAATTCAATTCTCGGCAAGGATAGAATTGTATTTCAGATAAATAACATAGGTTTTTTTCTGGGACTGCGGGTGTTTGTAATATCTTACCATATAGAAGACACAAAGAATCGTACTACAGAATATTTAACATATAAACGTTTTTTTGAATAGTTAGAATCTGAGTACATATATTATGTTTTCGTTAAGTTAAGATCTTTTTTATCGAATAAGCTTCAAAAAGGACAAAGTTTTGTATAAAACTACCGCCCCCCCTTTTTACTTACTTAGCGCATACCTACAACATATACCTACCTACTATAGGCGTATATAAAATTTCTAGGTTCGAGATTTTGCCTTGATACTTGTACGGCAGTCAGTCAGTTATTAGGTCAGTTTTCCTTTATATAAGTAGGTACTCTAAGATGATCTTTATTTTCGTTCCTTTAGTTGACCATAACTAAAGATGAACAGTGAACGCTGACGCCGCACAACAGATATAATTTCTCGAATGCTCTACTTCCCCGCACCTGAATATTCATGGCACGTGATTACGAAACAGTTATTTTCCGATTGTCGTGCATAACGGTGGCATCCGGACTTGGACGCGCCTGGCGCCTCCTGAATACTGAAACACGTCCCATGCTCCGAGTCGCTCCTTTGTTGCTATAAAAGGCCTTTTTACAGTTCTTTGTTACGTTATGGACAGCGACTACGGTAACTTGTATGGCAATAAAATGCGACATATTGTTATGAATAATGTATGTTGAAATAAATTTTCGTCGGGTCATTTTGTTTTACATCTGTGACCGAATTAGAAAAGCCAAATTAACAATTACTAACTGGACAATGACAGCCACTAACAGAACTATCACTAACAGTCCATGACCCAATTTTGATACTTACTTACAAACTAAGCTACTATTATTCAAACACCATCTGCAAACTGGTCTAAGCATCCCCGTCCCAATTTCAATCTTTTTCTGAATCGGTTTCAAGTGTGATAGGTGGCAACGGAAGGATGGTGCTGTATACTCGTTCACTACCTTAATATTTCTTAAGTATCGCTTTTGAATTAGATCTCTAGATGTATTTGAAACTCTCATACCTAAGAAAGGCATTGAATGCTTTTTCTTTCGTTTCCTATAGAGTTTCTCGAACTCATAACACCATAATCCATATGGGTGTCTAAGAGATGAGACAAATGCCACACGTAATCGAGTGGCGCAAACATGTCCGCGACTGTAACGCGATGTTCAAGGGCTCTCTAGCTGTATAGTGTTGCATACGCATCAACATTAGTACTAAGTGTATATAAACGCGGCTAGTAGGTACTTGACGTAATTGATAGGTTATAAGCGACTCATGTTAAACTTTTAAATTTCGCCACTATCAAAATATATGACATATTTATATTTTATAACAGTGACCATTGTGAGCCTTACCTTCACCTCATATGTCAGTTTTTAATGTGACAACGGCTACATGCAGCGTCATCTCATCACTAATGCTACGGCTCCATCTGTGTATGCGTTCATGTAGTGATGTCGAACTACGCGTAGCTTAACGCACTAAGGACGCTTGGCTACATCTGCGTATTCAATTATTCAATTTTCGAATTTCGCGCTGTCCCGTTCCATCCTGTCGCTCTAGCTTTAGTACACTAAATTCAATAAATAATTTGAATTTGAATTTGAATCTGAATGACGCACACAATTAGCGCGCTAACCCCTTGGCTACATCTTCGTAATGTCAAATTTAGTGCACTAATTAACGCGTCAAGGCGCAGGTGGAGCAGAAGAATAACATAATGTACGTTACGGTAATATTTTTCTCAGGAAACAGTATATTTTAACATCTCTGTGTAGCATATTTATAGCTAAACTACATGGCGATAATTATTTTACACGTCATTTTTATTGTTCACAGGAGAGCACAGCGTGGCTGTCGGTGCTGCTGGCTCTACTCGCGTACGTCACACCAGGTAAGAGTGAGAGTAAGAGAATAATAAGATACAATAATAAAGTAACTATATAAAACATAAAATTTCTTTAAATTGGTTATTATATAAAGGGGTCGTAGTTTGAAATCGCACATATGTCTATCTAGGTATCTATATCTACAGAATTCATCCAATATCATATCATTGCCCGTTTTTCTCCGTTCTGTTTCTACTAACAATGAAGCGCGGTAACTTCAATTAATTTAATGTTTTATTTATTTTATTTGTTACATTTGAATACCACTAACATGTTAAGTAACATTTGAATATCACTAACATGTTAAAAGCTTTGTATTCGGATCCATCCAAATGAATAAGACTTAAACAGAACACAAAACATTTAGTTTTAAACACATGACATACCTGTGTTAAGTATATGCAAATATGCTTCTATTTTCGAATACAATAGTATCCACGATCTGTGTTTCAGAATTCTGAATAGAATTGTGACCTACAATTGGAATAACAAAGAATTATGCGGATCTCTGCAAAATACGTACAAAGCGTGACTTGCCTTTTAAGAATTATTACTAAAAATATCGCGCGGCGGATATTATTGTACAGTTGTTGTGGACAAAGGAGCACGCGAGTTATGTAGCAGGGACAGAGTAAATACCTTATAGAGGCGATACGTGCCTTTTATGTCGTACTTACAATAGAACATATCAGTTCACGGGTTACATTAAATTCTTTAGTATAGTATAAAAGTCCTTATTAAAGGTTACGAGTCATATTATGTAGTATCATGAAGACTTTTACCACACAATATTATACATGGTTGTTTCGGTACATTTAGATATCTATTTATTTATTTAAACTTTATTATACCAGGAACATTGTGGTACAAAAGGCGGACTTAATGCTAAAAGCATTCTCTACCAGTCAACCTTTAGACTAAGCAGATAACATCGAAGGCGGTATTTCAATATTAATTGGAAAACAAATACGAGGACATACACAAAAATGATGATCAACTCAACTCGGCACAAATGTAAATATGTAAATGTATCATATTCTTCATAATAATATCTGTCTATTATATTTTGAATTTTAATAAATATAGATGGAATAACGAGTTTGCATGATTCGTCTCCCATTACGTTGAGGCTTTAACTATTTGTTGAAATGTTAATTAAGTAGATATGGACACACACACTCCCAACTATAGGGTATCTCAGTATTGTGGCTAGCTTGAACACACAAATTCATTCCACTCACCCACGACCCAAGACCAAAGATTTATCTATCTATTTAACACCAGCCCCAATCCGGAATCAAACCCTGACCCCACATCGGCAGACAATGTCATCAAGTTATAAATCTACAAGGATATCGGCAATTTGTATAGTGTTTTTAATTATCACTTAAATATGAGCAATCTAAGAATACATTGAGAGAAGACTGCGAAGCCATTTTAGTAAAAATGTGCGTAGGTTTCTGAATATTGCTTTACTTAAAGTTAACATGAACTACATAAAGTGCAGAAATATTATGTTAAATGCACTTTGCGCATTTTATATGCACGAGCTGCAAATATAGTTTTTAAGAAAATCGATCTTTCAATAATATCAACGTTAAATTCTCTTTGACAATATGAATTACGGTCGAATTTCGAACGTAGAGCAGGATAGAATAAAAATACGGAACACAAAAGTATTCTCAATAGTTTCTAGTCTGTGACAAAGGCGTTTGAGAGGCCATTGCTCGCGACGTCCCCACAATGGCGCATTGTCTGAGATTCACTGCGCCTGCGCATCAACCGACTTTTATGGGTATTCATTGCGAGGAAAGTTCATGTTTACCTTTTTTAAAGTTACCATTAATTATTATTTTCTTATTTCTCATGCATACACATTCTATGGACCAATAGTGGATTAGCGGACATAATATTTCAATGTAACAAAGGATCGTTAGACGGTAGATGTGTTTTGTGTAGACAATGCATGGAGGTACCTCCGCACTCCGTACATACAATGTATGTTATTTGTAACGTTATGTTTTTTATGTAACTAGACGACAAACGAGCAGTTGAACTACCTCATGATAACTGGTCGCCATCACCTATGGATATTATAATAACATATAATAATAATAGTGATGGGTTGAGTGTCAAAAATTAGCGCGGCATTCAAATTAATTAGTTTAATAAAATGCTTTACCAGACACTTGTATATTTGTGACTTATGTAAAGTATTTGTAAGTATTGATTTTGCAGTAGCGAACAAGTTTTAGTGCAACGTATGTTTGAACTAAACACATCCATTTATTTTCCTTGTACTAGTACTTATTAAAGGTGAGTGTTAAAGGTAGCATGGACAAAGTCATTAACAATTAAGATTCCTTTGCCACCTTACAAAATACCTTAGATAATATTATCGGATAACATCTGAACTCAATAATTAGTCAAATGATGTCTTCAAGCTTTTCGACTATACACTAAATGCCTTGAAGAAGAATGTCTAAACTTCATAAACCGATAAAACAGCTTGCTGATGTAGCGCAGACACAACTGATAATTTTATTTTATTTTTATAATTCAAGAGTACAACCATATACTGTATATCAATAGGTTTATAATACTTTAGTTAGGTACGCTATTCTCAGTACCATACACGAAGTTCACATTTGACATAGCGTCATCGTTTATAGACAATACAACCATAGTAATCGTTTGACAGAATGAATGATGGCCGAATTTCGACTCCAGATCAGGCAACTAGTATTATTAATAGTGTTTTGACTCCATTCCACCTCAAAGGACCCTCGAAGCCGCGGCATAGTAATTTAATTCAATCTCAGTTTAAAATATTTCTCACCTCACATATCAATTTAATTGCTTTATAAACACAAATATGTAGCCGTCTCACAAGACCACCGGGAAGAGCTGGTTTCCTTTCTAGACGGCCTTTGCCGCGGTTCAGGGGCAACGATTGACATTTGCGGCGTCTGCCGACTACATCAAGTTATTCTTCACTCCACTGGAATTTTATAGATTTTTAATTGCTTCGACGTACAGTTTTAGTATTGGCTATATGTTGCTATGTTGTTATATTGTGGGGAGAATGGGGTGATAAGAGGAGTAGGAAGGAGTACGTGGGAAGTTGCTAGGGGATTTGGGAATTCTCAAGGTCGTTTCTTCATGTCCGTTTGATGAACGGCGTCGTTACTTAGGCCTTGTTGCTACTGACCATTACGGGTTCTACTCTCGGCCGTTACTGGCATTTATATTTATATTTATCATCTATGATTGTTCTCGGCTCGTGCATATTAGCGCTGTCTTATTGAAACTTTTTATTGAAGACTATGTGATATTTTGAGTTATTCATTCCTCCCACAACAAAGAATCCTAGTGAAGGGATTAGGTTTGTTAACGTGTAAACGTTTATTTTAAAGCATTTTAAAGCACCAAAATTAATAAAAAAATCGGCCAAGTGCGAGTTGGACTCGCGCACGAAGGGTTCCGTACCATTATGTATAAAAACGCCAAAAAAATCTGGTCTGTTGTATGAAGGCCTCACTTAAATATTTACTTTAGTTTTTTGTAGCCACAAGCAACGCCATCTCTTGGACCGAAAGGTAACTAATTTATCGCTGAAGCGTCGAAGCCATATTTTGACTTAAATATTTATTTTATTCAGTGTTTTAGTATTTGTTGTTGTAGCGGCAACAGAAATACATACATCATCTGTGAAAATTTCAACTTTGTAACTATTACGGTTCATGAGATACAGCCTGGTGACAGACGGACGGACGGACGGACGGACGGACAGCGAAGTCTCAGTAATAGGGTCCCGTTTTACCCTTTGGGTACGGAACCCTAAAAATGTACATAATTATAATCGAATCGTTCATAAAAACAATGCCTATGACTTTGAAAAGCTTACGATGTGCTTTGTTAACAAAAGACATCAACGCGCTCATTCGACACGGATACCACAGAACAACAAAGTGTAATTTTGATGTCGACACGAATTTTCAGTTAATAGTTAAATTTTCCAATACTACAATTATTCATTTTTGTATTAAATCATATTCAATGTTTAAATATAGGACAATATACAATAAATTGCTTATTCATTATTAATTCATGAAGAAAGTCTTAAATTAATAACATTATAACTGTACAAGTGTATTTTGTTTTCTGACATTATTTACCGTAAAATACAACAAATCTGAATTATAAAAGTTACACAAATGAAAACTTTAGTAATAAAGTTTAAACAAAGACGGACTGAAAATACGACTTAATGTTTCGAAAACTTGACACTGCTTGACAGTGTGCTTTACTGTGACCGTTCCTAACGTGCTAAAATCCGTAATAAAATTCTCCATCTTATCAGAACCAATACCATACTGTAACACTAAGCTTACCTCCGCAGTGCTGTCGAGTTCCCCGCGCGTGGTGTGCTACTACACCAACTGGTCGGTGTACCGGCCCGGCACCGCCAAGTTCAACCCGCAGAACATCAACCCGTACCTCTGCACGCACCTCGTGTACGCCTTCGGCGGCTTCACCAAGGAGAACTCGCTCAAACCCTTCGACAAGTATCAGGATATCGAGAAAGGTGGGTGTTTTTCTATATATTTTTGTTCGTAGTCAACGAATAAGTAAGCAGTGAGACATTTGTGGCACTGGTTTGCTAACGTTATAAATGGATTGAAGTCTCCATTACTTATAACTAATACTCCATTACTTATACTACTAATAATCCATTACTTATAACTAAGGAGGCATACTCCAACTCAAGAGACGAAATGTTTTATGTTGCCCGAAGGCTATATTAGAAGGCTGTATTTTTTGAAACAACTGTTACCTAATGATAATAATTATCGGGTCTGATGGCTTTACATGTCTTTCAGAGCGTAAAAGCATTCATGAAATTTTACCACTAGCGAACACCCATCCTTCTACCGACCGCCGGAATATGAGCGATTTTGTATAACTATCTGCTTACTTAATAAATGGCTTACTGTGATTAACTGAGTGAGTGTGGATAAATAATTACTTCATTTACTTACATAATATTAGTTAAAATTAATTATTACATTAAAGAAATGTTAAGACATACGATAAAAATTAATAAGAAACATCATATTAAAGGTATAATTACAGTAGAAATATGGCTTGCAATAGAAACTTCTCGTGTGGAATAAAAAACTGTTATTAAGCAATATTAAGTATTAAATTATGAAATGATTGGGTTTCCGAAAATTACAGAAACTCAGGAGGAAGTGTTCTGTCAGTAAAAGGAAATGACTGTATAATCAGTTTGTTTGTAACTACTCTCAAATGGTATCTAATTAAATTACGAGACTAATTAAACTGATTCAAACAACTCGTAAGAGAAGTTTTTACACAAAACATCACAAATCCTATTAAGTCAATTGTTTTAAATTTGAACGTTATAATTTATATTTATGAAAGCAAAAGATTACTCACTCATTACGAAATATCGAACATTAAATTTTGCAGAGAGATTTTGGCATAGTGTATAATTAGTAGACGTTCGTTAAATATGTACGGTTTTTGTCATATTCCATCCATATGGAGGTAAACTTACGCATGAAAATTTGTATGAAAAGCGGTCAAAATTATTTCCTCGCGGGCAGCAGCAACTGCAGCTAGTGTACTAATATTCCAACGTGTCAACGCTCCACAGGCGGCTATGCCAAGTTCAACGGGCTGAAGACGTACAACAAGAACCTGAAGACGCTGCTGGCCATTGGTGGCTGGAACGAGGGCTCCTCGCGGTTCTCGCCCATGGTGGCCGCGCGCGACCGCCGGAAGGAGTTCGTCAAGAATGCCATTAAGGTAACTAACATAATATATGTATTTGTTTAGGTAGGTAAGTGGTAGGTAGGGTAAGTTCTATACAACGTTGTTACCACCATACAACAATAAATTTAATTTTATGTACCTAATGATTACCTAAGCCCCCAAAAAAAATTTCAATCAAATACCTCCTTTCAACACGCTGTATCTATTATTATTGTAACAGCAGAAGATTGTTGTCGCTCTTGTCAAAAGTGAGTGACCGATGCTTAGATAGGCTGTTCTATTTTTTCCTGTATTTTTGTGCTATTTAGTTTGTTTGAAAAAAACATTTTTGTAAATAAAGTGTTAGGCGTTTTTTACTAAATGTAATATGTTCCTTGCATGAAGCAGGGCTCATGGTTTCATTTATTGTTGTATGGTGGTATCCACCTTGTATATTATGAATAAAGTTTTGGGAATATTAATTCTGGACAACAGTTTCTGAAATAGCTTGATTATAAACGCTCTAGAATTTTATAGGCGTTGAATAATAAATGAATTCAAAGTATTTTGCTTCTAAAACTTTTAGATGTTTTGTCTAATTGTATTGTTATTCGTTTATTTATAATTTACGATTGCGTACTATGGGACTCGGATTTACCGTTACTAAGAAAGCACGAGTTTAGTAGGAAAAAAATACACTTAGAACTTTATTTTATCATGATATCGTTACAAAAAAATTAAATCGAGTAATGAATTGCTTCCACAGAACATGAAGATGAAACAATAAAGGAATTTTAACAATAAACAAAAGTTTGTAATAGATTTTAAAGATAAATTACATCGACAGTCTCATTTTAATTGTTTCCTGGTAATATCGAAATACGATAGTTACTGTTCAAGATGTTTGTGCTGAAAGATCTGGGGTACGAAAAAATGTAACCATTACTCTGAAATAGGATGGTGTAATCGTGAAGTGTAAACTTGGTATTTCTTCATTATTTACCTCGTAACCGTTTTAAGTACTTATAGCTCTTTTCTAATTATACAAGAAACACAAATGGAATTAATAAGCAGCGACATAAGCGTAGGTCATTTTTTAGATATTGTTAAATAAAATATTTTTAAGCAGTGTGATAACATCTTTACTTGATTTTATTATGAGGGGATTCTGATGAACCGATGAGTTCACTAGGATCCCCTGGGGGATCAGGCTAGGGGATCCTGGTGGCCGAAATGAAATAAGAGGGAAGGAGGTAAAATCCACATCGATCATTGGTAATGGATCATTGCGGATGACAAGGTATTAAAAAGCCCGTGCTCGTTTCACTTTGAATAATTTATTTAACGTTATCAATAAATAACACTAGAATGTAAAACAATTTAATTGTCGATCATTTCAAACTATAAAACAAACAATAAGCAAAGACAATAAGCAATTTTTAAAGCACTGCTTTTCACTATAATAATTTAATGAAAAGCCCAAGTCGGTCACGCCGTTTCTAAGATTACCTATAATTTTATTTAAAACATTAGTTTTTCTCAATATATCTTTTAAGTACAGTATAGATATCGATTTACTACAGTTATATAATATGCGAAGGCGTACAAATGTCTTCTATGAGAATAAACCAAGGGAGACTATTTACGTAATGAAATACTAAGTACGTTATACATTCCCATACGAAATAATATAGTCTAACATATCCTAGTATTCTGCATTATTATGGGAAATTAAAGTGCAATTACAGCTCGGCATTCAATGACCGCGTGCTACGTACGTCCGTAATCTGCGCACTTCCTTCGATGCTAACTTCACAGCGCTTTCTCTAATTATTTTTAACCTACACATGTGTGTTTATATGTATTATGTTTACCAATGTTACTTTTATAATGTTAACTAAATATTAGCATTGTACGAATTCTTAACGACTAATTTAGATGTAAAATAGACTGCTTTCATCGTTAGCTTGAGATCCAGTGCATTATTTTTTTTTCTCCATCGTTACTAGGCGCCCACTAGGCAACAGTGATGTTTTTGATGTTACATTAAAATAAATTTATTAAAAAAACCGACTTGTACCTCAACATAATTATTATAAAATGAAAATAATATCCACGAAGTCGAGGACAATTAAATAAGCATTGTTGAGGATACCTCAAAAACTATTCATCTGATATAGCTCAAATTTGAAATAAAAAGACGAATTAAGAACTTCTACTTTTTATGATTACGGTTATAAAAGGCGCAGAATCAATATAGATATTAAATTATGATAAATTTTAATGGCAACACAGATCTGCCTCTCATCAAACCTTTCCCCATCAGTTCCTCAGACAGAACCACTTCGACGGGCTGGACCTGGACTGGGAGTACCCGGCGTTCAGAGACGGCGGCAAGCCCAAGGACCGGGAGAACTACGCGCGCCTGGTGAAGGAGTTACGCGAGGAGTTCGAGCGGGAGTCCGAGAAGACTGGTAAACCCCGCCTGCTGCTCACCATGGCCGTGCCTGCTGGTATCGAGTACATAGAGAAGGGATTCGACGTGGAGACGCTTAACCGGTGAGTCCAAGGGTTTCATTACTATGTGTGTTTCATTAGGCATTGAGTTTCATTAGGCAGCGAGTTTCATTATTCAGCGAGTTTCATTAGTCAGCAAGTTTTATTTTTCCAGTATCAATGGTAAATGTGAGTTTGACACAATGAGTTTGAATAGTCAGCATTTTTCATCATTTATTTATTATGCAAAAAAATTGTATACTATTGCGGCATTTGAATAATTTTCATGAAACATTTGCAACAATAAGCGTCACCCCTACTTTAAAAAAAATTGCAATTATTGATGGAATTAACAATTAAAATAATAATCTATTCATTTTTCTATGTTCATTCACATTGCGATAATATAATTGGTGGGTGTTTCAACAAGAACTTTGTTTTTCAATTGCAAAAAACACCGACAACATGATAGTTTTGACATTTAGTTTTTCGCCGTATTCTTATTTGATGCATTGATATTTTGTTACAATGAATTCAATTTCGCTCAAAATTCCCATTAAAATAATCATAATCCACTATGAAAATGAATAATTGTGATAGAGTTAAATTTCGTAAAATTCGTGATATTTTCGGATAACATAATAGTCCTTCTAAGATCGCTATTAAGAATCACATTTTTTAAACTCGTCAAGCACATTTTGTATCGAGCCTGTCGACCCAAATTTCGGTCTCTATATATTTTGTTTGCATTTAATTTCTATCAAGACTTGCCGCTTTTAGGCGGTCCTTATTATACTAGAGTAGCGATAACGCGTGCCCTCTACGCTTCTAAAATTGTGTAAGGTAGAACCAGAGTGGTCCAAGTGACTTTTTGCATTGACCCCCGATTTTGGCATAAAGATCTCCAAAACTCAATATTCTTTTATTCCACTTTGATCCAATTGCAGTTCAGTTGCAGAATTGCAATTCAAAAACATTGTCTAGGGCAATTGGATCAAAGTGGAATAAAAGAATATTGAGTTTTGGAGATCTTTTTGCCAAAATCGGGGGTCAATGCAAAAAGTCACTTGGACCACTCTGGTTCTACCTTACACAATTGTGGTTTTCTGCTAGAATCCACTGTTTTGTTCCATTTTTTTACGCAAAATCATTATGACCACCTGATGTTTGACATGATTCTAAATAGCTCATTTAGATCAATACACACCAACACATAAATAGATATGTTGGACAAGGTTTAACAAACCTTCACACCCTCTAAATCGAACCGTGTCGACACCAGCACTTGACACCGAATTGCTTCAGACCGTGTAAATAAACCTAACACATGCACACTTGCGAAATTCTTCATTTATGTTAGAAGCGTCACATCAGTTACCCAATTTTCTAATTCAGTGTCACATCGTTGAAGCAATCTAATGTTTTGAGGCAAAGGTGAGCATTGGAAATTAGTAATTATGTGTTTGTATTAACCAAGTAGCTGGACTCAATAAATGTACTTTAGAGTGCAGATTAAAGGTTAATCTACTTTGTAATAGTCCGCAAGTATACTCGTATGTATGATGGCGTGTACTTTCATGCAACTAGCACCTCCCTCCCACAAAAGAACATGTAATGAACAAAGAATATGTACAACAACATACATATCACCACCCAGGTGGTAATAATGAAGTTTCGCAAAGTAACGCTTCATTCTATTACCCAACCTTAGAATGATCAATGATCCTAGTGAACTGCTTCAAAGTTTTTGAGCACTAGTTCTGGGCTTAGATAGCAGTAGTAGATATTCAGAAAAAAATCAATGCAAAATCATGCTCCAATATTGTAATATCAGGCCATTAGGCAATATAATTTATTGCAATCAATACGCTATGTCTAATCAAGTGCAGTAACCATTTATTATGATTTATCAGTGGAATCATCAAATGAGATCTGAAGACAGTCTACCGTATTCACTGAAAAAAGATATAGGTACCGTTAATAAAGATAAGAAATATTTGAACTGAAACAAGATGGAATATTTCAGAGCCTTTCTACGAGTACTTAATGACTATAGAATGTGACTGTCGCTACAAATTTTGATTGAAGTGAGATACATTGAGCCAAATGCTTAGAGCTATGTATTTTATTTATAGTTTCAATTTAAGAATTTCTAGTGACGCTTTAGTAAAAGCCAATTTTAACTTTCAACATGTTTAAAATAACATATTTTTTTCATAACTAAGGTAGCAAACAAGAATACGGCAACACTACCGCTGCCGTCCATGACAACTGTGACCGATTTCATTCAATTCAAAGTCCATCAGTGCATACATCCAGTGACCTAGAAAAATTGACTGTTTACAAATTACATCTCTCCATTTCATTAAATTAAATGGGTTTATCTTTAAAAAAATATGATTAAAGCGTTTTACAACACGATAGGTCAAACATTGCGTGAGTGACCTCGAGTCGCAGGTCGTGTGCGCGGGAATGTCGCACGAAATCGAAACCGGAATGCTAATCGTTGGCCGGCGGTACTTAACTGATAGTTAATATTGACACCCGATTGATTGTTTTAACACCTCCCCAATTACTGGTATGTGTGTCGGTGCGTGCTTGGTGCGCTGGGTTAGTGATGCAACCGTCTTTGTAACAAATTAAAAAGAAATTCGCTGTGTAGTCGAGACTAAATAAAATTAAACGAATACATCACTTAGGTATTGTAGCTGTGAAATTTTATATTTGGTTACATACGCAAACTTTTACCTTACTTGTTAATATCGCATCATCTTCTTATTGTAATCGAGATAATATTTAATATAAAATATTTTAATTATTATTATATTGCCAATATATTTTATAGTAGCTTTTGAAAGTCGTTTGTCGGTTATGTTCTTTGAATAAGAACACGTGGTTACATACTAGATCGGAAATATTATACGATAACTACTAGGTACTTAACTAGTCATCTTCATTCATAATTGCAATAATAAGAAGATTCAGTCGTCAGCGACGTGTTGCAGAATATATAGCAAGCTTTGAAACCATTTGTTAGCCAATTATCAGGTATCACTTTCATTATACATACAACTTTATAAGCGTGTATGTTGTCATTCGAGTACATGAACTATTACCTAAATAAATTTATAGTTTTTTTGTTATGCGAAGTGTAAAAACACTACAACTTTGTAATAATGGAGGTGCGTGAGAATATCGTTAATAATGTGATTAATATCTTGAGTGTCAACTTTTTATAGATTCCATTGTTAAAATGATACACCAATAACACTAATTGACAAAACAATGCCATCAGTGAAAATGAGTGTATAAATGAGGTGTAATTTCTAAATAGATGCTGATCTCTTCACGGAGCTCTACATCTCTCAATATAGACACATTCGTTTCGGTCTGATAACTCCACGTACGTTCTGATGCAGTAATCGTATTTATGTTATATCAGTCAGTTCGCCAGTGGTGGATAGAGACATTGGTTTTTGGGGTTCCGTACATGAAAGGTACAACGCAACCCTTTTAGATGCCGTCCATTTGTTAATCTGTCTGCTCGTTCGTATGTCACAAGGTTGTATCTCTTGAACAGTATCACCTGAAAATTTTATGCAATTTGTATTATTATCACTGCTATAATATCAACCACAAAAGGGTTCTACAAAAACCTATATTTTACCCACCCTTTGTGCATCCTCTTCTGGACATAGATCTCATCTAATTTGGCGCTAGCTACGATTGCACGATGCTACGGAATCCATCTACTACTCTTAAAGCACTTGGCCGATTTTTTTATGTAGACAAGATAAGTGGTAATTTATTGTACTCACGGCTTAGTAATGGAACATAATTCGTATTGTGATATGATGATACGCCTTCCAGCTAATAGTGACTAACAGCGGTAATCAAACCGACGATTTAGATCTAACGATGTCAACACTAATGTACATATGTACGAGATGTGATGAGTATTTTGAAATGGATCGTCTTGCATCACAGAAACGTAGTTCAAAGTGTAGGTTCTGTGACCTGTTGGTCGTTACGTTGATATTATAGATACATAGATTAGCTACAGATGGATTAGCTGCAACTATCTTACGTTACTTACCACAGATTAATAATGTATACCGCTACATATTTATATATTAACTTTGACTATCAATGATCCTTATGAAATAAAACGGCGTGTCTTGTTTGGAAAAACGTATGCGACTGTTTTATTTAATTTTCGAATAGAGAATTGTCATACAGCAGAGCATAGATATTTTGTATAGATACATACATATAGTGCCACCAACTTATCTGTTCAGTAAACGGATGTCGCTAGTGCAGCTTCAATGTTACCATATAATAAAATTTGGCGACTGTCAAGGGAGCTCAACAACTTTGAGACCTATGATTTTTACCAGATGTTGCACATAATTCGATGGTAAATGATGACAAAGCCTTTCCGACGAATATAGATACACAACTTAGGCTGTGGCTACTAACTTAAACTACCATGCAATGACTGCAGTAACACAGGATGTTATCATTATCTCAATCCATCAGGGCTTAGGTCTCCTCTGATAATCAAAAGGTTAAGGCCATAGTTCACCATGCTGGCCAAGTGCAGATTGGCAATGTTTTCCTTTACCGTTATAGCAAGCGACATTTATTTGTTTAAAACGTACATAACTCCGAAAAGTCAGAGGTACGTTCGTAATTGGTTATCACCGCCCTAAAATAGGATATTATAATGGCAATGAATAATTCTCAAGTGTATTTGTCTTTCTTAAAAAATAAATTTCGTAAACATCCAAAAATAAAAGAATTACGTAGGCCAACAAGTAAAATTTTACTTTTTCATATAAAAGTTAAAATTTCAGGACAAGAGAAATAAAAGATCCATTGTTATTGACTACAATTATTTATATTTTTATATATTTTATAAAAATAATTGTCATCGTGATCTCTAGTTTTGAGGGGTTCCACATGGGAAAATGATGCCGATGCGCCAGAGAAATTTCTTCAGCTTTTTTCTTTTCACTCATTAGCTTGTAAACAAATATTGTTCACTAACGCCTGTAACAAAGACAATATTATATGAAGTATAAAAAAAATTAGATACCAAATATATTCAGTAATACTTTAATCGATTATGCAAAGATAAGTGAGGAACATAAAATAACTGAAATATTTAAGCGGGACTACAATTAACTTACAATAACAACACTAACCTGTTGTAACGGTGACGTATTCTGCCACTTTTTCAAACGTTATTTTCGGAGTTAGCAGGCGATTTTCTTCCCTTATAAAATCTAACACTTTTAAAATAACTAATCGTGCATCATTTCTAAGAGGCTCAGGCATATTTAATCACTTTTTTCAATTAAAATCGAATTGAAACACATAGAGCACTCGCACTTCAAAGAATTGACAGCGGACATAACATTTCAAAATTGACGTTGTCTTTTTTTAGTTCCATTTTTTTCTACTGAACAGATAAGTTGGTGGCATTATAATAACACCTTAGAATGAATCTTTCTGAAGTTGAACTATCACCAATTCTAATCAACTATGTCAAAATCGTGATTAAAATTATTCAATGAGATAGGCAGTCTATGCCTTTACAATTTTGGAAAGTGTTTATGGTATCAAGAAAAATTATTTATTATACTGTTCATTCTTTAAGTTGTTTATTTTATCTTCTTTAATATAATTATAAAATAGTATACATATGTATATATACATACATACCTATATATTACAGTGCGCCCAACTTATCTCTGAAATGGCAAAAATTGGGACTAACGAAAATATTCCTATCTCTATGAACGAAAAGTCATTCATAAGTACGTTGTGGTCATTCATCTGTCAGTTACTAGTGTGCAATGATTGGTCAAATGAATGTCAAATGCGTCCGACAGCGCCTCTTTCGTTTCAATCTTAAGTTGGGTTTACTATAATATCAAGGCTGATATTAATTGTTTCTATGTTGTTCTACCAAAATTCCATTTACTATTGTTACTTAAAATGCAATATTCTATGTGAGATTAATTAATTTTTCTCACATCTATCAAAGGTCGTAGGTACTTCAGTTACCTTGTAAAGTGTATAATTTGCTTTTCCGATTCAATGGAAATCGTGTTCATTTATTTCCCTTTATGACAATACAATTTGAATACAAAAAATATATATCTACAATATTGATTGAACTTGGCTATGTATATTAAATGAGCTAAAATTTATACCTATATCGATTCAAGCCCTTGTTTAAGTCACTAGAGACGCTATGAACTTCCCATTAAGAACATTGAAAATTTACAAAAATAAATAAGTTATCGTTTCAGCCGCGATCACTATAATGTTTTTAATCTTAAGCTGTACTTTATTTTACGTGTTGCATAACTTCTATCACTTCGATCGACAAACCATTGAGCTACGAGCGCTTCGAATGTGCATGCATTGAGTTACTACATAATATCTCAATGTGTGCATGTCCAATATTTTGCACACATATTGACGACCCGGATGGCGCAATGGTTAACACGCCGGATCGCTGTTCCGAGGGTCCTGGGTTCGATTCCCAGCGAGGCGGAAATTTGAATGATGAGTTTAAATTTCCGTTCTCGGTCTGGGTGTGTGTCCTTGTCTTGTGTGTTGTCCAAGGCACCCACGACACAGGGAATCCTAGTGTGGGGCTATGAGTGTGTAGCGTTATTTATTTATTTATTACGGGGCCGTAAACCACTGCACCCGGTACCCCATACTCGTACGTGAACAGCGATCATAAGCGTTAGCTCACTCGCACTGATTGCTGTGTCGTAACTGATTTGAATCTGAGACAATAGCCGCAGCCGGCCGCATACACAATGGCGAAGGGATGCCCATAGGGTGGCAATGCGGTTGAAGTTGCGATACCAAGGTTGTGTTTAGCATTAGGTGCTGAAGGTTAATGGGGATTTGATAAGTTTACGTGTCGTCTCTGATGTACGTAGGGCTACTGCGATGCGTTTGAGTTTAAAAATTATTATTGGCAATCGAGCGAGCAGTCATAAAGTCCATCCAACATGTTTCACCCCTTTTTGATTCTACGTGTAAAAGGTAGGCATCTACTAAACCAAAGATGTAAAGAATTTTATTTGAAATGATAAGTATTCTTCCAAAATGTGAGGTCATTAGTTTTCCAGACGAACTATAAAGGCATAAACACCATCATCTTCTCTCTCCTTGGTAGGATTTAAGTTTACACTATACCCTTAAAATGTAACATATTAATTTGCAACTCAACTGTTTAGTTAAATATTTTTAACCAAAATAAGTGTAACAGTAAACGGGAGTACAAAACATAGCTAATCCTTAAAAACGATGTAAAAGTAACGTTTACGTCTCTAAATTGCTTTTTTATAAAAAGTGTTAAACAAAATGTAGAGCAAGTGCTATTTGAAATTAAACATTCGCTCAAAAGTCTTCTTTATTTTTTCATTTTATAAGAATTCATGTGATAATTTCAAACAATGAAACTTATCAATTCACCCCGCTTGTTAGAGGCGGTCGGGGCATTTGCGACACGTGAACAATAACGGCTTGCGACACGGAAAATTGTGCCGTACTATTGTTTAACTATATTAAAAAGATTTTCTTCATATGCTCGCTTAAGTATTTCAAGTTAAATGTATATTATGCAGGAGGTAACTGCACATGAATAATATGAGCAGTTTGATGTCGCAAATGTTTCAGTCACGGTATTTACCGACTTGTTCTACAGAAAATAATGTCCCAATGTTTATAGCCTTGTTTATGGTCTAAAAACGACCACTGTCGCAATTCTTCTCATCTCATCTTGAGTTTTATTACTTATCCGCGAAGCCTGTTATGTTAGGAGTTGACGACCCAGATTGTTTTTTCTTCCTCCTTACCTTCTTTCTTGAATTGTTATGAACATATGAATCTGATGTTCCTGACATTTTTTAGCCTGATCATGTGCAGTCTGCCAATCCACACTTGACTAGCGTGGTGGACAATGGTCTTAACCTTCTCATTCTGAGAAGAGACCCGTGCCCAGCTGTGGGACAATTATGGGTTGCGATGATCATCATTTACATGACTCATCCAGTCGTTTGTAGTTATAAAAAAGTTTAGTTTAATTTTATTTTTAATACAATAAAAGTTTGTAAATAGAATGTCCTTGGCCCTGAAGTTTACCGGTAAATCTCACGAATTCACAAGTACACGGGAAGTAGTGTCGCAGTTTTCTCGAAGTATGTAGGTACCTACTCACTTTACCAATTAAATATACGAAAACCCGTCTTCACATTTCCTTACAACGACAAATAAGGTTCGGACCACTTCATTAATCGGCTGTTATTATTATTGAAAACAAGTAAAACATGGATGATGGTGAGTTGTTGACTGTCCTTGACTTTTACTAAAACAGCACTTACGTCGATCACCATTTAATTCACAGTAGCAATTTAAGATCTATTATCAGAAAGCGTAGGCTCATAATTGCTCGATACATTGTTATTTGAATACATCCGCCCACGAAGGGGAACGCATCATTAACGAGCGAGACATTACCTTCGCCAAACTTAGTCATAATTGATAGTTCCGATTGGAATTATACAATTAAATTAAACCTTATGGGTGATTTAATCGAAGACTATTGAATGCCAAATCAATGGCTTGTCCAGCATTATATGGTGTAAAGACGAGAATACACATAAGCATCTTCAGCTGATAAACGTGGGTACCAGCCCCTTGCCAACTTTGTATATACTTTGACTGGCTTGCTTGTACCTAGCAAGACATGTAACCAAGTAAATAGATTGTAAGCTAACTACACAAAATTGCCAGTTCCTCATAATTCATATTCAAAATCGGAGCTGAATGATGCACTGTTATTTCCAGGCGTTTCCTCGCTCATGACAGTTATTGCTCCATGTTACAGGCATGTGCTTATTCAAGTGTTATTACTGAGTCTCGTGCCATTCGCGTTCAACAATATACCTAGTAATTCTCAGTGTATTATGAAATGTATTTTGAATTTAATTTTATCAATCAATCAATCAATCAATATATTTTATTCACTCTCAATAAGTGTTAGTAGGTACGTACATTAAGGCTTAGATTGATACACAAGATCTTACATAGTGAGAGTCTGGTACCTGATGTAGCTTTGTATAAAACCTGAGTTACAGCTTACCAGTGCCCTCCCCCGGAAAGATTGATGTAACAAAACTGATGACATTGTTTAGCTACAGCAGAAACTTATTGTAACTATTAAACACTTTTAGATATAACTTGACACAGCTAACTTTAACATTTAATAATACATGTAATACAAACTTACAATTATGATTTACATATATTGCACATTATAAATATTGTGCTTATATGTGTGTTTGAAGAGATGTGAGTGTATGTTGTGTATATGTGTTGTGTTGTGTTTGTGAGTGTGTAAGTGTTTTGAATATATTAGTGTTTCATGGTGTGTGAATGTTACATGGACTGGGGTGTGTATGTATGAAGGATGTATGGCTAATTAATATATCGAATGAAATTTTTGTTGAATGTAACGAGAAGGAGAAAAAAAACTTTTGAGAGAAAAGAGACTGGAGTTATGTTTTCTTTGGTGAGACTTTATTTGAGATTTTTTATTTTATTTTAATGTTTGTAGCAAGGTTTCAGTTTCCTGGTAGTTGAGTGTTTTGAGGTATTCATAGATGGCGAGTTTACAATTACGGATTGTTAGTGGATATATATTAAGTTTTGCATTTAATTGATTGTATAAGAATGGGCCTAGGAAACAGAAGGAGCTGTGGGAGCGGGATAGGTGGAGTAAAGGAGTAGGAATTACGTGTGCTTTCCGTCTTTTATTCTTAAGAGGCTCTGGATCATATGTAAGCTGGGAATGCTGCCTGAGAACAGTGTGGAGACTAAATGTTTGGCGTACAGTGAGAAATTCCCAGTGCTTATACAGATCTACGGTTGGATAGTGGTAAGGAAAGCCAGCTGCTACTTTTAAGATAGACCGTTGTACTCTCAATCAGAAGAGTCTTTGCCGCGCCGCCCCAAGATGTTATGCAGTAATCGATTAATGACTGACAGATGGCATGGTAAACCATAGTTATAATTATGTTACTACATTGCGCAAAGTCCTGAAAATATGGATAAGTTTACGAAGTCTAGAGATTAGCGATTCTATGTGAGGTCGAAAGCTTAGGGTCTGGTCAATAATAATGCCAAGATATTTTGTGTTGTCTATCCGTTGAAGGGAGGAGCAAGAGCAGGTGGACGCAGAATCAGGGAAACCCTTGCAGTGATGGACTTTTAAATTTAGTGATGTGGAGGGAGTAAGGTGCATCTTGGTGATGAAGGCAATATATTTAGTTTTGTCAACGTTTAGTGTCAAGAGATTGGAACGTAGCCAACTGTTGACTTTATCAAGGCCTAACTGCGCGTTGTCATACACTTCCTGCCAGTTTGCACCATTAAACATTAGGGCAGTGTCGTCAGCATCGACATTTAAGTTGATGGATTGAGACTTAACAATGCGTGCATAGTCGCAAATTGACATTGACGGTCGAGACGGATCGACACAGCAACTTGATGGAACGTTTTGAACACAACATCGATCTTTACTAGCGGACCCGGAAGACGTTATCTCACAACATACCTATGTTATTTATATCCCAGGTTCTATGCGGCATATCAAGATGAAACATACAACATTTAGACCTTTAGCAATATACGCTTTAAAGCAGAACACGGAACAAAAATGGACATATTGTCCATCTCTGCGTGATTATGTGACGAATTATAGATGACAATTTCATCCGGATCATTTAGCCCAAAATGTAATTATGGTTGCAGATTAGGATTGCACCTGAAGACACGGAAACGCGCCAGCCAAGAACGCTCTAAGTACCTTTTCTCAAAAGGCGCTCACAGGCCTTTCTGATCCTTCAGGCGCAATTGGAATCTGTACTCATGATTACATTAATACCATCTTTGCTTCCATGTGTTCCATGTGCTTTATTTTTTATAATTTATGTTTTGTTCGTGATCCCAAGATACCTGGACTGGATGAACCTGCTGACGTACGACTACCACTCGGCGTTCGAGCCGGCCGTCAACCACCATGCGCCGCTCTACCCGCTGGAGGAGCCCAACGAGTACAGCGTCGACAACGAACTTAATATCGTGAGTATTACTCGTATACGACTTATACCAGCGCTTCCCATGTTAAGAATACCTTATAGAATCATTCTTCAGTCATTCTTCAAGACTTAATCTCGAGATGTGGTCCTTAAAATGTTAATGTAATGTTTACGTGGGGTATACGGAATTCAAAGTGCCTTTAAAGATGCTCTCTGTAAGTAAAATCAAGGTGATTTATTGAGCATCAAATGAAAAGCCTTCAGTATTAGCACATTTTTACGGAGTTAAGGTAGTAAACGAGGTTGCAGAACCTCCCATCCGCTGCCGCACATGACAACTGTGTTGGACTTAGAACAAGACTCGAATGGGGACTAAGATAGTTAGTCTAGTTAGCAGACGGTATTGGCACATTAGTTAGCTATAATAAAACCTACTTTCCAGAAGTCGTTTTACGTCGTAAGATTTAAGTTTTTGAATGTTATCCTGTTAATTAATTATCTACCTTATTCCCAGGACTACACGATCAAGTTCTACCTGGAGAACGGCGTGGACCGGGACAAGCTGGTGCTGGGCATACCGACGTACGGCCGCTCGTACACACTGTTCAACCCCGACGCGGTGGACATCGGCTCCCCGGCCGACGGGCCCGGCGAGCAGGGGGACGCTACCAAGGAGAAGGGATACTTGGCTTACTACGAGGTAAGGAGTTGCACGTTACTGAATTAATTACACAGTGTATATGTACACGCTGTTCAACCCTGACGCGGTGGACATCGGCTACCCGGCCGACGGGCCCGGCGAGCAGGGGGACGCTACCAAGGAGAAGGGGTACTTGGCTTACTATGAGGTAAGGAGTTGCACGTCACTGAATTAATTACACAGTGTATATGTACACGCTGTTCAACCCCGACGCGGTGGACATCGGCTCCCCGGCCGACGGGCCCGGCGAGCAGGGGGACGCTGCCAAGGAGAAGGGATATCTGGCTTACTACGAGGTGAGAAGTTGCCACATTACTGAATTAATTACACAGTGTATATGTACACGCTGTTCAACCCCGACGCGGTGGACATCGGCTCCCCGGCCGACGGGCCCGGCGAGCAGGGGGACGCTGCCAAGGAGAAGGGATATCTGGCTTACTACGAGGTGAGAAGTTGCCACATTACTGAATTAATTACACAGTGTATATGTACACGCTGTTCAACCCCGACGCGGTGGACATCGGCTCCCCGGCCGACGGGCCCGGCGAGCAGGGCGACGCTACCAAGGAGAAGGGGTACTTGGCTTACTATGAGGTAAGCAGTTGCACGTCACTGAATTAATTACACAGTGTATATGTACACGCTGTTCAACTCCGACGCGGTGGACATCGGCTCCCCGGCCGACGGGCCCGGCGAGCAGGGAGACGCTGCCAAGGAGAAGGGATATCTGGCTTACTACGAGGTGAGAAGTTGCCACATTACTGAATTAATTACACAGTGTATATGTACACGCTGTTCAACCCCGACGCGGTGGACATCGGCTCCCCGGCCGACGGGCCCGGCGAGCAGGGGGACGCTGCCAAGGAGAAGGGATATCTGGCTTACTACGAGGTGAGAAGTTGCCACATTACTGAATTAATTACACAGTGTATATGTACACGCTGTTCAACCCCGACGCGGTGGACATCGGCTCCCCGGCCGACGGGCCCGGCGAGCAGGGCGACGCTACCAAGGAGAAGGGGTACTTGGCTTACTACGAGGTGAGAATTTGCACGTCACTGAATTAATTACACAGTGTATATGTACACGCTGTTCAACCCCGACGCGGTGGACATCGGCTCCCCGGCCGACGGGCCCGGCGAGCAGGGCGACGCTACCAAGGAGAAGGGGTACTTGGCTTACTATGAGGTAAGCAGTTGCACGTCACTGAATTAATTACACAGTGTATATGTACACGCTGTTCAACTCCGACGCGGTGGACATCGGCTCCCCGGCCGACGGGCCCGGCGAGCAGGGAGACGCTACCAAGGAGAATGGATACTTGGCTTACTACGAGGTAAGGAGTTGCACGTCACTGAATTAATTACACAGTGTATATGTACACGCTGTTCAACTCCGACGCGGTGGACATCGGCTCCCCGGCCGACGGGCCCGGCGAGCAGGGAGACGCTACCAAGGAGAATGGATACTTGGCTTACTACGAGGTAAGGAGTTGCACGTCACTGAATTAATTACACAGTGTATATGTACACGCTGTCCAACCCCTACGCGGTGGACATCGGCTCCCCGGCCGACGGGCCCGGCGAGCAGGGCGACGCTACCAAGGAGAAGGGGTATCTGGCTTACTATGAGGTGAGAATTTGCACGTTATTGAATTAATTACACAGTGTATGTACACGCTGTTCAACCCCGACGCGGTGGACATCGGCTCCCCGGCCGACGGGCCCGGCGAGCAGGGGGACGCTACCAAGGAGAAGGGGTATCTGGCTTACTACGAGGTGAGAATTTGCCACATTACTGAATAGAGTAACGTTTTGTACACATTTTGGGAGTCCTCTAATCGTTTTTGCATCATATAGTGAAGTGTGTTTTTTCTGCAAGGTGGACAGGTTTACCTGCCTGTCTTAACATTATTTTCCTTCTAGAACAAGCAACTGACACTTTTATAGTGTTTCAATTGCAGTAAGAGTTGGGGAGTTCACAAAACCCTGTTTCTCTTGTTTGGCAACGCGTCAGTGATACTACTACTGATGTCAATGAGCAATTTGTCCGTTGATGTATCCGTCCGTCATAAAAGACACAGCCACTTTTGCCCATCTTTTGACTTAATAACCTGATTCGAATGCCCTTATCATTCCCCAGATCTGCGAAGCGCTCAAACCAAAAACGAAGAAGAGAAGTTTGGACTCCGAAGAGGAGGAAGAAGAGGACTCAGAAGAAGAACAGGAGGAAGAGTGGACGGTGATGCATCCCAACCCTAACGCAATGGGTCCCGTGGCTTACAGAGGCAACCAGTGGGTCGGCTATGACGACATCGATATTGTTAAGAAGAAAGCTGAATACGTCGCTGAGAACGGACTTGGAGGTAACTTTGATTGATTCTGATTGATTGTATATATTTGATTGTAAATATTATTTAGTAATAACGTAATCTGTCTAGACTAGCCTTTCAAACTAGACTTTCAAACAATAGTTCATTTATACCTCGGGAAAATTTCGATACCACCACAATTACGACCACAAATGCTGGAATCGATCTTCATAACTTTCAGCTCTGAAAATTGTACGATCGTTATGTAACATAACAATTTGTTCACAGGCATCATGTTCTGGTCTATCGACAACGACGACTTCCGCGGCTCGTGCCATGGCAAGCCGTATCCCCTCATCGAGGCCGCCAAAGAAGCTTACATCGTGAAACTTGGGTACGTCACTACATCTTTGTTTAGGATATCTAAACTACGAAGCTTCATAGTCTTAGTTCGAAAACCATCATTTTAATAAGCTGACAAAATGGTGAAGTAAATTAATAATTATCTTAAGTGGCATTAATTCAATTTGTAACTAAAGGGAAGTTTCTACATGTAAACTCTTGATGAATTATTATGTTTTCGTCTATCCAAATATGTCGAGTAATAAACGGCTATTTCAACCCTTTGGCTGCAACAAATCCACAGTAATTTGAAGAATCGGTTAATAAAATTAATTGGAATTTTTCTTACACTCAATCCGTCTTTACCTCAAATTTTATTACTTAAACTTCATAAGAAGCTAATTTAGTGTTGTAACCTACCAGGTCGACGGACAACTCGATAGTGACGGAGAAGCCGAAGCCCCGATCATCGAGCGGAAGCCGGCGCCGCAGCAAGCCGCGCAGTACCACCACCACTACCACTACCACACCCAGACCTACCACTACCAAGTATGTATACCAGGACTCAGACCAATAAACTAAAGACTACGCGCCGTGGACAAAAGCGTGAAGCCGGCAAAAGTTAGCTCAAGCACACATCGAAAACAATAGAATGCCCTATGTTGACAGTTTGAACTAGAACAAATTTAAAGTTTATTTTTTGGAACACAAAGCTTCATTTATTTTTTATTATTTAGAACACAAAAGTCGTTTTGGTGTGAGTACCGCCGTGTGTATTACAAGGCTAAGCTGACTTTTTGCCGGCTTCACGCTTTTGTTCATGGCGCGCAGTCTATAGTTTATTGGTCTGAGTACCAGGATATGTTTGGACGGATTTGTGAATGTATGAGATTGATTAGTTGCAAGTGTATGTAATGGTTAATGTTAATGGTCATTATACTCAATGTTCTGCAGTTACCTCAATAGTAACATCGATGCGTTGCTGGCTAAAAGAAATATGAAGAATTAAATACGAAATGAAAATCAAGCACCTTGCTTACAAACACGTTCAAAACTTCAAATTTTATGTATTTCTAAATTGAATGTTAAAAATAGGGGTCTGTCTCATATATTTACGGATTAGGTCTTCTATACCTAAAACTTTACATACATGTCTCTTCCTGCAAGCTATTTTTACATTTATCACATGAAATGTTCGTAAATCCTAATTAAATTAAACCTATGTAGTAGTATGACTATGTGTATGTATGTATGTAGTATGTTTTTGATAATAAATCACCTGATGTAATACAATAAACATTACAGAAGCAGCAAGCGACAGAGCACCACTCCGACGTGGAACATCATCACGCCGGCGCCGCCCACCACGCCCGACCCTGGATCAGGTATGATCGCACACTCGACATCAAGAGCTACTTATTGAAAAGCCGGTTACAGCCTAGTAACAAAGAACAGATTAAAACAAAAAGTATGAAATTCGTTGAAACTTAAAAAATAAATAAGCGCTAGCTCGCTCCAACCTCTGCACTTGGATTCCTTGTATCGCGGCTCGGTGTGTGGCATGAACAACACAAACAAACTAAACATCACTGACACAACGAATAATGCAATAGTTATGAAAGTAAAATTTCGTCAAAATTAACCTCAACCTCAACCATCTTGTACCTAATAGATAAAATATTTAAAATCTCCCTACATGTTCCTCGTAATAAAATGACTATTCTCAAGGACCATTTTGTTACAGACTTCAAGTGTAAGGACGAAGGTTTCTTCCCGCACCCGCGCGACTGCAAGAAGTACTTCTGGTGTCTGGACTCCGGCCCCTCTAACCTCGGCATCGTCGCCCATCAGTTCACTTGTCCTTCTGGTAAGTACCTTAGCGGCATAATGGCCCACTACTGAGTCTTGGTGTCTCTTTATCATTGAGGTGGCCTAGAGCATACTCAAGTACGCTGGTCCACTGCAAATTGTTAACATGTCGCTTGAAGGCGCCCGACAAGGCTTACCGACTGGTATCTATCGATTACAACCGCGACCGAAGGCTTTACGTGCCCTCCGAAAAAATTTGGCCACTAGCAATCACCCATCCAATTACAGACCATGCCCACTGTTGCTTAACTTTGTCAGTCTCTTAAGACTGACGCAAGAGTTATAAGTCGAAAAATATTTTTATATCAACTACCTAACATATTAATATTATAATCATTATTTCTTCAGGTTTATTCTTCAACAAAGCAGCTGATTCGTGCGACTTCGCGCGCAACGTTCTGTGCAAGGTGAAGGCCACGCCTACCACCAAGGCCCCCAAGACCACTAAGGCCACGACCACCAAGGCCACCGTCACTACCACTACCACCACAACGACCACGACCACGCGCCGCCCGATCAGACTCACTTCGAGGAGCTCTCTGCTCTTCAGAACCACTTCAACGACTACTCCTGTACCTGAGGTATCTTTTAGGGAATTTTTGCTTTAGTTAGTCAATTCCATGCTTCGCAATTCTTTAACGTATTAAGGTCTGCGCGTCGCATATTCTTGCTACTCGTCTGCTCTTTGCAAATTGACGATTTTTGGTGACCCTGTAACCTCATTGGTATTGGACCCAGCTAATAAACCAAAGATCCTTGGGTCCATTCCAAGCAAGGTAAGACATTTGGTGACAAAAATAATCTCCGTCGAATGATATTTGCGAATAATTATTTATGCGGGTGAGTGCATGTTACAATAATAACTTAATTTACGCAGGTCGTAGACGAGAGCGAAGAAGAGGAAGAAGAAGAAGAAGCAGTTCCAGAAGACACTTCCGATGTAGACGCAGAGGACCCCAAAGTTATTAAGGAGTTGATTGATCTCATCAAGAAAGTTGGTAAGTTGAGGGTAGATCGAAATCAAGTATTGACAGATGCGAAATTTAGTTACCTATCTAATATATTTTAACAGACTTTTCGAATACATAATTGTATGGGTAATTTGTTCATTTTCAAGAGAGGTAATTGGCTTTTTCTAGTTAGTGCGCTAATAAGAACTTTATCGCCACTTACCATCAAGGATTGTTGTCAACACTACCTTATACGAAGTAAAAAAATCTGATGGCAAGTAAAAAAGTCTTCCGTTGGGCATTAAAGAATACTGAAAGTGTGTGTCTGCTCCAGGTGGAGTGGAGCAACTAGAGAAGCAGCTGCACCTGTCGGAGTCGTCGGCCAGCACGGGCGGCGTCACCGCCTCCACCACGCCCACGCCCTTCAACAAGAGGCTGTACCAGAAGGTGCTGGAGAGGACCAGAGGGAAGAGCAGGTTGGTTATCCGCTTATACCTAGTCATGATGAGAATTGATGATTTGTGAGTTAGGGTGAAAAGTATGTGCGCCGTTCAGGAGTTTTAAAAGATGTGTATATGGCACAATTAAACTATTTTCTGGAATATTTATTATATACTCGTAACTAAGAGTATAAATGTTAAATTTAATATTATTTTACTGCACTATGCTGCGGAACCTTTATGGCCGAGTCTGTCTCTAAAATTATCAATTTTAAATGTCGTCCTTTTATTTACACTTTATCCTTAAACTGCTATAAACCCTTAAATAATGCTGGCAAGCCGAGTACAGAGTCGTCGTTTTATGTATATTCGTAGTACTGTTACCAGGTTCGGTAACAGCGTGAACAGCATCGAGGGCAACGGCCAGACAGCGAACAGCCGCCGCGCGCCGCAGAACGCCGGCCTGGACCCCGCCGCCGACAAGGACAAACTGCTCAGGAAGGACAGGCCACAGTAAGACTATATTTCTCACACACTCATTTTAACCAAATTTATTCCAATCCTTAGCTGCACGCCTTGAAATGATGTTTATGGTTTCCTGAAAATCAGCGGCAGAATCTTCTTCTCTAAAAACTGAAAAAATTATCTTGCACTGTTCATTCAATATAATGTTATTTACTTTCATAGAAGAACGAGGTAGAAACAGTTCGTATTTATCGGCAATATCATTACTACCACTGACTGAGCAAACCTTCGCATTTTAGTTGTATTTATTTAATCACATACCAAACCCTCTTTGCCACTAGGTACACGACCATCAATCGTTCCCGTCCCTCCACTACCACGCAAGAACCAGTCGAAGACAGCGAGGAGTTGGAGGAGGAGTCAGCGGAAGACGTTCCCCTGACGCGGGCGCGCGCGGTGGCCGAGCCCAGTGTGGCCACCACCGCCAAGCCGCTGCAGTACGTCAACATCCGCCGCGCTAGGCCCACCACCGTGGCTGCTGAGGATGACACGGCTTCCAGGTAACTTTGATCCTTAGTATGTTCGGAATACGCTCTAGAATAGATTAAAAAATAAACAATAGGTTAAACATTTTTACCCAGCGGCTAAGCAATATTACCGCGTGTAGGACTTGGTTGGAGATCCTTAGAATTCAATGGTTTGGCTTCAATGGCCCTCTTACATCCTTGGACTCGATATTGTATAGCCTTTTGTAGCTCTTAGTAGCCTTTTGTAACCTTCACATTCTTGGAATTTCCATGGTCATTCAATTTGTTAATGAAGGCTAATAGATCATTATATTCTTTACAGAAATGCTCTTTTCGATCGTCCAGAGCCATACCCGGCTGTTTCTGAAACAGCGAACGCACTTGAAATAGCCAGCGCAAGACGCGAGAGTATTCCGGAATACGTTACCATCAGGAGAAGCCGACCTACGACTGAGGAGACGACTACTGTGCAGTAAGTCCTATTTGATGTCAATGTCATTTTTATATCTATTTAACGTAATTGTAAGCAGTGATATTCAAGGTGGTCTGTATGCCAGAGGGCCTGAAATATATTCCTGCAAAAATTTCTAATAAAAAATGGGTACCACAAAATATTTAAGATTTGCTTTCGTGAATGAAAACATCGTGAGGAAATATAAGATGATAGAGAAGATTCCCCCTAGTGGTCCCCTACATTTCCCAAGGAACAAATATTTCAAACATGACGCTTAACGTCATGTTTCCAGTATAGTAGAAGATCCGAATCTATATCGACATTCACTGGGTTGATAATAGAATCAAACTTATTTTATAATAAATTTCGTATATTAGAAAATATTTTAAAAAGGGGTTGAGAACAAAAATCCTGGACAGAATATTTTTAATTATTTTTTAAAAAAATATTTTTCAAAAAAAATGTTGCATGATGAACATAATAATAAAATTTTATACTGGACTTAAAGTATAGAACATAGAGAATGTGCAGACGTAGGGTAGACTATTATTTACCTGGACGAACTACTGGGTAGACAGGTATAAACAGGTATGTCAATACTAGTTACTTTTCACTCGATTTGATAATAGTCTGCACATTCTATATGTTCTATACTTTAAGTCCAGTATAAAATTTTATTATTATCTTCATCATGCAATATTTTTGAAAAATTATTTTTTAAAAAATAATTAAAAATATTCTGTCCAGGATTTTTGTTGTCAACCCATTTTTAATATATTTTCTAAGATACGAAATTTATTATAAAATAAGTTTGATTCTATTATCAAGCCGGTGAATGTCGACTTAGATTCGGATCTTAGACCAGTAGTTTCGGATGTGCAATGTCTGTCAATTACTCAGTGACGGAAGAATTTTATATAATCGATTGATTGTATAACTTTAATATCCACGAATTAAACTTATATTATAATTAATGAAAAATACCCAAATATAATGTTGAATAACTCTTTCAGATATCAAAATCCCGAACACGAAGTGGAGTCACAAGAAACGGCATTAGAAAAAGAGATCTCATCTCCATCCTCTCAACCACAATACACTTCGATCGTTCGAACACGATCGACGTCGCTACCGCCATTAGAAGAACCGAGTAGTCCTGAACCCACAACAATTCTATCGGTTCAAATATCTTCGTTACTAAACTCTCCAAATTCTGTGGAGGTCGAATCACCGGCGCCAGAAACGACTGCCGCTCCCACGGAGCCCGAACCAACGACTGCTTCGAGTACAACGGTTTCGACGACAACTACTACTGCCTCCCCAACTACTGCTGCATCTTCAAGTCTACCCACTCGCCGAAATCTATTACGTCGACGAGGCCCCACTAGTACAACAACAACGGCTGCTCCAGTGTCTTCAACTCAGGTGAGTTCTAGGAATTATTCATTTGTACGTCGACGCCGCCCTTTATCACAACCCAATGAAATATCCTCTGAGTCTACAGAATCGATTGATATTTCTAGAAAAATTAGGTCTACTACACCTGATAGTCGTGAAATTGATAGTGTTACTGTCAATAATGCCCGTCGACCAACTAGACGGTTTAGAAGTAGGTTCCAATCTTCTCAGAACGAGGACTCTGTACCTGCAGCAGCTGTTTCTAGAGGTGAGGTTAGAGCTCAACCCGATCGAGATGAATTGATATCTTTAACGCCCATAGATGTTGAAATAGCCCAATACATACCCAGAGAAAGCCTTAATGAAAGAAGTGATAATTTGGTACGTAGCCGCACGTCAACAACGGTAGCCGAATATATTGAAGATAGTGAAGCAGCAGGAACTACTATTGATGAGAGACGTCCAAGCATAGTCGCAAGAGGGAGAAGTAGATATTCAACTTTCACAACTACTGAAGCATTAAGTAAGTCTACGGCGACAGAATCCCCACGAAACCAAAGACGTCAAGGATTCACAAGGTTTACACCAAGACCATTTACACGAGCATCTACAACTACAACAACTGCGGTGCCAGAAACGGAACCAGAAATTAAAGCAGAAACAGTTGTCTCACAAAGAACCCCCCCTCGCTTACCTTTTGGTAGAACTCGTCCCTTACCAGCTCGAAGACCTTCCGTTCAAACCAGGAACTTCCCATCCCGACAGACAACTACTCAACAAACACTTGTTGTGGAAAATGACGATGATGAAGATATAGACAACAAGAGCGACGACATAACTCTTTCTGAAAGCGCTATTGAAGAAAAAGAGCACGAAGACATAGATCTCGAAGAAGAACAACCTAAGCGACGAATTGTTCTTAAAAAGATTAAAGCACCTGAAAAAACTATATCTGAAAACAATAGGGTAACAACAGAGTTAAGTACAGACGACAGTGGAAAAAGAAAATTTAGAATTATAAGGCGACGCCCTACTTCTACTTCTCCAGCAAATGAACCAACAGAAGTTACTACAGAAGCTGTCACTACAGCGGTGCCACGAGTCCGTAAAATTATTCGAAAAAAAATAAAACCCGTAGAAGATGAAATTGAATCTGTTGCTAAATCTGTTGGAACGCTGAATACGGGATTTAAAATTACCGCATCAGATAGTGAATCTAACTATGGCGAAAAAACAAAGACTACTGTACCATTATCTAAAATATTAACTAGTACGACTGAAAAAAATGATGATGTCATAGATGACACCTCAATTTTGAACATTGAGTTAAACAAAGAATTAAATACTAATAATGAAACAGAAATAAAAATTGGGAACGTTTCTCAATCAACTGTGGATAATACAGATAATGTAGATACAGATAACCTAACATCACAAGAAGGAAATGAAAAAGAGGAGGAAGTTATTGTTAAATCAAAAGAATCCAATGCAGGATCAACTACCGATGAACAGAAGCCCAAAGTTATTGTAGGAACAGAAGAAAAATCTATTGATTTATCAGAAAGTGAAGAATCAAAAGAAGTTGAAACTGACACAAAGAAAGAAGAACTGCCAAAAAGTAATGAAGGGGACGCTCCTGAACAAAAAGACATTGTTTCGCCAAGTTTAGAAAATACTCAAGAAAATGGTTTACTAAATGAATCTGATAATAAGGAATTAAATTCAAATACCCAAGAACTTGTTTCCAATGATACAAAATCTTCCTCTGAAAATGACGACCCCGGTTCCAATCCAGTTACTGAATCTGACGTTACCGAAGTTACTGAAACAACTACAACAAGCACAACTCAGTTGACTTCACCTTCCTCTCGAACACGGTTACCTTATAGACCACCTAAAAGATTATTTACGTCTACAACAGAATCTTCATTACCTTCAAGTAGCAGAACATTTAGTCGTAAATATAACCCTGGTGCTTACACTAGTCCAGCGACTGCTGACAAACCTGATGCATTTAAGCCAACAATTACAAGAAGGCCATTGTTTTCAAAAACGTTTACTAGACGGCCATTTACCACTGCCAGAACAACACAAAGAATCGAAGATGAAGAAGAAGAATATTCTGACGAAGAAATTTTAGAAGAAGAACCCGAACCTGAAAACCCTTTCGTTTTTGTACCATCTGGTCAGTTATTTACTAGGAAGCCCGATTCAGTTGAAGAGGATCTAAATGAGGAAGAAGACAGTGAAGATCTAGGTGAAGATGCCATAGAAGAAGACTTTTATGAAGAAGAACAATCGGAACGACCTCCAAATAGATTTTCACCTACCACTAGGAAACCATTTTTCAAACCCAGAGTAGTTAATTCTAACACATTTAGAACATCTACAACAACTACAGAGTTACCACGACGTGCTTTTGGCAGTAACCAAAATAAAACTGCTATCTACAATAGATTTTCTAGTAATAAACCTGTAAATGATACTAAAAAACGTGTTCAAAATGTCCCTATTGGCTATGGGGCGCTAAAACCGAAGGAAAATACATCTATGAAAAATGAGACAAAAGACATAAACCAAGAAAATAACCAGATTGAAGAAGAACCTACAACTAATCAGCCCACCATTGAAATTGACACCATTGTAACTGATGGTAATGATGATGATTACCTCACGATGACTGAATCAAATCCAACAGAATCTGATAACACAAATACACCTAGTAATTTACCCACTACCAATGGTGTTGACCCTGAAACAGCCACTTTTGAAATGGAGGTTGATAAGAGCACTGATGATTATTTAGAATTTTCAGAGATTACAACAAATTACCCCAGTACATTTGTAACACCCAATACGCAAACAGAAATGAATACAGAAACGACTAAAAATACACCTGTTTACGTAAGTAACACAATAAAAAATATAGAAACGACTACTGACAATTTACCTGAAACAACAACGATTATTCCAACCAATTCGCCAATAGTGAAAACGCAGTTTAATAAACTGTTTTCAATTAGTAGAGTAGTTGAAGTATCTTCAAAAGTAGATAAACATCACATCAATAAAAATAACGAAACCACTCTAATAGAAGAAGGAAAAATTATGGTAGAAAAAAAACCTACAGTGGACAAAATAGGTGAAGTAAGCCGATTTAGTCTTATAAAGATAGTTGAAGATGAAATTCCTATTTATTTGACTAAACTTGGTCACGTGTACCCTGTGGATAATCCTCCTGATAATCCGATTCGTATTGATGAAGCTAGAAATGCAAGAGCATTGGTCAATTATGCTGACTATCCCAAAGAAAATTTAGTTGCTTCTGAAAGCATGAATGAAGCATACAGACATATAAATAAGGTTCTCGATGAATCTAAGCAGACGACTCAAATAGAACATGTAAAAGACGATGATTTTTTGAGTTATGTCAATGACGATAAAAAGGTAAATAAAACAGAAGAAGACCAAGCTTATTTTGCACCTTGGCAATTCATACCAGCGGCATTTGAATCCGATCAAACCAGAGTTGGAAATCAAGCAAAGACTTTTGAAGTAGTAACACCGCGTGTTATTACGAACCCTTCTACACTTTCTTTAGAAGCTTTGTTTAAAACAGATAGTCCAATAACTGCAAGAAAGGTTAGTGATGACACCCAAAACCAACCGTTTGTAGTATATTCTGCTTCAGTACCAACACAGTCAGAAAACGCAAACATAGCAAATTTGCATATAATTAAACCTGAAACAAGTAGGAGTATAGTTACTTATGCTAAAGGACAAGAATTTCTGGGAGCATCAGTGACACCTGAGAAAGAAATAAAGTATCCAATTAATATAACAGTATTACCTCAAACCACTGAAAGCCCCGTATATACTACAACGACGAGTACCAGCAATCCAACATCTACCACAACTACAACGGAAAAGGTTAATACAAGTCCATTAATAGAACTATTAACTACACACGCAACAGTAGTAACCACAATGTCTTCCACTGAACCTACACCAACTATAGCAATAACCACTGACATGCCTTCTACAACAGAAACTATACCTGAAGAAACAACAACACCAAGAATTTCTCCGCTAGATTTAAAAAGAACCAAATTTGCATTTCCGAGGCGTCCTATTATTAAGTCAAATCTCACGAGACCAAGTCCCACTCCTCGAGCAGCAAAAAAAACTAATGCTACATTATCTAATTCTAATCAGACACCTAAAGCTTCTGGTTTTAATTCAAACAAGAGCCTATTTTCAGTCAATCGAGTTCAAAATGTACCCATAGATATCAAGAAAAAATCCAGCACGCCTAAATTTGTAAAAACCTACACAACAGAAACTCCTAGATCAACAACTGAAAGAAAAGTTTTTATAAAACCAATCCGGCCCAATTTCAGGCCATCTTTTATACCTAGAAAAAGTACAACTCCTCCGATAAAAGTTAATGAAGAAACATAGGCTTTTAAGAATAGTTTTAGTATTCGGTTGCCAATGATTAGACCCCGTACTGGCCATAAAGACCCGATCGACTGATTCTAGTGTAGAAAAATATTTACGATTTTAGACTCAGAGGGCATATTATCGTCTGATTTTTATACAGTGAAACTTTTTTATTTACCCGATTACGATTTTTAAAGAGAAATAATTTAATAGCAATATTTTTTGCATTGTATTAAAAAAAATTCAAGACTTCGTACACTATCAATTTTTAATACTTCAAAAAATGGTATTCGGGTAGAATTTTGCAATTTGTTTATTTATATTACAAATTTTCTTGTATATAGAGATGATATCTCACAGTTTCATTGTAGTCATGTTCTAGAGATTCATAGCTTTAACTAAGGTATTTATGGAAGTTTTTCGTACCAAAAAATGTATATTATATTATGTTAGTTCGTTTTGGTTATCGAAGACTTTCAGTTACAAATTGTAATAGGTTATGATTAGTTTAGTCTTATTTAAAGTTTTTGTCGTATATTTTTAATAACTTTATCGTTACCATATCTAATGTACGTTGTAGGTTGGTTAAAATGAGGAAAATTGTATTGTTGTGAACCATTTTGTATTGTATACATATAAATAATAAATTAATAAAATGTTAGTTGATATTATGTATATTGTTTTCGTGTGGTTATTTGAACTTCGGCAACTTGAGAAGTCGATAGGACTTCCATTATATTTGCCTGCAAAAGATTTTTATAACAAGACGTAAGGGAACAAATGGATTTAACTGAACGGTAAGTACCCTCTTTTTATTTCGTATAGATGGATTTCTCACGGTGCATTTTGTTGTCACGATTTTTATAATGACATCTTATTTACGATTTTTTTCTTTTTACATTAGTGTTTTCGTGAACACTACCCATTCTTAGTATCGAAAAGAGCCAATCGTTATTTTAATTCAATAGGTAACCATTGTTTCATTTCTTATCTAGTGTCCACACAATAGATGAGAATACCTACCTCTAGAGAATCAATTTGAACTTTTTCGCCACAATAGGCACAAATAACCTATTGTTAGATGTTTAGTATTTCAGGAAAATATCCCTGGTCTTAACTTATTTGAAATCTAATAACCATTAACTTTTTGTAATGAGTTTATTGACATATTTTTCATTTTAATTAGCGAATATTTAAAGAAATTAGCAATTATATCCAACTGTATACACGGTGCTTGAACAAGTTGATCAGTATTTAATAAAAAAAAAAGTTTTACAGTAGCACGCGAATAAATGGGTTAGGCAATTTCGGGCGCTATTTCCTAGGCTTAGGCGACCCTAAGTGCAAGAAATATAAAGCATCCATTTCGATCGGTGCATCAAACTGTTGGTCATAATTTTTTAATTTCACTCATGACTCTCATGAATTAGCACTCAAACCTCCCATAATGGAACCGAATACTCTGCAGACGTCAATAACGATATTTACGATACTCCAACAATTTAGTTCAAACCAATAACTTAACCACTGGACTAAGCGATCCGATCTCACAATACAACACGTCATAAATCCAGATAATACGTTTATAATATATCTACCTATGTAGTGTTGGGTCATTCTAATTAAGTACAGCGTCTAAGAAAATTGCAATAAATAACGTAACAGGATAAATCGTGATAGGTCAGGAAAATAACAACACACGTTATTTGTTAATATATATTTTAATTACATTAACATAATATATGTAAAACGTTCTAATAAACTGACAATTTAATAGTTTAGTCATGGAATTAGGCACAGCAACGCTGGCGAGTGCTATCTAGGCATTGACCCACATGGGTAGGGAGACCATACACGGGCTGTAGTACTAAAGTTTTGGTACCCGTTACCCTTCACTTTAGGGCCTTTAGGCCAACGAGCTTCTTGTAAGCAACTATTTTGTTAAAGCTACAAAGCATACTGCCCGCGGGCTTTTTAATAAACTAATGTTAATAATTTAAAAAGGACTTACAAGCATAACGAATCATAATTATGTAAGCTAATTTACATCAAAATCACTAAGCATTTTTTTTTAAATGCGTACCTAACCAATAAAATGAACTACATAATATCTACTTTAATCAAGGTAGTTAAACAAAAAAGTACAGGGACTTCTGTATTTATGAATAAATATAGCAGCAATATATTGAATAAAATTATAATTACAAATAGATCCGCATTTCATTAACATTAGCGTGAATGAATAATCCTGTTCTGATGTAAACTGCATTGTGATGCGTGGCGTCACACCGCGCAGTCGGGCAAGGCAAGCCACGGCCCCATCGCACCAACCTAAGGTTACTTGATAATTACCATAGAACTTATTCTTATCTATTTATTAACGATTGATTGATTTTTGCAATGAGTCAATTGCTAGTAATGGTAACTCGTAACCATTCCGTAAACACGTGAATATTAGCAAGTACTAACAAATAAGGAGGTAGAGTAGTTTTATGTGGTAGAGCCATCGGGTAGAGCGCAATAAATTACAACTTGCAGATTCACTGTTGTATGAACTTACATCGAAAACTAATTTTACATTTTTTTCTTTATACTCATTGGTGAAATTCACTCCCGCCATCTAAGGTTTAATAGGCGAAGTATTATACATATGTAACCTTTAATCGAATCGAATGTGTCAGATTAAAGTTCTTAGTCCAATATTTTTTATTATTAATTAGAACGACTAAAATTAATCAACAACAATTGTAAATGCATTAAAGTTATTTAATATAGGATTGTAAGCCTACAAACTGTTTTCCGTAGGTATAACAAATTATAAAACAATTAAATAATCTTGACTTGCATAATGTCAGCGTATGGCATTGAGATATTATGTACTCGTACTAAGCGTATGGTCGCAGAAGTATGGCATCAAAGTTAACCCAAATAAATGCCAATCTATCATTATAGGTTGCTCGCGTCAGTTAGCCAAGATAGATTATACTTCGATTGCCCCCGTTGCGTTCGATGGTTCTATTATCCCCTTTTGCTCACATGTTAGGGATCTTGGCATTCACATCGATAGCTCGTTAAGCTGGAACACGCAAATTAGTGAAGTTTGCCGCTCTGTCACTGCCACGTTGACGTATCTCAACCGACTAAAAAAATTCTTGCCAATTGAAACTAAAATTTATTTAGTACAAGCGCTCATATTCCCCATCATCGACTATGGTGATGTGTGTTACGTTGATGTCAGCGAGACTCTTCTTGCCAAGCTGGATCGTCTCATAAACAGTGCCGTTCGTTTTGTTTTCTGCCTTCGCAAATATGATCACATCTCCTTCTATCGTCACAAGCTGAAATGGCTTCATATCCGAGAACGACGGCAAATTAGATTACTTTCGTCCCTTTCAGACATCCTATTCAACAACCATGCTCCCGGATATTTGAAATCTAGATTTCAATATCTACATTCTTCCCACGATCGCCAGCTTCGATCTGCTGACTCGTGGCTTCTTTCAATCCCGGTACACCGAACTGGGTTCGTTTCCAACTCCTTCACGGTCCAAGCTGCCCGCTCTTGGAACTCCCTACCCGATAAACTGAGAAGGCCGGCTGATAGGTTCACCTTCAAGAAGAACCTCAAGGTGCACCTGATGGATCGTCAATGACTGAGCTCCTTGTCGTTATTTCTGACATCATTTTAATTTGTGATAGGTACCTAGGTAGCTGATTCATTTAATTGTATTCTTTTATCTGTACTTAATATGTAAAGTGTATTAATGTATATAAATATGTATGTGTATGTATTATGTATAATTTATGTATGTATATATACCGTATATATATATATATTGTAATATGCATGTACATTTGTATGTAAGTATGGTTATATATTTATGTAGTTGTTTGTGTAAATTACACGAAAATTAAACCGCTATTCGTGAATATCAGTTTAGCCTAATGGTTAGCTGGTAGAGAATGCTTCAGCATTAAGCTCGCCATTTGTACCGTAATATTTATGTTATGGTGGTCAATAAAGCTTATTAAAAAAAAAATATTTTTTGTGAAATATTGATAACGGACCAAAACTTATTCCTTACTCTTACCAATTGCTATAACATAAAGCTCATCATATACATCAATCAGAACACAATACAATTCCATTATAATTCCACAATGACTTGTATTGTATTGTGTCGTGTCAGACAAAACATCTTTACCTACAAATGACGTAAGCATAACCTTAAAAAACGCGACAATAACGGCTTCAGCCATTTGTGATTCTGATTGCACATCGTTCAGCAATTAACTACAAATGGAGCTTCATCAGCACGACTCGATTCGTCAGACCATTAAATGTTTTTCGCCATCTTGCTCAAAGTTGCTCAATCCGTTGTTTGAGCCATTATGTGACGGATGTTCCACGGGCCATACAGCAGTTACTCCGTTGATTGACGAGTTCCGTGTAGTTGCTTTTGTAATGTCGGAAACTTGAAATTTGTTAGCCGTTTCTCATTTGAATATACGTTGTAAAACTGACTTGAAATGGCCTAACGGTTGTATGGCGTAATTTTTTGTAACGATAAAACTATCTTTTGTTGTGTTATGACCTCATGTAAATGTTTCTTAGTGTAGGAAGGAAGATGGTGTTATATCATATGACCATTTTAAGTAATTGGTTATTAAATTTTGTAGCGCTATATCTTTCTAAAATCTAAAACAACGGGGACATAAAGATACTTAAACTTATAATCCAGTGAGTTTTCACAGTCCAAGTTAGACTCTCTAAGAAGATGTTCTGTGAAAGGTACCTATTTATTCTTATCATATCTATCCTCATTATATCGATCAAAACTAAAAAACAATTATCGTTCATTTCGTATCATCAATTTGTTTTCAGTAGGGGTACCTACTTACCTATAAAATTCCTCCAATACAATTGTATTTGATTTTTTGTCATAATTCGTCACGATATCGATATCGAGGTCGGAAGTAGATTGGATCACGTTTGTCGGAAAATATCTCATAAATTTTAACGTGACGTTCTCAAAGAGGAAAAACCCTACGTGTAGAAATATAGAAAATATTTAGGTGGGTACTAACTCAATTAGTATTGTAGTACATTCTAGTGATCTGTTTATTATCATTCTTAGCGGTTCTAACAAATAAATAATAAAAAAGATATTTTCGCTAAAATAAAAGCATCAATAGTAAACATCCAGATTTCTAATAGGCATGATGACAAATTTTTGGAAATTGTTCTATAATGCTCTGGAATATATATTAATTACAACAAAGATAATATTTCTGCTTAAAATTAAGGATTAGTATTTAAAAGTTACTTTTTAATTCATAAATTTAAAATTCGCACCAAAACGCATCAAAGTGTCATGGCGTCCCTTTGCTACGTCACTTTAGAGTACAACAATCACTCGACAGTTGTAAACATCTTGATTTTTTGGAATTACAGTTGTTATTTGGTTATAATCATGAATTCGAAAGCGTATAGGTGGTGTTCAGTCCCTCTGTGTACTAACACGTCCATAAAAACTCCTGAGAAGTTATTTATTTTCGTTCCTTTTAATAAAACTATTCGAAATTTCATCCAATAACATTCAATGGATGTACAAGACGGGTCCTCACTCCTACGATGAACCCACATTAAGAATGCCATGGCATGTTTGCACCCTCCTTGGGAAGCCACACAATCATGACATTCTACTGACTTCACCGTTTCTTCCTGTTTGTCGACTACCAATGACACTCCATACAACTTAGCATGTACTTTATGTTCGGGGCAGATTTTAGCTTTTACTGTGCACAAATTTCCTTCGCGTTTGAGCTGAACATAGCTCACAGCATCATCACCATAAGATGCCCTAGCGGACCTGAAACAATTCAAGCAATGGTAAATACTTAGCTGCCTAAAGAAATGTGTAAGAAACATAACCTATACTTTAGACATTTTTATTACTTAGATAACTGATTAATTGACCAACTACTCAGTTATTTATAATAAATATGTATTAAAAAGCTGTTTAATATAGGATACTTACATTGAAGTCTTAACATTTCTAAATTCTGCTGAACAAAAGTCTTTGTTTGATCCCAGAAATGATCCTAGCATTAACAAGTCTATTCTTGGTAAATTAGCGCTGGAAGCCTTTTGAAATCCTTGTTCCATGACTCAGTGGATCAAAGTCGATTTACACAAAACAAACTGAAGTTGAAAACAAAATAAAAACCGCGTATTAAATAGTAAAAACCAGCGAGTAGGTATGTATTCTATTGAATTACAAATAAACAATGATAGAGAACTCTAACGTGACGTCACGCGCTGTGATTGGTGTTCAACATGTCATGGCGGATTGTCGTATTTCGTGATTTTGATTTATTAATAAATTATTAATCTCTCTTTTAATTATAAAAAGAATAAGTGTTTTATAATCAACAATTCAGGTATATTATACATACAAATTATTTCAATGAAATTTACTTGCTGTCATCATGCCTATTACTTAACGTAAACTTGCAACACTTTGTACTTTGAATATTTTAACAATTTTACTACGGTTTTATTACGAAATGTTATTCAAGAAGTGTATAGCAAAAATAACAGGTATTTTTAACAATTTTAACTAAGTCTTTCATGAAAAACAAGCGTTTTATCTGGAGCAAAGTTACAAAACTGGTCACGATTATTTTAACTCAAATACAGTAGGAAGTAGGCCGATACAGTTTCTTCTGATATCTCAATATCATCTGTAAGCAGACACTGTTCACGCCAACTCTTAACAAAAAAGTAGTCAAGTGCGGTTCGATCTTCGTACACTTAGGGTTCCGTACCGCCGAGTGATATTAAGTCTAATTTTTGATGATAGAAAAACTAAATTTTTTAAAGCAACTTTTAGTTGTAAAGGGACTCTCTTGAGAAATAGCCTTTTTTATTTTATTATTTAGTGTCATAACAACCACAGAAATACGCATTCTGTGAAAATTTCATGTGGTTAAGTACTTATTATCGAGAGATACAGTGATTGAAAGCGTATTAACAGGGTTCAGTTTATCTTTTATGTACGGAATCCTAAAAACTGTATTCTTGTGCCAACAAAGGAACGAGCGTTATCTATTCAATAACAAAACTCTATCACTTGGAAATCGTTACGAGAATTCTATACAACCTACAATAAACGAATAACTTTCCAACGCATTCTTAATATTTTATTTACCTATATCTGAGTTACATAACGACATTACAATTCATTACATAGGTACGTAACTTTCGAGCATTACTATGTAAATGTATTGATATAAAAACTTGCGGATCATTTAGTTAATGATACAGTCTTTAATTAAAACAGCGCCAGTTGTTTTCGTAGCCCTAATTGATTTAATAAATAAAGATTACATTTTTTTAAGTTGATTGCGTTTCATGTTTTATATTCAGTTTCAATTAAGTATTTGTAGCTTAATAACATTAATTATAATGAAATATTAAAAAACATACACTACTCGAATAGGATACCGTGTTTCGGTATGGTTACCGGCTGGCATTTAAGTACATTTGGACATCAATATAACACACAGACCCGAGAACAAATACTTACCTAACACAAATAGTTCAATCGAGATTAGACTTACTTACCTAACTCACATAGTTCAATCGAGAGTAGTCCAAACGTGCTTATCTGATACCTAGTTCAATCGAGATCTAGTCATAAAGATACCAACCCATAAATATCTGCTCCGATCGGAAATCAAACCCGGGACTCCACGCTTCACATTCTTGGTCTCTACCAACTAGGTTACGACTTAGGCTATACTTTAAGTTTATTCTCACTTAATTAATACCCTTTATCAACCTACCAACCAAGAGTACATCGCTCGCCCCATACAAGCATGTGAGACTATTAGCTTAGCAATAAAATATAAAGATATTGTATAGGTATAGATACTATTATATAAACGTTACACAGTTAGTATCAGGTGTCCTGTTAGAACTCAAGTTTTTATACCCCAGTTAAAGTCACTTAGCGTGGATTGGCATATTCATAATGTTACACTTCTAAAAACATTAACTACGAGAAACTCGAACGTAGGTATTCAGGTTTCCTAGCGATGTTTTCTTTGAATGATGCAATTTTTTATACATTGCGCATAATTAAATCAAAGATGTTTTATCAATATGCAACTTTCAAGACAAATTCTTGTGCCAAGCGTGTCATTGATAGTAACTACCTATCACTGTACTTTATTTACAAGAGTGTGAATGCGTGACGTGAGATTAATAAAACCATATCCCGTCCCCATTAAAACGAGGCCGTCCAAGACCATTTAGGTCACAGACAATTATTTTAGGATTGTGGGTGTAGATATATGAATTGTGTTATTGTCCATCCCACCTCTGCACAAAAGATCATAGTACAAGCGTATGAGTACCTACTTTAGTTGTTATTCAATTAAATTATTTCCTCTCAAAGAGCTATCTTATTCTCCATTGCTCAACTAATAATCAATTAGAATACACAAGGTATAACACTGCAACCTGCATATAAAGTTTCATAATAATAATTACACACGTTAGTGTACTTTGAAGTGAATTTAAAGTGCTCTTTGTATGTATCTGGGTTCGTGTGAGCACGCATCTCAGATGTGTGGTTCACCGCGACCCGCGTCCCACTTGTGGGCCGGTTGCATATATTATCATGACGAACATCCTTGCTTACATACCTTGCTGAGCCACCTTGTATTCAGGATTACTATATAATGAATAATACTGCGTTAAAGTCATTTCGAGAGTTGTTTTTACGTTTAAATGGTAACCACACCCAAATCAAACGTACCTACTCGTATATCGTTATTATTTAAAGTTTTCCTCATCCATTTAAGCTGTCGTCATGATTCACTCGTATCTATTACTATAAATCGCATGACAAAGCTGTCATTTGTACACAGTAGGTTCTTTTTGCAGTTATTTTGTTCAAACCAGTTCAAACGTACTGTTTTTATATCCATAAATACAACACGTATGGTTACATAATTATTAAAACGAATTAAAAACATAGCTTTAATTTTTAATTATTAACATATTAAAGAGCAAGTTACATTAAGATTTCCATTAAAAAAATATTGTAAAGGTCTTTTGAAATTATATACAAAAATGCCAGCTGGAAAACTGTGTGTAACGTCTATTATAAGCTCATATACCAGCAATTAAGTAGGTAATCCTCAGTATAAATTGCTTTCATAATGGGTTCGCGGGAACGAATTGAAGGCTGTAAATAATTATAGAAGCTCGTGCTGTTGACTTATGAAGGTCGCTTGATGAGCTAGCTCTTCTGAACTTCTGTTTATATACTTAAATAAGAAACTGTCATTCTTTGTTGGTAGGATCTTTATGAGAGAATATATGGTTTCAGATATTTCTTTACGTTAAAAAGTTTAATCGTTAAGATTTTCAATATTGCTTTAAAAACTAAGTAGGTTCGAAGTGTTTGGTAGAAAATAAAACACAAGAATAGATTTGGTTTATTTTACAATTCAAAAAAGTATCGTTGTTTTTACATAGACATTGCATTTTCCGTCGTCCGTAGCTTCTTGACCGAAGTACCTGTAACAAATAAAACTGTGTTTAGTATTTTTCTATTTCCTCTTCTCGGTTGAACGAACGCGATGGCGTAATATCTTAAGCTAAGTTTACATAAATAATCTAGTCATTACAGCAACGTGTAAAAAATAATATTGACTTTGCAGCATCCGAGGAGAAAACCGCTTTCTCCGATCGCCCGTTTCTCTTATCTAACTGTGGGTGTTACTGGGGTCGCTTGCGTCACTTGATTAATTATATTACCCAGTTCATACACGGATTAGATCGAGGGATTTTCATAACAAAAGTAGGAAAACTGATAGGTGTATGAATTATATATATGAGATGTCTCGCGGTAAATAACAAAGGTAGGGAAACTAGTATATAGTTGTATTCATATGTATATGAGACGTCTTTCTGTAACTAACAAATGCGCGTAAGCCATTTGACGGTTAATGGTCAACGCTGCCTATGCACATCAATTACACAAAGACATCAGCAATACGTTGCCAATAAAAAAGATCAGCCTCCAGCAAGAAGAATCTGGTACCATAGTATCTGTATAAGGTAGTTGTTTTATACCATCAGCAAGGAAACTAGGAAACAATAACTGTAAATCACCAATCACAAAAACAATTTAAAATTAAATAAAACGATATAATATACCTAATTAATACTACGAATCAAATACCAAAACAATAAGCTCCGAGGCCAAATAGTCGCGAAGGATTAGGTATATTAACTATTTACATTTTGTTATTAATACCTACCTACCACAAGTGGCCACATTAGTAATCATAATAAAATCCATTTGAATTTAAAACAGGTTCTACTTGTAACATTCCTACAGATGAATACATCTCAATTTATATTACTGTAGCAGTTTATTGACGGCCATTGTATTTGTGCAAATGAATTAGTCATTCGGCGTGGGCAGGCCGCAGGGCATTTCGTAACACTTTACCTTTTAAGACTATTATTACAACAGAGATTAAACAAATAAATAGTAGTAAAACAAAAACAGTTTAATTCGAATGTTAAGTTTAAAATTTTAAAACACTACAGGGCGTTAGAGGAGACTTGGTCATAATAGTGTGTCAGTTCAGTATGACTTGTGATCAAGAAAGTATTAATAAATAATCATCGCATCGAAAACTGTTTTCAACATCACAATTTTTTTATACCAATAACACTTAATCTAAAAATTTAAAACCTATTATAATCATAAATGAATTGTATAAAATATGTTCATGAACTTTTTAACACCTCCATGTTTTTCTTTTAAGTTATTTTAATGAAACTTATACAATGTGTAAATTGTAAATAAGGTGTAAATTGACTTCACAATTAGTACAATCGCATTCTTAATCGTACAATTATTTCTTGAGAAACACGTGCTCTTACACCTTTTAATTACTACCGCAATTTTTCGTCATAGTAAGCAATAAATCTTTAGCGTTATAGTCCTATGATGAACATCTGAAAGGTAGACTGCATGAGTCAGGCGTGTTGAGTATGTAGTAGGTAGGGTCGACCTGGCCTGCCGCTTACATAACAGTTTACGGGGAAACAGTATTCTCAAATAGAATGAAAATTAACTACGTGTGAGGGCTTTGAAGTACCGCGGCCTTGTGCAAACGTTCAATAGTGGAGTCACGCCCTTTAAAACGCTTAGATAGATATGGTAAAGTCTATATTTTATTAAGATTGAAAGCCAAATACTACAACGTCTACAATTCAATACAATACAATATTACAACGTCTGTCACTTTTCGCGCTTTCGTGACATCTCTATTTCTTTTCACTAAAAATATCTTTGCTGCGTCCGTACATTCAAGTCTTTTTCATTTTTTCAAACATTGAAGATCGAATGTCTTCGAATCACATCTCCGCTCATGATAATACGTAAATATGTAAGCTCAGATGTAAGTTTGATATTAACGTAGCTATGCATAACTTTAACAAAAAAGTAACTTCCACATCGACAACTATGTAAATAAGAACATCATCAAAGTGGTTCAAATTAAATAAACACACGTTAAAAGGGAGAACTCAAGACTCGTCAGATCTCAATCTCGGTTCAACCAGTAAAAAGTTAACGGGGTAACTCATGTTACAAAATGCAATTGAATTGAATTGAATTGAAAAACTCCTTTGTTTGAAGTCAGTTAATGCCATGTGGTGTTTCTACGAGCGACGTTGAACATTTACCATCAGGTGGCTCGTCTGTTTGTTTGTAGGCTATGAACATAAAAAAAACATTCAAACTCTTCCATTGCTATTCCTTTTCTCTGAGCAACGTGTATTAGTTGTACCGCGACGTTACGGGTCGTCGTTACGCGGGTCAGTAGAGCAACTGACTATTGTTCTTGTGTAGGCTCACTTCCCTAATTACAACAAGCCGACGTAATACATTTATTACAAAATATGTACTGTTTACTGCAATGAATCGGTTTTGGTTAAGTTTTTGCTATAGTTGTCGGGATATAAAATCTTTTCAGAATCTGTTTTATACCTATGTAAAAACGGAAAATGATTCTATAGGTAAAATAAACTAATTCTGTTTATCCTTGTGTCTCTGTATTTATTAATCTTATAAGTTTTTTATCTTATAAACGGATTAACTGTAACCTCGAACCTAGATCCGCTTGGTAGTTAGATAGAGTCACAACACCTTAACTTGTGGGGTCAGTATAAACCGTGGTTTAGCTATTATGAATAGCAATTGGTTCATGGTAAATTGTCAGTAAATCAACTTGTCGTATTGAACCAATAAGAAAGGAATCAATTATTTTTAATTAATTATTTCTTTTTTTGTATAATATTATATACCCTAAGCAGGCAAACGACAGATATTCAAATAAAAAATATATATATTTCAAAATCCCACAGTTAAACTTGTCTCTTAGTAATTTAAAAAAAAAGTTGGCATAAAATATCTTTAAATAGGTTATTGCAGCTACTCGTAAATCTTGGAAATTTTAGAGACATTTAAAATTCATCTTAAAATTTGCTTAACTACTGCAATAGCCACTCGCGATGACGACACTAGACGTTGCCCACCACACACCACAGAGAGATTTTGTTGAATAATTTACCCATTACAGATTTTACTTTACTGCAACGTTTCAAACCACAAAGATGAAGTCATGGACTTGAAATATCTGGTTTTTTCTCGGATAGATTCATTTGGAAATTAGTATTTGAATTGCTAATTTATGTAAAATATTTTTCTCTACATCCCTTTATAGAATGTCAATAAAATTAAGTATTCTGTATCAATTTTGTTATTAAGGTAAGTGTTATCGTATTCACCAGTTATTGCACGTACATTTTAAACGTTGTTTTGCACAAGGTAAACATTATTTTCCTAACAATGTATACCTATATTACGGGTTTGTAAATATTGTCAGCTTCCTAATAAAGTACTGTTTTGTGTCTTTTGTGCACCAAAGGGCACGCCTTACGGCGCTGTTACAAAACGTTATACTTAGCCCGATTCAGCAAACTTGGAGCTTTACTAAAGTTACGTAAGTTCGTCAAGTATGGAAGAGATTTGTTTCTAATGATTTTCGATACCGTCAGAATCCACATTTGATAAAATTAATTATTTTGATCATTTTGTCCAAGTATTTGAGAACAGATATTTAAGAGTAGTTTAAAGAACCTAAATTTCGTAGTTTACCTTCAGTGTTAATACTGTGGCCAATTTAATAACAGGTATGCCTAGTTTGCTTACTACAACCTATAGAGGGAAGGTAATTTTATGTTATTAGGCTATCTGCTTCAGCATATCTAAGCTTTACAACGACAGTACCTAACTATGTATATCCCATACGAATATTATAATTAGGATAGATATCTGCCAGTGAATAAATAATACAATAATTTATCCCAATTATGTAGTTTATTAATTTTATAATGAATTCATTGAATGAAACATTGAACATTTTTTTTTGTCAAAAATTATTTGTTATGAAGTGTGTAGGTATGTTCAATTTGGTTCTGTTCACATCCGATCTAAATCTAACATTAGACGAGAGCAGAGATCAAGGCGCCTCTTAAAATTGTTCGTTTTCGTACAAAATGTTAAGTTTATCAAACTATCACCTAGCCACTGAGTGATGACACTCAGCTAAAGCTTGCATGGCGATATACACAATGTTACACAATAATGGCCACCGATAACCCAAACCTTGAAAATATATATACAGTATACAGGTATACTTGCACATGTATGTCATAGTAGGTAGGTACGTAATATTCATATCAGTTATTTGCTTTTTATTATGTTACTATTTACTGTAGAGAACGCTCAAGTTGTCTTTCAACACGATTTAAAAAATAAATATGGATGCGGATTAGGTAACTGTTACCAATCCCGAAGGCCGACTACTCTTCATTGGATTTTCTCACATTTTTTACTTAATCGAAACTGAGAATCGGATTATTTGAAAGTGCCTAGAAACGCTACGAAACGAAAGTATACTAAAATTTTCTAGTGATAGCTGAACACATTTACGATGACTTATGGGCCTGGATCACTATGATTATATTTGATTACAGTAGGTATAATTACCCTGGCTTATGAGTCCGGCTCACGGAGCCTAAGATTTGTCGACCTAAACGGGAGGATTACTAAAATATCGGCAGTTACGGCTTCACTAGTAAGGCATGTGAGGACCATGAGTTCAGCCTATTTGGAAATATCTAAATTTAGAGAAAGCCAATTTGCAAAGAACTCTATATCTCCGACACAAGTTAGGCCTATGAATTGAAATTTACACTGACTGATTATGCCTACATAACCCATCCGCCTACTAGACAAATCAATCGCATACAGTATTACGTCCACCGGACAGCTACTTCATAATTAGCCGATGATATAACTGAACGACTCATGATTAGCAATGAGTTATAAAATAACTAACTACGGAAATAATATCACCGAGAGAAAGCTCGTTAGGGAACGCATCATAACGCGTTCCGAGTTACGAAACGAACTGGCACGTAGATTATGCAAATTATTTCAAGATCAAAGCAAACATCGTAACTGGTTGACTCGGTTAGACAAACTGGTATTGGTGTATTTGACACCTGCCAACAACGCTGGGGCCCGGGTATTTACATAGCTTTGTATTGAAGAGATAAGGAATTTCGATTGGCATGGTATAATTACCATGCCAATGGTTTTTATTTACAATTGTATTGTGTACAATTGGCATGGTATAATTGCCATGCCAATCGAAATTAATGTACGTATTTGACACTTTTGAGTACCCTGGTACCTCGCAGAGAGATTAGTGCTCTAGTCAATATAAAACCTAGTATTTTTGGAGGCATTTTCACGATAGCTTTAAAAATTCTGCTGTAGCACTCACCCTTTCTAGATTGTTTAATCTGAAAGTCCCGTGCTGTTTGATTTTATCAAAATACTATATTGAGTATAATGATACTGATCGTAGTATAAGTCGTGAATGAATATCAAAACTATTTCTGGTAACACCGAAAACCCCATGCAATTATGTCTACTTTTATTCAACATGTCCTTGTAGCAGTGTCTCTGTACGTAACATATCTGGATTTTGGTGTAATTCTGTTTAGTTTGAAAAAAGTTGTAATAAACAAAAGTTTTTGTTCTCTCCTCTCCTCTCTATGGATTTACTGCTAAAATACCAAATATCGAAATAATATTTTTTCTGTACGCACAGGAAATTCATTTCCTCTAAAATAAAAACAAAATGACCAACGTGAAAAATTCCCTGGCTCCATGGCAGTAGCTAATGTGCAAACACATCAATTAATGTTTGGGCAAACATATATCACAAATGGTAATTGCGCACTAACGGAGCCAAGGCCCGCCACGTGTGTCGACACAAGTAGGTACTGCACGCGTGACTATCCTATTACGTGGTTTTTGACTCAACAAGCTACTTATTCCGAATATGTAATCTGTGTTCACTTATTTGGCTGTGAACTTCAATTGGGGTCTTGCTAAGTAATCGTCCATGAATAAATTTCAGATTAACTGGCCAGAAATAATTGTGATTAACTTGAATGATTGCATTTTATGGTACCTACATCGTTTGATCATACATAGTCTATAAATTGGTGTGGCATAGATCGTTATTAATGAGGCGTGGTGCCACTGACATGTTATTAGAATCATGTTATTAGAGTCTGTGATTAGAATCTAAACACCAAAGATAATCATGTTTCTCAAATGGGCCATAGGACCTTTGTTAGGTGGTAGAGAAGTAAATGTACGCAAATACTGCCTGAAAATGAGTTTCAGGGCAATGATATTTGAATGGTAGATAACGGTGTGACGTTAAATAAAAGACTTGTTCTTTTTTACTCACCGTACCAAATGTTGTAACGTTATATTTTTATGTACCCAATGTTAAATTTATTTATCACAAAAATATACTTAATGATCAGGTTCCTAATCAGATCATAACTTGTTTAAAAGAATGCCACGCTTCCTAAATTTTTTACTCATATTGCCATTTAAAAATATGATTTCGTGACCTGGCATATGACTCGTCCGAACTAACCTGCCATAAGCTTAATCGCTTTTATGTTTTTGTTGATAGATTTAAATGAATTAATGTGTCTGGATTTGGATAATAATGTTATCTATATAACACCGGCTGTCAGCAATTATTTGTATCGTGATACTTTGATATGAACGAACATACATAATATCTATTAGTCATGGTTGTCCAGCCTTCATTAAATCACTCAGCCACACTGCCACTTAAATTAAACGTAATAATGTTTCTCACGAAATCAAATGTCAGATCTATAAAACGTGTAAAAAATCACGTGATATTATCAGACATAGTATGTTAAAAGTTACCATGAAACAATTCTACTTCTTGTTTCAAATTTTGCAACTGAACTTTAGTGTGTTGAATTATTTAATTAAATTTATAATAAAGTGAGTATAAAATACACAAAGCTAAATGTTTTGTAAATCCGTCGATGGAATATGAATATCGATATTCATAGTCATAATCCTGCTTCCCTCCCGAACAAATACTCGCGATATTCACAATAATAGTAAAATGAGCTGATATGAGCAAATGAGCTTATAATTATTCCACTTTACTTTTTTTATTCTGACCAACACTCAAGGCCGTCGCAAAGGTAGCTAATAATAGAAATGGCTCACTGGGTCATATGGTCACCGATCAGGACGGAATACGGATTCAGTCGGCATAATCTCGTGGAGTTTGTTATTCCGCGCGCAGTGTGACCTTTAACTAAATTCGCATGAACCGATCTCGTAGTCCGGTCACGTAGCTAGGTACTACGAGTACGGCACATTACAACAAAACATGCCGTAGGCCCGTAGTCAAATAGTGGTCACATTGTATTTATCTAATTGTTAAAACGACCATATTGTAGGTTGTAAATGTTACTAAGTTTAAATTTTCGCAAAATTTACGAAATGCAATTTAATTGTTTGGGAGTGAGTTGTGTAGCGAATGGTTTGCGTTTGATTTCCAGAGACATTTCGAAGGTCGAATTGACTTTTTGTCTTTTCTGCATCTACCCAGGGCTGACTGGTAGAGAATGCCATTAGGCATTAAGTTTTTGCCCTTGTATACCCTAGTTTTTAGGTGTTACAAAATATTAAATAAATAAATAAATAAAATTGAGAACCTCCTTTTTTGAAGTCGATTACCTAAAAACATTCGGTATTGCATCTTAATATTGACAATTGGATTGTAATATATAGTTATTACAATTATAATTTACTCATTATATCTATTAGCACGTAAGAATTCAAATTCAAATGAAATGTAGCTAGATCTATATGTTTAAGTAGATATGTAAGTCCTCTTAGAATAACCGATGACTTCAAAACAAAATTAAGATGTTTTATTCATGAGCAGAACTGGTCTTTAATCACGTAAATAACTAGAAAGTATTACTATAAAGTTGAATCGCTATATACGGACGGTTACGTCAGCGTAGTCAAATATCTCTTTATTATGGGAATGGTTGTCAGTAAAGAAATAAAAATAAGTTAAAAATTATAAAATCGCTTGTGATTCCTTTTTTGACCTCTAAATTGGAGTTCAAAGTGTTTACGAATCTTGCTCAGGGACATCGATGATACTTGAGTCGCCGAGAATATCGATTCAGTCCTCATTAAAACAAATTCATTACCTGTTGAAGTTATTTGTAGGTAAGCATTTGATATTCACTTTACGACCTCTTAAAGACTTCTAACCCAGCTTACGAATTGATACACAATGGAAGTGCTTTAGAACTTGCTTCAATAAGATACTTTTATAAGTGACCAGAGTTACTGAAGATTACTTATTCGTAATAAAAGCAGATTATCCTAGTCTTTATATAAAACAATTAAGATATGAATAAAAAGTAAATTGATGTTTTTGCTGCTGATGTGCATAATTAAATCATGGCAACACTTAGCTATAATCTGCATACAACTCCAAGTTGGTAAATGTCAATGTCATTCTCATCATTTCCCGCGTAAAGTTCTAACTACTTTTTAATTATTAGGAAGCGATCGATATAACGAGTCAGAAGCACAAACTCAATGAGGGTAACCGTTTTTGTGCTCACCAGTTGGCGCCACTGCAGACGGCGGTCATGCTGTCAAAGCCCGCCCATACATAAACATTGACAAGTGACACTTGTCTGAATACTATTCAGTGAATAGACAAGAGAGAAGTGACAGGCAGACCACCCTCTACACTAGCGGCCTCTAGCGGCGAATCCACACGCGGTTACCCTCATTATATCGATAGGTAATGGTAATGCATTTCCTCCGAGGTTTCATCACGTGGCCGAAGCGCCTGGATTGCCTTGAGCGAGCATACCAGCATACCGGACATACCGAGACTGACCGGGTTTGGATTTGAAACAATCAGTACTTTGTGAACCAAAACTGGATTTTTCGTAGGTTTCATCAAAAATTATTTGTTTATTTATTTTTATAATGTTACCTATTGTTAATCTATTGCGTGTTGCTATTGAAACGTTAATGTGTTAAACGGATAGAAGTGACCTTTTTCTAATATTAAAGAAGAAAATAGACCTAATTAAAATTTAATTCTAAACCTATACTAAAAATGTTCAGTAAAATTAATCGGATACTCGCAAAAATATTCAACAGCATTTTAGAAACGGAAAAAATGAGTGTAATAAATTATGCAAAACATAAGTTTGACTACTATAATATAATAATATAATAAATTTATACGACCGGATGAGATAAAACAGATCGGTAAAGACGACAGGAAAAAAACATCTACAAAATTTATGGAACTCAAAAAACAAGCCTTTGCCTGATTACCATACCGGCCAGAACGAGCTCCCACTCTTTCGACACATCCTTACACTGACGATGCCTCGGTCGCCTTGAGCCCACAATTACGCCTCAGGCATGGCAATATGGCCATATTACCTCCCGTCTTCCTATGTTTTTATAAAGCCTTACCTTGATGTACCTACAGAATCACTATGTAAGGCATGTATACTTTAAATGAGATCTTTAGCTTACGACGCTTAAAATGTTTGCTAATGCATGGGTAATTATAATGTTGTCTTTGTACTATTATTATAATATTATTATTGTTATGAAAACCAAGGACGTCAACAGTGGAACCTACCTTGCTTTAGGTGATACTTATAGGGGAAGAAAGGTCGTCACCCACGGGTTTGAGAAAAAATACAATCATTTATTCCTATAAACATAAGTAGGTCGTACCACTGATACTCAGAAGCATGTCATCTTTTTTATTCTACCGTAACCTTATCAAGCCCACAATCAACTTCCATTAAATAAAATTATCGATATTTATTGATCAGCCAATAACATGAATTGAATCGTTTCGGCGTCAACACGGATAAAATACATTTTGAATATGCCAACCGTATCAATAAAATGTTAGGTAACTTAACTAAACATTAAAATTCATAATTACGATCAAAAACCAGTAAAAAGCCATAATTGAAAGTTCCAGTAAAAACAAGTTTCCGTCGATAATTTGGCAACTTATTAATGACGTCCTGTTATTCCGAACTGATGTAACTCGGCTACTTTATTTAGACCGTGCACAGGTTTGACGAAACCTGTATAAAATACTTTCGCTACATGTGCAATTCACTTTCAGTGGTCATTAAAATGTTGGGTTTGTAATGTTTCTGACGCCGAAGATGACTTGGGAATACTAACACGTAGTATCTTATTATATACAGCGTGTATCCGTGTTTCTAAATTAATATAATCACTGTGAAGCACAAGACGGGGTTTCGTAAAGTAAACTATGGTTTTGCAGGGTAAACAAGAATCGGGTGCTATCTTTCGGATATTTAGGTAACAAGTATTTGACATGAAATGTTATTAAAAACTAAGATGAAACATACTTAACATTATGGTCAATAAAATTAATGACTTTGGTGTTTCGTAGCTTTAAAAGTTGAGGAACCGTTGTCCTGTATATTGCAATCTACATAATATATCTTGGCAGGGAAATCTTAAAGACATCAGACAACAAACAAGAATAATCATCAATCACTGTCTGCTCCACCCGATAATCAAACCCGAGACACTAAGCTTGACAAGCAGGGTCACTGCCAACTGCGCTACGTCGTATTTTGCTCGGCCGATACGTATGCATACCCAAGTAACAAAATGTGGTCTTGTAGTGTTTCCGGGGCCAAGTCTATAACAGGTTAGTAAACGTTTATAACCACGGAAAAGGGCCCATTTTATACGCGTACTTTTGCTAATAAAACACTCATAGTATATTTGGCGAGCACCACTTAGACCAATAAGATACTCATATTTGGACTACGCAGAACTATCTGCTCCCGCGAAGCCAGCTATAAGCATCTAATAGAACCAGGTAGGCGTGTAACATACTCCGCGCATCTATTACTAGCTACTTCAAACATGTCTGAATTGTTGTTGTGTTGTTCGATTATGGAGGAAAATAAAATAATAAAAAATAAGTTCATCTATTTTATATTATATGTATTAACAAGTATTTCGCACGTAATATTATAAGTGCATACACGTTTGCACGGCGAACGCGTAAGTATTTTCGGTGAAGTATATAGTGTTTTACATCTCAATTTTTGTTCGCCTTTTGAACACAGCATATTTACTAAGTTGTGTTTAAAAATAATATTAATCCTAACAGCATTGTCGCGCCATATTGTGACGCATTAGGGTTCCACATACAAATGTGTTCTTATATGGACTTCACTAAGATATCTATAGACACTAATAGTTTTACAAGAAACCTTTATACAGAAATGAAGACTATAACAGCATTCGAGAGTCCACAATAATACCAAGTACACTTACTCCTAAAAGAAACCACTGTAGAACTTATTTACTTATAATTGGCACATAAAGTTGACTTATACACCCCTATAAGGTCTAGTAACAAATGCAAACGGTTCTAAGTGTATTTAGTTCTGTAAATTACTATTACTGGCGTATGACACTAATAGCGGATTTATAATTACTTCTTATAGCCGATTATAAGTGTTACATACTGGAGCAAGTTTTCTCAAGTGTATTTACACCTATGCAACACTTTTATAGTTAATCTTAGCCTTTACTGCGCCTATAATTTTGTTCTATACACGACTATAAGTCAACTTATAAGAATAGATGTACTATAAAACCAAAAGAACTCTGTGTAACCCGTTATAAGCTTGGTAGTAAATCCTGGAACCACTAAGAGAGACGTACTAGTGCTGTGAGCCTGTATACAGGAGAACTTTGTTACTTGGGTAGACCATGGCATAGACAGACCACGTTTGAAAAGGATTGCGAAGACGTAAATTACCATAGTGTGTTAACAAATTGCAAAAATTACGAAACAAACTACCACGTAGTAAACGACTACGTACTTCTGGACTTGGTATAGTTTATTGTAGAGGCGAATTTTATAATGCTGTAAAATTGACATTTGTGTAGAAAGCTATTAATTAAAAAAATGATTCGCTTCCTATTTTAAATTAAATTGCCATAGCGTTTTTAAGTGCTCTGGGCTTGTTAATATGCAACCAATTAAAAGCTTAATGGTTGAGTAAAAACGCCCTAAGTTTTTACTCAACCATTAAGCTTTAGTCATTAACATGACAGCCGTGAAAAAACAATAACATAGTAAAGATTAAGTAAATTATGAGTTGTGTTACGTTATCAACCAATTATTGCAGTCACGCTACTTTTTATACCTTATAAATTACATTGAAGCCGATGTGTGCGTAACTGGAGCAACAAAATAATTGGTTATGGCGATATTGCGACACGAGAGGCAATATGGCCCGGGCCGCTTTATGGTTAGCGATCACGTCCGCGTTCACGAACATCTAGTTCCAGTTTGTTATGTTCACCGGAATGTAGTTTTCCGCATGTTTCCAGACATATCTCATGACAGTCCGTTACGTACTGTTTATGTAACACCAAATGGTTTACAGTTAAACAGTTAAAAGATTAACTTAGTAATCATACGGAGAAATTAGAGTTCTCTTCGGTATTGCAGATATCTTTAAGTGGCAGTTGAATAATTACCATAGAATGGCCAGTCTCCTCGTTAAGAAAGTGATTTAGGACCATCTAAGTTACATGCAAAAAGTCATCATCATTTTATTACTTTTTACATTAGTAAATATCCGGTTAAATCAATAATAAACCGATATCAATAATAAATTTTACTGTTTATTAATTTATTTTGAATCATTTCATCAAATTTCTTCAAAATAATGAATTCACTCTACATCGTCGCAGTGGAATAATGGCTAGGCTAAATTATAGCACATAATAATTAATTGAAAGTTTTTCAAACGCTTATATTATTCTGTATAATTTGGCAGTGATTATGTCGTAAATACAATAAATTTCTCAATTACTTTCTAAACCCAAGCGATAAATGCGATACAGCTTTTCAAATTCTATAAAAGCATAACAATCAGAACTTTTATATTTAATGGCAAAGATAAAAATACAATACAGCACCTAATACAATTCACAATACCCATAAATGTAATGGTTCAATGGCCCATGCAACGTCATGCGTGTTTTGGTAGCCCACCGGCCGTGACGGCGACTGATACCAAGCTTGTTACCAATATACACATATTGTTATAATTGGTGATGATGTTCCTGATGAGTAGTGAACTGGCAAGCAGTCGATTAGTGGTCAAGAGACCCACCCTATATGATAGACAACGTTAACCAATTAGGTACATAATGCAAATACAAAGTAAATAAGTAAAAAAATCAATAATCACTGAATTAAGGACTGCGCACATTACAACGACTCCACGCCAACGCGGTTACGGAGCCACTCAAATGTAAGCATTCAATAAAGATCCTTATATCTTGGACGTTACGGTTGAATTTCGAGTGTGGACGGCGTCGGTGAGCAGAGGGTGGGGAGTAGTCCACGTTTTTCAAGTGTACACTCGAAATTTAACCGTAACGTCCAAGATATAAGGATCTTCATTGAATGCTTACATTTGAGTGGCTCCGTAACCGCGTTGGCGTGGAGTCGTTGTAATGTGCGCAGTCCTTAATACGTCTAATGGATGTAGCATGTTATAAGACGAGTTATAGTGGCGTATAAGTTATTTATTAAACTAATTTATGGAATTTACCATCAGCAGATTAAAAAACAACATATATTTTTTATTTGCAGTCAAGTTTATTTATTTATTTCAGGCATTTTCCCTGATGACAGTAAAGTAATTTGTAATAATTTTCATAAGTTAATTTTACACAACATAAACAGCAACGCAGTTTCCATACAGTCGTTATACGCAATGGAATGTAATGCAAAACACGACCATAAAAACGGCCGCGTAGCATAATGAGAATGGATGTTTAAATAAAGTAATAATGGTTTATATCTAAGAACACAATCAAGACCCAAGACATAATTGTTTCTTGTTGCAATAAGAAATACCTAACTTTAATATTTATAATTATAATATATCTACAATAAACGTAAACATGAGTTGATTGTGACTTACTTGCTGAGAATTGATTTATACCTACTTAAGTCAAATAATTATTGTGACTGTAAGGTACATAATCATAAATCACTCGAATTAAATGACACATTATAAAAAATATTACTAACAACATGTTTACAAAAGTGAATCAAAACGTGCGAAGTACCTATTTTACTATGTAACAAACTGATGGAAATCAAAGTTATACCTACTAATGTAAAAAAATTGTAGATACAAATCGCTGTAATGTTAACAAATTTGAAACACAACCGTTACAAAGTGGTGTGTACTTTAGGTCACCTGTCTAAGGTAGCCTGACCGCAGAGTTTACCGCGACCTCACAATCTACCGTGAATATCTTTAGTATCATAAACTATTACGATAATATATGTTTCTAGAATGTTAAAATAACATTTTTGCTTAATATTAGTAGATACATGATGTTAAGTAATGTAGGATATTTAAATACTACCTACTTAATAATAAACTAATGTTGTCCAAGGATGAAGGCCATGAAAATAACATGAAATTGAATTAAATTATTTGGAACTAAACACGCGTTTATATTATCCTAAATCAGGCAATGACGATCTACCATTGAGGAGTTTCCTTCTCAGGAGTCAACATAAATAATAACTATATTTCAACTCTGTAGAGTTGGAAAAAAAAATTCTCATTGCGAGCTAATTAAAGGTTTGTTTACAACCAATTTCCTTCGTAAAACTGATTTTTCTTTTTTGTAATACGAGTATACCTACCTACTTTTATTTATTTAAACTTTTACACACAAAGTACAGAATATAAAAAGGCGAACTTAATGCTAAAAGCTTTTATGTAAAACTTTCGAAATTTATTTGCATCTATTTTGAAAATTTGGATGCAATATGACAAATTCGTATTTTATGCTAATAACAGATATCGTGACTTGTGTTGATTTAATCAAGAATTTTGTATTAAAATATTTTAAGCAGCACGGTTTCATTCAATTAAAGTTGTGTGAGAATAAAATAAATAAAAATTATACTAACATGTTTATATTTCAGCATTGTTACCATAAATTGTATGTAATGTTGTATGTAAATTAAACACTATGTATTAAGTTAATACACCTAATTTAGGTAGCCGTAAGAATTAAAGTTTTAAAAATTATTTAAAACCACACGTGTTATTTTGTTATGTTGTAGCAATATAAATATATTAATTAATCTTTAACTTTCAGTTTACCTGCATTCCTAATTATGTAATTTAATTAATTAAAAATATTCATACTAACCGGCTTTATTTGTCAACAGGCGGCAAAGGAACGCAGGCCATTTCTCCGCCGTACAAAAGCCACAGCACCCCCCGACGCTGCCGACTCGGAGACGACCACAGATAACGTAGACACGACCACAAACAAGTACACAAAGCGCGGGAATTCCAAATTCAAGACCCCGAAGGATGCGGACAAAGATTCCGCGGTCGAGAAAACGCGGGAAACTGGCGAAAATGAAACCCGAACACGGCAGCCATCTTTGAACGGCAGCGCGGCGCGCAGTGACCGACCGACGCGCAATTTTGTTCGTCGCAGGCTTGGAGGGGCAAACTGTGAGTCCGGTTTTCCTTTCCCAACGCTTACAGCATTATCTCGCGAATATACACGACAGTCTCGCTTCTATACACGCCATTTACTGCACAAATCCGTCTATAATAGCTTGCGAGATTTCTATGGTATGTTGGTACTTGTGTTGACTACTAGAGGTCGCGTAGGTTCTGTTTGCGGTCGGAGTCGTATCGAAAGCTGCTGCGTAATTGACTTCGTGCAAATTTTCCTTTAGTTGAATATTTTCTCTAAAGATCGGTGATGCACGCATCGGTTTGCACTGTCTAATTGAATAATCGAACGAATGATATTTGTTTATTAAAAGAAATTGTAAAACACACACATCCCTTACAGTGACTTGAAAAGATAAAGTAACGGTTAAGCTGAATATACGACACAAACATATAAAACGACCATGACAGTGTTTACTTAAAACCGGCCTTTGGACTTCTTTGGCAAATATTTCAAAGTACAAAAATACCACATTCTTGAATCGGTCTACAATAAGTTAAATATATAAGCATTATTCCAACGCCCTTGCAGTTCCAAATGCGGTAACATCGACCTGAGTAAATAAACCGAAGTTGTTATTCCTTATAATTAATAAAGACCTCCGTAGAGGTCAACAGCGACCAGTCCAGTAGTTTCAATGAACTTAAACCAGTTTACTCCTAGTTTCTCATCCTCTATGTTTTCTCGTAGAAAATACTAGACTCGTTAAAAACTGGAAAGAAAATAAACAGCGTGCCTTTTTATTTGATGTTACGCTACAGGTTTGTCCTAACCTAAGTGTTCCTAACAGCAGTAGTCAAAACTTACGAGCTTAATCAATTGTTACAAAGAAACTCTTGATTTTATCTACTAGCAAATATCTTCTGTCACTTTTTGCTTTAATTCGGCCACTTAGATTATCGTGGCATTTAGGATCCATTTTTAAAACTCGATTATGACTAATTGAACAATATGCCACAATTACACCCATCATCCTTAGTTTCTATTATGTAAGGAACCCAGCAGACACAGAGGTCTTAGTGCTGGTTAAGCAAATTATATTCGTCGTTCTAACAATACATGACAACCAAATAACCGCCTACGCCCATGTAGCTACATTCGGTAACATTAGCGAGTCTTAATGGGGCATGATTGTACATTAACTCAAGGTGAATACCGCCTACTATTTGTTTGTAAGACTAGGTATTTGATTTTTTATAAGGCATTAATTACACTGATGTACGAAGGGCTTTTAAAGTAAAGAATTTTAATGATAAGAAACATGGAAGATAGATCCTTGTTTGTTTGTTTGAAAGGGCTTATCGCAGAAACTACTGCTTGGTATTGAATACTTAGGTAATTATTTTTTGTGTTCGATCGATAGTCAATTTATCGAGCAAGACTTTAGGCTATACATATAACATCATAATGCTACAAGTTTCCCGAAGCGAAGCGAGAGCGTCTTATGAGAGAACCACTCAGCTTCAGACGACATGAATAAATTCATGTTAGGCGACAAATGTGATTTCCGCGCGCTCTGAAGTCAAAGGGTCAAATAAATTATTTTGTTTGTCTTTTTCAGCCACATCACAAGGAATTTTAGGCCAGGTTAAACCTGAGACTGTGTTCACAACTCACAGCCCAGTTTCGAATGATTCTATTTTGTCAATTTAAAGAATGCGTCTCGCATATTTCGTGTGCCGTTAACTACTCGTAAATTCTTTCTCCACGATATTCTCACGCGCACCGTTTACCTACGCGTATCGAGGATTTAGCAATTTTCGTACATTGCAATAATGGCACCGACTAACACATACCGTGGCTATGGCAATTGGGCTACTGGCTACTGGCGTGTTGTCAAAAGTTTAGTGTGGTTTTGTAATCGCCACATTCCATAACAATTTACCATTCTTGGTGTCTCAAAGTTGTAAAGGTTATGGTTATTGTTTACGCTGGCTAATAATAATTGTTCGCAGATTTTACTCGCCTGACAATTAGTAAATTAATCAGTTACATTGCTGTTGCAACAATTAAATCACTATTATAAAGTTGGAGGTGTCTCTACAATATGAATCGTTATCCGCACAGTGGCCGAGATGGTAGGTATTTAACTCGCCGCTTAATATTATATAATATTCATATAATATTCAGTGTAATAATGTGCGTTTATCAGCCATAAAGGTTACCGTGAGTACAAGGTCCATTGTGATTTTTAGTGTATACATGCCGACTAACAAATATGAGAACTTGACCATATTTACAGACTGCCTCAGTGCTATACAATCTATTATTGAAGTAGAACAGAGTAATGGCATTGAAGCTTTCTTTATATTAGGGGACTTTAATGCGCATCCTAACGAATTATTTTATAACGAATTAGTTAGTTTTTGTGGAGAAAATTTATGGTATTGTGCAGACATAGAAATGCTAGGCATACATTCTAACACATACACATTTCGTAGTGACGCTCATGGCTGTGAGAGATGGTTAGATCATTGTATTGTCACAGATTCTGCTAAAAGAGCCATATCAAGTATGTGTATAAAACAGGATATATACTGGTCTGATCATTTTCCACTTTTAGTGAACTGTAATTTTCGTAAATTGTCAGAAACAGCTGTTACAAGCATAAGTAATGGTCATGTTGAGAATCGCATTGTTTGGGGAGAAAGAAATGATCGGCAGATCGACATGTACCGTAACATATGTCACTCTGGGCTTAGAAACATTGTTTATCCTCAAGAACTTAAGTTATGTAGTGAGCGGTCTTGTCGGAATGCTGATCATTATCGTATCATAGATAAAATTTATACTAAGTTTACAAGTGTACTGACGCAGGCCGCTATTGATACTTTTGCACTTAAAAAGACCGAACATAAGAGAAAGGGGGGTTATATAACGGGTTGGAATAGACATGTTGCAGACGCACACAGAGAGGCCAGGCTTCGGTTTCAAGAGTGGGTGCTGGTTGGAAGACCTAAAGCCGGTAATATTTATATGGATATGTGTGAAACCCGTAAAATATTCAAAAGTAAATTAAAATGGTGTCTAGATCGACAAGATCAATTACGAATGGACATACTTGCGTCACATCATTCCGCAAAGAATTTTAACAAATTCTGGAGGTGTACGAATAAATTAAATGCGAAGCCTGGCCTTCCTTTAAATATAGATGGTGTATGTGAAAATACGGGGATAGCCAATGTATTTAAAAACCATTTTACTGTGAAATCTCCCTTGTCTTCCTTGTCTAACTACAGTACACAATCAGAGGTCGACGTGGTCGAGCGACATGTATCCTTTTCTGCAGGAATGGTTGCGCAGGTAATAAAAAATATGCGGAGGGGTAAGTCGCCCGGTCACGACGGCCTTAGCATAGAACATTATAAACATGCTGGGGTTCATCTCCCTCGAGTTCTTGCAATGTTTTTTGGTCTGTGTCTGTCCCATTCCTATCTACCTAAGGAGCTCATGCGTACTATTGTTGTACCGGTAGTAAAGAATAAAACGGCGGACACGTCAGACAAAACAAACTACCGTCCTATCTCCTTGGCAACGACATCTGCCAAAATACTTGACAGTCTGTTAAATAGTACTCTTGCGCAATGTATCCATCTACACGAGGCACAGTTTGGTTTCAGGCCAAATCTTTCCACTGAAAGTGCAATTCTGACGCTTAAGCATACTGTCAAGTATTACACGTCGCGAAGAACTAAAGTTTATGCGTGCTTTCTTGATTTATCGAAAGCTTTCGATCTGGTGGCTTATGACCTTCTCTGGGAGAAGATGGATAGAGCAGGAGCACCACTTGAATGCACATCTCTCCTCAGATTTTGGTATGTTAATCAAATAAATCAAGTGAGATGGGCGGGTGCGTTGTCTGACGAGTATCAGCTTGAGTGTGGGGTAAGGCAGGGGGGGTTAAGCTCTCCTCTACTCTTTAATTTATATATAAATGAGTTGATTGAGCGACTCAATAGCACACATGTCGGATGTCATATTGATGACACTTGTTTCAATAATATAAGTTATGCTGATGACATGGTGCTGCTGAGCCCCTCAATCAATGGCATAAGAAAACTATTAGATGTGTGCGAAAGATATGTAGGCGCGCATGGTCTTGCATACAATACTAAGAAGAGCGAGATTATGATATTTAATGCGGGTAGACATCGGCCCACCCCGGAGCCTCCTGTTTACCTAAATGGTGAAGCTTTAGGGGTAGTAACGAAATTCAAATATCTCGGTCACGTAATTAATAGCGACCTAAGGGATGATGACGACATAGAGAGAGAGCGCAGGGCGTTGGCGGTCCGAAGCAACATGATAGCCCGCAGATTCACTCGATGTTCCAGACCAGTTTAGATTACTTTATTCAAGGCATTCTGTCAATCATTTTACTCCAGTGGTCTGTGGGTAGTCTATACGCAGAGGGCCTACAACACCCTGCGCGTGCAGTATAACAATGCCTTCAGAATGTTATTGGGCCTGCCGAGGCACTGCAGTGCGTCTGGTATGTTCATGGAGGCACGCACGGACGGTTTTCATGCTATAATGCGCAAGAAAGCGGCCTCCATGCTAAGGCGACTCAGAGACAGCAACAATAACATTCTGAACACCATTGCCGCGAGGTTTGACTGTCCAATCCAAAAACATTGGGTGGGATTAGTAATAAATTGTTTTAAGAAGAATAGACTTAATGTAATTTAATTTAATCTTAATATGATTTAATTTTAATTTTAATGTAATATAATTTTAACTTGAATGTTAATTTTAATGTAAGTAATTCAATTTTAATTTTAATGTAATTCAATTTTAATTTTATTGTAATTTAATTTCAATTTTAATGTAATTTAAATTCAATATTTATTTTTATTTCAATCTATAATTATGGACAAAATGAAGTCTGAAATAAAATTATTATTATTATTATTATTATTATTATTATTATTATTATTATTATTATTATTAATTAAGAAAACGGATATTCATTTTGAAACGCTATCATTAAAATTTATTGCTTCTTCGTAACTTTAATTAATTTAATTGCAGTTCAAGGTTTCTCCAAAAATAGTCACGTCGGGGACTGTCAATGCCATAGTTTTCTGATGGTAAAGTTTAACATTTTCAGGTTAGATTCTTTTTGTCTTGACCCTCAAGTTATGTAACGACCACTGTAACCAGTGTTGTTCAAAATTTCTGATCTTCCTACATAGAGTAGAAGCCTAACACATAGGAGCCAGATACGGTTTTAACTTGGATATTAGGAGTCACGGGGAATCCACAAAAATCCTCGGTTCCTGTAATGGAGGTTTTCCCAATTAAATCCCATCATCGACCATCTACTGCAAATGAAAATCCGGCTAAATGCTAAGCTCTGGGGATTTCGTCTTAATGCCGATACGGTCTAGTAGTGTCCATACTGTCCATTTCTTGTTGTCCCGAAATCTCATACTGTCCCGAAAATACGTGAACTCTCCTTACCTAGTCTCAAAACTGGTCTACTTAGCGTCGTCTCTAGCCAAAGAGCAGTAGATTTAAAACACTACACATCACGCAGCCATCAACGTCTTCGAGTACCATGAAGCACTTCAATTACACGCAAATATTGGATCGTCATGGTCAGTTTAAGCTTGGGGCTCCCGTTTAATGTATAGAAACAATTTACTTCCATCGATTAAAATCGTACCTAGATGAACCATCAATTATGAACCGGCAGACGTAGTGTGGGCCGTTCACTAACCCGGTGGACCGATGACCTTAAAGAGACGGGTGGTAGTTGGTTGGAATAGATCAGCGGAGAATCGAGTAATGTGGCACGCTCTGGGAGAGGACTATGCCCAGCAGTGGATTGATAAAGGCTGACATGATGATGATGAATTTCCATGATCACTTCGACAGTAATCCCGTTTGAAAATGATTAAATAAACGATAAGTAATAATTCAGGCTATTTGGCCCAATCGGTAGAAAATTTGGCTTGAGTCCTAAAAGTCCTGTTGAATCTCCAGTCGAACTACATATTCATGCGATAGAAATATAGGTATGGGTTCCATACCCTTTTGACCTTGTATCTCAACACTTGCAACTGTAGATATAGGTATGTTTAATGCTACGATAAAATGTAGAGTTCTAGTGCAATTGCAACATTGCCAGCATGCAAATGGTTAATATTAATCTACTTTGTTTTAGAGACTTTACTGTACTGAGATTGATCTAGGGACTGTTAAAATGAGAAGCTTTTGAATTTCTTACAATGTTTCACAAACAAAATTAACACGGTAGATATTTGCCGCCGATAGTTACAAAAGTGCAAAGTGATCATTTACACTCATGACTTCGGAATTGTTACATGATGTAACTGCAATTAGGACTGAAAACAATTTTTCCAAGTTACACAATTTCACATGAAGTCCTACTGCGTTCGCGTTCGGGACAGAATTCGTTTCAATTGCACCCTACACAAATATCAGCTTTTCGTCCAACCTTGTGATTAAAGCTCATTGCAGACAGACGACGAGAATTTAAACGCCGTAAGTAAAATTGGATTACAAGCCAAATTAAACTGTGACCACACGCAATAAGCTTGTTTTTCGCCGGAGTGGAAATTCCATACCCTCAGCGACTCATAGTAGGTTCTAGGTTATGACGTTTAAACTTGTATTTAGCTGGGATTGAAAATTCCATACCCTAGGCGACTCACGTATCGTAGGTACGGACAAACTTCACCTGTTACACGGTTTACCGCTCCGGAGAGATGAGTGAAAGCCGCCGGTCAGGTGTAACGGACGCCGGCTTTCAACAGTGCGCCTCGCCTTGCGCAACCTTAGATAATGAGCGAACTCGGTGACCGCTGACATGTATGGATAATTTGATGTGGAGATGATATGGCATTCTAACAATATACAGTCTTCAATTTATATTCAAAACAACGAACATTTTGAAACGAGTTGGAATTGTGAAAAATAAACAATGGTCTTGATGTTAATAATATACATAGTTTAATGTTGTAATTGTAATGAATCGCTAATATTATCTTTCATTATTAAACAAAAACGAAATGTATTATTATAGACATCAAAGAAATTACATGCTCTAAAAAAATAATTAATTAATTAGACGACTCAAAAAGCTCCAATACTGCGTTTGAGACAACTAATCATTAGGCGTTGTAAAATTAAATATACTTACAGTTTGATATGAAAGTAATTTGCATCGCGTGACATTCGAGTCTAGACGAGACTTAAATCGAAACCTTGTAACGAGAAACCGTAGCGTGTGGTAGCTCTTATCGAAAGCTAATGACAGGCTGCAGAGAAATCTAACTAGTGTAAGGCTGCGTCTACCACGAGATATCGAGAAAACTATGCGCAGGAGATATTCCCATGAAAAATTAGATTCGTCTGAGAGGTTAAGGTCTATAATTTCAATTTGCCTAAGTTCAGTTGGTATAAGGACAAACCGAAATTAGCCAAACTCACTGTTACCTACCTATTTCCTTGTATTTTGCTTGGGAGATGTTGGTACACATATACAATTAGGTATAAATTAAATTTTAAAAGGTTTTCGTGAAGTTTCATAACAAATAATTTGGGGGCAGGTTAAATCGAAGGATGAAAAATATTTGCTACATCTCAAAGTTTCTTTTAGGCCTGTATGAATAGTTCTTAATATATTTTTTATTTCACGCACCTCGATGGAAAAGCAGCTTAATCGATAGACTGTCGTTCGTCACCGAGGTGAACGCGATCCGTGGGAACATCAGATCTGCGCACTAATAGCATCCCGGTGTGAGAACCGGCGCTAAATAGAGCTTTCCAATACAATTACTTACCATTTGGTTTAAGTGACTGTTTACATTAACATGACGGAATAGTTTTGTTATAGATCTAATCTTGTTACTACTTAAGTTAGTTGTTGAGGTAATGAGACTTGATTTTGATGCCAAAATACTAACTTAACCAAGTTAGTTGGTTCAGATCCCAGCTTTCTTTGGTTTTCGTCGTTTCTTTGTTCCTATATACCTAGTATTTTTTATCGTCGTGTGCGTGAAGCTTTTAGTATTTCAGTTAGTTTCAGTTCATTTGTTGGCTATTTATAGAAAAATATTATTTTACATACATTTTTTAAATCAAACCATTTGGCATAGACATACATAGATTGTCACATCACAAAACGCGTATGAAGCAGTTGGTTCAAAAGGCAACTTCTTAAAATAGCAGAAAAATATTTATACACACTTCATTTAATATTGCGTTTATTTATAACTATAAAAGTAACAAAAGGATGGTCCTTATCTCCGATCACGGCCGGTATCCGTGGGAACATCGCTAGTTCGCTACACATGTCTGATTGCGGGCCGGTGCGCGGTGATGCAACTCACTTTATCAGATGAATGTCTTTTAGTGCTGCACTATTTACTATTCAAATTAATGATCGTTTATCACGATTCCTTTTATATTTCGTGTTTTGAAAGCTTTGACAATGAATATTGTTTGTTAAGTTTTTGATTGTGAATCATTAGCGCCCTACTAAATGATGCAGTTGCGAATACCGCTATTTTAAAGCATTATCTATGTAGTCTTTATTGACCGAAATGTAAAATTATTATACTGACGACCTGGTGGATTACTTAGTAAGGTGGGTTGCCTGGGTGAATTCGGTCCTCAGTCGAGGCAGATATTTATAACACAAATAAATCTTTGTCCTCGGGTGTTGGTCATGTGTTATTGTTATTTGTAACGGATATCAGTGTTCATTTTGTAAGTTATTGTTAGGATAAATGCCGAGCTTAATAATTATTGCAATCTGTATCAGTTAACCTCCACAAAATTAACTAGGTTAGGTCAGGTTTGGCAGTAGATCACAATGAAATATGTAGGTTTTGGTGATAATTAATTTATAATGCGCATACGTTTTGTAAATATGAAATGTAAGAAAGTTCTAAACTCATACCACTTAGGTAGGTACTTTGAATCGAACTTAATCTCGTAGGAATCTTACTTCGAATGCTTAGTTCCTCAATAAAAATAACTTTCACAAATCAATTGTGAAAGTTATTTTTACATCCATGATGGACATTCCTCTTATTATTCAATCATTTAATTAAATAACAAAGCATTTCACATATCACTTGTTTTGTTTGAGTTGAACTTGACAGATAGGTAAATACACGGAAACAATGGCTGAGAGCTGAACGTAAAAAGTCTCTGAACACAGTAACGACACTCGTTTCAAGCCATTATTTTGTTTTGTGGTGAATTTGATCCATTTCTTCTCACTCGATACATTTCTGATTTCGCAATAATCGATACTTGGCAACTAAAATGTTGCATAGGACATCTAATTCCAATATTTTTTTATTTTATTAAAATACAACAATATAATATATAAATCAAGAGGAAATGGAGCACATATAATAAACCTACATACTTAAATAATATACAAAATAGCAAAATGTTTAGCAAATCATTCACCATTTCAGGCCATAAAGCAACGTTTCATATTTAGGTAAAATACTAATCAGGGTACCTGCACAGCAGTAGGTATTTTAATTCTGACCTCATTTCGCCATAGTCGGGGTGTCGACGTAACGTCGAGCAGAGCCCGAATTCGACCCAAACAAAATCCGAGCTCTACTCTGATCGTGCCAAGGACAAAGGTGACAAAAACACGCCTTTTAATGAACCGAAGAAGTTTCACTGTTGTAACACTTAAGTATTTGTAATATTGTAAAATATTGGATTTATATCTTGTTTTAACATCAAGTGAACTTTGAACTTTATCCATTTATAAAAATCTCTTCTTGTGCGTGTACACTTTTGAGACTCGTTAAAAATACTTAATTATATTATTTTCAATTATGTGCCGATCACCGTCCGATCAGCGAAAGTATTTTTTCCTTCCAAGTTCATGAGTGTCTGTAATACGATAATTTTACCGAGTTAGATACTAAGCGTTCTGGTATTAACGGTTAACTAAATGCTACACACGCTTTGCAAGCGCCATTTTAGTGTGCCACAGTAGAAAATTCGCTGAAAAAATGTTCGTGTTACAACAAGAGCGTGAGAATCACGCAATAATAGGGCTAAGAGATGTTACAAAACGGGCCATTTTCCCACGGTATTCATTTAACGTGACTGAGTTGTCATATATGTTGACATTGGAGTTTTTCAAACGCAGTTTTCAACACATTTTCCCAATGATTTCATTTCTATGATAAAAACTTTAAGTTTTTACAGTCTAGTAAGGTGTATGTATGTACCTACCTTACAATGTATCAATACTTATTACACTGTTTAACATACGTTACGTATGACTGTATTTTACATTTCAAAATCGTAATGAGCTAACATTTGGGTAGTAGGTAGGTATTCTTTAGGTCTTTAGGTATATTTCAACAATTTCAAGAACATTTAGGTACTTAATGACTGTGCTACCTGGTCACTTTCTTATCGGGTTGTGTTCAGCCAATGTACCGTAGTACAAAAGACATCGCCGAAATGTTATCAGCCGAGAAAAAAAAACGATAATCTCATTTTATACTTAACTGGTTAGGCTGTGAGGTATTTGGAATTAAACTAAATCACCATGAAAAGCTCCTAATACTAGTGCAAGTGTGAATGTGTAATTGTGTATGTGTGTGCATTATATGTGTTTGTTTACGCCACTTAACCCTTTGTTTACGCCTGTTTGCGCCGAGCTGGCGTATCATCAATGCACCCATATGTTATTAGGAAATGGTGATCCACGCATTGTTTGCTCGGAAATCGGTTTGAGGATCAACAAATGATCGTATCCGGCTATTGTACCCGTGGTGCTGGACACAAAGGAATGTCCGATCGGATTACGATACTGTTGCGGCAAAGGTATCACGGATAAACGAACCGTACAAACAGACCATCCGTCAAGAAAGTGTTTCATCAATAAATATTTATACCTATTAGTTCCGTTTTATATGAATTCAACACATTTATCAAAGTACACTTCTTAGCATGGATTGTTTATTAACTTATTATCATATTATATGAAAGACTTGGCCACTGCCACATACTATCGTCGTACATAACTATAACGTCTAGCTGTCTGGATAAGTTGCTGAATAAGAAGAAAGTGGAGAAACCAACTATTACTTGCCGTTTAAAAATACGTAACAATATATCGGGTGTGATGATTTCCATTGACGATTTAAGGCCTTAGGCTATATAACATCACGCTACGATCAATAGGAGTGGAGCAACAAGTTAGTGGCGTCTACTATTACTAGTAGACTTAATAACAACTTAATTTAAAGTTAATTATCTTGTTACAGCATCGTCAACAACTCGCTCTACATCGCTTCTAGCAGCATCGGCAGCAACGCGTCGTCCTTTCCGCGTGGCGAGCCGCCGCCGCCCGGTGTCCACCACCAGCCAGTCCACCACCAGCACCAGCACTACCACCACCACCACCACTACCACCACGCAGGCGACCATAGACCTCGGCAGCGAGGAGCTGTTGCAAGATATCGTTGACATTGGGGATATAGGTGAGATACTTGAATGGATGGATGAACCCAGTTCCTGATCCAGGGGGAAGCAAAGGTACTGAAATGGGAATGGGGGAGGAGCAAATCTGATTTTCCATGCAAATTTTTTAAAGGGTGGAAATATCGTACAACAACCGTACGGACTTTATCCAAAGTCAGCCTTTCTTAAATATCACAATAACTTAAAATCAATTACAACTAAAAAGGGTTCACGTACCAATCCAAACACAGTACTAATGTGACGCAAATTTCGCAGATTCCATCGAAGACCCAACTTTAACGACAAGTGTTCCGCGCAATACTGCTAAGGTGACGCGGCGCCCGCTGGTCTCTCTCACGGATGAGGACCAGAACCCCTCGGCTACCAATGAGGATGAGAGGAAGAGACAGAGCAAGAAGTACAGCGCTACCTTCAAGAAGAACCAGCTGGAGCAGACTCTGAGGGAGAAGTCGCGAGCAGAAGACACCACAGAAATGACTACAGAAGGAAAGACGACGGTAGAAGGTAAGAGTCACCTGGCAATATCAAAAATATGATGATTGTAAAACTTTCATATTCTCATCTTAGACTTGGTTAGAAGTGGTAGATGTGTGTAGATGTGTGTCATTCGTAGATATAAGACGCATAGACACTATATCATCCAAAAATTCAAATTTACTGTCTCGTGAAAATGAGTATTAGAGTAAAATTGGAATATGATGTTAGTCATTTACATGACGACCCGGATGGCGCAATGGTTAACACGCCGGCACGCTGTTCCGAAAGTCCTGGGTTCGATTCCCAGCGAGGCGGCAATTTGAATGATGAGTTTAAATCCGTTCTTGGTCTGGGTGTGTGTCCTTGTCTTGTGTGTTGTCCAAGGCACCCACGACACAGGGAATCCTAGTGTGGGGCTTTGAGTGTGAAGCGTTATTATTATTATTTGTTGCAGACATTAGCGCAGAAACCGCCGTAGCCCTAGCCGCTCACCAGCTCCTGACAGCCCCAGTGCCCATCATCCCTGACTACGATGAAGTCAAGCCCACCAAGAAGACCGCGCCCCAAACCACCCTCGAATACAAATACACCAACCCCGAGTATACCCACGCCTATAAAATACAGACCTACACCGAAGAATACTCCAATACCCCGTCTTTCAACACAGAATATGGACAAACAACGGCAGCTTACACGAGAACCAATACTAGTCCTATAACCGACATCTTCGCTAAAGTCTCGCGGCCGGGATACTCTAGCTTAAACTTGAACCCGACAATCTCCGGGCCAAGCGTGGGAGTAGACGGGTCTACCGCGCGGTATACCGGTCTCACCGACACTAATGCCCCGACTACCTACGAATACACTACCCGAGGTCGAGGGTACTCCGCGAACTTGATAACTCCTACCGCTTCAGGAGTCACAATAAACGTTGGAGAGGACTCATCTACGAGATACACTGGCACAGATAGGGAGATTCCTTCGACGTTCCCGACTCTTTTCACCAGTAAAATCTCTAGGCCTTCTGGTTTCACGGCACCGGTTACAACGCCTACCAACTATAGGGACAGGTCTACCGTGAGATACCAAGTGACCAGTGAGAGACTGAGCCCGTCGACGGTGCGGTACCAGTCGAGCAGTGCGCCCATCCCAGTGCCGGTGGACTTCAGCTACTCCACGGACGGCTACAGCCCCAGTCAGGAGCCTTCCTACTTCACTAGGGAGTATCTCCTCGAGTCACCGGTCACTAAGGCCTACGACGGTAAGTACTACTAATGTGTTAAAGAGGTTTCACAGGTTTATAAAGACCTGGGGCATACTCCGCCACGATCACGCTACGTCAATGCCCTTAAATTAATTATTTAAAGAACATTTAATTAATTAATAAAACATTACACTCCAATATAAGTTACTTAGCTGCTCTTTGCACACCACCATGCAGACCATGCTCAACGTAGTGTACCTAATCGTATCGTATGTAATAATAGTTTGAATGAATGAATTAAGTATCTGAGCTGAGAGCGGGTCTCTAGAAGGTGCTTATATTACAATTGTACTTACTCATTAAAAATACCCATTATCGATCGAAAATAACCAAACAACTTTCCTTTCCATGCAACTTTTACTACAAGCAAATGTTTCGTATTGATGTTTCACTTTTAATACTTATAACTTGGCCTCTCTTCTTTAACAAAAAATATTTTATTGCTTAGCTATTATGTAACATAGCTATCCATTGAGTTATATTTGATGTCTTTGTGTGTATCTGTGTACTAAAGTGAACGTTATCCCTAATGATAACGAACACACACGTATCTGCATCCCTGCGTAAGGTTAGGAATGTTAGGATTCCCTATCAAACAAATCGACCGACCGAGAATACATAAATAATGTGGGAATCGCCCTGAAAAACTATATATAGGATTCCGTATATTAAATCCAGGTTGTGTTGTAGGTACTAAATCTTATATTACACAATACGTACCTACAATATTACCTTACATAAACTCAAGTAATCAATCAGATGTAAGCGTGATTTGTTGATCGATCCATCATATAAATTATGCGATTTCCTTAGCCTCTTGATGGAGCAGATAACGTCAGTTAAAATCAATGTAAATTGCTAATACAATGTCGGTGCGGCATGTTCGCAGTGTGCCGTATGATGTTTCCGCATTGTACTGTAGCTGCAGCCTTATTCCCATAACAATGCTGCCTCTTAGTCTTAAAAAGATATCTACCAATTCTGTAGTGTAACCTACAGTCGAGAAATCCAAAAAACCCCAAATTAAGTGATTATAACTTGATTTAACTTAAAAACTAAGTACTTAACTATACAGTGATAACCGCTCAAAGTTACTCGAACTTCACCATGTTGATCGAATTTAAATCAAAACAGGATTTAGGCGGGGGTATAAAGGCTTCCAAAGAGTACCTACCTACAGAACTAGGCTTTATTTAACCGGATATTGAACCAGCTTCTATGAAGTTATCGACATGTTTAACTTTCTCGATGGATACAAGACTGCGAGTTACGACCATTTGCATAAATCACGTTACCAGCGAGACTTGCTGTTTATGGACGATGTACTGCCACACCCATAATCCAAACATCGATACCTACATCATACGAAATAATTATGCTTCTTTTTTCAAGAGCATCCCGCAGACTGTAAAGGTTGAAGCAACTTTAAACTAATGACGCTTGATCTTTTTATGCTACATAATTTGTTTCCTTTTCAGACGAATACCAATACCTATCGCCGATAACGTCACCGCAAACCACGCCCACGACGTTAGAAACCAAACCGCCGAAGAAGAAGACTGTGTTCCGGAAGATCTCAACGACGCAGCAGCCAACAACCCAGCAGCAAACAACCCAGCGATTAACAACCCAGCGGGTAACAACCCCGCGGGTAACAACCCCGACGGTAGACACCACGACGGTAAAACCCCGGCGGGGAACTAGGAAGCCGTTCCAGAAGATCCAGAAGACGCGCGTGAAGGACGAGAGCAGGACGTACCGGCCCATCGCCAACTACGACTACTACGACGACAGCAACGAGAAGATGGTCGGCAAATACGCCGAGGGAACCAAAGTTATACTCCACGACAAAGGTCAGTTAATACCGAGCATTGATAATTTCACCTGCTATCATTAATACTCTACTATTGGTTTGATCTTTCGTTACCAGATACCCTTCATATGAAATAAATACTTTGAAATTGAACCATAGCTATACACCCTCTTTCTGTCTTGTATCGCCAATGACGCGATGACTAAGATAGGCAGGGATCAAATCTTAAATTAATCTTTGAGACTACTAGACTACTAGTACCTACGGACCAACGTACTATAGGGACATGTTGAGTCATAAGTGAATTCATGGCCTATCAGGACGGATTTACAATCTTTCCGATGAAACGTGGCTCAAGGTCATCTATAACTAAAATTACTCTCCATTTCCCCTACCAATTCTTTTCTATGTTCTTACCTACAACAAACACATGCATTCACAATCAAACACGACCAAACTATTCCAGACTCGATCGAATGTCTGGACATCGGCAACTTCCCGCACCCGTCGTCGTGCAAGAAGTTCATCTCGTGCGCGCGCATCGACAACGGCTCGCTGCTGGGCTGGGAGTACGTGTGCCCCAAGGGCTTGTCCTTCGACCCCGTGGGCGGCATCTGCAACTGGGCCGCCGGCCTGGGCTGCGGGGAGAAAGACATCTAACCCTGCACCAGGATTCTCGAAGGGGATCATTCAATTCCTAACACAGACCCTTAATAGAGCTATAAGACAAAGGGGCCCCCGAGACGATCAAGCGCACTTGACAAGTCTACGTGATTTAAGCGAATATTGATCGTTTACGGCGTTGACTTGACACGTACCTTCTAGCGATCTACGGCTTGACCATAATAAAATTGACAGTGCGAGACTTGTCAAGTCAAGTCCGCTTGATCGTCACGGGGGCCCAAAAAGGCAAAACCTTCAGGTAAAACATAGGGTCTTAATCGGCTTATTTTCATTCATCAAATTCCATGATTGTTGAAATCAGAAATTGATCAAGGCCCAATTCTTATAATTTATAAAAGCTGCAATTGCATCTCGTTTATATAGTTTATTATAATTATTTTTGGCATATGCGGTAGTTAGGTATACAAAATGTGTGAAAATATTCAAACGAGACGCAATTGGAGCAATCATAAATTAGTAGAATTGGAAACGAGATAGTTGTGCGAGCATAATGATCAAGTATCGATTAACTGTGTTCGAATGACAAAAAATTACGATCTACGCTTTAATCGATGATTTGGGAGCTTTTTTATATCCTGCTTAAATTAAATACTGTTGTGCGTAATATCAGTTTCAAAGGCCATTTAGAAGTGATTATTTAAGTTTAGACATTCTAAAATATCCGTGGCAGGTTTACTTTTTCAAAATAAGAGAACGATGCAAAATGCGAAAGTTATTACCTCTGTCTCTTATAGAAGGTAGTTTAAAATTTAGGACTAACTCTGGTTAGATAAGCTACCTACTAAACGACATAGGAGGAGATGATAACTCCTTCTATACCGCAATAAAGTATCGGCCATGTGATTATTTCGTAAACATACATTATATTTTTAAAACGATAAGTAGGTACGTCACATTTAGGAATAAAATGTTTCGTTACTTCCCGTAAAATTTTAAAATAAGATAGGTATTTACGAAATAATCCATCTAAATAATAAGCCGCCAATATTGTACATAAATTAAATTAATTAGAACACATTTTTATGGAAAAATATTAGAAAAGCTTCCAATCATCAAGTAGGTCTAAAAAAATTCAAGTAAAAAAGTTACATCTCAAATTCATCCCTTACATTATTAGGTACTCAAACCAGTCCCATGTTATACAGATGATATAACGATGAAAAACTGGTGTAAGGTATAAAAAATATGATTATGTAGTAAAGCGATAAATGAACAAAATGTGATATTTTTATCAACGACATTTATATTGTATTACGTAAATACAAAAACCCAATATTGCTCTATGTCCATCTTTTTCGGACATATCGGAAATACGTCCGCGCGAATGAGATAGCAATACTCATTATTTATTAAATCACTTTACTATCTAAGTCAGACTACGTAACTTCCTACTTTTTAACAATATTTTACTACAATAAAGACAAGCTTATTAATTTTACAATTTTAAGTTGAATTTTTATGTTATATTGTGTTTCTGTACATTGCTTGTTTTATACTCTATATTTCGTATTACTACATAAATTTAATAATTTTATTTTAAATATTTTTAGTGCTATGGACTTCACTGCCATTTTTTACTTTTATATTTTTAATAGAACTCGTACAGTGGAAATATGAAGGCAAAATTTATTTTACTCTACAGTATAAGAATCTTTGGCGCGCGACTGGACCGCCATGTTAATTGGTTACTAGTAAAATAGGAAATTATTTCGAAATGTGCCTTAATTATTATACAATTCTAGTATTTAAGATTATTTTATGTGACTAGACGAATAAATGATTTTTATTAAAATATATGTTGTTTGGTGTCCCTAAAACTTTATTTACAATAGACAACACGAAATTAACCTTGAAAACGAAGTTTACTTTTGTAACATGTAACCTTTACTGCTTAACTGTTGTATTCTGGTGCCATTAACTTAACTCATTGACGTTATCGACCTCAACCATCAAGCAAGTTTTACCCCAAAAAAAAAACCGGAAAATACAAATCCTTCCACTCTTCCAGAACTACACTTTAAACCACGACCTCAACTTACAGACAAAATAAAACACAGAGCAACCTAAGCAGAATAACCTTTATTTACAGCGTCCGTTTACTAATATTAACATAACCGATGCCGACGCACGTCATCTTCACCTTCTGCACGGCGAGGTCGTCCTCGTCGTCGGAGCCGTCGTCGTCCGGTGACGTCATCACCTCCAGCTTGAACATCACGCCGAAGAACTCCTTCAGGTGCTGCAGGAACTTTATCGTGTAGTCTGACAGCGGGCCCACCTGTGTAGTTGCCAAATTTTCTTTTTATTTAAGCCCTCCGCCCCTACGATTTAGGTACATTGCAGTTTGATGGCGACAATTTAAAATGCCGTAAATAAATTTTGCTTACAAGCTGAACTGAACTGTGCGCACATGTAACGGTGTTACCAGATCAATCGATCGATCGACGTATATAGATCGATGTTCATCAACTGTTCTGGTAGCTTTAATCGATCGACGGATACCGTTCGAATAACTAATCGATCGATGTCATTCGATAGGTCTGGTAGATTTAATCGATCGATCAATACCGTTCGACTTGTCAATTGATTAATCCCGGGTATATTCCATCAGTTTCTTTCGAGATGTATTCAGAATAGACCGTGATGTTCTTGGGCAGTACGATACTGCTCGTACTATTATTAGAGAGACGCAAACGTAGACGAATCTGGATGCGGAAATTCATAAAAGCCAAATAAAATCAAGCGCATCTAATCAAACAGCTCGATCGACGTCGCCTAATCCATTCCACCATCGATCGATCGATGCCGTCGATCGATGATCGATCGATTGGTTTGGTAACACTCTTAATAAAGTCGGTAGGGCACTGACCACGCACTCGCTGACGTCCTTCTGTCCGAGCGCCATCCAGAGCGCGAGCAGCCATTGGAAGGCGCTGTCCACGGCGCCGCCGCGTCGCACCTCGTCTAGTAGTCGCAGCGCGCACTCCCGGCCTAGATCCTCAGGTAGGGAGCCCTCGCCACAACCAGCTTCTACCGACTTCTGCAAATGGAATCACTACATAGTATAAAACAAAGTCGCTATTTTTGTCCGTCTGTTTGTTTGTTTGTCTGTTTGTCTGTTTGTCTGTATGCTTAAATCTTTAAAATTACGCAACGGATTTTGATGCGGTTTTTTGTAATAGGTAAAGTGATTCAAGAGGAAGGTTTTTATGTATAATACATGCATATATTCCCACGAGAACGGGATCCACGCGGGTGAAACCGCGGGCGGGCCGCTATTTAAAATAAAATAAAGAAGTTAATCGAGAAAATATGCGTCAGTTATTCGGTAACCTGGGCACCTGGTCTAAGGTATTAGACGATTGTGCTAGAGGAAAGTCTTAGTTAAAGATTTATTGTATACATCACAATTTTTATGATCACCAAAGGTAAACAATATTGAATGACAAAACACGCTATAAAATTCTATTTCCAAAGCCATAGCGGATTAGACGAGAATAAGGGTTCCCGAAAACTGGCCACAGCCACCGACCACCGGTGGTTGTGGCGTTGTGGCGCTACTTTTAGCACTCCAACAGCTGTAACAACAGTGAGCGGGTTATGCAGCCGAAGCGGCTGTCGGTCGGAACACGCTTCTAAAAAGAAACGTCAAGTGTAAATACTGCAAGTCGATACGTACCGCCTCGGCACAATAAAAGGTCTTGTCAGTGGTCTCGGCGACCAGGCTGATCCCAAAGGCGGGGCTCTTGCCGGCGTTGGCGCCGCGGCACTGGTCCGTGTTGATGTACACGTCCGGCAGGAACTTCAGCATCACCTGTCAACACCGGCTTCTCAATTTGAATACAGCCAGACAAGAATTTCATAGAACGAAATAAAAATAAAATGTATAGATAATTCTGGACTGAATTGAAAAAAATATGGGGGGCATGTCAACTGGGCAGTGAAAAAAATTTGACGTTATGGATTTCGTTCATAATCTAGCTAATTGAACATGTATAGAGCCTGAAATTTTTTGTTGGTGTTTTAATTTGTTTGGCAAACATTATTATTTAATTGTATGTGGAACAATACAACAAACACAGCCTTTTGAATAAAAAGAGAATTAAGAAAATCAGTTCAACCAAGGGGTCAGTGCAAAGTTCTGAGAGATCACATAAAACGGTACAGTTCAACTGAGAACCTCCTCTTTTTACGTCTATTAATAAACAAAATTTTCAACACCAAGTATAGCAACAACTCAGATCAACTCACGCCCTTAGCAGCATCAACCACTCTATTGGCCATGGTGGGCGAGACGCGCAGCGCGTACACCACGCCCCGGATCCGCTTCACCAGCCCCCACGCGGTCCACTGCAGCGGCCGCAGGTGCCGCCGCACCGGACATTTGAACACCACCTCTCCTCCGCCGAGCGGGGGGGCGCCTGACAGATTTTAATTGATGATTATATAGATTTTGGTGATAATTATATACATAACAATGACCTGCAGGTCAACCAATGAGAGATTTGCAATGTTTCAAAAAATTTCTCATTCCATCATACAGCTAATGTGAATGAGTGCTTTTAAGGCCACCCACAAGTGTAGCATGGACCTTCACAAATTATTATGAAAAGCATAACACATTACTGGTATTTACCTATACAATACTAGTGGACCTGGCAGATGTCATCCTGCAACATATTAAATTATTAAGTAGACAGGTGTCTACTAAATAATGTACTAGCCTTTCTCAATAAATAGAATATTCAAACCAAACAGAATTTTTCAAATCGGACCAGTAGTTCCTGAGATTAGCGCTTTCAAACAAACAAACAAACAAACAAACTCTTCCGCTTTATGTTATTAGTAAAGATGAGACATAAATTACCTCGCCTTACAACCTTCAGTTCCAGTCCATCATCAACCAGGATGAACTTCAACAGCACAGGTAGAGCAGCAGCTTTCACCTTGTCCACCGACACATCCAGGTGGTGATGAGTGACTCCTTGCAGAACAGCATTCAACGGCTCTTTGCAGAAGGGTCCCAGAGCCAAAAGGACTTCTAGGTAGTATCCTGAAATAATGGGATTGAAATGGTCTTCAAGTTACATATTCAATACCATAATTTCTTGTTTATCACTGTGCAGGTTTCATTATACAAAATATTTACTAACATCGATCCTGCTTGGCTAGATTTCATGATCTTCCTTGAGTCAAATGCCTCATCGTATTTCATAGCTAAGGGCTTGAAAATAAGCTCTGTCCTTATCGCTATTCCTTCACCGATGAATCCATTACTTGATGATACTGATGTTCATAAATGACAGTGATTTTACCATCAGGTAAATAAATAAATGGGTTTTTAAATAAAAAGGGATACTTTACTAACCTATGCCCCTCTGAGTGCTGCAGCTATGAGTAAACTGACCACCAATCAGGATCCCTGGTTGGAAAAACAACGACGTGCCGGTTTCACTCAATTCTACTCTAGTTCCATTCGTAATCTTGTCTAGAAGTCGTATTAGATTCACTTCATACTCTCGCAGACCGGGGTCGTCGTGTGTACTTCTTATTTCTTCTACTTTGATGGACCGGCCACTCAATGTTGACAGTAGCAGCCTCTGACGGAGGAGATTACTCCCTTTGTATATGAGTACATCTTTATCAATAACTGCAGGCATTTCTTATGTACAATTTACTGTTTCTCTACTATCAATAACATTATCAATATCAACACGTGCAAAACTGCAAATTGTAATTGTATGCGTAAACTGTAAATATGTCAATTGTCAAAAATATAACGTTGACACTTTGACAGTTGACAAATCCACAGACTAGGTAGAAATACTTAACTACTTACCTACCCTACTCAGGCTCAAACCAACGACAATAGTGTTAATGTCAATATCTCATCTGTGGTCAATATCATGTCAATCACAGACGAGATGTCAATTAAATGATGCCGAACTATCGATAGTTTCGCTATCGATTGTTGACCTTGAAAATCAATTAGGATATCGATAGTACTATCGATAGTATTGAAAAAATCAATACTATCGATAGTATAAATCATGGTAATACCTTTGGTTATCTGCAATAGTATCGATACTATCGATAGTATTTTACTAGTACAGTACTATCGATAGTCTCACTATTGCCACACTATCGATAGACTATCGATAGTCTATCGATAGTAGCCTATCGAGCGGCATCACTAATGTCAATAATGATAATGTCAATTAAGACTTATGTCATGTTCACGCTTTTGCTCTCGATGTTTACTTTTGTAAACTTTATTGAAAAATAAATCGTCACCCAACAATGAATAAAGTTTCGGTTGGTGATGTTGTTCTACCCGGAGATACCTGTGAGGAAATAGCAACTGCTGGAGAAAGGGGCAAAGTAATCCTCGGGCCTGGACTAAGGAAAGAAGAGAATGGAATCTACATAACCAAAGCGGGTGTACTAAAGAAACGAAATCCAAATACGTATTGGATAGACAGCTATCATAAGCGATACGTGCCATCGAGGGGAGAAAACGTTATAGGTATTGTGACTCAGAAATCCGGAGATATTTTTCGCGTAGACATCGGCAGTAGCTGTCCCGCCACGATATCTTATCTCTCATTCGAAGGTGCAACCAAGAAGAACAGACCAGAAGTACAAATTGGTGATGTTTTGTACGCTAAAGTATTAGTTGCTGGGAAAGATTTGGAGCCGGAACTACTGTGCGTAGATTCCAAGGGACAAAAAGGAAGATTAGGAGTTCTCACGGATGGCTTTATGTTTAAGTGCTCGGTAAATCTCGTCAGAAAGATACTAAACCCTAACTGTCCATTGTTAAATGCTCTCAAAAATGAATGGCCATTTGAGCTAGCCGCTGGAATGAATGGCAGGATCTGGATAAAAGCAAAATCATCAAGAGAGACAATAGCCCTTGGTAATGCGATATTGGGAGCTGAATTTCTGAGCAGTGAAGAAATCAAATCCATGTGCTTAAATATTGCCTCTATTCTAGCAGGACATGTATCATAGCAATAATCAAGTTTAGTATAGCTTAAGGTTTATTATTATACTATTTACTAAATAAAGTTCTTTTAATTGTGAATTCCTGACTGGGACACTAAATGTTTGTCATTTGGGACACTAAATATAGGTAACATAATCCTAAGACAGGGATTTTAAGTGTGTAATTTTTACTGTGTCAAATAAACTATTATTCTTATAACTAGTCTAACTTTATCCATACTTATAAATGCAAAAGTGTATTTGTCTTACTTTAATGTTGGAATGATTTTTGGTATAGATATGGATGCAGTTGGAAGAGTTATAGGCTTACTACTTTTTAACAGAATTCAACTAGATTTTTTTTCTGAAAGCTGGTGCTTTTTGTCTGGTCCCATTTAAATTTGAGCAACACCTGATGGGTAAGTTTGGAGTTACCTATACTTATCAATTTTGAAGTTCTGTATTTCTTTTTTTTTCAAAAAGTTAGTTATTTCTTGAAAAATTATTTTTTGCCACAGGAAAACATGTTTCAATCTAATAGTGCTGTAGATGGCATTACAAGTTCAATATAGACAAAATACTTTCCATAACACAGCAAAGATTTATTTGTTACAAATAAAAATAATAATAAAAATGAATGATTTCAATATGGATATCCCGAAGTCTGATTATAAAACTCGGCATTTTACATAACAGCGCGGCGGATTGATAAATGTCGCTGGTTCGTATTGGGTTCTAGGAGTATAATATAGTGTTCTATGATTGGGTTCGTAATAAGTTGTTCCAAGTTACAACCAATGAGGTGGCAACCGTCAGGCAGATTGCAATCTGACAGATCTGACTGACGTAACTTACGTCGTAATGATTGAACGAATCCCGTTCGTCAAAGCGCCTAACTAACGTCGCGACCACATACAAATTGACGTAACGTCGTTCCGCCGCATTTTAGTTTTAAGTTTTATTTCCTGCCGTAAGTTGGCGTTGCACGTTCATGCAAGAAAATGGCGTCGCAAGCAGTAACACGTGTGGAAGATGAAATGGATTTAACTAGTGAAAATGGCGATACTTCTCATGAAATTGGTAGTTTTAAAGATAAGTTCAATCGTGACCTTCAAAAATTTTATAGTGCTCAATCTGGAACAGTGAAAAAGCCTTGGACGAAAGAGCGTGTGAGTAAAGTTATTACTCATATCAAAAAGGGTAAGGTAGCCATAAATTCTGGAATTCGTCGTACACCTGAGGAGTATTATTGGGGTAGTAAGTACGATGTTATGAATATTATGGATGAAGATTATCTTGTCTTAAAGAAAAAGAACCCTGATGAACCTACAATAAGAGTTATTCCTATGGAACAATATTTCGAGTTATTGTTTGAAATTCACAAAGAAATCGGACATGGAGGGCGTGACAAAATGCAATATCATATTAAAAGTAGATTTTACATTCAAAGAAAGGCAATAGAAATATTTGTTTATTTATGTCCAGTGTGTGAAATGAAGCGCAATTTGCCAAGAAAAAGTATTGTTACAAAACTAATAACTTCCAATGATTTTAACACTCGTGCTCAAATTGATTTAATTGATCTTCAATCAGCACCGGATGGACCATTTAATTGGTTATTGAAATATCAAGATCACGCTACTAAATTTCTTCAGCTTCGCCCACTTCAAACCAAGCAAGTATCTGAAGTTGCTTTAGAATTAGTTAAAATTTTCCTGTTAATTGGAGCACCCCATGAATTACAAAGTGATAATGGCCAAGAATTTATGGCTAAAGTTATGAAAGAAATTATAAACATGTGGCCAGAGTGTACAATAGTACACGGCAGCCCAATACACCCCGAAGCACAGGACAGTGTAGAAAGCAACGACCAGGATGTGGAGAATATGTTGCGAAGCTGGATGCGCGATAATAACTCTACGAAATGGTCTATTGGGTGTCATTATGTGCAGTACCAAAAGAATACATCGTATGACCGAAGCGTGGGAAAAGCCCCTTATCGCGCGTTATTCGGGTGCGATCCAAAGTCAGGCCTGCAGAGTTTAAATATTCCTAAAAATATTCTTACGACCATTAAAACTGAAGAGGAACTAGAAGAAATTTCTAATCCGGAGACTAGTGACAATGAGATTTTTACCGACGACCAAAATCAGGATTTGATACAAACTAGCGAGGAGGAAGTGTTGGACATCCCAGTTCAAAACTTTACTGATGGTATTGAAGGATATGGCTCGAAAATGTTATGTTCATTGTATGTATGTAACATAATTATGTAATGTATGTAACGAATCAAAGATCAAAAATGAAGAGGAGCAAACACATCAAGGAATAAAACGGGCTGCGGAAAAAATGTTAAGTGGGACTGCTAAGAAGGTCCCTGGTCTTTGTGTTGGGGACAGCATTTTTCTTAATGTCCCAAAAATCGACAGAGGCCCCCTTGACACCAAACATATTTTTGGGAAAATAGTAGATATTCAAAATGGGGTTTACAGAGTAGGTACGACGTCTGGGATAATAAAAAATTGGTTCTCCCGTCAAGAAATTCAAATTTCATCAGATCAATTCACTAACGAAGTACCTGACGCGTTTTTGTCTTTACGAGAAGCTGTTACAGAGCAGTCTTTGTTCGGTGGGCAAATGTTTCAGAGGTGTTCCTGTAAGCCAGCAAAAAATCAGTGTAATTCTAACCGATGTGCTTGTTTCAAAAAAAAAGTTTTATGTGGATCTAAATGTCACTCTAGTGCGACATGCATAAACACATAAAGTAAAAACATTATAAGACTGTTTTGTGAATAATTATTTATAGTTAAAAGTTGTGATAGTAACAAATAATTAAATTCGTAAGTAGTTCCGTGTCCAAAAGATTAAATGTGTATATTATAATACTGTATGAGTATGTAAATGCAGTATTTTTATTGTTAATTTGATTAGTATTTTGAATACTATAAAATTTTATAACAAAATAAAAATTTTTTAATTTTGTTTTTAGATAATTTATGGTCACCCTACACCGTCCTCGCTAAGCGCCCTAAGCGGTTTATATAGCGGTTGACCACTACGGCGGCCAAACGCGATGAAACCGCGTAGAGCGGTTGGAACATTTGAAAAAGTGTTGGTTCCATTGTTTCCCTATTAAATCTTTATTTATAAACTGCTCGTTCGCAATTCCAAATAGCATATCTTTGTTGAATTTCAACTATGAATTTCTCTGTATGAAGTTCATGGCTGTGCATGTCAAACGTACGAACTCTTCGGCGGCAGGCCGCACCACTGAACCGCCAGTGCGTAAAACAAGGTGGCGGCCTGCCGCGAAGCGGGCCGCATCTCTCCATTCAACCGCCGCGGTCAAAAATTGGTGGCGGTTAGGTGCGTACAATCACAGGCGGTTGCATATTTAAAATGTGCGTAGTGCGTTAGGGCGCTAAACGTCGAACGGCGCTTTGTAGAACGTATCGCGCGTTCAATCACGTTCAATGCTCTTTGTTTCAATCCGCCTGGCCGTTGGGACGACGCCTTCCAACTATCAACTAGCGACGTTTTCCAACCTGTCGTGTGCTATTATGTAAAATAGCAATTTTTACAATCCAGAATGATATACACGGAATCAAAATAAAACAGCACGTAACAGTGATTGAAGATTTATTTTGGCAAATGCAACTAACCTATTTCTTAAAAATCTGATACATTGTAAAACTACAAGTGACTGGATCCCACCGCTCCACTGTACTGCTGCGGACACTCCAGCTATGAGACTAATGTATCATTTCATTTGAGACTCATCCCATCATTAAGTACTTAAAATCTCTTACACAAAATAATTTAAAACGTTAAAATTAACATGTGTAATGGGTATCATGCAGATAAAATTGTAAATTTTACAATAGTATAATACTGTAATTTTAGATAAATTTAAATTTCTACACATGTACTAGAAATTATTTATTCTACTTTAAAATACACGAAATTAAATATTTTTTTCATAAAAAGTTATTCTCTCATAGCTAGGTGTACTCAGTGCGATCTGTATCGGAATAAATATTTATAATACAACTGAAGAAGCCTCGCCACCCGCTCGCTCTCTATATACAAATACCGTGGCCGCTCCCGCGATTCATTTAAATATCAATATACAACAACTAACTATCCATTTAATAGGAGTTCCGTGACCAGAATAAAATTTCGACTATTATTATAATAATAATTTAGTAAACAATAAAATAACAACATGATCTGTTATTAATTTCATATCCTATATTCAATATTTAAAATATGAAATGAAATATCATGACCATATTTTTTTTTAATTTTTAATGTTTATAATAATGATAAATTTGTTGACTTTTCAACTGTTCACAGAATACTAAATTAATTGTTTCACTTATTTATGTTAAAAATAACGTCAACTTGCAATAATGTAAGACAGTCAATAATGTAAATAGGTTTTACCATATACATTGTAATATTTCCACTGAATTGAACATTTATCTGGTTACCATAATTAAGTATTCATCAGTTGAAAAACCAACTTAAAATACACATAACATCAAGCCTCTTAAGAAACGTCATAGAAAGTGAAATCTTTGAAAATGATACGCTAACATCGTAGTCCTGCAGATTCGTAAGTTTCTATACAAAATACAATTCTATGTATGTTTATAACTCAGTTACTACTTACGGTCCTTTTATAAAAACTTTTCCTAAAACAGAAGATAATTCATCTAGAAATTTTAGTCATCAGTTAAATTCATTCAGTAAATTCAGTTGCAGGACTAAGACCAAATAAGTTTTTTTTTCAAAGTTGATAAATTTCAATTCACTACTCGAAAGGAATGTTTCATTATTTACAAACACTCGAATCTACGAGCCACCATTTTGATTCGGTCTCGGAAACAAAATGGCGGCTAATTCCCATTTATATACATATTATAATATATATCGTACTTCGCAGACTGTACAATTTTTTAATCTAAGTATTTCAGTCACTGTCGATATTTACAATTTAAGGTCATTGACGTATTTATCATTAAAAGTTACGAATTTCTGGGTACTGTAAGTTTTAGTAGTAAAAGAGTCAACTCTTAACCTAATACAAGTCTGAACAGTCACACGTTGGGAACACAGATCTTCTTTGAAATTTAAAATCAATTTGAGTGAAATGTTATGTACACACTAAAATTACTTAAACAAGTCATGAGAGACCAGCAAACGCCGTACTGATACCCTGAACGATACAGGTATTCCTGCAAATAAAAAGCCCTGTAGTGATAAGAAGTATACAATATAAATGTATGCGTCCCTGCGTATGTCCGCCGAAGATCGGTGTGCCCACGCGACGCATCACAGCAAATCGTAACACTATACAATATTTACACTATTATCATTAATTTTATATCAACAACGCAGTCAACTTCTCACGAGGTCAATCTTTAAAATACGAAAATATAATTTAATCTATCATTAAGAGATCAAGACCTGCTCACGAATAGTCATAATACGAATGAGTTTACATCAACGTACTCACGCTCACGAAGCTATCGTATTTATATTTAATTAAAACTACGTAATATGATACACTAAGTAGCGAAAACCCGTTTGTTATAAAAATATAACAATGATATTTGTAAAATTAACTTCGTATTATTTTTATGATAGTGACAACTACCATCCGCCGACTGTCTGTCTCTTCACATAATTTTGTCGTCGTCAACTCCAAAAGCAATATGATCACATGTAATGTATTCAAGGACACAAATTTTTAATAGTTTTTCGGATAAATGCTAGGGATACGCGAATCAAGCCACTCATGAAATTCGTTTTAGCACAGTAGAGTTGATTACGTTACAATTTGTTCCAATTACATTTCCCTATATTACTGTTCTAACTTTTTAACCGAAGATAATGTGGCTATTTGAATGTCTGGCAGTATATCATGAAAATAGCACATATTCAATCAGATTTTGTATTTTCCCAATCCTGGAGTGTTGAAGTCAGAGCATGAAAATAACAGCTTTATAGATGTAAAATATGTACATGAAACAATATGCCCTCACCTGATACTTCAAAGTTACATCCACTATCCATACAGTCAGTTGTTAGAGAAACATGTGATCTCGACATTTAGAAACTATAGCCCGTATAGTAACAAATTCAAAACCGTCAATAATCATGTTCATAATCAACAACGACATTTGTTAGCAAATGCCGTCTTTCGTATTGCCGATGAAACGTATGTGTATTTAAATTATTGAAATTTAAAGAATTCCAATACGCACTTGCTACCGATTTTACTATTCGACTAAGCGAATTTCGAGCGCTGAATGAAACGTCACTAATAACTAGCGTCTCAGACTCAGAGATCGTACGGACGCTACATCAACACATAGCCCAATTTACACCATACATCAGCGGATACCAAACACGGACTTAGGATACATCAGCAGCTAACGTAATTGGCGTTTTACAGATCGTATGGACGTCGCATCGACACGTAGCCCAAAGTATTACACGATTTAGGATACGTCGGCAGACAACATAACTGCTAATGTAAACTTCAAAACACAGCATCAGTTACAACCACGTAACTGTTGTTTCCGTGTGACGTCACGCCCTTAGGCACTTCTCACATTACTCTATTTATTAGCTACGCGACTGCAACTGAATCCAAAATTCGCTGTATCTGTCATTTCTCACTGACAGAAGACGCATCGTAGACGCGTCTCTTTCATACATTGACAAGATCCGAGTCGTTTGCAAATAGCGTTGTGTGTGAAGTGCCTTACAGTTATGGTCGCGGGGGCGCCCCCCCACGGCGCGCGCCCCTCAGAACACGGAGTCGTTGGAGCGCGACAGGTGGATTGTATGGACGTCGCATCGACACATAGCCCAATGTATAACACGATGTAGGATACGTCGGCAGACAACATAACTGCTACCTATAAATTGTTAACTTGAAAACACAGCATCAGTTACAACCACGTAACTGTTGTTTCCGTGTGACGTCACGCCCTTACAGTTACGGTCGCGGGGACGTCCCCCACGCCGCGCGCCCCTCAGAACACGGAGTCGGCGGAGCGGGACAGGTGCACGGGGTGCGAGGGGGAGCGCGCGAGCCGCTTGCGCGGGAGTTTCTCTAGTGTGGACAGTAGATGCGGGAAGTCCGGCCGCTCGCTCCAGCGGTACGCCCAGCACAGCATCAGGATGTCCTGCGACAAGAAACAGATGTTGATTCACCGGTCTTTATCCATCGGCTGTTTTGTGACCGATACTCTGCATCGATTTAAGTAAGTTGCTTCGAGGGGTAGAGGATCGAGGAGCGAAGACCCCTCCATCAAATTCATAACTACTCAACCCACTATGGTTAGGTATAGGTTAGGTTGGACTGTAATAGAACCACGCGGAAAAAGGGGCCCCGTTTGGGGGTCTCGTCGACATTTATTTACAAAACGTACGTGGCCGTAAACAAATCCGTAAAATCTAAATTTAACCGCCGGCTACTGGCTTAATCTACATTTAAGCAGGTAAACAGAAAATATAACTCACTTTGATATCTCTGGAAGCTTGCATATTGGCCAACGACTGTTTCACACCCTTCCCCACTTGCCAGATGATAGCTTCTGGAGGTTGTCCCTTGAATGGGTACTCCCCGCACAATAATTCGTACCACACAGTTCTGAAATAAAAAAATAAAAATCTTCAATGCCACATTCAATATCAACAAATTTCTATTTTGTACATCAGAAAAATATATTGCACCTTTCCTCCAAATAACATTCAACAAATTTTATAAAATCTACACTTAACCAGTAACATAAGATAAATTTTCGACTAAGCTCGAAGGACCAAAATATTATTTTGCTGATATAATAACATCTTTGACTTATTTCACCTAAGAACATCTTTAACCGTCACTATGTCACAACCTAAGTCAATGAATCCTTATTATAGTCAAAATGTAAGGTACCCGAAGGCGTAGACGTCGGTGGCCTTGGAGAAGGGCAGCTGCAGCGAGGCGTGCGGGCGCAGCGCGCGCACCAGCTCCGGCGCCAGGTAGCACAGCCAGCCCGGCGGGATGCCCAGGCTGTCGCCGCGCGCGCTGCAAATTAACCTCAAGTATGTACAGTACCCGGCAAGAAATAATGCACATCGCTATTCAGAAAGAGATAATCGGTTGGTTTCGGCTTTGTAGAGCGTTGTCCTTACCACAAAGTCCTTACCGCAGACTTGTCACTTTTCTTTCGAATTCGGTAGAAGACGGTCGCGTTCACTCATAAATAAATATAAAGAGTTGTTAAAACCTCCAATGGAACATCAATATCATTATTATAAAACTACTTGATAGGGTGCTTTATGCGCTCTTAATAGATATTGCATTATCAGTACAATGTGCGAGAGAGACAACACTCTACAAAACCGTAACTTCATAATAAAGTATTGTACGTTATTTCAGGCAATTGTACTCTGTACTTTATGAGAACAATAAAGTACACGAAAATACTTTATTTCGCATGATTTTATTTCTTTGTGATTTTCGTTAAACGAAATATATATCGATTGGTGCTGAATCGATGTCTCCGCTTGACGGTTACAAATAAAGTCTTTGTGGTACATTCCGGCATTTTCTCGAACCCATTACTCCTGACACGTAACAGTACTTTATTTTGATACTATGCACTTTTTTTTCTCACCTATAATACCAATGTACTTTATTTGCAAAAAAAAGGTGGCAACCCTATATACCTATAACTATAAATATACACTCATAACCTCACGCTAGGGTTCTCTGTATTGTGGATGACCATAGACAATATACAAAGACAATGAAATAAGCCCAGGCCAAGAACAGAAATTTAAACACTTGTAATTCGAATTTCTACCTCATCATAATTACCAAGTAAGTACCAAGTAACTTTCCAATCTTTACCTTTTCAAATCTTTATGGATTACATACTACGGAATTATTCTAACCAAAAAGTATAAAATAAGTAGGTTGAAATAAATGATTACGATTATAAAATAGTTATTTTGTATTTTGTGTAAATTATTGAATATCAACTTACTTGTTGCCGAAACAGAGCTTCGTGACGCTGAAGAGTCCAAAGTCTGTGATGACTACTTTGCCATTCTCCAAAAATATGTTCTTAGTCTTCAGGTCCTTGTGAATGATACCCCGCGCGTGCAGGTATCCCATACCCTGTGAAATTACAGCACCAGATATAATTTTGTGTGGTAACAAACCACTTCTAAAATAAATTTAAATTAAAGTAATAAAAATATGGCTCTTTAATAAGCGCTCGGAACAAAGTGTTATTGGTATTTGATGATAACACTACTAACGAATTAGAATGTACTAAATCCATCGATGTAGAATCTTAATCGTAATAATTGCTTGTAAAGTGAGCAAGTTTACTTAAAACATTACTGAATATTTAAAAAAAAATGGATTTTTTAAATGCCATCGCTCATAGTCTCAAACTCGGATGCTCCATGTCGCTTTACCACGACCAATACACAACAAACTCATAACTAAAACAGAAACCTTCACTCATCTTAACAACATCTCACTGGAAACCAACCCAGAACTCCATCTATGACTGCGAGTTACCAGGCGACCATAAACTACAACGTCTACAACCTACAACTGACCTGCGAGATCTGCTGCGCCACGATAACACTCCGGTTGGCGGTGAACTTGTCCTTGCGAAGATGGATGTGCGTGTAGAGCGTCATGCCCTTGCACAGCGACGTCACGATGGCCAGCCGCGGCGGCTTCATGCACGCGCCCATGAACAGCACGACTGCGAGTTACCAGGCGACCATAGACTACACCGTCTACAACCTACAACTGACCTGCGAGATCTGCTGCGCCACGATAACACTCCGGTTGGCGGTGAACTTGTCCTTGCGAAGATGGATGTGCGTGTAGAGCGTCATGCCCTTGCACAGCGACGTCACGATGGCCAGCCGCGGCGGCTTCATGCACGCGCCCATGAACAGCACCAGGTTCTCGTGGCGTGTCTTGCGGAACGTTGCCACCTGGTGATATACGAGTTACACGTCAGTAGGGGTCACCCATGAATTACGTTACACTTTTATGGGGAAGGAGGGGGTCCATCCAGTGTGACAAGGGGGTGGAAGGGTTGTAAATTTCGTGACGTCACATCTAAAATTTTTGAAATTACATATTTTTTCATTTATACATGTAAAATTGTAAAATAAGTGACGTCTCACTAAAGAGGGGAGGTTTTACAAATGTGACCAGCTGTGCGAAAGCCGGGGAGAGGGTAAATTTTTTATTGTGAAATTGGTGTGACTGTGTACATAGTAGATATTACTGCGTGTGTATAACTTGGGCGTGTTTCGAAGTGTGTGTAGTTCTGTACGTGTGTGTGTGTGTACGTGTCCGTGTACACGAGCGCATACATCACCTCATGTTTGAAGGTGTCGAGCGGCGCGCAGTGGTCGAGGTGCGAGTGCAGGTGCAGCAGCTTGACGGCGACGGCGCCGTGCCAGCTGCCGCGGTACACGGTGCCGAAGCGGCCCTCGCCGATCACGTACACGTGTGTGTGTGGGTGTGTGTGTGTCTGTGTACGTGTCCGTGTACACGAGCGCATACATCACCTCATGTTTGAAGGTGTCGAGCGGCGCGCAGTGGTCGAGGTGCGAGTGCAGGTGCAGCAGCTTGACGGCGACGGCGCCGTGCCAGCTGCCGCGGTACACGGTGCCGAAGCGGCCCTCGCCGATCACGTACACGTGTGTGTGTGGGTGTGTGTGTGTCTGTGTACGTGTCCGTGTACACGAGCGCATACATCACCTCATGTTTGAAGGTGTCGAGCGGCGCGCAGTGGTCGAGGTGCGAGTGCAGGTGCAGCAGCTTGACGGCGACGGCGCCGTGCCAGCTGCCGCGGTACACGGTGCCGAAGCGGCCCTCGCCGATCACGTACACGTGTGTGTGGGTGTGTGTGTGTGTCTGTGTACGTGTCCGTGTACACGAGCGCATACATCACCTCATGTTTGAAGGTGTCGAGCGGCGCGCAGTGGTCGAGGTGCGAGTGCAGGTGCAGCAGCTTGACGGCGACGGCGCCGTGCCAGCTGCCGCGGTACACGGTGCCGAAGCGGCCCTCGCCGATCACGTACACGTGTGTGTGTGTGTGTGTGTGTGTCTGTGTACGTGTCCGTGTACACGAGCGTATACATCACCTCATGTTTGAAGGTGTCGAGCGGCGCGCAGTGGTCGAGGTGCGAGTGCAAGTGCAGCAGCTTGACGGCGACGGCGCCGTGCCAGCTGCCGCGGTACACGGTGCCGAAGCGGCCCTCGCCGATCACGTACACGTGTGTGTGTGGGTGTGTGTGTGTCTGTGTACGTGTCCGTGTACACGAGCGCATACATCACCTCATGTTTGAAGGTGTCGAGCGGCGCGCAGTGGTCGAGGTGCGAGTGCAGGTGCAGCAGCTTGACGGCGACGGCGCCGTGCCAGCTGCCGCGGTACACGGTGCCGAAGCGGCCCTCGCCGATCACGTACACGTGTGTGTGTGGGTGTGTGTGTCTGTGTACGTGTCCGTGTACACGAGCGCATACATCACCTCATGTTTGAAGGTGTCGAGCGGCGCGCAGTGGTCGAGGTGCGAGTGCAGGTGCAGCAGCTTGACGGCGACGGCGCCGTGCCAGCTGCCGCGGTACACGGTGCCGAAGCGGCCCTCGCCGATCACCTCGAACAGCTTCAGCTCGTCGTACGGGATGTCCCACTCCTTCATCGATAGCTGGGGGGAGAGGTCGAGTTAGGAGTGAAAGATAAATGATGACAATAGGGTTCACTATGTACGTTATCATCAAGTACATTATTACGAGTATTACATATCGTGTGTCCCATATCACAGTAAAATGTGTACAATCCTCGATGGGTTAAGCTTAAAACCAAAGGAAATTACTTGTACCAATAGTATTGATTGTATGGAGTTACTTCTTTGTAATTAATTATTTCATACAACAACTATTTAAAATTATCTAAATCAACTGAAAATCAAAATACGCACCTCCTCAAACAATCTGCGATGACGTATAAACGCAGTCATTGTCACTTTATTTTAAAATATTTTATTATTTTACTAAACACTTATTTACACTTGTTTTAAATTACTTATTAACACCGAGTTAATTATCGGGCATGAGCGGTAACACGACACTACCCTTTGCCCTTGTTGCGATATATGCACTCCGAACTTTAAGCTCCGTCAGCGAAGCACAGTGGTTGTTAGTTAGTGACGAAGTAATTAAAGCGAAGGGCGGCGAGACGAGTGTGAACGAACGATTTATGACGATTCGTCATCGCCGCTACGAGCAAGTGAAGACGTCCGCTTGTGTTAATTAATTTAACTGTTTTAATTTACTCGGTTCAAGCCCTCGTTGTACTTTCACTGACACCGATATTGTAAGACCAGGATTAAGTGGGCTTAACTTTTTTTTTATATAACGTTTTACTTAAAATTTACGTAAAGTAGTAAGTAGTGATTCAGATTACAATTCGTGTAAAAAAACGTTTAAATAAAGTGGTTTAAATGGGCGTTTTAAAAAACCATTCAACAAAAGCATTCATAATTTGTAAGCAAACCTAAAACATATTTATTTAATGTAAGATAAGAACATAAAATAAGAACATTTTGTAAACCGCAATTTAAGCAAAATAAATATTCATTCATTCATTCAAGAATTTAATTAGTAACAATACATTTTCTAATAAATACGAGACTTATTAACTTGTATGCAACGCCGGAGAGCATCGATAAGTGAGTATGTTATAAATAGCCCGATGAATCAGTAGGTCTCGGCGCGTTATCATCAGCCCGTTATCGGCCGCGCCGGCGGAAGCTCAGTGCTTAGCGCCGCTACGCATAGCGATCGGTTGCACTGGCCGATCGCGTCGGTACATATTTTATTTCACACTCAAAACAAATGCCATATTTTGACACACAATATTTTTTATGTTTCACTAAAGATCCACGCCATGTATATCAATACACGGCGTGGACCGGCGTGGCGTTACCTTCTATCAACCAGCTGTTGCACTAACTTATAAGAGAGTCTAATCACTGTTAGTATTAGTCACTGAACTCCTTACGAACAGGTCTATTTATGTATCAGATAGCGAATAGCGACTCAAAGGCCGCATTCCACTAAGCAATTATTATCCCTCTTATACAGTAAGTTCATTTTAACTCGGCTGATGTGAACATAGCTACAAGTGGCTGCGCAGATGTCGATTTTAAGGCCAAATGGTGGTAGGAGGCGGGGAGTGCGGGCGGTAGGATAGTTAGCCAATACCATGTACGTAAATACGTCCATGACCAATACGAAGTAGCGCATCACAAAACACTGTCATGGCCGCCGTGTTTTGATTGGTCAGTTACTGTACCTGGGCAAACATCTCGGAAAACGAAGTTCACATCAGCCGAGTATAAATGAACTTACTGTACTGCAGATAATGAAATCTTTTGAATGTATTGATCATACTTATAGTGCGGTGATACTCACGCTGTTCTGTCGGGGCCAGCGCGAGTCGTGCGCGGACAGCTCGAGGGACTCCGCCCGCGGCGCCGCCGCGTCCGTCCCGCCGCCGCCGCCGCTCACCGACACGCGCCGCGACCGCTCTGCACACACATACGACTATATACTATCCTACTAATATTATAAATGCGAAAGTTTGTAAGGATGTATGTGAGTGAGTGAGTGAGTGTGTGTGTGTTTGTTGCTCTTTCACACAAAAACTTCTGAACGGATTTTCATGAAACTTTGCAGTAATATAGCTTAGACATCGGAATAACATAATTTGTTAAAATTTATAGAGATTTTTGAAGGGACTGGTTTCCCGAAGCGAAGCGAGGGCGGATTTACTAGTATTTAATAAAGCTACAATTTTAGAGAGAGCTGAGACAAACAAACGGACGCCAAAATTTATGAACCCTGAACTTTCTCTTTAAGCAGGAAAAAGACCAGCAAAGGACGTGATTAGGTGCTTGCTTAACCCCACATTTTCATAGGCACGATATTCAACAGTTGGCACCCTGGGCAGCCGTGAAATTTGATGCATATAACGGATTACTACAACTACATTACAAAAGGTTATGTCCTATCAAAATGGCCACCGCTTCGGCTGGATGTGGATATACACTAATACAATAAATATCTAATACTTGTACTTCTGGTAACCAATCAATTTCCAGACAACTAAACTATTAGGGAACTATAGGGTTGTCATAATACTACCTATGTAACTAAAAAACTCACCACTCTTCATGCTAGCGGACATCTCATCCTTGGAGTCGGGCGCGTTCCTGGCGGGGGACTGGATCACCAGCGAGTGGTTGGGACTGGACACCGGAGTTTTCACTTCTGATGACAATTTGCACACATATTTAAGTTGTTAAAACAGGTGTTCATTGTCCATGGACGTCAATAACATCCATGGCATCGCCAATTTGGCACGGACACACGCAGACGCTCACACGCACGTACGCACGCACACACGCATAGACGCTCACACGCGCGCAACCATTCCAGAAATCACGTTTTTACACATACATAAATAAACATATTGTTACGTCAACCCACCTGGAAAATGAAACTGCTGCTTGGCGGGCGGCAGGTGCGGCGCGTGCGGTGCGTGCGGCGCGTGCGGCCCGTGCGGCCCGTGCGGCGCGTGCGGCGCGTGCTGGTGGTGGTGCTGCGGCGTGGCGGGCGGCAGCGCGGGCGACGACGGCGTCGAGCTGTTGCACGACGACGTGTTCGACGAAGAGTCCGGCCCGCCCTGCGAACCACACGACACTTACGATACGTACAACACTCTGATAGATAGTTCAGATTTTCAACAAAACGAGTTCCTGTGAAACGTTCCGATCTGCAAAATATTTTGAGAAATTCGAGATCTTAGTTTAACCCATTGTTCGATTCTCCATAAAATGTAGGTTTACGCTAATGAGTAGAGTTGTATTTTACGCCACTAAATATCAACCATATTAAATTCAATTTGGTACTATTAACATAATTTTGTAGCGGTGATAGCCTAGTGGTTAAGAACTCCGCCACCTATTCGGAGGGTCCGCGTTCGAATCGGAGTTATGTGCGTTTTAAGCATATAAATGTCACTTCTACAAACGGTGAAGGAAAACATCGTGAGGAAACCTGCATGCCGGAGAGTTCGCAAAACTCAAACGTGTGTGAAGTCCGCCAATCCGCACTTGGCCAGCGTGGTGGACTATAGCCTTAACCTTCTCATTCTGAGAAGAGACCCGTGCTCAGTAGTGGGCCATGATGGGTTGAGATGATGTACATAATTTTGTTACGTTGTGTGTTGTGTTTTATGGAATTAAGATAGCAAACGAGCATGCAGCACCACCCTTCCGCTGCCGCCCATAACAACTGTGACCAACGTAGAGCTAGACTCAAAGGGACTAGGGTCCAGTTAGTAGATGGTGTTAGAGTATTAGTTGGTTAGTTTGTTAATATGTGTGAGGACAGGGACTGTTAGTGATAATTAGTCCTGTTAGTTAATGTTAATAATAGTCCAGTTAGTTATTGTTAGCAAGAGTCTCGTTCTAATTCAGTCACAGATGCGTTGCTACCCCTGAGGACTGAAATGGTCGCCTCTAAAAAAGTGTAACCGGCTCCACACCTTCCTATCCGGAACAAAATTGTTCTTAAAACAATTATTACACGGTAAGAATGGTACTAAGTACCGTGGCGGGCAGTGGTACTTCCCCGGGTGAGCTCATGTCCTTACCACCTGTAATTGTCTGTGCAACTGCAAATTGATCTCACGCACTTTGAACTGTTGATAGCTCGATGAATGAATGTTTTTCATCAGAAACCCATAATCTATCAAACTCCCTAGGAGGGCTCGAAAGAGTCCAGGGTAAACGCATTGCAATAATTATTATATTATGCATACCACGTTTAATATGATATTAAATTAAATCACGTGATAACCTCCTGCAATGTCGGCCACACGTAGTTGGCTTATCTCCAAAGCTAATCTCGACGAACCAGCGTAATTTTATGCAGCGCCACCATGCAGGATCTCAAAATAAAAAATTAATTGGCACATACAAAACATTAAAACAGGCAATCCATTGTATATATAAAAGATCGCTTGAAATTTCTAGAAGCCTTTTTATACTATTTACTACCACAGTAAGGTCATTATAACTCGGCCGCTCTGAATATAGCTACGAGTGGCTGCTCAGATGTCGATTTTAAGGCCAAAATGGTGGTAGGAGGCGGGGAGTGCGGGCAGTACGCAAATAGGAAGTAGCGCATCACAAAATACTGTCATCAACATCTGCTTTATAATGACCTTACTGTACTTTACTGTGCATACCAAGCCACCACAGATGACATAAGGCTCAGTACTCACCGAGTAGGGATGGTTGGCGTGCGTGGCGTGCGGCGCGGCCGTGACGCGCGGCCGCCGCCGCGACGTCAGCGACGTCAGGAACCCGCCGCGCGCGCTCACCGACCCCGTGTAGTAACCACCTGACAACGCACACTATTTATTACTTATGTCCTAATGACTTATAAAGTAACTTAGAATCTTTTGATAACTCTGTCAGCAGTTTCCGGACCGGTTATCCCATCCGATATTATAATAAGCTTGTTCTCAGATAGTTGTAAAGTCAAATTGGAACCTAGCTTACATACAATTTCGCAACGCATTAATGTAATTTGAGTAATTTCAACATAAAATACAACATACCGTCTTTATGAAACTTTTCTTTGAACGCCACCACGAACTCGGGCGGCAGGCCGCACGACGGAGGAACTTTACTCTCACAATCCCTGTTGAAAATAAAAACAACAAATTAATAATATCAGCAACATCAAGTCTATATTTGTCGAGAAACAATAATTGAGGTAGATCTGTATATTAAATGAATATAAAAATGTACCATGGTAATGGTTATAAAAGTTACCAAAATATTAATTAAAGAATTGGTTTTCCTCCATAATCATATTCACACATTCTTAGCCTCTCCCACCACCTGTGACACTTGCACTTCAGTCCCTACCCGAACCGTACAAACCGCAAAGTGGACACACTTCCACACCTTTGACGCTTGAACTTGCAGAACTTGCACTTCAGCCCCGAGCCGAACCGTACGAACCGCAAAGTGGACATACTTTTACCCACCTTGGACACTTGAACTTGCTCTCCTTGCACTTCAGCCCCGAGCCGAACAGTACAAACCGCAAAGTGGACATACTTTTACCCACCTTGGACACTTGAACTTGCTCTCCTTGCACTTCAGCCCCGAGCCGAACAGTACAAACCGCAAAGTGCACACACTTGCACCCACCTGTGACACTTGAACTTGCACTCCTTGCACTTGAGCCCCGAGCCGAACAATACAACCCGCAAAGTGCACACTCTTCCAACCACCTGGGACACTTGAACTTGCACTCCTTGCACTTGAGCCCCGAGTCGAACAGTACAAACCGCAAAGTGCACACACTTGCACCCACCTGTGACACTTGAACTTGCACACACTTGCACCCACCTGTGACACTTGAACTTGCACTCCTTGCACTTCAACCCGGAGCCGAACAGTACAACCCGCAAAGTGCGCACACTTCCACCCACCTGTGACACTTGAACTTGCACACACTTGCACCCACCTGTGACACTTGAACTTGCACTCCTTGCACTTCAACCCGGAGCCGAACAGTACAACCCGCAAAGTGCGCACACTTCCACCCACCTGTGACACTTGAACTTGCACACACTTGCACCCACCTGAGACACTTGAACTTGCACTCCTTGCACTTGAGCCCGGAGCCGAACAGTACAAACCGCAAAGTGCACACACTTCCACCCACCTGTGACACTTGAACTTGCACACACTTGCACCCACCTGTGACACTTGAACTTGCACTCCTTGCACTTCAGCCCCGATCCGAACAGCATCTGTTTGTCGCAGTAGTCGCACGTGGCGATCATGTTGAACGTCTTGGTGAACCGGTGCGCGATGTCGTGCGCCATGCAGCGGCCGCCGTACGTGGGCGTGCGCGGCGAGCGCGGCGCGCCCACGCCCACCAGTGGGCTCATGCCCACGCCCACCAGTGTCGATGTGTTGTTCGTGACTGGCGTGTGCTGGTTGTGGTGGTTGTGCTGGAAGAGATGGAAATGTAAGGAATATATTGATTTTGGCTCCGTAAGTTTCAGGAAATGTTATTATAACTTCTTACCATATTTTAGCTAGCACAACATTTTAAACGTCGAGGCACACAACATAAACTCAACTTAGGCCTCAACTTTACTGGCAATACTTTTGTATTTTTAACCCCCGACGCAAAAAGAGGGGTGTTATAAGTTTGACGTGTCTGTGTGTGTGTGTGTGTGTCTGTGGCATCATAGCTCCCGAAGGGATGAAGCGATTTCAATTTCGTTTTTTTTTGTATTAAAGGGGACTTACGGGCGCGTGTTTTTTAATATGAGCCGTTTAAAAGTTGTGGGGGGTGAAAGCGGGGAAGAATAGCCGTATGTATGTAAATATACTCGTGTGGGGTCTCAAATGAAAGCGCACAGTAAGAGAATATTTATGACTTAATCGAGAATGTTCTCACCTATAAAAAGTATAAAATAAAAAATTAAATTAAAAAATTTAAAAAACCGCTCCAACCTTAACAATTTAACTACGATTTAGTAACTAACGTAGCCTCATAACCGAGTCTTTAAATAGGTGGGCATGTGATACTAATGAAAAAAAAATCGGAGATAATGAATAGTTAGGAGCGTTCCCCCAACGCGACGTTAAGTTTCTTGAGTTTCTTTTATTATTTTTTACTTTTTAAATGTAATTTTTGTGTCGGGGGTTTTTTAAATTTTTTAATTTAATTTTTTTACATATAACATTTCATATTTCAATAAAATGCGTATTAAAAACTATTATCACTAGCATTAATTGAAGAAAACTTCGTAAAGCGAAATCGCTTTGACATCGACAAAATTGTCACGCCTGAAAAATAATAGTCCAAGTTGTACAAAGTATACAAAGCCTATTACATCACTAAGCAAGTATGAGATTCATAGATCATTTAAAAGTTAATAACCTTTATTTACTCTTTACATACTAAAAGAAGACTCGAACCCAACGTGGGACGTGTTTGCAAGAAGTAAAAACAGTAATTGGTATAAACTTATCATATAAACTCACCACATTGTTGTGGTGCACGCGCTGCGGCGGCGGCTCTGCGTCGGGCTCGCGCGGCGACGCCGGCGGGCTGCCCTCCGCCACCACCGACGACTGGCTGTTGTCACTGCAACGATACACCAATAGCCGCGTCCAGACCGACCGAGCACGGCAGGCATTGGGTCGCGAGGCTGCCTCGGCCTGTGTGGGCGTGGCTCAGGCTACTTTGGGCGCACAATGCCTCGGCCGAGCGCCGTTCGACCGCGAGACATAATTTGTCGATTTTTGCCGATGCTCAAAGGTGCCTCAGTTTGAGCAGGTCGCGCAGTGTGGACGACGTGATTTTCCATCGTTACGCGGAATAACTGAACGCTCAACTCGGCTCACCTTGGCTCACGAGGCGCGCTCACAATTTTTTCAAATTTGCCTCGGGTGTCACGGCTTGGAGCAGGTAGTCCGAGCGTAGATCGCGAGGCGTGCTCGGTTGGTCTAGACGCGGCTAATAAATAGTTATATTATTTAAAACTTTAAAATATTTTACAGTATCTACATATTTTATTACTCTTATTATTACATATTATTCGTTGACAAAGAGTAAATGAGCCACGGTAAGTTACCTTCCCTCAAGAACAGCACCACGGCAAGACGGCACCAATGCGTTGTCGCCCAAAAAGCAGCGAGTGCTAAATACAGTACCTGAGGTCGGACGCGTCCGGGCGCACGGACAGCTGCGACTCGTGCGAGCGCGAATTGGGGAGCGGCCAGTACGGTACCTGAGGTCGGACGCGTCCGGGCGCACGGACAGCTGCGACTCGTGCGAGCGCTACTTGGGGAGCGGCCAGTACGGTACCTGAGGTCGGACGCGTCCGGGCGCACGGACAGCTGCGACTCGTGCGAGCGCTACTTGGTGAGCGGCCAGTACGGTACCTGAGGTCGGACGCGTCCGGGCGCACGGACAGCTGCGACTCGTGCGAGCGCGACTTGGGGAGCGGCCAGTACGGTACCTGAAGTCGGACGCGTCCGGGCGCACGGACAGCTGCGACTCGTGCGAGCGCTACTTGGGGAGCGGCCAGTACGGTACCTGAAGTCGGACGCGTCCGGGCGCACGGACAGCTGCGACTCGTGCGAGCGCTACTTGGGGAGCGGCCAGTACGGTACCTGAGGTCGGACGCGTCCGGGCGCACGGACAGCTGCGACTCGTGCGAGCGCTACTTGGTGAGCGGCCAGTACGGTACCTGAGGTCGGACGCGTCCGGGCGCACGGACAGCTGCGACTCGTGCGAGCGCGACTTGGTGAGCGGCCAGTACGGTACCTGAGGTCGGACGCGTCCGGGCGCACGGACAGCTGCGACTCGTGCGAGCGCTACTTGGGGAGCGGCCAGTACGGTACCTGAGGTCGGACGCGTCCGGGCGCACGGACAGCTGCGACTCGTGCGAGCGCGACTTGGTGAGCGCGGCGGGCGCCGGCAGATGCACGTTCTGCTTGCGCTTCAACACTGGCGTCGTGGGAGACTTTCCGCCTGCAATAACATAATTAAACATGATCAAAAGAAAGCTGACTGCGAACTATTTTAACTTTTCACAATAGCAGAGTCCCGGTCCTTCACCGAGAGTCTAGTTCATCTGAGACGTGTGGTTAAAGGAAATTCTTGGAACCCGCAGATCCCTTCCCAGAGGCCCCACAAAGAGCGCGATGACGAAGTTGTTATTGTCGAATCACACTGATAGAAGCGGTCACACACAAGTAACCAAGCATGACAGGACAGAGCGAAAAATTAATCAGGTACGCTTTTGATTGATTGATTTTTTGATGTAGCTGGTTAATCCATACTTACATATCCATACTATCCATACTAATCCATACTAATATTATAAATGTGAAAGTGTGTTTGTTTGTTTGTGACTATTTCACGTCGCAACATGGCTATTATATGATATAGTTTATGTGTGTAGAGATAATTGAGAGGGTGGAGAGTGACGTAGGCTACTTTTTACCGCGGAAAAACATCTCATTCCCATGGGAAGATCGATATTTTGTTAGTTGCTAGATATTTTGTTCCGGATGCTGTTAATAGATGGCGTTAGTAAAATTAATTTGCAAGTTCTGAATCTCGCTACCACATAATACATGTATAGTAAACTTACTTTAAGTTATAGGCAAATGTTATAGCCTAAGTTCCTGTATATAGGCTATTTTTTATCCCGAGAATCCTACAGGAGCGGGACCTACGCGGCTGTTACCTACGGGTCCCGAAGCGAAGCGAGGGCGGTTCTCTAGTTCTGATATATGTTACTTTAGTGCGGATTATACTTACCTTTTTTAATAGCGTTCCGCTCATCTCGGTTCCGGGGCGAGCCGCGCGCGTGCCGCTCCCACGAGTCCCAGTACAGCGGCAGCTCGGCCGCGCCGTCGCCGCGCGCTAGCGCCTCTGGAACACAATAATAAGTTATTACTGACATGTTTGTCCATTGAGAAGGAAAAAGAATCAACTGATTTTGATATTTTTTTATTGATTGCTGTCTGTTTCTATATTTTGTGCGACATCTGACGAATGGTTTTTGAGTTTTTTCTAATTATACGTTTTAAATTTACTTCGATTATGTTGAATATATTCTAACTACTTGTCGATGTTGAAGTCATTTTTTAATAATAATTCATTATACATAATTTTTCAATAACAATAAAGCTTTGTCAGTTTAGATTTAAACCAATAGTACAATACAACGAGAGTCGTCCATCGCACAGCCCCCTACCTGTGTAGGTGCGCAGGCGCTGCATGGCGCGGCACAGGCGGCGCACCTCCTCGTCGCGCGCGCCCGCCAGCAGCGCGCGCAGCTCGTGCTCCGCGCGCTCGCGCAGCGCCTCCAGCGACGCCACGCGGGAACATACCGCCTGCGACAATCAATAATTATGCTTTTTCAATTCGTAGTTGTATTTGACAAAGGTAGATCTCCCGCCAGGCGAGATGACATGCCTGGGGGGCGATCGAGGCCTCAACTGTAGATGTCAAAGCTTTCGTACATGTATGTGCGAAACTCTTCGATAGCGTGATTCAGGCTTCAGTAACGTCACCGTGTGCGATGTCGCCACATGTATGTATATAATTTGTTATAATACCGTAAATAATATTTTATTCATGCAAAAGTCAACATTTATTTGAAATCAAATTTTGAAAAGTATAGTGCAGCGTTATATAACGCTGATTTAAATGCCACCATTTTGCCACGCTTGGTGATGACGTCAGCGTATACAATTTACTATGGATATGGAATATGGATATGGCCATTGAAATCACTGCGAGTGTTTTGACACCACTTGGAATCAACTCAGTCCCATCACACAACCATCAGAACCGGTGCAGCCAGCCCACCTGTATAGCATCCGGACTGAGCCCCACGACGCGCAGCCATAGCGCCAGACACGGCACGTCGCCCAGGTCCCGCTGCAACTCCTCGCCGAACCGCGCCTTGATCACCAGCTGCCGGGAGAAGTGCTTCACCAGCTTACCCTGAAACAATGTCAATGAGGGCTGAGATTCGGCAAACTGCTTACCACCACACTGGTCAATTGTTGGCTGAACAACACGATGCTTTCTTTCACTGATACGAGCAAGCAATAATTAATTTTTAGTATGCATATGTCATTCTGAGAAGACACCCATGCTCAATAGTGGGCCGTGATGGGTTGAGATGATGATGTATATTGTTTTTGAAAATTAGAGGTGCATAGAGATTAGAAACTGAACCCCCAGTTAGCTGACCCCCCAACCACCTGTTCAAACCACTTAACTATATTATTGCTACAAATTATCTTATATCTTAAAATAATGGTTATGTCTGTACATAGGAGATATTAGAGAAAAATATATGATGAGTCTTGATAGGGCCAACAGAAACCAAATATGATACCATGACGACACGAATGGCGCAATGGTTAACACGCCGGATCGCTGTTCCGAGGGTCCTGGGTTCGATTCCCAGCGAGGTGGCGATTTGAATGATGAGTTTGGTGGTGTGTGTCCTTGTCTTGTGTGTTGTCCAAGGCACCCACGATACGGGGAATCCTAGTGTGGGGCTTTGACTGTGTAGCGTTATTTATTATTTATCATCATTATTATATTTTAGAAAAAAAAAAAAAAAAAATTTTGTTTGTTCAACTGTATGTTTCTCCAGGCATCACACAAAAACTACTGAATAATTGTTGCTGTTTTAGCAGTTACCTAATATTGCTGAAGGCGTAATATAAAAAATGGCATCGAATAATATCAAGTTACAATATTTTTTGTATTAAATATGAGGCTTGCGGTTTTAAATGTTAAATAGCATACATATTATTATCTTAGCTCTTATAGCTGTTACCTTATTTATTAAAGAAATTATTTGAATTGAAATCTGATGCTGATAGTGAATATTTAAACAAAAACAGACATAATACATTATGTACATCTAACTAAAGCTAAAGTGTGTATATAAGCTGCTGTGTTTGTGTCAACAGGTTATACAAACAATTTAACATAATTATTATTGTTAGCCAATTCTCATAATTATATCTGTTGGGATATAACAACAATTTGTGTTAAAGTTGTCATAAAACACATAAAATCTATTAATATACAGCCCCAATGTCCACAGCATGACTCATATGAAAACAACTTGACAATGCCGAGCTAATTGTTTTATTAGACCAGTCTGATTACTGGCTTCATTTGTTAGTAAACACTTCAGCGATCTGTCAACTATGAGTAGTATTTTATCTGGTCCGAATGCACATATTGTTTTCTCTTACTGAGCTAAACATTTGACTACATACAAAATCACCCGACACAGTTTGTCTACCTTAACTTTTTTCCATGTAAGTGGACTACCAGAATTACTAATTTATAACTTGCAGCTAGTTTCAGAATCATAGGTATACACTATTACAAAACAAAGGCTAATATATTTAAGCAATTCAAACATGAGCCAATTGGTATACATTTATGGTTCACTATAAACATGCATTCAATGAATCAGAGAGCTTCTTCATTTATATCAAAAATGGAGTCAGGAAAAACAATGCCTTGTATGAACCATGACACAAATGTTTACAAATACAGAAGTGTGATTAAGAACATGCCATAGAAGTTAGCAAAATATCTATTGAATTCTTGATCAGATGGTGCAGTAAAGTTGAATAATTCTGAAGGTATTCCTCAACAATTTTTAAACACTACAATAGTATATTAAGGTGTATGAAAAAAAACATGTTGGGTGTCCAGTACTGTCCAGTAATGAATGGATAACCTTGAAATGGGTCATAGTGGAACAAATAGCCATTCAGAAAAAAAATACAAATTAAAAAAAACAAGTTTTCAGGAGAGCATTTAGTTTATAGTTGTAGCACCTGCATCAGAATAGGTGGCAGACAAATTGAACAATTATTGTAATTTAACAGTGTTATTATTATCAAATGTTGTTTTTTGTTAACTCCAATGATCTAATACATTTAATTTACATAAGAATTTCAATATTGCAAACTTTGTTTGCTTAACCAAATTTCATTACTTTATAAAACAAATAGCAATAATTCACTATTTACATGACATATAATAATGAATCATACCATTTTGAAATCAGCTTTAAGCAGATATTCTATTTTAATTATTGGCCATCGGACTGGGGCCAATGAACATAAGCATAAGTAACCTATTTTATGTGTACAACCAAAACGCAAGAAATTCAAATAAGGTTAATAACCCCATAGCCTAGTCGGTAGTGACCCCGCCTGCAAAGCAAAGGTTCAAGGACAGTACCTACATTTAGTGGTGTGTAAACATTAAGTTACAGATTTATTTAATCTTATTTCAATCTAATTCTTAGGAAATTAATTACCTATGATGAATACAGGATGCCGCTCTTATTAAACACATGAATGTACTTAACTAAAATCTGTTTTCACCGCTCTACTTAACCGCAATGCACAATGATTGCACATACATCATGCAGGTGTCTCAAATATGCCAGCCAAGAAACAAAAAATGACACAGTCTTCCTAGTTATGTGGCACCACAGTTATGTGGTACCACAGAAAATTATCATGGCTATTTATGTAACAGTTGCAAGATTAGGTCCATCTAATATGATTTTGACTGAACTTTATATTACTGATGTTGTGAACATTGATTTGTAAAGTAATTGATAAAATTTAATTGACTTAATTTTAAATGCATAAATTATAATATTACTTTGCTTTAACATGAGATCAATTTATTTTATTATTAACCATTAAATGAATAATAAAAAAAGGTATTTGAGTAAGAATAAAATATCTCTCCTATCAAAAGCTGGTAACAGAGCACCAACTGTTTGATGTTTGCCAAAGTGTATTTAATGACTTTGAAGTGGTAAATCAGTTTCATTTTGTATGTTATTCATTTTTTGCAGTAATTGAGATTTGGCTTAGTTTTTAATAATTCAGAAAAGTTTTAAAACAATCTTGCAAAAATAATTTTTAAAAATCCTAGGATCAAACACTAATAGCCATTAAATTAAGGATGGTTAAATTTTACATTATTCATATATTCTTTGCAGAAAGTAATCACAACCAGTGATCGAATCAATCATACAATATTCAAGAATCTGTTAGTAACCAAAATCAACATTCAACTTTGATTTTAACTTTAGCAGTTCCCTCTTACTACAAAATCGTATCGTAAAACGGGGCAGTGCGGCGTCAAGGCGATTGTGCGCTACGCTCACTTTCTACTACGGCAATGAACTATTTACTGACATCCTTGAGCCCAGAACAGTCCTTGAGCTGTGGGCATTGGAAAATCGTTCAAGGGCATATTATCTGCGGTATCAAGCTTTATCAAAACATTTCTACCTCGCAAAGTACATCAACTATCCCTACCTCTAAAGTCCTGATCTCTTGCTGCGTCAGCTCTGCGCTCGTGGAGCACTGGGTCCTCAAACCCTCGAGTCTATCCGCCGAAACGTCGATCATCGATTGAATGGTCTCTATCATTTGAATTGCATCACGGGCTCTCTTTATTTCGTATTCGCTGTCTGCATCCATCACAAATATCACAGAACTCTACACAATCCGCTAATCACTACTTATAAGTAAAAAATACTTTAATCATTATAAAAAATGAATATGAATATACAAAACATTGCAGGTGTTGTATTGCCGATACAGCGGCCATGTCCGAAGAAAATCTATATTTTATTTTTGTCTCTGCCTTTGCTATATCGGATAGATCACGAATCGTAATCGGGTTCAAATCGGATCATTATATAATGTTTAAAAACAATCGTAAACCGTAAATACCACTTATTTTAGATAAAATTTTAGTTTTAAAAATCGACATATAATTGAAAAAATCATTGAACTATTATTGTTTAACCTGGGTACTTGCTGATTTGCTCGATTCGCTTTTTGCGAATATAACTCATAGTTTTCTAATACAGTCCTTTCACTGCTATCTGCATTATTTTATTGAATATGAAAACATAGGTAATCGCCAAAAATACTGTGCTGTGAAGGATTTTTTCAATAGAATTCAAAGTCTTATAGGTAGATCAATGAATTCAAAGTACATACTCTATGCAGAATATATTCAACAACTTGTCTATGATTATCGACATATTTTGTTATATGGCAAGGAAAGTTTTCTTGATGACATTTGATTGAATTGAAAGTTCAAATAATTTAGTCTATGACTTTTATCAATGAAGTGCGGTCGTTTGTTGTGAGATTTGTTTCCTATTATTTCGCCTTTCGTCGTATTAATTAAATTCCGTGTAATGTAAATGACTAGTTAGAAAAAACCTTTTTTACTTTACTGCTAGGTAAGGTGTGTGGATTTTTTCTTAGGGTCTAGATGTAGAAAAATTAGAATGTTTCTCGAGCGTATATTGGTGCCTCTGTTCTGCCTTGGATTAGAAGGTGAATATTTCACGTGCATCATAATCTGACCTTACAACATTTGTGTATAAATCTTGTCGTATTTAATTAATTATTTCCTGTCGTCAGTTCTTCCTCGGGCCATAGGAGAGGAGGTAGAGATTCGCGAAGTAGCAGCCGACAAGGGGACTAACGTAACCATCCCCTGCGGTGGTCTGCAGGCGCTGCCTTCCTCAAATGTCCAGTGGGTCCATAGAGGAAACCGAACACACCATGAAGTACTGGTAAGTTATTTTCTATTATATTGAAAATAAATGTTTACAGGGCTTTCCTATTAATCATGCAAGATAATTATTATGTTAATTTTTTTTCTATTTACAACATATTATTTATATTGTTTATTTTTATGCCACAAATATTTTTTTAACGGAACGTAGGTAGGTAAAATCTATAAGACAAATATTTACCTTAACAAATTAATTGTCGCTTAATACACGCCGAATATTCTTATTTGTATTTTTAAAAGCAGTACTTTTGCTACGACACCCGTACCTTAATATTTATTAGGTACCTACCTGGGTATTTTATAAAACTTCCATAAAATTTGGCATCGTGATAGAATTGGATGGAAATTGGAATTAATTAGACGCGTTTAAACATGCTACCAAAACACCTGTGTTACATTTGTCTTTGTTTTATTGTTGAAATAAATGATATTTACTTCTATCTACTTGTTTATTAAACTGGTGACGTGATTTACTTACCTATATCATAATTTATCATTTGGAAATATACTCTGAATAGATTTAAACGTGTTGCGAAAATACGCCGGAAATTTTTCGACGAGGGTCGCGGTTGGATCAGTAAAAGGTTTATCGTTCCAATTAATCATGGCCTCGTAAGTTAAATATTTAAACATACTCAGCCCCAGCTAGACGTATATAACATTAAATATATTAAGTATATTAAGAGAAACGTGTATAACTCTCCAGGAATCATTTATCTACCACGGAAGTCTAGCCGCCGAGGATCGAATCTAAAACCGCATGCTGGTAATAAATCGCCACTTTCGAGTTATATTTTCAACCGGATAGATGGTATTGTTTTGTCATGTTACCTAGACGTCGGGGATAGCAACAAAATATATCAGTCACATCAAAACATCTGTTTATATGCAAGATCACAAATTAATGTAGGTATTGGAGTTCTTACTCTCCGAGCTAGTCAATCGAAAACAACTTTGCTGACGTCTATTTTGTCTATCTCTCAAAGTAACTGTCTCAGAAAGTTCTAAACTATTCAAAATACAAAGAAAAAGCAGAAAAAAACTTTGAAGCGATCGATTAATTTAATACACAAAAAATCTGATTACGTCTCAGTCGCGATAAGACTTTGGATCGCTGCAAAAAGCATTGAGACACGATCGAACCTGTAATATTCACTGCTTGGTTCGTATTGGTTAGAGATCTCCACTGAAAATATGGAAATGTATTCAAAGATGACGTGTCTCTCATGACAATATCCCTTGATTTTGCGTTTATGTCACCCGTCAGACCGTTTAAGTAATTCCCAACATTCAGTATTTCTCTATTAACGGCAGAGGCTTCACTTCAGGTCTCTAGTCTTTCTAAAGTAGGTAACGGCAAATATCCAATTTGGAATCACAAAAATGTATGTTACCTAATTGACTTCGACTTTTTCTGCCCTATACAAAAATTATCAAAATATTTTCATTGGACTTCCAATCAATAGATACCACAGACATCTCAAGGTTTTATAGTTAAATAAAAAAAATATATGGAAATAGTGGAAGATGTTGAGCGATGTTGGTTGGAGCCACAGAGGCGCGTGCGTGCGAGCGACGTTCAAACACTTGTGTCAATTTGTGTCGTGTCGCCGAAACCTAGGGTGATTGTTCTAGTTTAGTTTGATTACACAAAGTCGCAGCTAAGTTATGAATTAAATGACAAAAACAAAAACACCTGAAGGTAATTTGGTTGGGCATTTATTGAAGTTTTTGTAGCAGAAAATGTACACTGTCGACACTCGTCTAGTGTTACATTACATCTTTTATGAATACCAATAACACCACGACCAGAATACCTATCTTATCATAGATATTTAAATGCCACTAGTCATCAGGTTGCTAACATGTTTCCCGTAGGAAATTAAGTATCAATGCCATCAATGCTATTCTTTTGTTTTTTTGTCACTCAATATGCCTTTGAAGGCTCCGAATCATGGAAGCGGGGTACCGCTGTATTTAGCAGTCACACATCAAACTCCCTTTCAACTATAGCAACTCGGGTAACCAAAAGATGTCTACACTCTACACATATCCTAATTGGATCTTAAATACATGGTAATGTGGTATAGATAATGGTAGTGGTGGTGCAGTGGTAGAAGCTATAAAATACGTATTGGAATAGAAGTTTGCATCATTGTTATTGAAGATCGACATATATTATGAACCCAACAATTAATAGATGGATTTTCTTTACACGTCATAACAGGGCTACGATCTACGACCGTTTCATTGAATAATCTACTACCTAGTATATGAATGAAGTCGTAGCTCACGTATGAACAATTCCGACTGCGTAATTGCACTGAAACATTTTTCCACTGCTGCAGTCTGCAGTACAGTTCATAACGAAGGTCCCGCGCCTCCCCACGTGTATAAATTAGTTCCTTTTATTGCAACATTTTATTACTAGTGGAGATTGCTATTAAGGCATAATGAAGTTGTGCACGCGATGAGTTTTATACCGCGATCGTAAAATCTAACTTCATTATTTAATAGCTTACCCGCTTCGCTAGACGAAAGACGTTAAATGTAAGAAAGTAGAAAAATTTTCTCTGCTTTCTCTGGTTTTTACGTTAAATTTATTATACGCATAAACCATGGTAACAAGGTTTTTGGTTACGTTGAAAACTAAAGTATTTTTAGTTTTCATTATATCTACGCTAGGCTTAATCGATCCTTTCAACAAAGAATTTCGACTATACATTGTACGGCTAAAATATACGCTTTTTTATCTTTGCCTACCTTGCTTATTTCCTTGATTGACAGGATATTCACCAAGAGAACGAAGAAGACTTACAGAATACATTTTATCCACAAAGAAAAAGACAGCTATTAATTTGAGAAAATTTCTGACTAGTTGAATTTTATTTAAAAACAACTGCCTGACAATTGTTATTAAAGTTTCTTTAATCAAAGAGTCAATAGAGTAAATAAATAGTTGATTACAGAAAAGTATAAGAACAATATTAATAATAAATATACATAATTAATAACAAGACGTGTTGTGTTGTGTAACGTTTCTCATGGGCCGCTACAATGTTTTGAAGTATCTTTGGGAAAACGCGCTATAATTTTCCATTGTGATTGTCGCAATAAGCTGATAGTACGACATACAACGGTACCATTACTCCGGCCATCTGTTTTTAATTAAAGTTATGTTTTATGGATAATTAACAGAGATACACGGTTCAGCCCGGCTCGTATCAAAATGTTACCGCAATATTTTATTTATATATGTATTTTTAAAGTTACTGGTGTGGATTCCCGGCGAGTACAAATCCCGTGTATTAATTAAACTAATTAACTCGTTAACTGTGTACTTCAGCCTGAAAAATATCACTTAACTTAAAAGAAAATAAAATATGCAAAATGATTTCTTATGTGGCGGGTGTCATGGACAACACATATCGGAATATACAAAAATTGGAATCACATAAAAATCGTAACTGATGTCATCAGTAACACCCGCGACTGGAAGACGATCAGTATCTGCCCATCTATCCCACCCGGGAAGGAAACCCGAGACCCGAGGTTTCGCAGGCAGGACCATTACGTCCACTATCGACTGGGCGTCTTCGAGACGTACGGTTATTTTAGATACGCGATAGAACTACTACCACTTTATTACACCATTTAACTAAAATAGTCAACCCCTATTCTACGTACATTGTATGCCTTAGTCCGGTATATAGTGATACAATTTGTCTGACGACAGTTTTAATTCATCTCTATTTCTAAACAAGTTTCAGATTTCCTACAGTGACCCATCTCAATGGACCCCGAGTATTGTATCGCGGTTACATATTCACGCTCAAGTTTCAACACAATACAGCTTTCTCCCATAGTGTCGGGGAAACTCGTCGTCGAAAAGATTCTTATACCTAAGTTTTTCGTAACATTTCAACCGGAAAGATTGTGCATGAGGGATTTTTTTCGTGACAAATTGTAAAGATATTTTATGTGTCGGTGTTTGGCCAGTTTTTGCTTATTACTATTATTTAATAATTAGAATTATAACAAAACCTATCTTCGAGTATGAGTGAGATCCTAATTAGTTAAGAAGTCTTCTTTTATTGTGAGATATAATAATCCAATTTTCAATACGAGAACGTATGCTTATTTTTACGCAAACTGTAATAAAACCATATTCCTTTCGTATCGCATACTCCACTCCACTTCACACATCTAGAACCTAAGTGGAAGAGGGCAGCCTCTAAGTACGGTATTGACTTCCACATGTAAAGTATGCTCTCAAGCCTCAATATAGTTGCCAACAACAGTATAACAAAACTGTCACATAACTTATCAAACAAATCTTTCACGATACTACACCACACTACACATAAGGGTTTGCGTTTTTGCAATTAATGTAAGTAAAAAAAACTGTTTTAAAACAATAAACAACCCGTTGGTTTCAATTACACAATTGAAAACTAACACCAAATACCAATTTAATACCGAGAAATATCTTTATTGCATTGTGCTTGGGGCGGTAACAGATATATCTTAAGAACGTACAAATAGGGAAGTTATTCCGGCCAGGGAGAAGAGTTTGCTTGATTTGTATCATTTGTACAGCAGCGAGAGATTGTCTACGCCGTGCTACGAATTCATAAGCGTAGCAAATGAATATTTTCATAGAGTTTCATTGCATTATCTTGGCATTTCAAAATTACCTGCAGATTTTAGGTACAAATATTGTACGTAATAGTAAAGTTATGTAGAAGTGAAAGTTGAAAAAAGTGTAACGGTTAAAACGACCAACAATATTGTATCTACGCAATAGAAATATGCTGATTGCTCCGTAGAGGCACTAAAACGTGTAGGAATGGAAAGGATCTACATTTATTAGTAGTCCAGAATAAAATAGTATATCCAAGGTAGTACCTGGGAAGAAATTTAAATCGTACTGAGCAAAGAACGACTCGAAGGGCATCGATTTCTGAAGTCCTACTTCTGCCAATCGACTTAAAATTATTTTTTAAATCATTGAGTTACCGTAACTATTTAAACACATCGCGATTTAAATCTAAAAAATGTTAGTGTGGGAAAAAGTGAACTGCTAGAAACCCTAAATGTAATCATATAGTTACAAAAGTTTTCTAATTCTTAAAAAACAGTATCCAATAGGTACTGAGACTGAAAAAGCACAATGTAAATTTCATAATGATACCACAACGAAAGTATAGGTACGTAAAACGTAAAAACTTTCATAACGATGTCGTAAAAATCTTAAAATTCATTTTCATTTTCTACAATCCCGCCGTCGTTGTGTACCGCGCTGAAGGACAGGCTTGACCCAATAGCACTGGGGTTATCTTTTCAACCATTAACATAAAATATAATGTAACACAAGTTTTAATCGGTTGTTGCGGTACCCGACATTTTCATATGAGACTTTTGCATTTTATCCGCTTCAAAAGACGCTACGCTTTATCATTCATGTTTACCTCTGTATTCAATAATAGACTCTATTGATGTTCACAATGCTTGCAAATTAATGTTGCAGTTAGGCGTCGCACAATTTTGAGACCTGTTTTGTTATATTCAGGGTATAAAAAGCTGTCTATCTTTGAATTTTAAGACAAAGTCCCATTCCAGTATTGTCCGATGCTGTTTATTCTTGAATAAACTGAGTAATTTATTTTTCGATTTTGACACGTATGTCACACGTGCAATGTTGAAAAATTAATTACCTTTTAATTAATTCTAATTTAAAATTGGACTCAATAGAAAATTGGGTTACCTATTTCTTAAGCAAGCATACAACCAAAAGGCTAAGGCAGTTCTCACATTACGCTATTTATGAGCTACGCGACTGCGACGCAATCCCAAAATTCTATGTATCTGACACTTTTGACTGACAGAAGTCGCATCGTAGACGCGTCTCCTGTCAGTGAAAAGTGTCAGATACATACAAATTTTGGATTGCGTTGCAGTCGCGTATCTCATAAATACCGCTGTGTGAGAAGTGCCTTAGCCTAGCGTTTGTCAGTTATTAAACTAAATACATATACTCGTATTATTTATGAACAAAATTGGTCTAAAATTGTAGTAAACACTGAAAGTAAGCGTGTGATTTAATAGTCCTACACAAACACTAGGTGAGATAAGTCACAACAATGGGAACGTTTAGCGAGGAAACGAGTGCGGACGACGGTCGTAAAATGAATTGGTCGATGTCTTAATTTGGCGGAATAGCGGCTATTTATACCGCGGGTATGATGTGAGCGAACATGTTGTGTAAGATAACATTGTTTGATGTTGGGCTTTCAAGATCGAAAGGTTTTTTGTAAGGATAGAGTCAGAGCATAAAAACCGCAATGCATGGCTCTCTTAACGAAATTTAGTATCGGATTCCCTTTTTTCTGGACTTTTGTGTCTGCTTTATTGCACACTCGAGTTTCATTATTTTCCAACTTAAATGTTAAGTTTTAAATAATTGATTTGGTCTTTTCGGAAGTTTGTGCAACTTTATGAGCCAAGAAGGTAAGTATAAAATTTTGCCAGCTATTTCTATGTAAGCATCATGCTAAAGGTATGAAGTCTGATAGTGACAATCTGAAAGCGTTGCATTCCCTTCATTAGTTTGGGGACCCTAGTCCATCGGTAATTAATTGTAGGTGAAGATCAAGGAGCGTCTTTTTCTTATGTTTCATTTTCGGATGCATGTTGATACAATTTGCTTAATTTTAACAACTACCAAAATCCGAGTAGGTGATGATTTTATTTATTTTTTTATTTCTTACTTCCTGTCCCGGCGAACTTCATTCTTCCTAATCTAGGTTCACAAAGGGCGGATTTAATGCCTATAAGCATTCTCTCCCAGTCAACCCTGGGCGACGGTGAGAAGATGTGGCAGATTTGAAAAAACAAATATTCAAAACTAGTATTTCAGTAATAGACTGTAATAAAGGAGAATCACCATTCAAAGGCAATTTAGTACCACTAAGCTGTGACTGGATTTAATCTCAAAGATGCGATACGAAGCGTCTGTGGATGGCCATAAAATTAATTGACCGGTATGTTATTTGGCTAAGTGCCGGCTATTAATAGCTCCTCTGAGATGCTCTGACACCGAGGACGATCCTATCGTTTGAAGCATAGTGCAACAGTGTTACAACACTGTAAACTAATGTCACCGTTACATACGCCTTTTTTAATTCCCTTGGAGAAACATTGCAATTGTTTGGAATGGTTTTGAATTCTTAATTGAAGCATTTAAATTTCTAACAAAATATGTTGACCTCTTCTATAGAATGTTCTTTTAGTTACAATATACCTAGAACATTCGAAAGCTATGTGAAATAAGATTCTAGTTACACGCCGTGCTCGTTTTGGCTAGCAACGAGGGTTTTAAAATCTATCGTGAAATATTTTATTGAGTTTGCAATGTCGGAGACCCACATACGATGCGGATTCGGCACGTCAGTGATCTTTACCAACATGTCCAATGAGTTCAATTCACTGCAGAGTGACTTGTACATATATCAATAATCAATGCTTTCCTTTGCTGGCTTAAAAAATATAAATCGTTTTGGAATCTTATAATGAAAGTTGTTAATTTTATCAAAATGTAATGATTTAGTTAATATAAAGGCTTATTTTAATTTCAAGCACAAATATTATTAAAACATTTGCATTACAAATTAAGATTCATTTCAAGCCCGGAAAATATAAACAATAATACATCTTAAAAATTTTGTACGCTTAATTATGATTAAAATATTCGGGAAAAAATATCCATTACCAAAATTATGCACGTATTGTATCGTTCTTTGGCTGAATCAGTAACTTTTTCGCAATGTATTCAATTTCTCTGATATCAGGTTCATCTACAAAACTGATGGGCTCTTCATAAAATTTTAGCACCAATTGGCATGGGATTGCAGTAAATATCATTCAATGAAAGTGACGTCCCCTACCACAATATGAACTTTATCTACGTATTGTGGATAGTCATTTCTTTTACTATAGTACTTTTTATCTGTTACGACAATGGAAATAACAAATAAGGAAGGAAAACTTTACTATCCACAATACGAAGATACCTTATTTGTTATTCCTATTTTCGTAACAGATAACAGACAAGTGTTGTAGTAAAAAATACGAAAAGTAGGTATTATCTAAATAGAAAAACATATTTTCACACATATTTTGATATGAAGTACTTATACAGAATTTGTTTTGCTTTTATAACATACTAGCTTTTGCTCGCGGCTTCGCCCGCGTGGAATTCGTTTATATCGCGATCCGGGGAAGTAGGGAAGAAGGTACGTCATCAACTATCTTCCTGGGAAAATTCATCGAAATCGGTCAGGCGGTTTAGATTTTTCATACAAACTTTCATCCCCTATTTCAAGCCTTTAGGGGTTGATTTTTGAAAAAAAAAAGTAGCCTATGTGTGACTCTGGGTTTTCAACTATTTTCATTCCGAATTTCATCCAAATCGGACCGGTGATTTTGCCGTGAAAACGTCACAGACAGACAGACAGACAGACTTTCGCATTTATAATATTAGTATGGATGCGTTCTTTTGTTTTGAAAAAGGTTTATCTTTGAATGTTCAACTTCAGGGGGTTAAATAATATTCTTTTGCTGTTTATTTTCCTCTTAAAACTTCACTATTTAATATGAAACCTTTGGCGAGATAATGGTCGATGCAAAAAATTTACGTCCATAAAGTGTATTGATGACTACTTAGGCCGAGGCCGCACTACGGCTAAACCGCCGCGGTTTTTTACCGCCTAAATTTTGTAACTCAAGGAAAACAATACAAGCGGCCGCACTTGCGGTTTCTGATAATGTATGCGAATCGCGCGGTTACGCGGTTACCGCCGCGGGAAAAAACCGTAGTGCGCCCTCGCACTTTATACATGAAACAAATGAATCGAGTTCGTTCGTTCCTAAAGTGTTCGATTGTATTTATTAATGTCACTATTATAATAATACGAAATGCGGGTGATCAGATAACCTGTTTGATTGATTATTCACTATTTGTTTTCATTGAATCAATTTATAGAGGAGCAGTGACGGTCGCAGTATGATCCGTGACGTGTCTTGTAAAAATCTACTGATGTAAGAATTAAACATCAATTGAAATAAAAATATTAATACGTAGATAGACTCGCCACGAGTATTATATTCGATTGAGATGTTTTCAAATAGATTAGATAAATATCAGAGTTTGGCATCTGTTTAAAACAATATGATAAAGGCACTATCTCGTATCTCGTGTCCCAAATAAGACGATCCAGAAGTGCTATTGTCTTCGGATGATTATAACATTTGTCCGAGCACGAATGCTAAGGCAGGTTCTCGAAGCTCTCTTATTGTTTCCGTTCAAACAAGATGAACGTGGAAATTGCAAAGATTAGATGGAATTGTCTCTTAGAATTGGACCTGAAAAGATCGGAAAGGTAAAATCCAATCAAATTATCGTCGAAGCTGCTGATTTGATTTCAAACGCTTCCTTGGACTGCGCACTTTTTCGAAAGTTCTCACATGCAAGTCTTAAATACTCCTCATATACCTTGCATCTCTTCACCTTCGCATCAACGAAAGCAGCCAATTATTATTCGCTACTGAACAAAGGCGTCTCTTCAGTCAAGTGGTACTTACGTGCTACTCGACTAAGAGTCGGAAAATTGAACAAGTCTTAGTTTTTTTATCAGCGTCGATGGGGTGCCCTCGCGGTGTTATTGGGTTATCGGCCACTTCAAGGATAACATTAGTGTGATCCGGAATAACTTTAAGTTGTGGTATCGCTATGATGTTTCCGTCATGTTGTGTTAATTTGCAATACGGAAAAACAAGTAAGGTTGTTTTGTTGTTTTTGTAGTACCTAGTTTAGTAGTCATTTATCAGCAGTTTTGGTTTTTTACTTAAATAGTATGAAGCGGTACGTTTACAGGGTAATCAGCGTGAATTTTTACTCGTGATGAAAACACAAAATAACGCTAGAATTTAAAACGGCTAAGGAGTTAAATTCAGTAGATGTTTCGTCACATCAAATTGCATTTAATGAACTGATAATCTAACGACGTGCGTTAATTTACGATTTAGTTAAAGTCCGAACTCGAAATGTCAAATTACATAAAATCTGATCCGACACAATTGTATTCCTAAAACTGGAAAGTTGTAAACAGACTCAAATAAATGGCCAGTCTTTCAAATAAAAAACCATTACCTACTGCTCAGCTAGCTGTGACGGTGTATGTTGTGTTGTTAGAATTGTGAAGGTTAAATTTCTTAAGTAGTCGTGATGATGATAAAACAAAATTGAATAGAATAAAAGGGGGCATCCTCCCAAAACTACTTTTAATATCAGAAGAACTGAATTTGGCGAGATCTATGCCTTTTGTCTTGCTCTTTTCTCTCCATTTAAAAGGAGACGGTATAATGGCGAACCGGCTGCACGTTGATTATCTCCAATTGAGTTGACAGTTCATACCAGTTCGGTTCAGATTTGACGAGGTCGGCCACTTACATCGTCTTGAAACAAAAGCAGACACAAATAAAGAACAATGTTGTTCTTCTGTGAATGCAGCGATTATTTTAGCTATGTTATTTTACTAGTTTACAGAGTCAATCGTCTAAAATTTCGATATCGCACATTATGTTTGATTGTATTCTTTGAAAACACTTATATTTTGATCTCTATAAAATATTTTACGACCACGATTTTACTAGACTTTTTGCTAAAGCTGAGAGAGAACTAGTGTTGTACCTTACTTTTTAAAAGGATTATTGTTAGGCACTCTGTAACTCCTCTGCTAAAAATAGGTAAGTAAATTTTGGCTACTTCCCCGAATGTAAGTTTTGAATTGAAAACTTATACTTATGTTTATTAGTACATTTCCACATGACAACATTAATTGCATATGAACATTGCACTTCCGTACAGAAGAAATTAATATTTTAAACATGTAAAGTTAAACGTAATCTTTTCGCTCCCAATTTCTTACAATGCTCCAACGCAGGGCAAATTGCTCAAAGCTTACCCCGTCACAGGATTACTCTTAATTCAGCTAATTGGCTCCGGCGTGCGATACTAGGGTTCGGATAATTATACAAAAGTACCCGTCATCTACGAGTTGGTCTGCCACAAGTACGTAGTGACTAGTGACTTACTTTTTAAGGTCTTTGGCCCCCTTTAGTTCTTGGGTTTATCGAGCTGTCATTCATGTAAGACTGATATGACATTTTGATGCCGAATGTAAGACGTTACTATTTGATTCATTTTTTATGTTCATATCCAACGAGTGGTCAGCGTCGTCCACGAACTTTGGTTACACTAAAAACTTCACTGATGTGTTGCCTGTCGGCCAAGAAACAACTACGAGTAAAGAATGAAGTTATAGCTCTCAAATTCCCAGCTGGGATGCGATCAGTCAATTCGACATTGACTCGTGCAAAAGCATTATAGCTAGCCAGTCCGGCTTAAGCTCTACCACCAAACAGAGGCCGGTTTCCGATGCCTCTTTGAAACTATAAAATCTGGTGGGGATTGTTAGTTATTTTTCCAGAAATCCCCACTAAGCTAAGTTAGTTTTATTAGTGGGGATTTTTGGAAAAAATAATAACAATCCCCACTGGTAGGGACTTGTCAGTGGGGATTTCCGGAATAAACCCTCTTAAGACACCTTTATTCATGGACGGACATCGGAATGGATTTAGCATTCTAGGCCAATAAAACTGGCTTTGATAATAATGAGTTTTATCCAAGGATGTAAGATTCCTATCAGTATAGGGCAATCATGCGAGATTAGACTTACAAAGAACGTGTTCATGATGGCTTCGTAACGAGAGGTTGTGACTATTTACTCTTAAACGATGACGTGTCACGAGCCAGGGATTCTTCGAAATCCATTGGATGTTTCGTAGTAAGTTTCAGGCATTTTACATCACATCTTTCATGTTTGTCTTCAGCTCCTAAAACTCTAGAAAAGTCCCGAACTCGCTGTAAGAGATTGTCGGTCTATCTGTCAAATCATCCATAACTATGTGGCGTTTGCGCACTTCCTGCGAGGATGTGACCTGTTGACCGCCTGACGTCATAATGGTAGTGGTCACGCAAGGTCGAACGCGTTAGGGGACTGATCAACGGGCGGGATTGTCATCGAGTACGAGTATCAGCTTCTAGCGCGTAATGTGCCATTTAGGTAAGTACTTAATAGGCATTGTGCCCGTGCAGCCGGTACAATGACCACGCAATATGGCCGTGAGGACAGCGTGATGTAGGTTGGGAACAAATATAATAGAACTTTTCCATTTCAAGGTTCCTTAAGTACCTGAAAAAAAAACCGGAACCTAGTATCACTTTTTTGTCCGTCTACATCTATCAACACCATTTTACTTGAGAATGCGGTTAAGCATCAAATTGAATTTTATATTGAATTTTCATTTCTACAATATCTTAGAACAGATAAAAATTCAAACATCGCTGTTGACGCACTCAAAAGATACACCAACCAAGCAGCCACTAGAAACGAAATGAACTGTAAATAGCATAGATGTAGCATACACTGATGGAAAATAGTTTAACTTAAAGTACCGAACTTTCGAAGATATGCCAATTAAATGCATTTATCACGCAGTTATAAATGTCGCCAAAAGCAATCTGTAAAATTCACGCACTAAATGTCTAACAACCCCACTAAATGTGTATTTCCTCGACGTTTACCAATGGCGTCATGGCGGTAGCTGTGGAGATGAAGAATTCTGATCGATAAACCCTAACTGGACTACGTTGTGCTAGACATATCGCAACGGAAATACTACCTATCCGGAATCAGGCCTTCGTATCATAAATGCGTCTTTCACTACTCGTTAAAATAAGGGATCATTGAGCGATAAACTTATTAATGTGTCGTAATAAAGAAAATGGCGTCCGTGACCCTTTTATCTACATTTATACCAAAATAATCATAGCTTCGAGGGTGTTCGAAATAGCCCGGACAAAGTTACGAAATATCTTATTATTTTCCAAACAAAGTTTGTGGTAGTTTCAATTAACATTCCACCCAAAGTCCGTTTGAAATAATTAGTACACCATTCTTGTTTAAATCTCAAATTACGGCGGGGTGAGGGTCTCTTGCGGGTGCTTATTCCAAACATTAACGTACTTACAGAGCTTTATAATATTACAATTTATGTAATTTTGGTGCCCTAATGGTAACGTTGGTTTGAGTTACGACAACTTTGCACCGCATTGCATGATTCTTCTCGCAACGCGAGAGGCAGCAAATTCTACATGTTAGTGACCGACGGTTCCGGGTCGGAACTTCCTATGCCTCACAAGGGCTTCCGACGAGGCTAAACGATTGTGATGTAAAGATGTCAAGCAGAATCAAAGGCCTTTCTGCCTCTCTTCAGAGAATGTTGTGGTCTCGATCAAGTCAAAAGATGCGGCAGTAAATTATATACTCGTATATGAAAGCACTGAATGAAAATAGCTTGTATGATCCTGGGCTTTGTAAGTCACAGTAATGCTCTTGATCTCACGCATCCCCGCATTAAGAATTAGGATGCCTTGTGTGCCTGGTGACATGAACATACACAAAAGGTAATAATTATATGTCAAGGACTTACGACCCAGGCATAATCCTTTATCTGCCATACAAAGGTTTGCTCTAGCGTGGCAACGAACCGGCAGATAAAGGCACAACTAACAGGAATATTGGGTAGTCGACGTAGTCAATTATATAATTGAAAGTCACATAGAAAATCTTCGAGCATCAGATACCACGGCTTGTATTCCTTCCACCAATCTGCCTTATGTCGGAGTACCCTTTCGACCTCTTCAGTTACAAGAACATACTCGTTTTATGCACTACCCCAGTAAATCTGAAGCCTACATATTATCATAAATCTTGTTTAGTAATTCCAATACGATCTACGTCGGAGTATTCCCAAAGGAACAATTTGTAATTGTTTTCGAAGTTCGGAAGTTGTGGCTTCATAAATTCTAGTTTCACGGTCCACTTTGGCAGTGCTATTTATTAATTCGTGAAAAGCCGTTACAGCGTGAACTGGGACGTTTTGCTGCGTCAAACAACAAAGTTATAGATAGTTTGAAACACTGTACTCGCGACCACAACAAATACCTATAGTTTCAATAATTTTTTTTTTTTTTTTTTTTTATTCATTTATTCAACAATTAAGTACACAATGTTAACAAAAATCAACATCTGCCAAACTGTGCAACAGTTTGTCGGCGCAGCGGCTGTATAAATAAACACATTTCCATTTTTTCTGACTAGAATTATTTGACTACTCTCTACTGCATGCGTTGGCCATTTGCCGACCGTTATCAATTTAAAATTCAAAGTTATTTAATCCTATGACCTATGGCTATTATTACAATACGCTTATCGCGTAATATTTCCTTACATCACCATTTCCCAAAGGTCCTTTATCAAGCCAATTTATAAGAAAAGGCGAAAAAAGTCGTCAGCACATCTTTTTAATCCCCGACGGTAAAAGATTCTAACCTGTCTGTCTGTGTATCTGTGTGTTTGTGTGTCTGCCATGATGGCACCGTAGCTCTCAAATAGATTTACCGATTTCGAAAGCCAGTTTTCTTGCGGTGGTTCCTAGCTATGTTTGATAGGAATTGGTCCAGCAATTAGTAGAATACTAGCTCTTTTCCAAAATAATGTAAGGCATTGGGCACTTCAGCGCTATCTAGATATCGTGCAATGAACAACTGTGGTAGTCCATTCAATGGAGAAAAGCTTTTTGACATTCATTTAATTGTAATATATGATTTTATATTTTATTATAGTTACTAGCCGTAGGATATTAAATGGGGCTATATAAAACGTCAGGGTGTTTTTAAATTTCACTGTTATTCTCTATTATCTGTGTTATCATACAAGGCATACGAGCCACGTGACAAAAATTATTTGTCGATGGCGTGTAATAAAATTTGTATTAGCAGCTGTGTTACCAAAGAAACTGTTTAAAATATTAAAGTCCGGACCAGAGATATAAAATACGGAAACCTTAAAACTTTTATGGTTTACCGAGACAGACATTAAGGGATGGGGTAACGATATCTATTTATAGACGGACGGGGTAGACTGATCGTAATACGTTCTAATATTATTGCTATCACACCAATACGTACTTCACCGTGCACTATTATCATTGAGACAACCCTGGCTATTATAAAACTCAATCACCCATCAGCGGTGTAACATCTTTAACTTTGGTCAGTTGAATTCTCCTTGCTGAGATTGGAGGATTATTGTAATATACCCTAAAGACAAAGATGTAGATAATACAAGCTAGATGTCATTGTGTAACTGTCCCTAAATAAACTGTATGAGGTTTAATAATAATAATAATTTAATAATAATAATAATATAATTTAATAATAATAATATAATAATAATTTTTATTTTTCAGGTATACACCCATAATATTATACACAAAGCTATATAATAGGTACTATAACAGTAAATATGCCGATTACACAATTTAAATTGACACAATATAAGTTAAAAACAATAAATTAAATTGTAAACAGTTAAAAAAGTTGGTAAATTAAAAGTAAAACTAATAGATCATTAAAATTGTAAACTGTTTAAAAAGTTAAAAATATTTAAAATTTTACAGGTATTATAAAGTGTATATGCAAAATTTTGTAAAATTGTGTATAGATATTAACTTATATTATCTTTGGTTACCGTTTGTTTATTATACCATTGAAATGGGAATCACGACAACAAAAGAAGCAACTTAGCCGTGTTTAATGTCGCGTGCAGCAGACCGAATACTATGGCATGACTCCGTCCGTGCGGAGGTAAAAATGGCAGACTACAGAATTTAAAGTCACAAAATTGTATTGCTACCGTAGAGAACTTAAATTTTGTTAACAGTTATAACAATAATCTCAGTCGAAACAGTTTTAACTGAGCTATTTTGATAATACACCTTTTGTTTGATAAAAATTGGTTGCCTGTAAAGTCGGTATACGGGCGAAAGTTTTACGTGACAACGACTTTGAGTGGTAAAATAATTTTAATGTGAATATTCATTCCTATAGTAGGAAGAAGGATGAAATAATAGTAACAATTTAAAACATTTATTTATACAAAGAATTATATTTAAAACATTGTAACACCATCCGCCATCTAGCGCTGCTAACCGTTAGACCATTAACCATTAGTCACAACTAAGTGAGGTAACAAACTAGATTACTCTACTTCTGCAGAGATGGCGCTGTACCATTTTCTGAAACACGCCAACGTGTGTACGCCGTAGCTACTATAAGTAACGTGAGCGGAGCTACTAACGCAGTTTCTTGAAGTGCCACCCGGCAAACCAATTTATAAGACGTTGTCACGTCAAAAGCAGGTAAAATGAAGTTCGTTTGTGAATAGCAGAAAATTTTGCTCTTTAAAATGCAAATGGTATTTCGGCTAGTGAAAACACATTTTAGCTAATAATGTGTTTTCACTACAACAGTGATTATACCTATGGAATGATTATTTCCAAATAAAAAATTTTGAAACTGTAGTTGGCCGCTTTTATAATTTCATAAATACCGCTGTATACTCATATGCAGCTCTACACAAAGATTCTCTGTGTCGTGAATGCCAGAACATAAATATAAGAACATATACATAACCAGATAGAGAACATAAATATAAAATAAGCATTGAAATCATCGCCCAGCTGGAAATCGAACCCTCCGACCAGCAGTCGTGCAGTGTAGTAAACTTTTAGTAGTTTAAATGAAAATGATGATATTTAAAATTCTAACTAACAACAGTTTTCGGGTAAAATACGGTTTCGTTAAAACAGACAACAGAACATGATACAGAACACGAGTCAAACCTTTTAAAATCGCGGCCATAACTCATTCATCAATGCAAAAGCAAGTCACCGTTGGGTTGTGAAAAATTGATCTAAATGACTTTTAGTAGTTCAAAGGGAAATTAATGTAACTCCACCCTGCGCCTCCCAGGGAAACTTCCTGTGGGGAACGCGGTTGAATAAATCAAATGTCGTGACCATTCCTTGCCAATCCTCCGTAACTCCTTTAATTGTCAGGGATCCGTGTACCCGGAAAACTTTTTAAACTTTTGACGTTTTTAGAATATATTGGAATCGGGGTGATAGCCGATAAGAATATAATTCTTCCTCCTAATTGGCGAATCCGGGTTGGAATCTCAAGGCACGCAATTCTGACTTTTCGAACTTTCGAATTTTTTAATGTTACTCACTATAAACGGTGAAGGGAAACATCGTGAGGAAACTTGCATGCCAGAGATATCACAAAACCCAAAGATGTGTGAAGTCTTGTCAGTCCGCACGTAGCCAGTGTAGCTGATTATGGCCTTACCCCCTTTCATTCAAAGAGATCCGTGCTTAGTACTGGACCATGTCGGGTTGAGATAATGATGATTGGATTTTTCATACGTGCAGGATTCTTACGGATCAGCGTATGTACCTACAGGATCTCCATCTCTTTTTGACAATCCATATTTGGCCCACTGCTGGACTATCTACTAACTAACTACTATCACAATTTACTGAACAGCTAATAGTCCACTAGACTTTATACAACTTTTAGAAGTTTATGGATTACTTTCAAGCATGCTTTCCTCTGAATTTTCCCATTCCCGAAAAAAGTCATAATTGGTTCATGATACACGAATCATTTTCATTCTGGTTAATGCTGTAAAAATAGCTCTCCTTCAGGGCCGGCGTTGCACAGGTGACTCCCCTGGAGTTGCTGGTGTCCATAGGCGACGATGACCACTTACCATCAGGTGGCTTGTCCGCTTTTTCGTCAGCCCTTCAGGTTATAAAAAAATGCTGGATTTGAACTGGCCGCCAGCTCCAGTGTTCCAACATTCCAATGTTCCAACGTTCAAATCGTTTGAATAGCACTGCCCACTTACTTTTCAGCAAATGGAAAACAAAAGAATTCATCAATTTATTATTGTAATAAGGATCCCTGTCAACAAGAGTTCGTTTCACTCTTAACCATAATTTTTCCGACCCAGCTGCCGCTAAAGTCGGTAGGCCGTAATAACTGTAGTTCCAGTCGTATATTTAAAATGGTGCCGTTTCCTAAATGAACACAACGTAACTTTTCAAACCGTGCGTCGTTTTCATGGACCATGTTAATTTTTACTCTTTTCACTCTTTCAATGCTTTGAAGTTCCCGTTCGTAATTGTTCTTGCTGAACATGGTTTTGGCAGATATCAAAGGCATTCATTAAAATTTGCTACTTGCAAAGCTTTATATATAACGCTCTTTGATACCAATATTTACCAGAAATTATTAAATTCATGATGAGATTTTGTAACAGGAAAATAAACGACTTCTAAGATTCTAGCGACAGAATTCATTAACAAATTAAATTAACGAGCGTTTACGGAAAATGTGGAAGAAAGTCGATGTTAATGTTTGGGATTCATCCAATTCTAATTAACAACAAATTAAACATAACGTTGTTTGTTAAACAGATTAATGATTATTGAGCGTCTCCAAAATGTATGTATTATAATTCATATTTGGACTTCGTAAATATGATCATGTCTCCGAATTTCGTGCTAAGCTCAAGTGGCTCCCTATTCGACTTCGCCGGAATGTTCACATACTTTCTGCTCTGTACACTGTGCTGTTTAATCCATTAGCCCCCTCTTATCTTCGTAATAACTTTGAATATCGTTGCTTATCACATAATCACTTACTTCGTTCTTCTAATAACCTTACACTTATCACTCCTTCACACTCCTCTAATTTCTATCATAAATCCTTTACACTCACTGCTATCCGTCTCTGGAACTCTCTACCTGATTCTATAAGAAAAGCTGAAAACTTATATAGGGTCAGGTGGGGTAAGAGGGACACTGGGGGAAGAGTAACAATAACTCGTAAAAAGAATACTATAATGCCCAGCTCTATGGTGACTACGTGGATAAAACAATATTAGGCGTAGTTCAAATATTCTTGGATAGATTGCGCTGGAACACAGCAAGTAAGCGAGCAAAAGAGAAAAAAAAATATCAGATGTCAAGCTAAAAAAACAAGACCTAGCGGCGTTCCTTGTTTAAGTTAATTTTAGTATTAAAAACATCAGTGTTGCGGTTTATTGCTATGGCAAGTGTATATATTACGTTTAATCTTTATTTTCTACGTATTACATTGTTTGTAACGTGTGTTTTTAGTGCTTTTTCGATGTCAATAATAACATAACCTTCAAAATGGCAAGCTGGGAAAGAGGAACGGCTATACCAGGTTAAGAGAAACATATGTTCCTCTTTTCCTATTTCAGGGGTAACAAACATATTTAAAATCCGCTAAAATATAACACGTTCCGAAAATAGCCATGATTTGCTTTACTATTTATTTGTTACAGAAAAAAAGCAAAATGCCTCGAGCTTACGTAAGAAAGACCGATAGAAGTTCTTACCCGAAAGAAAAACTATTAGAAGCAGTTAGGGCCGTTAAAAGTGGCGCCATTCATTTCTATTTTTAACCGACTTCAAAAAAAAAGGAGTTTCTGAGTTTGATCTGTATGTATGTATGTGTATGATTTTGATGCAGTTTTCAGCATAGTATTTTTCAGACTTAGGAGAAGGTTTAGGTATATTAGACGACTTAAAAAATGGAGTTTTGCACTTTAAAACGTGTTTTACGTATTGTCCGCCATAAGTTCGCATTTGGCTGAACCGATCTTAAAGTAGATTTCAGTACAGTAATTTTTAGAATTAGGAAAAGGTTTTTGGTAGCTTTACCGACTTAAAAAAATGGCGGTTCTTCTTTTTATTAATACAATCATTTAATAGCACAAAGAGTTTAGTACCTCTGACCTTACTTATATGTTCCTCTTACCCCAAATTTCGTTTTTGTTTGCTGTCATCCTAAAGAAGACCTTATTTAAAACGAGGCGAGGTTTAATTCCTTTTACTCAAAAAAATGTTTAAAACATGCTATGTTATACACTTAAAAACATAAGTTATTACTTAAAAATATCGAGTGTTCCTCTTACTCCAAATCTCGGGAAAGAGGAACATTTATAAGACCTATGTTTGTTGCTAAATTGTGCCGTAATTACACGAAGAATTTAGTTCTGTGTCAAAAAAAATGTAAGTATATTTCAAAACAGAAGATTTGTTTCTATTATTATCAAAGTAAATGTATAATTTTGATAGCTGAAGGCCAAAATATGAAAATACCAGTAAAGTATGTTTCTCTTACCCCACTTGACCCTACTTTTAAAAAACAACTTAAAGATTACTATCTTCCTCCCTAGCTTCTTACTTTTCTTCTCTCTTCCCGATTCTGTATATTCACTTCTTGTCTCTGCGTATTATTGGTATTAATGTTTGTGTGTTATTTTATAATTGTTTTATTTAATTTTCCTTTTTATGTTGTTAATTGTTTAACGCCTACTTCCACTTACTTCTGTGCTGTTCCTGTCTATAACATCGGGTTGCCTGGAAGAAATCGCTTTAAAGCGATAAGGCCGCCCATTGTTTTAGACTCCTGGACTGATTTTATGTATATATAATATTTTGTATGGTGTAAAACAATAAAGTGTTAAATAAATAAATAACTTAATCTGGAATCAAAAGCTATTGTGCAATCACATCGCAAATTAACCGCGTTTTCAAGATCCTTTCCAAATAAGAACAAAAAAATGAATTGCTCTATTCATTCACGATATTTCTCGAACACAGTAATAATTGGACGTATATTGCAGCTTTAATTTAATTAAGTTTTGTTATCGATCAATTAATTTGATAAAATATTAATAAGCCAATGTTTTTTGGGAGCCTGATCGTTTGAGTCAGCCGCGAACGACTTGTCGTATTACAGATTACAGCTGAGTTCTTGAGAGCTAATACTTTCTTTCTATCTTCTCACTGTTTTCTTGGTAGGTCACGTACCTACTAATGGTGTACTAGATATTATGTAAATTTTCTAAGAAATGTTACCATCAAGTTTTTATAATGAATCGTTTCTTACTTAATTAATTGACTACTTTTATGATGGAATATTTATAAATATCATAAATGTAACATATTTAAACGTTTCCGTTCATAAAAAAAATATAAACACTTCTATTCCATTCCTATGACACTCCTTCACCACAGCAGCATTAAACGTTTAACGTAACAGTCTCCGAGATTTACTAATAAGTGACGTCAAAACATGACATAGCTGATACGATCGTAGCTGTAATTGATATGTAACAACGTAATGAAACCCGTTAAAGGGTAACCGAAGCTTTACCCCTTGAAACCGCAACACGCTTGCGGTGTAGACTCGTGAAATGCGGTTCGGCTGATGACCTGATTACGCGGTGTAGCGGGATCCGGTGTCACGTCGTCATAACTTAATTACGTGACACTCGTAACTTCGTCAATCCTTTGTTCACGTATGTTTGAAACGTTGTAATTCAGGGCGGCAACGCGCGATAATTATTCAATGAGTCATCCAGACAATATGGCACAATACTGGATTGCTGCTGGACTGACATTCAAACAGTTCCATTGCATGGCGATGGACATTGAAATGATGAGTTGAAGAAGAGTTGAACGAAACAACGAATCATAGTGTAGTAGTGTAGCATAGTACAATTATGGGGCCATACGAAAATTCAATCACATGGATTCCATGATATTTGCAGTACGTACAATACACGTCTTATGACGGTCTTACACGTCAATACACGTGAGCACAAATGTTTGGTTTCCCGCCCTTCTTCAGAGTAACATATTTTGTGATAAATACGTCATGTAATGTCACGAAGTTTAGGACCAATCCCCTCTTGTCACACGATGTCAAACTTTGTAAAACCCCTCTCTCCCTTTTACTTATAACGTTATTCAAAGAAGATCCCTAGCACAAAGCCTCCCACAAGATTATCCTTAATAATAATAATTTCAGAAATTTGAACATATATTTACCCTTCGGAAGAGCCTTCGTCAGAGCATCTTGAAATTTCGTACAGATTTTTCGCTAGTCTCTTGACTAAGCCAGACTCTAAAAGAGCGTCGGCAAGGGTCCTTAGTCCTTCGTAGTTGTTGAAGTGGCAACATATGGCAGACAAGTGTCACGTTATATTACAAAGCTCGCCATTGTCACGAACGATACGCACTCCATATTCGATTATGAGTGGGAGTTTCCGAGCTCCCAACATCTATACAAGGATTTCGATTATACCCTGTCTCTAATTTGATTGTATACTTGAAAAACTTGAGATTTTCAGTAAATCTTATGATTAAAACCTTACCCATACCATTTCTATTTATTTTTTATATTAATTCGTCACAAAACTCTCCATATACGACGGTGGCTTATTTATGAATCTTAGAACTTTACGTAATTTTCGTTTATCAGAATCCCGTGATAAAGGTTTGCAAATCAGAGGTTTGGGGTTCAACGTTCTTACCTCTGGGTTATAACTAGTTGTATGCTATTTAAGTAGATAGAAAATAGTTTTGTGTAAAGACCGTACTGTCTGTAATCTCGCCTAGTGCATTTACTTCAAGGCGAGGTAAAGGAAGGAAAGAGTGCGAAATTGCGACCCAAATAGGCGCGTTGTCTCCGAGCCCTACATTACGAGGCATGCGATGCTCTTTTATCCAAGACCTAGAATTTCTCAACTATTTTCATCATTTCTTAACGGGAGCTGTGCATGTAGGCTTATCCTTCAGCGTATTGAACTATTCCGGGAGATCTGCTTTGGATAGCTGCACGATATACATACTTTATTACACGGGAAATTCGTGGTCTTAATCACTTAATTAGAATAATAGTATTATGTGTAATCCTTGATCAACTACTGTTGTCTAACGATAACAACTAACATCTGCGACTAAGGAATTTTACTTGCTAATAATTGAAATCCTAACTATTTCCTTAAAACCATCCTGAAATATTTTTCGTTTTTCACTGGCATTATTGAAAAGACAAATAATTCGAGTAGCCTGATATTATTTAGCCCGGAAAAGTATGGGCGATTACTCTGGTGTTATTTAGGTCCTTAGCATCGGTGATTTTTTACAATGATAGCTCGTCTGCTTATTTGTCGGCTATTTCTATGAAAGCATAATTTGGAGATGTCCAAATTCCAATGTAGATAGATACCTATTAACCTCACGATCACTACAATAATTAACAATCGACTAGGCCGCGGAAAGTGAGCGCTGAACTTGAAGCCTGTGGATCTATCCAGTTTTAACCAGGCCTACAGTTTTGAATGTATTTTAAATACAAAGCGGTCTCCAAGCATTTCAAGTATTCCAAGGTTAGCACCGATGTTTATTTACGTGCCGGTCACAAAAACTATCGAGCTGATAAATATCGAAAGTTGGCCGTAGCCTTGGGTGGCATTCTCAGCGTTTCCTAGCGGCTAGGCGGCTCCGCGGCTCGCTCGTGCGGTCGCGTGGACGCTAACACTAATGAATCCTTTGTGTTCACTGCTATCGCAACGAATAGGGCTATAATGTGTTGCTTTACGATTGGTTTAATGTACCTTTTCACTAAGAAATCTATTTCTATGGAGTTATTTACACCGTGAGGTTTTATTTTTACACTAGGTTGAGTTAATTGGCTATGCTATTGTTTTATTCAATTAAGGTCTGAATTTGTATTTTTGCCTAAGCTTGTAATTTTAGTTATCGTAGTGTTTGTCATTTTTAGAACCCATTTTAGTGCTACCCTACCTACAACAACATAAGGGTCCTCCATACCACTGAAGTCATTATTGTTATCGTCAATATCTAGATCATGACTAAAATAAGTCGCAAAGTAGCATAATTAAAAAATCTTTTTATTACATTTTTTATAGTTAATCTATTTCTAATTACTCTCAGGATAAACCATAAAGACGTACCACTAGCTAGAAATAATAAATCGTCAAAGTCCAGGAGTTCCTGTACTGATTCTATGAATTGTGTGCCTATATCTCAGGCTTGGGATCGTCGTGACACGCAACATTGACGTCACGGCTCGGTGTAGATTAATGATAATGAGCCCTGATGGGAGGGAGGTGTGGAGTAGAATAGGTTGAATACATACTACACTACATTTGTGAACTGTTCACTAGCCTTTTGATTACATTCCACGGCCCTTTAGTGAGGCTGTCGAGCAATAGGTCCCGGGTGGCCGGGACATGACAAAGGTTCATTAATGGTAGGATAATATGCGACGTATTGTTCGTAACATGTCATACGCATTACTTCATTGCATATCTGTCTGAAGGGCAAGACCCTTTTGGCATTAAGTCTATGCTAAAATTTTGTATGTAGTTCATCGACCATAATTAGGTACTGTTGAATAGAGGAGCTGATGGTGCTTTATTCCAATGGATTCACTAACTCGGCACCGCTTACTCTATGTTCAAACGGTATGTAGGTATACTTAACGGTTATACGCTATTACATTAATGTGGTTTATATTATAATGACTCCACCAATCCGCACTGGAGTAGCGTGGTGGAGTATGCTCTAGGCCTCCCCAATAATGAGGAAAGACCCGTGCTCAGTAGTGGACCATAAAAAAACCCGACGCCGACGCTTTGTAGTCTTTGTACATAATATGTACCTACATCTAGCATACTTACTACGAGTGAATTAAAATAAAATCATGTTACAATTTCATTAATGTCCATTATCTTTCCTCCATCGATAATCGTTCACTACGTTAAACACAGATGGATCTGAATTGCCGAAAGCCTTACGATTTTAGAAAAGAGCTGATATTCTTCAAACAGCTGAATCGATTTCTACCAAACATAGCAAAAACCATTGCAAGGAAAAGGGCTTTCGAATGAAAAAAAAATGAAATATTGGTGAATCCGTTTGAGAGGTACGATGTCACGACTCACGAGTCACAAGATAGATACACAGGCACACAGGCAGACAGGTCGATCTTATAACTCTTTTTGCGCCGGGTAAAAAGGCATCATAAAAGAGAATTTGCAAGTGTTCTTTCCTCGCGATTTTGTCCTTCAACGACGCAATTGATAAAATTAATTTCTAATTGTCATTGATGATTGATAATAAATCAATAATCGTATCGTCATGATCAATATAATAATATATAATAATAATAAGTACTTTATTTGCTCTCACAACATGATCTTACAAATAAAACAAAGAATTTATACCAAAAGATCTACTTTGTGAGAGCTTGGTGCCTGAAGTAGGTATCCGAAGAACCTGAGTTACAGGTCACCATAGCCCTCCCGCGGACAGATTTAAGGTAGTAGTGTCTTTTATTTTATTTTTTATAATGCGTAGGTATATGTATGTGTGTGTGTGTGTGTGTGTGTGTGTGTGTGTGTGTGTGTGTGTGTGTGTGTGTGTGTGTGTGTGTGTGTGTGTGTGTGTGTGTGTGTGTGTGGGTGCTTGTATACATAGGTGAGTGGGGTGTATAATTATGTGTATGTGTCTGTATGTTTTATGTTTAGGTATTTATTTTGGTTTTACGGCCTTAATGGGGTAGTAGGGAAAGACGATTTTTAACTTATTGATAAGGTTAGGTTTTAAAGGTTGGATTGAAGGAGGTTTTCTGTTTCGTCGTAGTTTAATGTTTTTAGGTATTTTACAACTGCTTGTTTGCAACTGTAGGTGGGCAAGGGATATATATTCAAGGCGCCGTTGAGTTTATTATATAAAAAGTCACCTTGGTAACAAAAGAAATGACGGGATGCAGCTGTGTTGTATATTGATGGTAGGCAAACCCTTTTCTTTCTACGCTTATCTTTGAAAAGCTGTGGGTCGTAGTTCAGTTGTGCATGTTTTTTGAGAATAGTTTGTAGGACAAACGTTTGTCGGACGGTTAACACTCCCCACAGCCTGTAAAGATCAGCAGTCGGATGTCGGAAAGGAAGACCAGCTCCCACCTTCAAGATACATCTTTGAGCTCGCTCAACTTCTATCATAAAGGATTTAGCTGCTCCACCCCACGATGTGATGCAGTAGTCTATAATCGACTTGCATAGAGCAAAGTAGACCGTTTTTATGATATTGAGGTCGGATATCTGTCGGAGGGACCTGAATATATAGGTAAGTTTACGTAATCTTGTCACCAATGACTCGATGTGTTGTTTGAAGCTTAGTCTTTGGTCAATAATGACTCCCAGGTATTTAGTGTTTTCTACCCTATCAAGCTTCGGGCAAGCACATGTTGTCTTGCTAGAATCGCATATGTGTACTGTTATTGTTAGTGAAATCGGTGGGAGGAGGTTACTTTTAAGGCCAAAAGGTATATAATTAGTTTTTGTGATATTTAAAGTTAATAAGTTTCTTTGTAACCAATTTCTGACCTGCTGAAATCCTTTCTGTGCTATCTGGTAACATTCTTCCCAGCTATTTCCCGCGAAAAAGAGAGCCGTATCGTCAGCGAACGTTATAATTTTTCCACCGCAGAGTTTGAGCTGGCACAAGTCATTTATGTACACCAGGAATAGTGTTGGCGAGATTATGCTACCTTGGGGAAGCCCGAACTCCATGGTTTGTTCGTCACTCATCAGCCGTCCAATCTTCACTCTTTGCTTTCTATTTGTTAGGTAGTCACCGATGAGTTTTAGCGGTAGCCCTCTTACTCCTATTCTTTCTAATTTATTTAGTAGGTATGGGATAGAGACTGTGTCAAAAGCTTTCGCGAGATCCAGGAATACTGTCAGGCATTTGTTACCTTTGTCTAAGGTTGTAATTATTGAGTTAACTAATTCGTGAACTGCATCATTCGTTGACCTGCCTCTACGGAATCCAAATTGTGAGGGTGCGAGTAGATGGTTCGATTCTAAATAGTTTATTAGTCGATTATTAATTATCCTTTCCAGTACTTTTGATAGAGTGGGCAAGATAGAGATAGGCCGGTAGTTGTTGACACAATCTCTATCCCCCATCTTGTGTATTGGCTTTAGGAGCGCTATTTTAAATACTTCCGGGAAAACTCCTTCTGTCATTGCTAGCGTGCAAACATGGGTGATTGGTTTAATAAGCAGGTGTATATATCTTTTTATTATTTTCGCACTAATTTGGTCTACTCCTACTGCTGAATTAGTATTTAAGGAATTGATAATTTGGATAATTTCATTTTCGTCCGTCGGTTTCATTAGAAAGGAATTAAGCATAGTGGGTGTATTTTCGCTAGTACAAATAGGGGTAGTTTTATCGTCGCTTTGTATTTTTTCAGCTAAATTTTTTCCAATACACGCAAAAAACTTGTTAACCGCATTGAGGCTTTCTATTGGTTTATTTGTTGACATTAAACTGCATGAGTGATCTGGGGATCTATTTAGCCCACTAATTTTTTTAATAACTTCCCAGAGTCGTTTCTTATTCCCTTTAGTTTGGTCTATTTCTTGTTTCTCGTACGCTCGTTTTGCTTTCTTTAAGATAAAATTGCAGTAATTGCGGTATCGTTTATATATAAGTTTTAATTCGTCGTTCCCGGGGTCCTTTTTTACTTTTTTATACAGTTTGTCACGGTGTCTTAGACAACGTAAAAGACCTTTTGTGATCCATGGTTTGGTTGTCCTCTTTCTATTTGGTAGTTTAACAGTTTTGGTGTTATTTTTAATAGCCGTTGATAGTAACTCCACTAGAAGATTTGCTGCTGCGTTAGTGTCGGTATAGTTTAGAACCTGCTGAAAGTTTATGTTTTGTAAAGATCCGTCCAAGCCAATGTAGTCTAATTGTGTTTTATTTTCAGGGTTATTGACATTTTTATTATGATTAATGCTTATTGCGACACTCTCGTGATCGGTAATTGAAGTTTCGATAATGAGACAAATGGGATTTAATTTGGTTTTAATCATAATATGATCCAGACAGGTTCGACCATGTGTTGGTATAGTATGTCCAGGGAGAATGCCATGACTAGCTAACATATTGAGATAATCGTGTGAACGTTTATCATTGGTGTATGGGCTTATGTCGATATTGACATCCCCACACAGTATTATATTTTGATAACTATTTAATGTTAATAGTAAACTATCTAGGGAAGTTACAAAGTTATTGATGTTTGATTGGCTTGGAGGGCGATATAAACTAATAATACATATATTTTTGTTGACTTTTAAAAGAATACAGTTGGAATCTTGGATTGATCAATGATTGGATCAATAATAATTAAATGAATTTATAGCATTTCAATTTACAGTTAGGCATAATATGTAATATAAATTTACTATAGTCCTGTCTATTCCGATGGGAGAACGCATTAATATCCTTTGGATTGTATCCATCTCATATTAATATCATGAAAATTGCCTCTTAGTCTCGGTTCCTCCTAGTAAATCTTATTATGTTCCTCTAGTGGTCAAGTGCTCAGAATTAGATCGTGTTTTATTACATTTTAACCTTCTAATGAGGTTCTTTCGACAAACCTCTGTCACTAGGTTATCATCGCATTTTCATGTGTAATTACGTCGTGTGGGGTGTGAACGTAAACAACGCATACCCTTGCTGGTATACCTACTAGTACTGTAATGGTAGGTACATCAGTGGTAGGTACATAACTAAAATAGATAAGTTAAAAAAAATCATAACGTTAAGTAGAAATCTGACTCCAGATCAGAAGGTTGCGTGTTCAAATCACGTCGGGGTCACCACTGTAATGGTGGTGGAGTAGTCCACCATTAACTAATCTGACTCTGGTCTGGAGCGGAGAAATAAAACAATTGGTTCTTGAAGCGTATGTAGGTAGGTCTTCGCCTTCTGCGATATGGTAGATAGGTGTAATAATTTAACGTAGCTAAAAGGGGTTGTTTAGCGTACCGCTACAAGGTAAATAGTTTGAACAGGGCGAGAAACTTGCATTCCTGAGACCTAAGAGTTCTTAGGGTCCGCTTTTTTAACTTAGCTAGTATCAAGTACTAGAACTGAAGAAGACTAGAAGAAGACTGTGGCATTATAGTGAGAGCAGATACGAGCCCAAAATTGGAATAATGGGTTGTACCTATTTAGAGATTGCAACGCGGTAGGTACCTATGTTTCTCAACCCGGCCGGGCCCGGTTGCATTCTCTAGTATTAAATGGAATAATGAGTTACTTTACTTCTCCATATTCATTTAACAATGAAAAATATTAGCCATCTCTCCAAATCTCAATCGATCTTTTTTAATCAGTTGAGTGATGAGCATGCTCAGTCATCTCGAGCGCACTTTACCTCATTGGTAGACGGGGTTGTGTCACGTTGCACCCCATCGCGTACGCTTTTTTCACGTTGATAGGTTGATACCGATGTCGCTATTACTCTGCTTGAGTGGTTACTTGTTACGATTAACCATTTTATGATGAATGGCAATTCCAGTTTATTATAGTTCTTAGTTAGTGGTGCGTTTGCAGGGCCCCGATAATCTTACAAAAAGTCACCAAATGTAATGTAAACTTTTTCAAAAGTAGGTGAGTTTACTATTGTTTCTGGACATTGAGAAAAAGTATTTCATTACGTATTTATCTCGCTCTGGGTCCTGTTTAGGTCTCGTACCTTCGGATTGAATTTGGTTTACAATTGTACATTACTTTTTAAAAATAAAGCGTTTGTTATTTTGAAAGATAAAATTTTCTTACTATTGCCACGAAGTGGAAGACAACCCACCCACTAAGGTGATACGTAGAAGCCGATACAATATTGGGACCTTTTGAGACGCGCTATCGTCTCGGCACCGAGCCAGATTTTTACCTCCACAACTCAACGCAAGAAGATTCTCCTTAAGCACCTTCCATTTACATAATAAATCAGTTCAACTCTATAAATTACGCTTTATGAAGAAAAAACATAAAATGATTTTATACTGAAGCGGGGAGCGGAGTTTTCGCAGATTGCTGATGTGAAATATAAAGCCGCCTGCTCCCCTAATACTGTAATATTACGCAGCGTTTTCGGGTTCGCTTCCATCCGCTTTCAATGATACCAAATATTAAATTTGGTGTTCGATCCCTCTGAGCGGAAAAGTGATTTCAACTCGATAAGAGCGCGAAATGAGGCTCGTCAACCCTTCAAGGCCATATTTTACGAATAAATTCAATAAATACAAAAGGTTGGTACAGAATTCACAATATTTTATACACAATTTTCATATCTAAATAATTATGGGTAGTCAGTATCTAGCTGTGCGTTCCTGAGTTTAAAGTTCCTATGCCTGAAATTAATAAATTGTTATTTGTGAATTGAAAAAGAAAGAAAGGAAATAATATCACCTACCTTCACCAAATAGATGATCCTATTTGCATTTTTAAAAACTGATGATGTATTTTAACTTGGCTTAGTCGCATTTGGACCTATTCGCAAAACGACCTGTAGTCGTAAAAGGATTCATTCGCAAAAGGCCCTATTCTTAAAACGCCCTATTCGCAAAATGCCCTATTCGTAAAAGGACCTATTCGCAAAAGGACTCATTTTTAACACGCTTATATGTATGTGTATAAGCCCCACCCACAGGGGGGCGCTGCAGTCAACATTTGTTTGCACAAACCAATGTATCCACTTATCCACAAAACTGCTAGTCTGATTTTGATGCAGTTTTCAGTGTAGGGTGTGTAATATTGATTAGTTTTACGGTGAAAATACACCAAAGGCGCTGCTGTATACAAATGTTTATGCATAACGAAAACTACTAGTCCGTTTTGGATGCGGTTTTCAATAATAGATTCGTGGTTCTTGTGGATTCTTAAATAAGTGTTGCGGTAGTACTCACTAGGTGGTGCTACAGTAACATGTATTTTAGTCCGACAAGGTGCACATATTAAAAGAACGTTTTTAGTTTTCAAGCTATATTTATTTCATGTTATACATAAATAACTAATGTGAATTTACTACGCAATTTTTTTTTGAGTTTCAGTTCTAAGTATGGGGAACCCCCATTTTTTTCTATTTTTGTGTGAAAATCTTAAAGCGGTTCACAGAATAATGTACATTTACTTACCAAGTTTCAACAATATAATTCTTATAGTTTCTCAGAAAAATGGCTGTGACATACTGGCGGACAGACAGACAGACAGACAAACAGACATGACGAATCTATAAGGGTTCCGTTTCTTGCCATTTGGCTACGGAACCCGCAAAAGTAGGGCATTTTGCGAATAGGGTCCTTTTACGAATAGGGCATTTTGCGAATAGGTCGTTTTAAGAATAGGTCATTTCGCGAATAGGGCCTTTTTTCAAGTAGGGCGTTTTGCGAATAGGTCCAAATACGACTAAGCCTTTAACTTCAGTAATATACTTTACAACACATGTTTGGAATATTAAAACTGTGCACTAAAGCGCTGCAACTTGAGCCAACTTTTGCCAATAAAGTGTGAAACTGTCGACAACTTCGGACGTTACGTTTTGCAACGGCACCTTCAGGCTTAGGTACACTTATTAAGACTTGCCTCGCTCTTGCACGTGGAAACTATACCCATGGCGCGTAATATTTATAGTGCAAGTGTTTCAAGTCGGGTGGGATAGGTATCTACATATAAGTGAACAAAAAATTATGTGGATCCCCTTTACAAAGGGTAAGTGATTTCATCATATCAGACAGTGGGTTGGCCACTAACCCCTCCACCAATCCGCATTGGAGCAGCGTGGTGGAGTATGCTCTAGGCCTCCTCAATAATAAGGAGGCCCGTGCTCAGTAGTGGGCCATTAATGGGTTGTAGCCATTACAAAGGGTAAGCTTATTGTTCTGAATTTTGACATTTATAATATTTGGTAAACGGTCAAACATAATTCCTTAAATTGGTGAGTGACTGTCAGTGAACTGTGTATTCCATTTTAAGATTCGCAATCAATTGTGAGCCTGATCAAATATTTATTTTCACACTTAAGTATAATTTGGTTAAAAACCTCCCTTGAACTTGTTTTGATTGTGATAGCATTACGTAAGCGAGGCTGTCTCGTTGGCCTCTAGGTTCGTGAGACGGCGTGATGACGTCATTAGATTGGATTGGCTAGCGTGGTAGGAGGCTGGTCTTGATTATGACAAACATTATTGTCATACAATGTAAATTTCAGATCGAAGGCTGTGGTTATCACACCTACGTATGCTACGGCTCCATCTGTGTATGCGACAATGTTAGTGTTAATGTCGAACTACGCGTAGCTTAACGCACTAAGGACGTTTGGCTACATCTGCGTATTCAATCATTAAATTTTCGAATTTCGCGCTGTCCCGTTCCCGCCTAAAAACTCTTTATTGTGTCGAAAAACCGACACTCGATTTAGCGCTTAACGTGTAATGCCATTAGTAATGCCGCATACAATTAGCGCGCTAACTCCTTGGCTACATCTGCGTAATTTCAAATTTAGAACACTAATTAACGCGTTAAGGCGCAGTTGGAGCTGAAGGGGTAGGTAACGTCGGTATCATACCTGACAGTGTGAGGACCGAGGTAATATTGATTTGTCGGGTAGATAACAGGAAGTATCCAACTTAAAGCCATTCAGTCTAGGCGATTATTGAACTCCAATGAGCGGTCATTGGAGGCCAAAGTTCAGCGAACACGCTAGAGTGATATCTTAGCACGTAACGATTCATCACAATTTTCAATAAACGTGAAGTGAGTTTTTCGTTCAAACATGAAGGGATAAATCTTGTCATATAAGTATGTAAAGGAATAATCCAAGCTTTGTCAACTTAAGGGTGAAGTTGATAAGAGTTCTCTTAACATAATGGCTTTATATAAAACGAGTTTTTTGCCGTATAAATCTAGGTAGGTATCTGTCGGTCGGTCTAATAAAATCATAGCGAGAAAACAGAACAATGTTAATGTAAATAGGACTAGTTGGAAAACGAAGCAAAATTCCATGGGACCCCCTATTCCATGTCAATAACACGATCGTGGTTAATCGACGGTCTTAGGATCACTCACAATACCTCATCGTGCTAATGCTAATGGGCCGGTGTCAAAGACATGTTGCTTGCCGCAACATGTTTAATTTGAAGAAAAATTTTTAGACGACTTCAAAAAAGGAGGTTCCTAATTTGACTGTACATATTTTTATGTGTGTAACCTAACGTATCTTGTTCCTGGATGAAACATTCTTTTAGAATAAGTTTTGTATTCTAAAGCTAGTTCATGTCGTGTGATCTCACTTAAATTTGAGCGGCATCTGTCGCGTAGTTATTTAGTTATCTCTATTTGTCGTTTTTGAAGTCGGTATTTTTTTATAAAAAGTTAATCTATAGTACCAAAGTTTACTTTTAATAACTTTTAACAAAATAAAACCGACTTTATCGCCGAAAAGTAAAAATCGGTTCATTCAAACGCGGTTAATATACCTAAATCCTTCTCCTAAGTCTGATAAATACGATGCGGAAAAACCATATCAAAATCGGTTCAGCCAAACAATATGCCTAAAACCTTCTCCTAAGTCTGACAAATACTATGCTACAGGTCAAACTGATAACCTCCTTTTTTGAAGTCGGTTAAAAATACATGAATTATAAATGGACCAATAAGTTTTACGCAAATTTTCTTAGACTTAATACATATTAATATTTAAATCAATCACATAGCTTAGCTTGGATAGCATAACATAGCCATAGCATAGCTCGGAGCTATAAACATCGGCTTTATATGATTGGAGTTCAATAAGTTTAAAGGAAAATGTAGAAGATCTGATCCAATCTGCATCACAGTGAAAACGAGATTTCCGGTGGCGCGGGGTAATGCGATCTTGAACACCCTCGAGGGGCACAGACGAAACAACGCGAGATAGTACTGGCCTCAGACCAATAAACTATAGATGGCGTGCCGTGAACAAAAGCGTGAATCCGGCAAAAGTGTGCCTAAAACACACATCGGAACCAACAGAATGCCCTATGTTGACAGTTGAACTAGAACAAATTTAAACTTTATTTTTTGGAACACAAAGCTTCATTCATTTTATATTATTTAGAACACAAAATTAAAGTCGTTTTGGTGTGACTGCCGCCGTGTGTATTACAAGGCGAGGCGTACTTTTTGCCGGCTTCACGCTTTTGTTCACGGCACGCCGTCTATAGTTTATTGGACTGAGGTACTGGCTATCATGTTTAACTTCTTTATTCTTTACTAAGTCTTCTTTGTGAAGTGATACTTCCATATTGTAAAAAAAATCATCATGGATTTGCAACATCTATGTCTAACTGATTTTGTAACTGGTCGCATTCTGTACGTACGCCAAAGCAATAATTTTTCCAATTTTTGTCTATGGTATAGTTTTCTTTTGCGCTAATCTCAGAAACAGTCTAACCGATTTGGGTGGCTTTATAAGCTTCACTTAGTAAATAGTGATTGTCGCTTTGAAACTATTCCCTTAGTAGTCACATTCGGAAATTATTAGAAGCAATAAAATATATATCACTTCTAATAATTTCCGAATGTGACTACTAAGGGAATAGTTTCAAAGCGACAATCACCTATATTCTGAGTGCGACACTTTCCCGTCAATTTATTATATCTGCAGCTTCGAGTTCAGAAAAAAAAACCAGTTTACCTATATCGACTGTAAGTTTTGTTCAAGTTCTTCTTATTCTTCTTCTAATACATTTTCAACACACTTGCTCGTAAAGTTGCTATTTTTTCTTTAGTCTTACGCCCGGAATGCGGTTTATTACACAGTAGTGCGTTTTACTTTTCATTGCCGCACTAGTGTTTTTCTTATTCCACTTTTTTTTTAATATCCGTAAAGAGGTTGTTACCAAAAGATTTATTATTTTGTAAATAAATAAACTTGTTGTACTTAGTCAAAATCTGATAAGATAAGATTATACTTCATCTAATTATCTATTAAAGCATTTTAAAAATACAATATTTTAAATCATTAATTACCGTAAATTCCTATTAGAAATACATAATTATTTAGTTTAATATATTGTGGCTGAATAGCGGTGTTCTTTGCCTTTGGACTTAACCTGCGCGCCTGCGCGCGCATAGTTATTCAACCAAAGATACGGCGCGCGAAAAAATAAAATAAACCTCGGCGCCATTTTGTGCAAACATTTGTTCGTTTATAATTTGCTGATTTGTGACTGAAAAATGTCGATACCTAATTGTTTTTTTCCTCGCAAGTGTGTTGAAAAACGTCGTATGATACGCGTGCGCTTTGTTCACTACAGTCTTGGCTCTATTACAGCCCTCGCCTTGCGACTCGGGCTGTGCAATACCGCCTCGACTGTAATGACCAACTTCGCGCACTTATATCATAATGTACTATTTTCAACACACTTGCTCGTAAAGTTGCTATTTGTTCTTTAGTCTTACGCCCGGAATGCGGTTTATTACACACTAGTGCGTTTTACTTTTCATTACCGCACTAGTGTTTTTCTTATTCCACTTTTTTTTAATATCCGTAAAGAGGTTGTTACCAAAAGATTTGTTATTTTGTAAATAAATAAACTTGTTGTACTTAGTCAAAATCTGATAAGATAAGATTATACTTCATCTAATTATCTATTAAAGCATTTAAAAAATACAATATTTTAAATCATTAATTACCGTAAATTCTTATTAGAAATACATAATTATTTAGTTTAATATATTGTGGCTGAATGTTCGGTGCCTCTGGACTTAACCTGCGCGCGCATAGTTATTCAACCAAAGATACGGCGCGCGAAAAAATAAACCGCGCCATTTTGTGCAAACATTTGTTCGTTTATAATTTGCTGATTTGTGACTGAAAAATGTCGATACCTAATTGTTTTTTTCCTCGCAAGTGTGTTGAAAAACGTCGTATGATACGCGTGTGCTTTGTTCATTACAGTCTTAGCTCTATTACAGCCCTCGCCTTGCGGCTCGGGCTCAATACCGCCTCGACTGTAATGACCAACTTCGCACACTTGTATCATAATGTACTATTCTTAAACAGGAAGTTATACTGCGTTCTTATTTCAAAACATTTGCTGACTTCCTGTGGTTGACTACCCTTGGAAGAAAATCGTGTGGATGTAATGGAAAGAATCATCAACGATCCGTCGCTGGCACACGTGGGGTGTCCCGAATCGTCTCCAATCAATATCGTAAACGATGTTGACAGTCTCTCGATTCGTTTCTGATCTGAAGTGTAACGAAAGATATTTTATTTGCTCCCTCGCGCCTCGCCACTTATCGGTTTTCTCCTCACAGGACTATATAGAAAGAATATTGTTTTGTGTAAAAACATTCGTATTTCGAATTTTAGGGTTCCGTTTCGAGGGAGTGAAAACTGGACCCAATAAATATGCCTCTGATGCATGTCTGTCTCTCTATCACAGGACTCGAAGATCTCAGTTCAAGGAAGTTCAAGGAAGTTGAACAGAAATACGTCGACTGACATCTAAAATTGTCGTACAACTAAATTCGTGGCTACAATAGTGTTATTGTAGCCAAAAGTTACGTCTCAAAAGGAGTCGCCATACAAAGTTTTCTAAATTCTGTAGTGCTATTTACCAAATACATACCTGATTAGTGGTCATATCGCTCGATAGTACGGAACCGAAGTGCGCGGGTCCGACCCGCATTTGACCAGTTTTTATAACATACAGTTTTTAAGCACAAATCTGCTAGATTGCTGCTATTCGTTTAGTATTTTTTCTTATTTTAACCTACTTATGTTTGAATAGAGCTAATTTTAGCGCAACAAGCAACTGAGAAGCTCAGCTAAGAAATGCAACTTTACTGCGTATTCAACAAAGTTTTATAATTCAGGCATTGTTCAAGCCTGAAATATAAATGATGCCTTGGTTTTTATGTAAATGGATACGAAACTTAGTTACTTGCTTTTTGTTTAAAAATATTATATTGCTTTTGAATAATTAAAAAAATTAAAATGTTAAGTATAGAAAATTGCATAAAACTTAAATTTACAAACCAATAAGAATCACAAACGTCTTATTGCCTGTTAATTCTTAGATACCTCGTAAGTAATAGATTTTCTTTGATACAAAAAGAAAATGGATATAGAGATAGAATTCGGTAAGAAAATATACCGTTTCACACGCTCCGCGTGTCACAAACGGATTTAGTACGGGATTGGTCTCGTAATGTATTATTTAGATGTAAACATAAGCTTGTTACGAAAATGGGTAAAATTGGTGAAGTGCGAGTCGAATTCGCACACATAGTTAGCGTTGCGAAGCGAACCGCGAAGCGATATTAACTCACTGGTTAATAGCAATATAGTCAAGATACAATGTAGAACAACCCCTTTTTATAGTTAATTGAATGGATATTCCCTTTAGGATCTTACTTTTTTATTATTTGGTTGATAGTAGCTAGCTGTAAGGAGTCCTGTTCTAGGTTGGTCACAGTTCTGTTGTCATGGGCGGCAGTGGTACGGTGGTGCTGCATGCGCTTTGCTACCTATAACGGTGAAATTTACGGTCCATAATTAGACTTTTCTCAGTCTTCACTTTGTTGTTGTCATAGCAACGTGGTATAGTGCAAATCTCGAAAGCTACTGCTTGTCGCAGTCTGGTCCCATATATAGAGTGGCATCTGAAATTCTCACTATTGCTACCTACCGACTACCGACATTGCTATTACAACTACACAGTAAAATTTTAACAAAGTCTAAGTACCGTTTATAAACACCCTAACACGCTCTTTGATTCAGGTGTCTACCTTTTTCCATTCAAGAGATGACAGAGTGACAGACAGACAGGATAGGCACAAAAGGGTACCGTAACAAAAAGCACTACGCTTTTTCACTTACCGATTATCAAGTATATACTAGTAAATCCGCCGTCGCTTCGCTTCGGGAAACCAGTCCCTTCAAAAATCTCTATAAATTTTAACAAATTATGTTATTCCGATGTCTAAGCTATATTACTGCAAAGTTTCATGAAAATCCGTTCAGTCGTTTTTGCGTGAAAAAGCAACAAACACACACACACACATACATCCTTACAAACTTTCGCATTTATAATATTAGTAGGAAGTAGGATAGTAGGATTGTAAGAAAAACGCAACAGTAGACGCATTTAGCACTTAAATATTACACGTGCCGAAGCGACAGCACCTATTGTCAAGTTATTGTCTGATGTCTCCCCCGCAGCCCCCGCTATTTATCACTACAGATCAGACGCCTCCAATTTGTCTCGGCAGGCATACAATGTATCAGACCACATCCAATCTCAGGGGTGGCAGACTGGCTAGACGTCGCCCCACGCGTGACTCATACACGTCTATTTTTCCTGTTAATAAGCACCTCTCGGCTTAATATATAGCTCGTAATATAGGGCTTAAGTTCGTGCCATTGTTCCACATTAAGTGGTTAATGATGTTCTTGCATGCAATTCCTTCCAAATGAAAATGATTATCATTCATTTAGGTACGGAAGCACAAATTGATGGAAATGTTACGATAATAATAATAATTGACGAAGATGGGAGTTGTAGTCGAATTTTCATAATATCGAAAAGGTTACAATATTCGATGGTAATGATGAAGTTATAATACAGTATAGGATGAGTAGCACGTTCTTTTGTCCGTCTGTCACACCTTTTCCGAATCTACTGGATGTTTAGAGTTAGCTGACCCCAAAGACGCACGTGTGGGGTAACGAAACACGTACAAGCGGAATAATATAGTTAGGGCTTTGGACTGAAAAATTATTCACATACATAGTCTATCACTGTCCTACTACTAGGTTTGAGGAATCGTGCATTTTCTGTTATACTCGTATAATATGAAGTGCAGTCGCCATTTTCAAAATATAAGCAACATTATACTTGACTCCAATGGAACGTTGTTTGTAACACATGACAGAGCATAGGATGATGGATTGAGTAATCTACCTATCTAATTATATGAACCCCCAGAACTAGAAACCGTTTAATTTATTTGATTGGTTCAAAATTCGGTATATCTACGTTATACAGAATACATGGAGCATCTAGAACAATTTCTGGTAGTAAACTACCTTTGTTTAACAATGTGTAAAGTGAATAGCAAGTGTGTATCAAGGATAAAATTTTAATTTTATGTTGTAGAGGAGTGGGTATGAAAGCGAGAGCTAAGTTGAGCGAATAAGGATATACATATTTGTTTTGCTTCAATACACCTCATCCTGAATTGGTCGATGTGCAATATAAAACACCCCACGCTGGCACACGCACCAAAACACGAGATGTTCGTTGAAAAGACAACAGTGAGTCACTTTAAATCTGGAGGGTGCGTACTGCCGGCTGACGCCCTTGCCCGTGACTCACGCTTGGCTCTGGTTATTATATTGTCGAATCCTTTCAATTTAGGGATATACCTACCTCTTTATTAATCATCCAACCGCTCATTTATAAGCTTCAAAAATTGGTCTCAAGTAACCTTTAAATCGGTTATGCTAGAAACTACGTGAGATAATTTCTTTATGAACTTTTTGATTATGAATGTCGTTATTGTATCAAAAAGTACTAGATTCGACTGTTTAGCATAACTTCTCAGAGCGTCAGCAAGATATCATTTTTTAGGGTTCCGTACCCAAAGGGTAAAACGGGACCCTATTACTGAGACTTCGCTGTCCGTCCGTCCGTCCGTCCGTCCGTCCGTCCGTCTGTCACCAGGCTATCTCATGAACCGTAATAGTTACACAGTTGAAATTTTCACAGATGATGTATTTCTGTTGCCGCTACAACAACAAATTCTAAAAAACAGAATAAAATAAATATTTAAGTGGATGCCCATGCATTCGACGTAAGTTTAGTTATCATTCGGTCCAAGAGATGGCGTTGGGCGTAATATGTGGCTACAATAAAACAATTAAATATTAAGTGAGGCTTTTATAAAACAGACCAGATTTTTTTGGCGTTTTTATACATAATGGTACGGAACCCTTCGTACGCGAGTCCGACTCGCATTTGGCCGGTTTTTTCAAAAAACGTGTAAAAACCTAATAACAGATCTACTTCAGGGCCGACGTTGCATTGGGACCCTGGTGTTTCCATGTCCATGGCTGACATGACGGTCACCTCTTGTCATCAGGTAGTAGATTTGCTTACTCTTCAGCCCTTCAGGCTATAGAAATATGCGCAAATTATTAACTTTTCTGGCCAGTGGTCACTCTCACAAATTCCAACTGCATCTAAGTTACCTTATACGAGTATTAGTCACAAGTCGTTGCTTTGATCGCCTCAGATTTATTTACTCGGATGATTTTCAACAATAAATGTTCAACCGACACTAAAGGTCCTTTAAATACCCTCGGCGAAGAGCGATGAGCAATGTATTCTAGTTTCTACTACATTAACTCTGAATAGTGACATTTTAAATAGATAGTTTCTTACGTCTCTCCGTAACGATTAAGATCTCTTATTCGCTTAGTCCTCACTGAAAGGGCGATCGTATTCTTCGATAAAGCTGGAAGGAAGCTGTAATTAGATAATTATATGAAGCCGTAGCTTACCCGAACCCAGTAAGGGTCGTATTTTGTATTCCCCGGCCGGGGCTCACATTTATGTTACAAACATAATCGTTTGTGCTCAGATGGCGGTTGTTTGTTATGTATTAATTTAACAAGCATGTTTGTCTATTACTGAGGCAGAACCAAAAGGTTGTATCGTTCATTTTCTTTATACAGTAATTATTTTACTACAAGGTATCAATCAAACAATGTTATCTACACTAAAATGTCATCATACATCAATAGGATGAGCGTAATGACGTCGTTACAAACTATTTAATGGCACTTGTATATCTGAAGTCGTTAAAACTCCATCAGTTCCGAGTGACTGGTGTAGCGATTGAGTGCACGTCATCGAGTGACATTTCATGTTAAATTGTTAGCTAAAATTTGCATTCGCTAAACAGTTTGGTCCGCGTCGTTGAGTTGTTGAACAACACGAGCTGTATTACTCACTAATGATCCGATTTATCTATCCCGAGGGATAGACCCTGCATGAAATTGTATGAATTTGGATGATAATGCAGGTAGCATTATCTCTCCAGCTTTCATACTCATCTTTACTCAGCGCGGCATTTTTCGAATGTGTTCGTTGTTAAAAATCACATATTCACTTAAATTGAAATACTTGCACTGTCGAACGAAAAGCAGTTTTGATGAAAATTTTGAGCTCATCTAAAATTATACTTACCGATTAAATCTTCCTCCTTTTAAGGTAAGGTCAACGACGGTACCAAAGTACTTTAAAGCCTCTTTGATTCTAAGGGCACGGCAGTTGAACTTTATACAACGATAAGTAGCAATCATTAGGTAAACCGGTCGTCTTCAGATTTGTTCTTTGTTGGCCGACAGCTCAAAGGAGATTCGTTGGAGGTTACTGGTGTCTATAGCCGACGGTGACCACTGACCACTTACCAAACGATGGCTCATTTTTCGGCTTTTTACACAATAATTCATAAAAAAACTAAGCTACAACCCACTAATGTCCCACTACTGAGCACAGGTCTCTCCTCATTACTGAGGAGGCCTAGAGCATACTCCACCACGCTGCTGCAATGAGGATTGGTCGAGGGGTTAGTGGCCAATCCAGTGTCGAAAGTTTTCAAGCCGCCCGAAGGCCTCCGACATGGCTTAACGACTGCTATCAATCGATAACAACCGGGACCGACGGCTTTACGTGCCCTCCGAAGCACGGAAGCGCTTAAGAAATTTTTGCCACTAGCGGTCACCCATCCAACTACCAACCGCGCCCGCAGTTGCTTAACTTTGTCGATCGCTTAGGATCGACGCAAGCCGCCGGGCTATGAGCTCTTCAATAATTCATACAAACTTAGAATACCAGGTAGCTGAGGGGTGAAAGATCCCATTCCAATTCTAGAACACAAATAGCAGTCCATTAAGCCACCAATATTAACGCGAATCGATTAATAACGCAGACCATCCGGCGTCTTACAAATTCAGGTGAGTTGTTGGACCGTGCTAAACATAATTTCAATATTTTTTTGCGAAATTCAGTTACAATGTTTAATGATGTTGAAAGTTAGAACTTACTTAGCCACAGTGTTACAGGAAGAAAGGAACTCGTTCCTACAATATTAGCCTTTCATGTTAAAGCTACACTACTACGTCATAAACAATTTAGGTAATGGAAAAAGGAAAAATGTACCTACCTATTCCAAGGGTAAGCTGAAACATATTATCCCAAAAAATTCCAATGCGAGTAAATGTATCAGCTGATTTTCGGCCTTTATAAGCATGATAGTACCGTCATTGTACGAGTATACTATTCATACAGTATGTGCTGTACATACGAGTACATAATCAGTTCAACTTCATGCGTGTGCTGGCTGCTGGTCATATTACGTCATGGTAGGTACAGAAATTTATACAACCTCTGCTACTATAGCCAGGCTTTCAGTTGTAAACAATTTGTGGTCAGCGTTATTAGGGTTACATTGTATGTATATGGCCAGGCATTCGGGCAGGTAGCTACAGTGAAACCGTGGTTTACGGTGTCAGCGGTTCCTTTACTGCAGGGTCGATACCATCTATCGAAATTGTTAACTTACTTTGTAGCACCGTAACGTTTTTACACCCGGTTGCACCTATATTCTGCACATTCTATCCTGTAACATTATTACCACAAATTTAAAATTGACTTTCAAAAAGAAGATAATTAGTTTTCTCTCAAAGATTCCTTCAGTTTTCTTCCATCTTGTTTCTAAAGCCTTGTAGAACTCCACCTTTCTGCTCCGATGCGAATTGTCAAAGAAACACGAGTAGGTAATGTCGGTATTTTTTATGCCGGGAAAACAGCACCAAAATGGTTGTGCAGATTCTTTGGTCCGTTTTCAGTTTGATCTATTTTTTCCTTCTGTTTTGTCTGACATCGGGAGATATTGTTTGATTGTAGATGAAGAGGCAAATGTGATGGTCGCGGAAAATGGTTGCGCTGGTTACCTTTCAAAGATTCTATATTATTATGCCTTGAAAATAAAAAGAAATGAAAAAGTATATACTATCTCTCTAATGTCATCGTGGAATTTACCAAGCCGACTGGGGAGCCGGGAATGTCGGCCCAAATCAATTTATTCGCCCTCATTACAAAAACCGCCCCGTACACTAGAGACGGTCCAATATATGGGGCGCTAATGGGTTAACTTTGATTAATTAAGATAGTATTACTTGCTTCAGCCTTTGATTACGATTCACCCGAGTGTAACTTCGATATAGGTTTGCTTGTTAATGTAAAACTTCATAAATGACCTGTTATAGCCTTGTTAATGGTTTGACAGTTTGGTATGAGATGGGCACTTATACCGATAAATGTTCCCAGCTTTTAACGATTTTTACCGTATTTAACGCTGTCCCAGAATGATAGATTCCCTTTTCAGAGTCACTATACCTCGATAATAGATATCGAATATATACAATACAATAGCACTTACAGGTAGAAAACTGAAGCTCTCATCATCATCATCATTACAATTACAATCAGATATAATTGCAGTAGTACCTATTAATTACGGTTGACTTTATATTACAGTACGTATGGCTGAGTACTGAGCACTCAAGCGTCAACAAAAAAATTGTTGGAACGAAATTATTCATCGTAATTTTTATGCTCTACAATTATATCATGGATATTAACATTATTTGTGTGATGGAAACCGAGATAATCGCAAAACGTTTTTTGACACTTGTCCTTAAATGACTTGCGACGCAGACACGAGATTTTATGAGAGATTTGAGACAACTTTTACACGCAAAAATAAAGGTGTCTACAAAAATTCCGTTTACTATCTCTCATTCCAAGGTTGATCGCTAATTTGACAGGACTATTAAAACTTAATAATAAATCTCTGTAAGCGTAAGAAATAAGTTTCCCGAAGGTAAATTGTATCTAAAATCATTCACATTGAATTACCTGCTAAAGCATTAGCCATGTCACAATAGTCGTTCAATCGAATGATCCAATTTGTACTTATCCCGGTCGTACGGTTCGCTGGGTGATTATAAATCGGCAGTAAATACTGGTTTATCGGTAAAGATGACCGGGGCAACGCAATGCGCCACCAGTCCCTTTACTGACGAGTCATCGTTCATCAAACGCCCGGGGACCGGGTTGACGCCTGATTGATTGATGATCCGACGTCGAGTGAATTGCGTTACTTACGTAAAGCTGTGTAAGAGTTGGATTATTTTACATTTAAGTACCTGACAACCCTGACCTTAATTTTTTAAAGATGACGACCCTGGAGATTACTTGGTAGAGTGATCTTGTCCGTGAACACATAAATCCCGAGTTCGATTCTGCTAAGGCATAACTTTTGGTATTTTAATTAATTTACGTTTTAACATCTATAAAACCTAAAAATATCGAGGGGATCTAATCGAACCTCTAAAACCTGGTACGTCCTGCTGATCAATGGACGAAGCGAGTGCAGCAAGCCCATTTCACCTAGGGAACTGTAAAGTCCAATTTAAATCCAAACGTATTGATCCGTGTTAGTATGACTTACCGTTTATGACTACCAACATCGTAAACTCCCTGGCTAGCTACCAACATCGTAAAATTACAGTGGAATGACTCTAACGTGTTTCGGTTGCAAATTTCCAGCCAGTTTACAAACTGGGTTATCGCTTATATCTTGCTCGGCGAGGTCTCAGTGACATCACTCATCAACATTATTGTGAGCATCTATAAGTTGTCATCTAGTGACCCATCTGTAAAATTTAGAGACTCGCTTGTCATTAAATTTTTTAAGTAAATGGCCGACAAACGACAAAAAAGTCACTTGATGGTAAATTATCACCGTCGCCTATGGACTTCAGTAATACCATCGACAAATGAGTTGCCGGGGGAGAAAGAAGGTGGAAAAAGAAAAGACTCCTCCAAAGCCCTAAGATCAAAGATCTATGTAAGCTGTGAAATTTCAAAGGTCCATGGGCTTCTCCCGCCACCAATCAGCCCTAAGCCTTAAGGAGCACTGGATCAACGTGGCAGAGTAACCTCTAAGCCTCTTCAGTTATTAGTAGTGTAGATACGTAGTGAAACAACAAATTCCAAGTTAATGTAAACATGATACGCTATTACATTGACAATGAATCTTAACAATGCTCGATCAGGGAAAAGTTTTATGAGCTAATCTCGGCCGGCAGCCGGCGAACAAAGCCGTGAATAGACGACACGGTGAAGTCTCCCAGCGGTGGAGCCGTAGCCGGAACCGTCTTTGTTGGACAATTGACCTCCGCTCTTTGGCTTTTGTATCTGTTTTACCTCGCGAAGGCATTTGTTTTGGAGCTTTAACTGGAATGCTGCTTAATACAGATTGGTTGTTCTTTTTTATTGTTTGCGCAAAGTTTGTACGTTTCAGTCTCAGCATAGAACTGAATATTGTTATTGTTTCTAAACACATTATGATAAAGTACTATACCTCAACAACGACAACAAACGGCGCTAGGTATACTCGCATTGAAATAGATGCAGCAATTCTGAAACAAAAGTAACTTGAAATTGTAATTTCAACTCCTCCCTACTTCCTATCCAGGGGGAATTTCAAAGCGTATTTAAGTTCCTACATTATGCAAGAAATTTAACTTTTCTCCACCAAGGGTGAACATTAATGTGTCTATCAGTTCTTAGAGATATAGATCTGTATGGCAGTGAGTAGAATGATAATACACTGTTTAATATTTCCCGTTTGAATGAGCGACGTAATGAACTACGTTTGTCGTCGTAGCAATTAGAGGCAGCAGAAAAAGTTAAGCTCACAGCGAGTGGGAGCGAGGACCCAATCCTCGCTGTTCCTTTTTTGCGCACAATAATTTTATTCTTGATTGAACGTAATATTCTTTCCGCAAAAAATAAACCCAAGCAGGATTTTTCTAGCCTAGATAGCAGGCTTCATTTCAGTATTGTTTTTATAATACAAGGTCGTGTATAATTAAGAGCAGATGACTTATTTTCCTATCTCCGTCGTATGACTCGTGTACGCACCCAGCATGCATGTTGTGAAATTAAGTTTATTTTTGTTAAATAATGAGAATTAGTGTTAAATACAACATCTTTAGGAAATGTACGTAATCTTCTAATGAAAATCTTGAGAGAGCTAGCTGAAGTCAGTCGGTAAACGACTTGTTATTTCCGTTGATGGGTATAGTATTTTATTTGATGATGATGTCTTTGATATTGATAACGTTCATGGGCGAAAGTGACTTATACTGATGACTCATCTGCTTGTTTGTAGACTGTTAATACAAAAAAGCTTTTACCTATAGATCATATTAAAACGATTAGGGAAGTAACAAATTGAATTAGGTTCCTGTTTGAAGAAAATATGTGTCAAAGGCATACCTACTTAGTAATTTTGTCCGGAAAGGGTCACAAATTTTGTGAAATTGGTACCCAAGACATCACAATCGAGTACTCGTATGAATTTGAAATCGAGAAAATATTTCCCGATCCGGGTCTCGCGTGGGATTATCTATCCGAAGATTTATGGCGGTTCTCGGATAAAGTGCCAGTCACGAACGCGCCTACCCTAATCTTATTCCATTTATAATAATATATAATTGTGTTAAATACAATAAGAATGGTTATAGGCAATATTGTTGCGGATAGTGAGTAGAGAAATGCTATTCTGTTTATGGTTTTGTTATGTTATATTTTGTTCGGTTACCTACTTACCTTTTAATTCTGTTTACCCAATCCCATGACTATTATAGAATTTATAGCGTAGGTTTGTGATAATGGATGTCGTCAGTGCGAAACTGCGAACAATGCCTGTTGTCGTGAAAACATATAATTTATCACAAAATCGGAACATCCACATAAACTAGATGTTACATTTTTGCCTTTTGCTCATTTTCTCGATTAATATTTGTTTGAATGCATAAAAATCTCAATAACATCATAACCAATATAACCATTATAACATAACGAATAATAAATTCTTACCTGCGAACGTGTTACACGTATAAATAAATTTATAAAAAAAGTAATGTAACACTAGTTTCTACAGAATGGTTGGGATTAATTGGTCAAGAGGCCGAAATTCATGAGAAAATACTCTCGCTGTAGAACCACACAGTTTTAGTATGCAAAGAAAAATTAAAATACACTTGGTATCAAAACAGGTCTTGGTATTTACTATGTATTTGGGCCGCATACTTATTTATACCTAAATTGTATTGATAATGCTACTTTGTTACTTCGATAAACTTGAGTATCTATCTATCGTTCTAAAATGTTCAGGCTTAGTCGTTCAAAATAAGATACTAAATTAATGTCCTTCAAGTAAATACACATACCGCGGACGAATATCTGCAGTAAGACTGTGGAGTTCGAAGCGGCGATGGAATTATTTGGTTAGAAAATATTATTTAACTAGCTGTGCCCGCCGCTTCGTCCACGTGGAACAAGGTGTCACAAAGTTTTTCCTGCGCGAATCCCGATCCCGACCCCGCGAGAATGATAGGATAAATACATAGTATATATTGCTCCACAGTCTCCACTCCTAAGAGTAGTCAATTTTTTACTATGTTTAGTCACATCGTACAAAAATCCGTTCTATAGATGTTGAGAAAATCGATAAAAAGATTATATAAATGTAGAGTTTTTTTTTGAGTTTAACCATGATATTAAAAAAAAACTTTAACTACTTTGGTAGTTTTTCCTTCGGGTGCCAAAAAAAGCATATGTGTGACCCCTGCGTCTTCAATTTTTTTCATTCCGAATTTTATCCAAATCGGGTCGGTGGTTTAGCCATGAAAGCATCACAGACAAACAGACAGACTTTCGCATTTATAATATTAATATGGATGTACGTGTACCTTAATAATAAATACTTGAGCGTTTTCAAAACATTAACTATACGGAGAACATGGTCCCAAATCCCAAAGCTCGTTCGCGGAGTGTTTACGGAACATTACCCGCGCGTACTCTTTCGTAATACATCGCGTATCTTTGCTACAAGCTCCCCTGTTTGTGCAAACCAACATAAAGTTTCAAGTAGGTCTGTAACCCACATTCGTATTTCGGATCCAGTTCATCATCTCACCTGCGCTCCGAGGAAATTGAATTCATTTGAAGTTTCTAGTTCAGTTTACGTAAGCATTATTCAAGATGCAAGAATATATTTATATTTGTTGACAAAGTTATTTCTTTTCAATTTACGTTGAAGTGATTTCTTTATTTTTATTTACACTTAGGCTATGTGGTCTATTTTACGGTGTCATAAGGACATGCACAAATGCATAATGTACACTCAAACTTAAGTTTTGTGTGATATCTAATACCTAAATAGATCTCTTCGTTCTCCCACTGCCCTAAGGTTGACTGGTAGAGAATGCTTTTAGCATTAAGTCCGCCTTTTGTTCCTTTACTTTTGTAAGGTTCAATAAAGAATAAATAAATAAATAAAAATATATTACTGACATCTGAACACAAATCTTTATAGCACATAGGCAACCCAAAACGCACATGAAAACATTTGATGGAGGACAATATTATCATTTATTTACGTGCGTGCGTCCCACTACGTGTCACGCAAGTACCTATAAGGCGCAGCGGCGCAGACGCCTTCTAGCTGTTGAATTAAAATTTTGTATTTTCTTTGGCTGAAGACGGCCTATTGGTCCAAATATCAGGCGGACCTGAAATCAGTCACAATCAAATTGTATGTGTCACTTCTTCGACCAGAGCTAAAATCGAGCGACCTCATCAGCAACGGACGATCCGACAACCGACAACTATTTAAAGTTTGAACTTACTTCAAGGTGTTCGTAAAATAGGTAATCTGCGTTCTATTTGAGACGTGAAAACAGTTCGTTCGTAGTGAGCCGGCAACTGAATCGATACTCGATGAAGTCGTGACCGTGCATAATGCATGCGAAGTGAAGTACGAGCGCACTTCGCGAGTTAATGCGGGCTGGTAATCGCCACACATCGCGAGGGGAATACGGAGTTCGATAGATATGAACGTGGAATTACGCGCATCGAAGACGATCAGAAGGAGCGTTGCATTTTTTCTGGATTTAGGATAGTAAACGAGCATGCAGCACTACCCTTTCACTGTTGCGCAAGATAATTTTGACTGACCGAGAACAAGACGCTATGTCTCTAATGTTTGTATGTCTTCCGGCATCGCATCTTAATTTTTTATTGCCTTTTGTTATTTCAATCAAAATGGTCACCATGTATTTATCCGCCTATTCTTAAACTATTGCGAACTTTACCTATATTTACCTTCGACCCTTGTACGGAGCACCGTAACCCTTTCTCACGAATAAACATTTATTGATTGAAGGACAAATTTCTCAGAAAAAAGTTTTATTTTAATGGTATTCTAAGAATTACATGATTCAATTTATTTCAATAAACACGTATAATTATGTTGTTTGTCTGCTGACGAGTTTTTACAAACCTCCCAAGCTCCCAACTAAATTGAAGGTATCTGTTTTCCTGCGGGAATTAGTATGCCGGAAATGCTGTAGACGAAAACCCGTGATAGAGGTAAATTACACATACATGTATTGCCAAGTTCCAGCCCAAGACGGTATATAAGCGTAATGTTTGCTTAAAGAGACAGTCAGAAAATGCTTAACGAAGTATTAGACCCTCCTCGTTTGATATAATTTAATTATGATACCACCATTCATTTCATAGATTAAATACAAGCACAAAACATTTACGAAATAACAAAAATAAAATATCTGCGTATCGTGTTAACGATGGAAGCAACGTGGATGATTTCGTGTAAGTCCAACACTTGGCGCGAGTCAGGTACCCTATTATCGATCGGTGTTCAAGGTCCTCTCGAAGCCTCGGCCTAAACACACAACACACCGGATTTGGTTTTGTTGATACGACAATCTAAATATAAATACATCATTGTACACGGACGAAATGACACCTTGAAAGTTTCATTAGCTGGCGGTATTCTATAGAATATGTAGTTCCGAGATTTTGAAGTAAAGAAATAAATAGGTTTTCTAGGTGGTACCTTAAACAGTCCTGACAGAAATCAGATATCCAAAGAAAGTCCTGTGATATTATCGCAAATATAATAAACATTTCTGTAGAAAGAAGCGAATCAATTACTTAGATATTTTGGTACACAATCCTACCTACGTATCTTTCGCAATTATTAAAAATTCCTGAGGTTTATAAAACGCCGTCGCAATCTTTTCAGAAGCCTAAAAATTCTTGAAAAAACACAAAATGTTAGTTATGACGGCCCAAGTTACAGCTATATTGACACTCCGAGCAGAAATAACTCGAGTATCGGAGGAATAAATCAATAAAACCCCTTATTGAAGCAACCTGGTAAAGAACGTTGTTGGATACCATAGAAGCGAAGAGAAGTTTATATCCGGCAAGATTTTGAAAAATAAAAAACAAGCTTTCCTTCGATAATGGACCTTGAAGTGTTTAGTATGCTAGGTTCCCAGTGTTGGAGAGGCAGAAATATTTCGGGCTCTCCACATTTTTGGCTTACAACGCCTTTGAAGCCTTTAATGGTGCTAATGGCTACTCTTGCATGAAAAGTTACATTACCAATACCTCCTATTCCGTCTTGAAGCAACTTGCTGAGTACAAGCTTTTTGTTTCTGTATAATCCTACAATCCAGACGTTTGGCAATCAGTTACTATCGAGACGATTCGTTGTTGATTGAACGGTATTGGCTATTGATCGCTAGATTATCTGATATTCCAATAATGACAAAAAAATAGGATAACCTGTGTCGTGGATGGCATAGACAACCCAAGTGCAAAAACTTACTTATCACATAAATATTTCGAATGAGGAATCGAAGCTGGAAATCCAACCCCAATTACTTGAGTTGCCAAGAATATGGAATTGCCACAGCTCACTAAAACTTTATTACCTGTGCTCACCGTTCAATTTAGCTTTTAAGCTAAATTTCTTACGACATTATAAATCGTCGTTGTCAATCTGCAATGTACTTACCTTGGCGGAATACTGGCATTTGTGTGGGATGAAATTAAAACGAATTCCATATCGAACGTTAACCCAGAGCAGGTCTCTTAGGTCGTCATCAAAATGTGGATATGAGATGTAGATGAAGGCAAAAAGAACGCGTTAACAAAACTTGCTACGATGACACCTGGCTTGACCTGGCGGACGACAGCACGCCCATATCGATCGCCGTTCAAGGCTCCATCACAAGACCTCGGCCTAAAACTCAATAACACCAGATTTGCATATGTTTATCGGGGTGGAACCAAACTCATTTGGGGATGGATTAAATCACGCATTCATGCAAATGACGCTGTGGGGTGGTGGAAGGTGATTGCCAGTAGCAAACGAAAGTTTGCAGGAGTTAGACAAAACAGACCGAAATCTTATCTAGACACTAGGACACCTTTCGTGGTTGCCATTGACAAAATCACAAACCAACCACATCACAGAAGTTTAAAGTCCTCCTACCTCGAAATAGATAGCATTATAATTGTTGGTGTTGTTGTTACAGAAGGATGGCAGTCTACTTCTCTCGCACGTGAACGTGGACGACGAGGGCCTGTACGAGTGCTCCGTGGAGAACGAGACAGCGTACATCGACAGGGTCAATCTCACAGTCAGGAGTGAGTACCACTTCCATTTATTGTACTTAGCTAATTGCTTTGGAGATTTAAATAGCGAGGTTAAAAGTAAAGTTCTGTTATAATCTGTAGGTACATATGTATAATAATTGAAATGAAAACAGGAATGAAGATAGAAGCGAGACGATAGTCTTGATAGCATAATTTAGAAAAGGCAAAGAATGACGCCGGTACCTACTCGTTGATCCGTACAACGTCATTTCAACTTTATGGTCTAAAACAAATCTGGCCTCTCGTAATTAATATAGCTTGGAGTATCTATACTCGGATTGCGGACTGATGTATGGGTTAATGGTCAAACCGTGTATAGTAAGTCCTTGTGCAGTCTTAACGTGAGGGCTTAACGACGGCAATCTGTCTATAACACCCTGGATCAAGGGCATAGCGATTAGGGGATTAACATGTTCTGTGGAATACGGACGCATTCAATTTTGGCCACCAGCTGTTTCCAGTTACCATATTTATCTACTGATGTCGCTCGCAGTTTCTTAACCCTTGTCGATTAGTCAGATCGGTATAAGCAACCGTGTTTTGGCACGCCGAAAGGTTACGATGTGGTGGTGAATATGTCAACGATAAAAACGCAGGTATGCAAATAACCTGTTCTGCAGTTAGTTACGATCAGGTTAGGAAATTTTACTGTAGGTATTATGTTTATGTTATAAAAAAGAGAGTTTGTGTTTTCGTCATGTTATCGCGTTTAGTAAATGATGTGCCTCAACCCAGTTTCGATCCACAATCTTCCGCATACTATTCGCTTAATCATATCTGAGTTGTATATTCAACTAAAACAGGTGTCTTTAGGATTTGATATGCATAAACTGACCGTATAGTTTGAGCATAGATCACTTTCAGGAAGTTAGAATAAACTTAAGAAAAAAAAACATCTCGCTGTGTACGCGAATTAATGCATACTTCTAATATTAACGTCAAGTGTTTACTAGGTGGCTTTGGAGAAACAACGAACTCATCAACTTCCTACTGTGTCATTGTATTAAATGAGGTAATTCAATAAAGTTAATTATGCGAGTCGTAAGACGCGGCGTTAGGGAACTGACAAGTGTTCACTAGTCAGTGACTTACTAGTCAGCTTAGCTGTTTAAACGGTTGTACGGCATCGCTTTTAAACGATTGTTTCGCCTGAAGGATTACAAGCCTGAAGGATTTTCAGGTCGTCAAATACACATAATTGAAAACTGAAGCGAGACTTTAGAATACGGTGGAAGGAGTTTGTACATGAAGGTGGTTGACGAGCAGAGGGTTTTCTAGAACAATTTACATCCCTAATCCCGTACGATAAGTCGCCCTAATTAGGACCTTCATAATTATGTTCTATGTCTGTAAAGCTTTATACATATCTGTACTATAGTCTATGATTTGTACATAGTAGTAATTGCAAAGTACAGAAGTCATTTATGTTTATTTACTTTATTCATGTATTGCCAACAAATGAATAGAGGTTTTGTATTTGTTCTCGGTTGATGTATGTAAAGCTGTGTTGTTCCGCTTGTCCCCGCCTCCACAGGAAATGGTTAATGCCTTATTTAAGCATAATTTCCATTGTAATCCAAGCCCCAGTAATTACACCAAGACCCAAGTAATTACACAAATTATTTAAAATACCGCTGCGTAAATCTAACTTGGCGATAAGGTGACTTCAAAATGATTCTGTGAATGGAAGGAATCGTATGTACTCGTATGCATAATACGATGCCTTTATTGTATTATTCTTCTTATGGCTTTAAGTTTCATAATCTAAGACATTAACTGATTACCTATTCTGGAATTCTAATACGTTGTATTGAAGAGCTCGAGCCCTCTTCTTCACAATGTAAGAGGGATATCTGGTATAGGATAGGGGTAAACGGTTATAACGTTCTTCGATATACGCCATAGTCCCCCGACAGGGCGAAGCTCATAATGAAGTTCTTTTAACCTATACCAACTATTAATATTATAAAGCTGCAGAATTTGTTTGTTTGCACGAGCTAATCTCAGGAACTAAGGCAGGTGTCCCATTGTCCCACATCCCTTGTCCCAAGCTCGGCTATTTTCTCGCTTTACTCGCCCAAGACAGCGACGGAAGATATGACATTTTGTGTAAACAAAAGAGATGCATATGTCAGCGAGTACTCGTCCGCGGTGTGAACAATCAGCGAGTACATGCGTCTCTTTTGTTTACCCTTTTGTTGCCGGAATGCACTCGTAGACTCGCCCGCGGTGGGACACCTGCCTAAGTATACTGTCTCGAAATGAAAAATTATTATTTATGGTGGATAGTCCGTTTATCGAGGAGGGCTTTAAGGCTATACAACATCACGCTACGACCAATACGAGAGAAGCATCAATGAAAAATATTGTAATATGGTATAACATTTAATATTGGTAAACGTAAAGAACTAACGTAGCGACGCGAAGGCGTCCACTGGTTACTTAATTCGCCGAGAGATATTTTATTTTATTTTTATTTATTATAAGAATTCTCGTTGTACCGGGGTTCATCCAAAATTATTAACAACAGACACGTTGTCAACTATAGAAAAGGGAATAAAAATGCCAGCATCCGGCTAGTTGGGGGCCAGATCTCAATTCTGATACGTGTCGTTCGGCGGACGACTCAATCACTCAAACAAAAGGCAGTAGCTAGCCAGACAGACTATACGGTATTATTGAACTGCTGAAGGCTAATGTGTTAATCGAATAAGCTATAATTCGATTATGTAACACATCATTAATCCAGTAAATGTAAGCTATAACCTCATTAACTTTGCCCAATTCAATCGTTCAAATTCCTTGATATTAGTATCATTGTTACATTGATCTTTTAGATATTAATGTTTAAGATATAACTAGAGTTTACCTGCGATTTCGCCTGCATGGCGAAAACTATAAAATACTGTTATAATTATCACAAGAGAACAAACATAATTACCATGTGAACGTTATCCTTTATCATTTCCAAAATCAAACTATCTTCATACTAATATTAATTTCTTACTTATAATATTAGCAGCTAATGGACTAGCACGAGCTAAAATTAACTTTTACTTCGCAACTCTATTAATAAAATAAAGGCCAAAGGTTATGTTGAAGCCAGCGTCATATGACAAAACATTTTAAAGTCCATCTCTAATCTCCGCAACTCCATTCTCCGCATCTGCAGCAACTGCAATCACGCCTTCTAACTCCTGCCTCCCACAGCTCCGTACTGTCGTGTATTGAAGGCCACGTAATCACTGTCATTATCCACCGTCCAGTTCACGCAGAACCCAGCGTGCAGCTCAGCGCTTTGCAAGGCAATCGGAGCGCACGACATCCCAGGTCCCGCTAGGCTGGCGATGGGAGCATCGGATCTATTTTAGTAATGATCGAGAGTGATATAATAGGTGACAATGAGTACCGTAGTATATTATTTAGGTGACTTTGTTTACGTGCGAGTTGTACGAAGAAGAGCAGACGGTTGACGATGTTGCGGTCGATCGACTTGCGTTAATCGTAGCTGATCGACTGAGCTAAGTTAATAAGGTACGGTCGATATAATTTGATGAATGATCAGTTCTAAAAGAAATGTCATAAATAGCTTATTATATCAAACCTTAATTAATCATAAAAAAAATCCTTACTGAGTATCGAATCGTAGAATGAGACTTTTTTAAAGAATATTTAACCGCGCAAGCTTCGCAAGCGATCGCAAGGCTTCCTCAATGGGTAGTTGTCAGAACCACCGTTAGCCGTTTATAAAACCAAAGACATAAAAAATATATTGTTAACTGGTTCTCCAAAATGACCGAATTGTGGTAAAAACATTTCAAGATTTACCCTAAAAGGAGGAGAAATAAACAGTACCCCTATTATGAGTTGTTGTAGTAAACGCAAAGGACGTTACTATTGATGCTATCGTGAAAACGCTGCTTTAATAGTAAATGCGCATAACTCTATTAAATACAGTACTTGCGGTCATGTTTTACTTACAATTTGGTATTACGAGTCACAAATTTGACAGATGCTATAGTAAATTACGTTACCCGTAGTAGTTACGGCACTCACGCTATTTTCTAAGGTGAAAAGTCACTATCGAAATTAAATGTCATTAAATATTGCTGTATATTTAAACAAAATCATGGCTAGGCACTATTTTGCTTGGCAAATGATTCACGCAACCGAACACAGAGATGAAAATAATGAAATTTTGAACTTGCGAGATCAACAAAATATTTAGCAACCTTTGATGTTTTAAATGTCTAGATTGAGCGTCGCCCTACAATGAAAACAAAAAAAAAACAAGGCAACATTATCAAGCATGTGTGCGTGCAGACGATGTTTTACCCGTTCGTCTATTGTCTATGTGTGCGTAATGTGTGCGTAATGATATTGTTAGGAGAAGAGTGACGTATTTCCTGTCAGTATGAAGCTATGAAGTCTATATAAGCGTTGGCGAGCTCAGTCTGCGGGCAATTCACGTCGAGTTCACTTGGCAAGGGGAACCACTGCTCGTTTGAATGGTTAAACTAAATATCCTGTCATTTAAATTTGCGTGTAATTAATTGTTAAATGTGATTTTTATTTTGCGTTCACTTCTAGTTGCTAAAAATATAAAAATTGTGGCTAACAGTTAGCCACAATTTTTTGACACGTTTTCGCGGATTCGATGTCCCATCTAGATATTTAAAACATCAAAGTTAGCAACACTTTGACACCACAGTTTGACACTGAATGCGACTGACGCAGAACGCTAATGTAATTAAATTGAAAAGGTACCAAACCGCCATTAATTCCACTCTTCTTTCACATTTCCTAATTTAGTCGGGTTATAGAGCATCCATAGACTTGTTTTTTTAATTTCACAAATGTTGGCTCGCTGGCCAGGGTCTCGTTCTATCCTTGTTGACATCATAATAAAAGAATGAGAGAGGTATTACTCATGGATGCCAACATAACGTAACGGAAACTGTACCGTCTCACGTCTTTACAGTGCGCCCAACTTAACTCTGAAATGGCAAAAATTGGAACTAACGAAAAGTCATTCATAAGTACGTTGTGGTCATTCATCTGTCAGTTACTAGTGTGCAATGATTGGTCAAATGAATGTCAAATGCGTCCGACAGCGCCTCTTTCGTTTCAATCTTAAGTTGGGTTTACTATACGATACCCGCTGTAGTTTCATTTCCAAAACTCATAATAGCTCATAATGTAACTACAGTATTAGACTATTCGATCGTAACCGCTAGAGGCGCTGTACGGATTCTCATACAAATTCTAAACGTTAACTGCAATAGTAACAGTTTTGACGTTTACTACAACAACTCATAATAGAGGCACAGATGGGTAAAATCTATTACCCGAAAGAACAGGATTACGCTGGATGGAACAGAAACCAGCGACCTCGATCGTTAATGACACAGTATTGACACGCGAATATTGGATTGTTACCAGACGAATTCTCTCGCTGATGGAACACCTTAGTAGTCGAAATTATATTCAAATAAAATATATAGAGTACCTTTCGCCATCGTCGCCTGTTTAAAATAAAATTATTGTGCAGAAACTATTTTGAATACAAGCTGAATAAAAACACCTTCCCCCGTCATGTCCTACTTTTTTACAAAAAGATATATTGTGTAAGTTTCTGCCATGGAGTTTTTTATGTTTTGCGTCGCGGCCACAACAAGTATGTACAAAAAGCATCTCTCGAAACGCCACAAAGGCCTTGAGGCAAGGTCGCAGCATCTGCCATACTGTCATAACGTTGTTATGTAGTTTAATTACGATATAATACTTCCTTCGTCACAATACCCACATGAGCCATTGCTTCGACTGGAATGGTTGACAGTGTTGGGGGGAAAATATTTTGGTGATTCGCGCAGCCTTTTGAATCGGTTTGGATTTTTTATTAGGACTTATAAGTTGAATTGCTCAGATATTCAGATGATGTGATATAAGTATACCAGTTCCCCTAAATTCTAGTAGCAAATATCTATTTATTTGATGACCCGGGGAAACTTAACCTGAACCAAAAAACTTTACCACCGCTTCGCTGGAGTCCGCCACCAAATCACTCGCTTTATTCCTGCTAAGGGTTTGATTTTCGTCTGTTTTCTTTCTTATGGACATTGGACAACGCAATCGATAATGGTTTTGGGGATAATGATATCCGTGGACGGTAGTGATTATAAATCGGCCCGATTGCTGCTCATTAAAAGTAAAATAAAAATGGAAGTTTTATTTTGATCTGCAAAGTAACAATTTATTGGAAATTCACTAACTGTGACCGACCTCAAAGGTTATGAATCTACTTGAGGCGGTTCAGATGTTTCAGTACAGCCATTCTACACCAGGTAGACTATTCGGTTACTATTTGTACAGTACAAAAATACCTCCGTAATGCATATTTATTTCTAAACCTGTTATGACGACCACGACATCTCGAACATTATGATGTTAGTACTTAGCTATCTGTTCGCGGCTTCACCTAAGTCCGTTTTTTTAATTTTCATCCCCTTTTTCTGCCTCTTAGGGATTGGTTTTTGAAAAATCTCTATCTTTCTGAGAAAGTTCATCGAAATCGGTCAAGTGATTTAGATTTTTCATACATACTTTTTTCTTCTATATCAGGCCTTTAGTTTAGAGGTTGATTTTTTTAATGTAGCCTCTATGTAACCCTGGTTCTTCAACTATTTTCATTCCAAATTTTATCCAAATCGCGCCCGTGGTTTAGCCGTGAAAACCTCAGACAGACAAACTTTCGCATTTATAATATCAGTATGGATTAAGCGAAAACCGGTTTCTCCGAAACACATCGGGTCGCAAATCGAGATGCATTTCGTTCCATCTGGTCGCCGTCCAGTTTTTCCCAACAACAGCCGGAAGATATTCACGGCACGCCAGTATGGAGCTATGGAACGAAACTCATCGCCGCCTCGCCGATATTGATTGGTGACGACAATTGCTGGTAATTGCAACTTGTGGCTATCGGCACGTGTTCGTATTTTTTGCTGAGGTAATTGTTCGCGGGACTAATATTTCAGTTATAATTTAGTTCTAGTAAGAATGGAAGTTTGTGTTTATTGTATGAGAAGGCCTGTAAGTTCTGAAAAGATTTTTCTTCGAAATACTTTAAAACAACTTTACAAATAAATTTTAATGAGTATTCTCCTAATAATGATCCAAACCGTATATTTTTGTTGTTAGAATATTAGTCTCCAATCAAAGGATGAAAGTATTTTTTATATAATATCCAGATCTTGAATGTCTCTTGTATTTGGAAAAAAGTCTTTAATTAAGTAATTTCTGATGATTTTATTTTAGGCGAGTGCTGTTGAGTGACTTTTTACCAACATGTTTAAAATCCTGGGAAATAAAATTTCTACATATCGAAATCTTTGTATACATAATATTTTTATACGAATAATTATTTTATTGGTGAAAATAATAAAAAGACCTAAACTAACCTAAACTATTCAACATAAACAAGAAGTTTTATTCGCTGTTCACATATTGATTACTTCATTAGAGCACTTCGTCGGCGAATGCTAAAAAACGATGTATTGACATGTCAAATATGTACACAGACGGAGAACGTCGTTCCGTACCTTACTTGTGTGTGTGTGTCCATGTTTATCCTGCTCAGGATCGATAGGATTCATTAGCTAACACCACGCGGACGGTGATGAAATAAAACGCCCGAGCAGGGCTCGTCCGTGTTTATTTATGCTTTTTACGGAAGCTTGCGGTACCACATAGCTATGTGTTATAGTGTGGTTTGTAAAGTAATTATACACATTTGTGCGGATTTTTAAGCTCCTTTCCAAAAGGAGATGTTTCAAAATGTATGGAGCCCCGGCCACGACTTTGTACACTATACTCAAAAATGGAGAAACACAATTAAAACAGTTTTCAATCATCCAATTCCTTTAAATTGCTTTAGTTTTGTGGTACAACACAAAAATGTACACGTAAAATTGCAACACAAAAACTAAAATCCGTCATGACGGTAAGCTGTCATCACATGTCACGTTGGTTGATTTGATTGAAGTTTGACATATGTACCTACATTTCTGTCATGTTGAGGTGACAGTAGACAGTTCGTGATCTATGATCAAATGACAAATTGGCAAGACGCCATGTTGAAACGTGATAAAAGTGAATGATAAATACAATTTTTGTACCAGAAAAGTATGCATTTAAGCAGTTTATCTTTATTTTTCTCGAATTCCATGGATTTTTCTCGATTTTTCGAGGTACTGTACATATTGTGGGCCGGATTTGAAACATCTCCTTTTGTCGAATAAACATTACTTTTTAGCGGTAAGACAATCTTTTGTGAAAATTCAGTTGCATATATTTATTTGTAATCTCTTGTTAGTGCAGTAAATAAAAATTTTCATGTATAATTTTGTTTGGTTATTTTAATGAGCGGTATCACTTTTGCTTTGTCATGAGCATTGCCGCTATGTAATTATTCGGTTTTATAGTAGTTGACGAACGACAGCTATTGACATTATGAAACCAAGCAAATTTTTTTCTAAGCTGAGTAGATTTAAGTACCTACTTACCGTCAAGTATAAACAGAATGATTCGAGTCCAATGAAATGGCACTAGTAATTCAAGTACGAGATATTTCGAGGAGGCAAGCTTTGACTCAAGGATATTATTAACTATGGGTGGAGCCTTGTCTACTTCAAATTCTGCCGTCTGCCAAGGTATAGATAGGTAGGTATCACTTACAAATTATTTTCGATTAATCTTATGTTGAAAATTAGAAGGTGGTGACAACGATAAAAATACGAAATACTAGAATAGGGAATAATCGATTCATTTATTAACCTACCACGCAACTTTAATTTCAACAAGGTTTTATAAAAGAATCCATTACAAATATCTGGATGAACAACAGTTTATTGGTCTGAGTGTGTACCTATCTACTACCTACAATAAAGTAAACTCTAAGGACATTATAATATAATATGTAACTAATAACACCTTCTACTACATAGACCAACCTATGTCACATATTACTAAAAAGATGGTACTGCGCGCTCGATTACTATCTTGTAAACCCATAAAAAGGACAAACTGAGGAAAATGCAATAAAACGTACACAAATTTTTATTTAATTCGATTATGGAAGTGTCCCGAGATTACGACGTTTTGTAAGGATTTTAAATTGCCAACTTTTTCTCAAATATGTGCAGAAGACGGCGGGCGGGCGGGCAATCCCCGAGTCTCTTATAAATAGCCCTCGATATTCCAGCAAGCTCTTTGTAAATTCTGCTTGGCGCAATAGATAGAGATCTCTCAACATACTATTTACGAAGCTTTGTAAAAGAAAAGTCTGATCCGTTTTATTTTCTGCCGAGAAAATGCTATTTAAAACCGGCAGGGTATTTCGGACCTACATTTTAAATAAAAAATATAAAGAATTTTTTAAGCAGATGTTGACAACATAATGAATTCGGAGTAAAGCTTATTAACGTTGTTTTAATAGGGTACGAGTACATATCTATTTTCCACATGATCGGAAGTGGTTAAAAGTCATAAATCTTTTTTCCTAGCCAGCGACATCGCTTTGAAACCGCATCATTGATGTTTTGATGACCATGATGTCGACGGAAGCCACTCATCAAGGTGGATGGTCACAGTTCCTTTGTCATGCCCGTTACTTACCTGCATAAAAAGTAAATATAGTAAAACTAAGTAAAACTCCTACGCTTTGCCGGCTGAAAGGGGAACACTGCACCCCATTTTCACTGGCTCTCAGACACTGTTATGGAAATTCGCCAATAAAATTTCACGTTTTATTACAGGAGGGTAGAGGGTCAGGTAGACAGTTAACGCAACCACCGTACAGGATAATGGTTGGAAATTGGCAAATCAGATCTACGACCTTCACTGAATAAGATTTCTGTAATACATTGAAATAATATTCTGCGAGACTGTCAACCTTTATATCGGTAAAAATAAACACCAATAAGACGAACAATTTTGTCAGTTCACACTTCGACGGCGTGGTAGACTTTTGCTTATAGGTATTCCTCACTGTGTGAGAAGAGATCTATGCCCACCAGTGGGATAGTTAAGGGTTGTGATGATGGTGATGAAAATAATGTTTGTAATATAACACGTCCCCCTTTTACTAATGAATATGTTACTAATGAAATTAATAAGTTCAATACGATGATAGAAGATTGCTATGGCTTGTTTTTACGGAGAAATAAAAAGCTTTCACGTATATTCTGGTTAGTGCCCGATCAGCCCGATGGATCGGAGCGACCCCGTATCACCCCACATGCGTAGGTATGCTAATTCCATTTCGTTCCCGTCCCAACCGCTTTTTTATTACCAATTGATTTTGATAGCCAATCCTTGTAATATACGGTTAATAGTTTTAGTACACCGGAGTGGTTTGTGTTCTAGGAGCTTGGTCGACAAAAATTGTATAGCGTTTAGTCAATTTGTAATTTGATAGGTTCTGTTATCAAAATCGTCTAGTCTCAAGCGTGTCGTGAAAACTTTGTACTCTTTATACGTATTTCCTGGTTTTGGTCTCTTGGGCGTTTAAGTGTTTGGCCTTGTAGTATTTTTGTGAATTGTATAAAATTTATTAGTTTATAAGGACTAACATTTTAATGCTTGACAGTTATCCCAGATCCCACCTGGAACCTTAGTGACGATTGAAATGTTGAAGACACTAATTGATAAAAATCTATTCAGTTTTAATTCAAAGTTCTTATGCACCTCACTCTTTGAGTATATTGCCTGTTGTATTGTTTTGCAAAGGTTCTGTTATTTTTATTTCAGTTCTTGGTGTTTTTTATCTTTATTAACAGGGAACTAGGCAATAAACACGTCGCCGTCGCGTCCATGCGACGCAATTAGGTACCTACATATTTATTATGATTTTAAACTTAACTCGTCGCGAATTGTAGATATACCTACATATCATACATTATGTAACATCGGCGTACAGCCAGTTGAAGTTTTCAGTAATATATCCAAGAGGTTCAAAGAGGTCAAAATAAAATTACAGAGTGCTTAAAGATAGTGTTTTAGGTTTTAGGGCAGCATTGGAAAATTATTTTTTGTGGAATGAAAAATCTCAGAAGTGTAGCGCTGTTAAGTCTTCTCTAATTAGATAGAAAGTAAAATCAAATTACTTAGCATCAGACAAATAAGCTGGTGTTGATCTTTAAAATATTTAACCAAATGAAATTCAACGAAACGGTAAGCAGTCGTTTTCGCGAGACATGTAGGTAAATCACGCCAATGACTCGGAACTTGAAAAATTGGACGTGTTATTAAACGTATCCTTTCCTTGTACTAAAATAGTTGGTGTTGGTAAGCAAAGGTTTTGTTTTTGCTCGTTACCTACATGTTGTGCGCATAAGGTAGTACGCGTGGCACAGTATAACGCAACCAAACAGTGGTATCTTGCAGCTGTTTATTAATTTTTAACTTATTAAAAGTTAATACTTGATAACAACGATGGCGATGATGTCTAAGATGGTTGACGCCCAAACTTATAATAGCCTCTTTCACTCCTTCCGACTCCCTCATTATGCACAGGAACAACCGACGCGGGTAAGTTATTCCAGCTCTTGTCAACTGAATTTGTATGATATAATGGTATATTATTATTTTGACCTACATATGAGAGATATGGTCGGCATAAAACTTATAAAGCGACTGCTACTCTCGCTATTCGTACCCCAGGGAAATCTCTGAATATGATCTCATTAAATCAAACTGGTTATTCTTGATAAGATATACGCCAACAATAATGTTTACAAATTAAAATGTTATCTGTAATGTATTACCTATCTATACTAATAATATAAAGCGGAAGAGTTTGTTTGTTTGTTCGTTTGAACGCGCTAATCTCACGATCTACTGGTCTGATTTAAAAAAAATTTTGGTCTTTTTCTAACCTTTGACCTCGGATCATCATGTGACAGGGACAAATAGTTTTAAGCCCAACCTAATGAAAAAAAAACTTTTTGCAAACAGACTCAAATGGTTTCTAAAACAATTTGTTGTCCGGTCATTATCCTTTGTTCTCTTATTTGTGTCAGCCCTAAGCCCATATATTATTGTCCATGTTTGCTTACTTCAAATTTCTTTATTGCTATTTTTATAATTATGTCTACAAACGTCACCAATATGATGTCCTGCACATACAACACCCATGCCGCTGAAATTGTAAAATGAAAAATAAACCTCTGCAAATTGGTTGTGAATTTTAATTGCTCTTGATATTTTTGGCAATCAGCATTCGCAATTGGTTTTATATGACAGATTTTATTTATACAAACAGCCGACAAACGAGCAGACGACCAGATGATAATGTCCCCATCACTAAGAAGAACGAAAGGACAGAAGTACTCTTTCAATAGTCGCTCAGCATCTAACTCAAGAACGGGCACGTAGCACCACTCTTCTGCTAACAACATTGTCAGTTACGAGTAGCATACTGTGTTAAAACCTTAATTTTATTGTCAATTCGTTGGAGTAGGGCAAGGACTGTTAGAGATAGTTAATCATGTTAATGACCTAATAGGAAAATTGATACGCGTAGCCCTACCTCCAAGAAAACCAACCAGTTTCTGTCGCCTCTTAGTCTGACGTGCCAGTATGGGTTATAACGAATGTTTAAATTCAATAATGCATATTATATTTATTTATTTATTCATTTATTTACACCTTTTTTGCTTTACCGACCTGTGGTCTAAACATATGCGCTCGTTTCCTCTGTACGTCCATTACTCTATGGAGGAGGTTCTATCATTAAAGTTATAGCCATGTAGAGGCAATAATATCTCTTGATTGTGCCGTCGACATTATCGCGCTGTAAACATTCCGCATTTACATAAATGATTGATATATGTACCGTGTAAAATAATAGTTCGCGAAATGTCACAGGGAAACAATGGACAGGTCTGCAAATAAAAGGCTGAGTCAACACCATCGGTAGCACAGCTGGTTATTGTCTATTTTCGCTTCGTTACTTCACATTTACGTGTAATTCTTTATACAGGTACAATTTTTTAAGCAAAGCTAATTAATGCAGTATCTACAAAAAATAATTAAAAACAACACTCTAGAACTCTAGTGTAAAGCAAAGGGTAAAAGTTTGTTAGGGTTCCGTACCCAAAGGGTAAAACGGGACCCTATTACTGAGAAAATAAATATTTAAATCGAAATATGGCTTCGACGCCTCAGAGATAATTTAGTAACCTTTCGGTCCAAGAGACGGCGTTGCTTTTGGCTAATATGTGGCTACAAAAAACCAAAGTAAATATTTAAGTGAGGCTTTCATACAACAGACCAGATTTTTTTGGCGTTTTTATACATAATGGTACGGAACTCTTCGTGCGCGAGTCCAACTCGCACTTGGCCGATTTTTTATTATTAAGCGCCAGCACCAACAAATCCACTCTATATTATAAATATACCAAGTACGAAAGCGTGTTTGCTTGTTCTTTTTTGACGGCCAATTGCAACATAGTAGTATATATCGATGATTTTTGGTAAAATATTCCAGTTTTAATTAAATATCAGAGGATGAGAAGGTTAGACGTTCGCAATAAAAGTTTGACGTATGATTATATTCTGTATCGACGTTGCCAGCGCAGTTTAGATTAGTTTGAGATATAACAGTATTTTTACTGTACGCAAAAATAATTAATATATGCCGCTTAAATCTTAAATACCTAACATATGTTCCAAGACAACGTCTTCATTGGTTATGTGGTTTTAAATAAGGCAAAAGTCTTGAGTGTATGTAGATTCACCACTTGTGTACTAGTATATTAACCAGCAATATACATAATAAGTTTCGCATAAAGCTATTTACGTGTTCAAAATTTTATGCGAACAAAAAAAAACATTTTGTATTCAAGTTCATTAATTCAACTGCTTTGTATATCTATACATACCTGTATTTGAGTTATTATATTTATTGAAGTAATGCTTTTTCCTTTGCTTTGTACCGCGCGCTATTGAATATTAATAAAATTCCTCCTGTCTAACAAAGCAAATTTATTTTCCGCCGAGATTAAACAAAATCTCTTCTTCTCAGTCGTGCACTCTTGACAGAGTGGTCGTGGTCATGATTGGGCCGGTTGTTGTGTTGCTGCTACTTTCATGAGTCGCCGCCATGTAGTTCTATTTTTGGCGGTGTGAGAGCATTCATTGATGGTGGAGTGCGTCACTGTTTTAATCAGGTCCGTCCATCGTGTTGGAGAGCGCCCGCGTGTTCTCTTGCCCTCAACTTTTCCTTGTATTACTAATCGTTCCATTGAGTCCTCGTTGCGTGTGATATGTCCAAAGAACTTGAGGATTTGTGATTGTACAATGGACGATAGTCTCTGTTGGATGTTAAGTTCTTTTAAGATGGAAATGTTGGTGCGGTGCGCGGTCCATGGGATTCTCAGCATGCGCCTCCAACACCACATTTCCAAAGCGTCAACCTTGCGACGATCTTGCATCCTCAGTGTCCACGTCTCAGCTCCGTATAAGAAGATAGGGAAGACCAGGCATCTCATCAGACGGACTTTTGTGTTTCTGGTAATTCTGCGGTCCTTCCAAATCTTTGTGAGTTTTTCCACTGAGGATCTCGTCAACAAACAAAATCTAGTTATAGTTTTATAACCGATTTTCTAGAAGTAACGCAATTTTAACAGACTACAAAAAAGAAGGAAGTTCTCAATTCGACTGTATTTTTTATGGTCGTTACCTCATAACTTTTTAATGAATTTTTCGAATTATTTTTTGAATATATTTTTCGAATATATTTCGAAAGCTGATGCATGTTGTTATCCATTACATTTGAGCGACATCTGACGGGTAGTTTTTGAGTCATCTCTCTATGTTTTATGCTTAAATCCGCTATAACAGTAAAAGTTAATTATAAAAAAATCCATTCAACATACTCCTTTAAAGTTTTAAACTGGAACCCTCGCTAACGCATCGTTTATTTGTCCCCAGCCGAACCGCCTCCGCTGGTGAACGTGACGGTGCACGCGTCAACCATCCTGGCGCTGATCCTGTGGAACGTGGCCGGGGACGGCGGCCACCCCATCATAGACTTCACGGCGCAGTACCGCTCCGCCGCGCCCGTCAACGGCTCGCTGGAGCCCTGGCGCCCGATCAGCCCCAACCACATCAGTCCTAACTCGGTGAGGTCCTGTTTTGTTTGAGGGTGTGTTCAGTGCGGTGTGTGGAGGCAGACGAGGTAGGTTCTGCTACTTCACGGCGCAGTACCGCTCCGCCGCGCCCGTCAACGGCTCGCTGGAGCCCTGGCGCCCGATCAGCCCCAACCACATCAGTCCTAACTCGGTGAGGTCCTGTTTTGTTTGAGGGTGTGTTCAGTGCGGTGTGTGGAGGCAGACGAGGTAGGTTCTGCTACTTCACGGCGCAGTACCGCTCCGCCGCGCCCGTCAACGGCTCGCTGGAGCCCTGGCGCCCCATCAGCCCCAACCACATCAGTCCTAACTCGGTGAGGTCCTGTTTTGTTTGGGAAGGGAGCACTGAGCGGTATGTGGAGGCAGACGAGGTAGGTTCTGCTACTTCACGGCGCAGTACCGCTCCGCCGCGCCCGTCAACGGCTCGCTGGAGCCCTGGCGCCCGATCAACCCCAACCACATCAGTCCTAACTCGGTGAGGTCCTGTTTTGTTTGAGGGTGTGTGCAGAGCGGTGTGTGGAGGCGGACGAGGTAGGTTCTGCTACTTCACGGCGCAGTACCGCTCCGCCGCGCCCGTCAACGGCTCGCTGGAGCCCTAGCGCCCCATCAGCCCCAACCACATCAGTCCCAACTCGGTGAGGTCCTATTTTGTTTGAGGGTGTGTGCAGAGCGGTGTGTAGAGGCAGACGAGGTAGGTTCTGCTACTTCACGGCGCAGTACCGCTCCGCCGCGCCCGTCAACGGCTCGCTGGAGCCCTGGCGCCCCATCAGCCCCGACCACATCAGTCCTAACTCGGTGAGGTCCTGTTTTGTTTGAGGGTGTGTGTGAGCGGTATGTGGAGGGAGATGAGGTAGGTTCTGCTACTTCTCGGCGCAGTACCGCTCCACCGCGCCCGTCAACGGCTCGCTGGAGCCCTGAAAAATAAGCTAAGTATATCCAGCGAGCTCCATAGAGCCTGGAGCTATTTCTGCTGTTTTGTGTGTTTGAGTATAGTATTCAGCTACACCAAATAGAAGGAGTCTGGTTCTGCAACATTTTGTACAGTTACTGTACCATGAGCAGCTGAATGTTTCCTGCTTGGCTTGGGCTCAAAGACGGATCAAAATGGCATCATTCTTATAAAACATCATCATCTTTACTAACCTAACCGGAAGGCAGTGACTCAATCAACTTCAACTGTGATTCCAGCGACAGATAGACGTGTACCACCTGGAGACGAACGCGTCGTACTGGTTCCGCGTGTGGGCCACCAACGTGCTGGGCCCCGGCCCGCCCGTCGAGGTGCTCGCCACCACGCTCTACTCCGACCAGGAAGCAGGTCAGTTGCTATGGGCACCTATAATATTAGTGTTTACTATGGGGTATACTTTATATTTAAACGATGCAGTAAAATACAGAGCTTGGAAGCTACCTGGTGGTAAGGCGTCACACATGAAATTCAGCAAATATTCATAATTTGCTAGCCATAAAAGAACAACAGAAAAAAAGTAAAATACTGACTCACAAGTCAAAATCTTAAATCGAAACGGAAATACCCTAAAGACGTTGTCGTAGGATTTTTTTGTTTCGTGTAATATGACATCTTTCTATAATTCATTGCTTCCCTGTGAGTCCAGAACCAGACAAAGTGCAGTTCACGTTGAATTCGTGTAATGTGCTAAGTATGGGTGAAACGTGGCGAGGGTAAAAGGGGACAACTACCTCAAAAATCCGATCAAGATCAGGTACTCCCATGCAGCTGGGTACGTCCATGGCCCTAAAATATTCACCCGTTTTGGCTAAACACCGCCACAGACAACACACACAAAACTCTTCATACGCTCAACGCCTGTTACCATCACGACAAAATACTAAACCCCCGCATCGAAACCCTTCCAGAGCTGTACAAGCATTTCCTGGAGGGCGCGGAGTCGTTCGACACGCGCACGTGGCTGGCGGCCGTGTGCGTGGTGATGGGCACGCTGTGCGTGCTCGCCGCCGGCACCTGCGCCGTGCTCTGCCGCGAGTGGCGCCGCCCAGGTGAGCCCAGCATCTAGACCCTGGGGGCGAGGGGACAAAGACGGTCTGATGACACCCGACCAAGAAACACACCATCTAGACCCTGGGACGTAGAGGGGAGAGGGGGCTAAGGCGGTCAGATCCGATAACACCAAAAACACACATCTGCATCTTGACAAAGGTTAAACTAGATAAGGTGTACGTACACACATAACGGAGTACGTTGGGGATGGAGGGCAAAGACGGTCCGATAACACCCGACCAGGAAACACATCTTTAGAGAAGACTACTAAATTAGGTGTACGTGCATACGTAACGGAGTAGGATGGGAAGGGGCGACGATGGGTGACAAAGACGGTCCCCTCTGATAACATCCTACCAGGAAACACATCTGCATCTTTAGAAGTCCAACTAGATACGGTGTACGTGCACACGTTAAGGGGTAGGGTAGGATGGGGGGACGATAAAATCGCTCCGGATGACACCCAAGCTAGCTACGGCACTGTCCACCACACACCTTCAGCCGATACTGACTGCTCCAATAGGTTACACTTCAGTTATATCTAGCATCTTTTCTGTACCAGCTCCCCTGTTATTTATTTTACTGATAGCTCAAGATTTTGGACGATATTCGTAAGGGTTCGTCGTGTTTGAATATTCACTGGGTAGATAAAGTTACAAGAGTACGATCTCTTTTACGGTAAATGCGTTAATGTCCTTCAGTGATAGGAATGCTATGATCTCGTCCTATCTTGGTTTATCTCTCACAATTTGGGTATATTTTATAGCAGATATTTAATTTTGCTGGATTCTTCAGAACCTAGTCCGACCCTCCGTTTTCGACTATAAATACTGTCATGGGCTCTAAATTCTATTAAATAAAGATGTTATCAATGTATATAAGCGAAAAATCTACATAGATTTTTATTTATTTATTACCCTAGCCTTTTCCTGTAAGACTTGTGTAGACGAAAACAGATAGTCGGACATAACTCCAGTCAATTGTAATGAAATCTCGTTATATAGTGAAGAAAATTATAAGCCTGAATGCATAAATCATTATTTGTGAGAGAAAAGTTAAAGATAAAGAGACAGTTACATAGAAAAGAAGTTTAAGTAGATTGAGGGGACTATCTCTCCACTTCAGAACACGTCGGAAATCTTGAACAAAAAGGATGTTAAGTTAATAAGATTAGGTTAGGGATATCTTAATCACTGATGATTATCGAGTGATTGCTTTATCAACTCGATTAAAAAAATCACTCGATAGTCCTTCAGCAAAACAACTTACTTTGGACAGTCTTTAAGGTTGCAGGCAACAGTTTGTACCGATAATAACGGATTGAGCACACTCTACTCTTCGAGCGCTTTTTAACTTTTTCTAGTTTTTATCGCTAGTGTTTAGTAATTGATATCGTATCAAGTAGAAAAAAATCGATTGTGCTCATATCCGATATGTCGATGTAATACTAAAGTGACATTGACATCTGTCAAGTACTGTCTACATGTGTTGGACATGTGGAAGAATTGGTTTAATTTAACAATATGTTTTTAAGTTAAGGGTTACGCATTGGAGAATAGTGTAGAACACTATTACTCAAAAATTGACATTACCAAAAGTCATAGCAGCTTTTTTATGAATTAAAATTCGTACAATTAATGAAAATGCCTTAAAACCACCAAATCAAATGTCTTGAATATAATTATTAAGTGTTCTAAGTAAGGAGCTACAATTAATACATTCCAATTATTAAAAATACCTAATCTAATACAAAGACATGTTAAAATTATGCATGCTAAATTTTTTGTAACAATTTAATTAAAATCTCTTGTACGTTAAAAGTATTGATCAGAAAACATTAATATTTTAGTGCCAATTAGTCTTTAGATAATAGGGGCAATACAAATCTTCCATTTAAATATTTAGGATTAGTTTTTATAAAAACGCTAAAAGTTTTAATTACATAGTACATAAATATAAGCTTCCAATGACGCTATATAAGGTGCTACGCGTTGATATCTGAATAGACTCTATGGTGTTAATAATAGAGTTTAAATTAAATACCAAAAATCAATTGAGTGACTCGCTTTACACTTTTAAACTACGCTGTTTCTCTTAGGCGTGTCAACTTATAGGGCCTTTATAATAGAATTTTTATAACAAGGCTAATTTATAATGGTCTAGCAATACAAACCATCAAAATATACTCGGAATATTTTTGCAATGAGAAAAAAAATTAAATTAACAATTTATGTATACCTATTTTTATATTTTTGTTTTACCTTTTCTGTTTTCAAAAAACTCAAGTTCTTACTTTAAAAATTGTAATTAAAATGAATAAGTAATAAAATCATTCGTTTAAGACAATCTTTGATTAAGTTGTATCTTTTTAGCACTATTGATTTAACAAGCTAACACTTGAGAGAGATAACTTTGCATTACATATTGCTAGACTGTTTAAATTAGCCTGCATAGGGTTTACATTGAATACGGACCAAAATAATAAACCTTTAACGTCAATTAAAGTGTAGGGCGACTTGACAAGCAATCTATGAAGTACAACCTCAATATGAACCCAGTTTTAACTTTATTATAGTAGAGTTAAGGAATATATTCCATTAGCATAATTACAATTATGGCCTAGCCTTTTATTTAATATAAAAAAATCCATAATAATATAATATTAGCTTGAGCGTGTTATCCTGATAAGAGATTTAAGAATATTTGACATTAGATACATAAAGTTGTGTCTTCAGTGAAAAATGCTCAAACTAAAATGATTGATATTAAGAAAAAAATATTGAATGTAATTGGTTGATTAAATTGCTCATTAGTAATATCTAAATGATCATGTATTTATCTGTTTTCTGTTAAAATAATTATTGCATATATATCTTTTGGTATTGGAAAGGTGCTTCTAAACGGGCAATGTTTTTCGGCAATGTGTGGCTGCAACATAGTGGCAATCCCAGCCATATAGCCACACATGTTTGGTATGGCCGATATTGCTGGCCATGGTTGCCGGAGGATCGCTGAGCGATCGATATTTCTGCAATATTGCCCAGCAAGTTCTATTGCTGTTTCCGTCACTCTCTATTAATATGGTATAGTGCATCCTTTTCTGCGCGATATGAAGTTTGTGAGTGACGCCGTGATTAATTGCTATACTCTGTGCAGTAAAAATGTCATGTTGTGTTTGATGTTTGTATCATTTCTTTTTATTTTTGGTCCGATTTTGTTTAAGATTAACTCGAAGGTACTCTTTAACATTCTTGAAAAGTTGTCAAATAATTTTTTATCAATGCTTATTTCCTGACATAAATTATCTAAAGTTTCACGCCTATTTAAATAAGGTCTAATCCACATTCTCCCCTTTTTCTTTTTTGATTTTTCCTTTAAAACAATATAAGCCGCTGCGACGAGTGTGATTTCGTCAGCCATTGTTGTCGGTTTGTGTAGCCTGTTTAGGCGTCTGTAACATGAGCCATACTATTGCAGCCATATTGCTCGGCCATGTATTGCTCAGCCATAAATATAGCCGGCAATAGTAGCCAATGATGCAGCCACACATTGCCGAAAAAACATTGCCCGTTTAGAAGCCCCTGAAAACTCTGCCATAAACATTATTTTTCCTTAATCTAGATGTAATTTTCTCTGAAGACTCAAATACGTTTTATTATAATAGGGCATAATTTTCTTACTAAAATTTGTACTTTTAAATTTAATGTAAGGATTTATTAAAGCATTTCTCATAAAATATTAATAAATAGTTTTTAAGATTAACAAAGAACGGTAGTAGTAGGAGTTTTTGGCTGTAGATATTATATCTCTATCTATTATATGACATCTTGCCACTATGATTTTATTATTACAGTATATTTGTGTCAGGTTTGGTTGGGAAAAAATAGGTTTTGTTGTAAAATAATAGGTATTATACTTCGTAATTACTGTAGGGTATTAATTAACTATTTACATCGCTTAACGGTGCCTTGAACAACTTTATAAACCTTCCTATAACGCAAATACCTCGTCGCAGCACACTCCTATGTAATAGAACTGATAATCTCTTTCATAGTAATGATCTAATTATACATATACAGCACTCCTTAGATTACATCTATAAGAAATAAGGCTAACATGCTATAAAGTAAAGACTATTCGTTTTACGGTCGCTGCTAAAATTCCTATCTATCTATCTATATCGCTGGATTAGTTATGTACATTACCACAAACTTATCTGACCCGGGAAGATGGGCGTTACTGTCTTTGTCTTTGTATGACAACAGTATAATATTTGCGTTAGTTCCAATTTTCGCCACGGGGTCAGATAAGTTTGTGGCACTGTAAGTCTATTAACTTTTCAGTTGCCGTGTTGATGGATTACTTATTACGGGTAACGAATAGATGGAATATTGACAATGACCATTAGTCGACATTGATCAATTAACGCTGAACCAACTAATTAGGTATATTCTTATGATGACTATAGGACCACTTCTCATTCTTCTTGGACCACTTTTAGTAGGAGCTTAGTCCTGTAGCTTTTTTACGGCACTCTTAAGATAAATAACATAGTTACTGATTATTTGCGAGATATCTAATATGACTATTATATCAGAAATCGTATTCTGTGAATGTATACTATATAATACAGTTACAATATTATGCCTGTAAGGCAAACTTTAATTGCCAATGTGAAATAGGAATTGAAATGTAGACTTTCTTAAGATGATAATTATTATTCTGTAGACTAGGAGACTGAGTAACATGAAAATCTTTATTTTACGTTTAGTTGTTGTTGAACTTCTATTCAAAGAGTAATATAATATTATATAAGGTACGTTGGGGTAAGATCGGTGGTGGGGTAAGACCGTTGGAATCAAATAACTCACTATTTTGGCTTTATTTTTCAATGTTAGCCACACTGCGCGAAAGATAATTTTGTTACGCCCCACCCAGCAGTGGTCGCCAGTCGCTCCTGCAAGACGCACGTATGCTACATGCTTTTAAAGTTAACAAGGTAAATTTTCCAAAATTTTTGTCCATCCGGTCTTCCCCCTCAATTTTTTATTGAATATTGTAGCGAAAGTATAATGTATTTTATTATTATTTTGCCTAAATACTAAAATTTAAGCAGTGGTAATTAGATAGAACTAATTGATATCCGTCTAGTATCTCTGCAGGCTGAAATCCGGTGTTATCCTCCTCAGGTGAAGATCGGATAAAAATATCCGATCAGCGCCAAGTGACGAAATTTGTAGAGGTTGTCAAACTTTTATAATATATGATTAAAAACCAAGATAGATTATAATAACAAAAATCTGATTATAGAATAAGCAACGTAACTTGAAGTATCCTAATAGATTAAATGCATACATCGCTAACAAAATATATAATTTAGAACATTAAGAAAAAATTAACAGCTATAATTATTAAATGTATGTGCTTATTAATAATAATAAAAATAATTCTTAAAGCTTAATAAATCTAATTTTCTACTAATGTACACGCTTATTATTTTAAAAACTATTCTACCAATTCATAATTTGGCTCTAGTCTCCTTGGCTTCCCTTTATCACTCTCTCATGTCCATAGTTTTACTTATATTTAAACACATAAATTTGCTTGAAATTACTACTTGTACCTATACGTACATAAAGAAGTAAGTAGTAACTAAAGGTCATTCACTTGTAGCAATTTAACGACAATTCTATTAGAGACAAATGTCGAGAGAACCTAAACTTTGGGAACCATTAAATCGCCTAATTTTAAAATAAGGGGTAAGATCGGACAGCCCGAACGAAAAAAAGAGCGAAAAAAAAGTAATCATCTGGAACATCTATGTTCGTAGCCTTATATAGATTTCATTGACATCATATTAAAGCACATAAAAGATCGGATATATCCTTGTCATACACCTTGTGTTCTTTGCAATAGAAACAGTTTTAAATTACTGTCCGAACTTCCCCCTTAATGACCAAATTGTGATTATACTCATAAAAAAGTATATCGAGTTTTTCTAAGCGTATAAATAATAAAATATTGAGTGTACGAAGAGAAATGCTATTTTAAATTATGCTATATTTATTCATCATCCGTTTGCACTATATTTCATTGACATAGCACTTACTGAACTCACAAAATTTAAGTTTTTACAACATCCTTCGAACTTGTCGTAAATCCGTCCGGTATTACCCCAACGTACCTTAGCGGTTATAGTTATTATTAGATCGTGTTTTTTGAACTCTCTCTCGTTGTCGTCATAAAGCATTAATGACAAAGGGCGCGAAGTTTTGAATTGTAAAATACGTAATTGTTTCTGAAACTGAGTGAAGTCTGCGATTTTGATTGGCGCCATATTCTTTGATGAAATACCCTACAAGATTGTTGCCCTAATAATGCGATTTCAAACTTGTTGATGTCTTGGAGCTTAGGTACATACTCTTCCCTGCCACAAACTCTATAGGTAGGTACACTACTTATAAATTAATTTGTCACTTTCCTTCAATTTATATACAGATAATATTTTAAGATTTCATAACCATAGACTAGATATAAATAGTTTTTAGATCTCCTAGCTCCCACCATCCGCGGAGAAGCTTAGCGTAGCGCTATGAAGCATTTTAAGATGCCATATAGATTTAAATTTCAAGCGAGAACAGATTTAAGATTTTCTCTCTTAGGTGTAATGTTTTAAAATTTATCTAGGGAGCAAAACATACCGTTTATATCAATTAGCCTGTTATTACTCGACTCGATGGAAAATAAAATTTTTATAGACGGTATCTGCTCCTTATTTAAGAAGATGCAAGTGACAGCATCATTCGAAAAGTTTTTCTTAATGTAAGGGAAACTCGCTTCTGTAATTCAGTCTATAGAGCTTAATATCACTCATCCACGATGATTTCGCTTGGCTTCCGTAAGCTTGGTAATGACATGTGCAGAAGCGAGTTCCATCATTAATTATTCGCATGTCTCGCATCTTTCCGAGATCTGATTTTACGCTGTATTTTACTCATTTTTATTCATTCGAAATTTTTTCTTCTTTCCCTTCTATCGCACTGGCTTGGAACGCACGCTTGGACTGCGGGGCTGCACACTAACAAACAAACACACATATACACGGTGACGGTATGTATTAACCTGTTTGGCCCCGATTAATCGACCTGTCCCATCCTGACCTGACATGATCGGACTTGCGGCATCCTGCCGTGGAAGCAGAGAACGGAGACGATCAAGATATAATAGAGTTAGTGCCTAATATAATCCTGAACCCGGGGTTCATGGAGAACGAGCCGGTGCGGCCGCGGGAGTTCCCGGGCTCCATCATCCGGTCCAGCGAGTGCCCCGGGCCCGGCAAGCCGCGGCGTGTCTGATTCTCGTCTTTACTCAACCTAAGGATATTCTATCTCACCGATTCCGGACTCTTGTCATGACTTGACATGAACATTTGTCGTGATTTTTTAAGTGACTGTTTGTGCTTTTGTCGTGTGCTGGTCGCGTTTTCAACACAGTTGAAGATGATCCGAATTGTTGAATTCACGAAACGACCTGTTTTTCATCGCATTTAAGTATAACAAAAACTGAATTGTGACTCTTCAGCTGTGTAAACGCATAGAGATACAGAAATATCAACTCAATTATTTTTGTACGGATTGTAATTGGGCTTTTGCCTCGCATTTGACAAAATAATCTTACGGCGTGTAAGGATTTTTAAAGTTGTTACGTATCGCATGCTTACTGGTACAATCTAAATTAAGAAGTATGTATTGTGGAGTCCAAAGTACCAATTTCTACATAAAAAAATTCAGTACTATGATTTGGTTTTAAAATAATGATAATTTTTTTTTAGTTGGTTGGTTGGTACCTCTGGTAAGCATGCGGTATTGTGTTCAGAATAATATCGAAATTAAAGCGACCCAAGGGTAAAGGCTGACATATCAGTGCTACGTTAACGATTATTTTTGTCATCGAATTGGAGTGATAGAATATTCTATAGATTGTATGATAAAAATATGCTACTGCGCTTTATGCGACTAATAAAAGTCCAATTATTTTTTCCAAAATTTCATTTGTTTTAAGAACGAATAACATTTTATCGTTATTTTAATAGTCAATGTTTTTAAGTTTTTCTGTGTTTTTTGTTAATGGCAGTATGTTTTTGTGATTTTAATATGTCAACAACATAATAATGTATTATGATGTTGCAAATGTAACTTTATGTATAAAATAAGTAGATACTAATGTCAACCTTATTTAAAAATAACATTATTGTGATTTAAAATAAGTTAAGTTTTGGGAAAATTAATTGGCAATAAATTAGCTTGTACCTAATCACCGAGAGAGAACTTAGTAATAAGCGTTTCGTATTAAGTAGCGTTGAGGTTGCCACGTAGCGAACGACTGTAGCCGCCGGTTAGTTCCATAGAGATAATTACACTAGAGTGGGTGAGCCATACGGCTGCCCATACATTGCAATCGCCCCTGCTTAGAAAGAGACAACGATAACGGTAATTACCTATCTCTCTCCGATCCCGCGGAGCCAGAAAGAGAAAGGTGATTACTAAAGATTTCGTCTCTTTTTATCCGAGGTACGCTCTGAAGCCTGGCTTCTGCCCTCTAGTGTAATATCTCTATGGTTAGTTCACGACGTAGTTCCAAACGAACTGACGCTTGCATTTACTTTTGATATAATGTTTACATAGTTATAGCGTAGACGTATGCAGTTCACTTGTTTCCCCCACTGGCAGCCCCGACCCGAGTGACGTACGTTTTGAAAAATATTGCTTACCGTTTTAAAATTGTTAATGTTGCTAGCTCTAATAATGGTAATGGTGTAATTAATTATGTATTTTTTGCAATACGTATTTATTATATATATTTTTGTAAGGGATCTCAAGTAAAATTTGTAGGTTAGATATTAAAAAAAATCTTTTGTTGATGTTATTTTTTTAATGTGATTTTTACACTGTGATTTCTCCTTCCATAGTATGGTCTCTTGGTTTATGATGAAATCAGTGGGATTGTTGTACGGATATGTATGTTGTATGTTCAGTGGCTTCAGTGCGATACGGCCGAACGGCTTTTGCATACAGTCTACACCTGTATTTCAAAAGTAGTTCTGTGCTGGTATGTGTTCTGACCAGTTTTACTATTAAATATATATCCAGTAGAATACGGTATTATATTATATAGATTTTGTGGTATTAGTAACGTAATATAAGCTTCAACTATCACGGGCTTATGGGCCCGTGTAGCCAGCCTCCAAACACTGCTTTTAAATTGTTAAGTAAAGCTAATGTAGATACCAAATGACAATATGGTAGTGAATATTCATATAATTATGTATAAAATCATAAAATTGGCAGTTGGCAGTATTCGTGACACTCGAAGGCAATGACGCACGAAAATATATACGGGTGGTTGTATGTTGGTGAAGGAATTATTGTTACCTAGAGTGGATTGTTTTACCATAGATTCAGGAGGTAAAGATATGGAACAAAATTAAATACTTATCAGTGTTGTTAAGTACAGTAAAGAGTTATTTATATATTTAGATAGCAGAGTACTGTAAACGTGCTTGGATGAATTTAAAGTTTCTGTATGTATGTGTGAACTATTTAACATATTTTATTATAATAGCCTGAAAGAAAATTAATATTTTTTTAGACGCGATTATCTTTCCTACAATGCATGTAATATAAATTAACATTCTTATATTTGAAATAGGATAATAGTTTATATTATTGAATTCTTTAATTTATAAATATTATTATTAAAAAAAATTAAGTACTTTTATTTGGTATGTGCTTTTACATTTATGTGGATCAATTCATGCATACTGGAGTGATAATTTTAATGAATGTAGTATTTTGATGGCCCATCTCTTCACCTTCTTAATCTATGGTTTTTAAGACATGAAATGTCAGAGTGACATTTTGTAATTCTCTGTGGTCACATGTTAGATGCATGACTAATGAGTAATCAGTAGAGATGCACCCGCGTTAGGTAAGTATTACAGAGTATGAGATAATATAACAAAGTTGTTGTTGGTTTGTAGAGCGGTTTATTTTTGTACGCGACTTGTAAGCATATCACGGGAGCCTTAGAAACTAAAGAGAATATCATATTTAAAATGTATGTATAAATGAATATATTGAAAATATTAACCCTTCCTTCCGTTCTACATCCTGACATCGTTACAAGTTTAATTGCTACAATTACATTTATGTACACATAATATGGTGTTAATTTTTTTTTTGAAAAAAAATACCATACTGCTGTTTACATTAAAAAATATTTAATATTTCTGATTATATTTTTAATGACATAAAATTTTTATTAGTTTTCATCTTGGATAGAAGAATATTTGGCAAATAACCGCGTACAGTACAATATGTTAGTTTACAAGTATGTTCCACATAAATTCATATTTTATTTATTATATAATATCACATAAGATTCCCATGTTATTCTTTGCATTGACTTTGTAACGATGTGAGGCGATTCCTCTTTTAACTTCCTCTCTCAAACGGTCATTGCCTTTCTGTGTATTCACTACTTATCTATATACTTATAATATTATGTTATTGTATGATATTCAGCGTATCTATAAGTTACTGGCTGGTAATATTTGAAAAATAGAATATTATTTGTCAATATTTTTCGTCGTCATCTTTTTTACATCAAAAATTACTCTATTCCCATCGTTGTTTAAAATTTAGATTACTTTTTTTGCGTTTTTTTTTTAAATTAGTTCTAAGGTATTTGTTAAATGTGTAAAAATGTAATAATGTGCTACACTTACGATTATATTCAAACACTACCGGCCAGTAACAGCAAAAAACTGATATTCCTATATCGCGTTGTGCTTGCGAAACGAATAGAGTAAGAGATATATAATATATATATCAGCAATTATCGATAACTGTCCGTCTCTCACAGCGCGTGCTATCGTGTCAATTACGTGTTTCTATGTCCGTGTGTCTACGTGTCTGTGTCTGTCTGTCTGTGCTGTCACGTGTAGTGTGCTTGCAGTCTTGCACCGCTGCACTAGCCGTCTACTCTTGTATTATATATTTATAACACTCGCTGTTGTTTAACAGTTATTATGGACTTTATTCAATTGTATTCAATTGTTTTTCAAGCGCTTCAGAATTCGGCACGTAAATAGAAGCGTCACGTTTAAAAAATAATATGAATATAGTCCACAATAATTAATTTCTGCAATCTATCTCATCGCGTTCGTGTTTAAGATATGTTTAAGTAACTAATATAGTAAATTATAACGAATGAGGTTATTTTTGTATGGAACACTACAAGTGATTGGAATGGAGAGAGTTGCATGTTTATTGGATGATCAAAAATGATTTGGAATGCTGTTTATCTAAGGATATGATTTTTGTCTATGGTTGAAGATGGTGGTGGTTGTACTATGACTTAAGGATTCAATGTTGGACGTTCACATGATTGATGTGTGAGATAAATGTAACATATTTGGAAGATAATATTGCAGACATTTTAGTGGACCGTACGTACTACGCTATCGCTTCAACAAATCCCTTTAAAAGTTTTGCAGTTGGAAATTTCGTCATAGTTCCAAATGGCATTATAGGATCGGAATTTGAAAACGTACCGAGTTTTAAAATAATTCTAGTGTTATTGTATTGTTTGAATTTTAATAGTTCTTGTTGTAAGCTATTGTTATCTGACTCATTTTCAAGTACATAAATTCGCGTCTAGTCCCCCTCATAATTTAAAAATTAAGTTTCCCGGCACTTGTCAAAACCATCTCTCTAGCCTTGACAACTTTACCATAATTATAGAGAGTGAAGTGTTAGGTTTTATAAGGTGCTTGGCCGCCCGAGTACTGTCAGCTTGACGTTTCACCACAGATAACTTAGTTTAACTTGTTTTTTTTTAACAGCAATATCGTATATCGGTACGTCGGTTGGCAAGTGTATCACATAATATAGAAAACTATAAAAAAATAGTTACACCTAAAATGGAGCGTTAGTACTCAACTAAAACGAAACTCGGCTGTGTGTTTTTAAGTACACATTAAAGTTACATGATAAATAGATAAATTTAATGGATTACTGTATGTACTATACTTACAAATATATGTTAGATTGTGTCAGTTATATAACTTGCCAGTGTCAATACAAATTAGAGCACGTTGGAAGTAAGCATAGTTCAAAGTTAACGATAGTGAGTAAGGATTGTTCGAGTAGTGTTTTGTACGCTAGAGTAGAGTGAGAGGCGAGAGTCAAGACTGGGGGTGCGGGTGATTGGCTGATTGGCTGGTGAATGTTTCCACATACAGTACCCGGCAAGAAATAATGCACATCGGTATTCAGAAAGAGATAATCTGTTAGTTTCGGCTTTGTACAGCGTTGTCCTTACTACACAGTCCTTACGGCTGACTTGTCACTTTTCTTTCGAATTCGGTAGAAGACGGTCGCGTTCACTCATAAATAAATATAAAGAGTTGTTAAAACCTTCAATGGTACATCAATATTATTAATATAAAAGTACTTGACAGGGTGCTTTATCAGCTCTTAATAGATATTGCACTATCAATGCAATGTGCGAGGGAGACAACGCTCTACAAAGCCGTAACTAACCGATTATCTCTTTCTGAACACCGATGTGCATTATTTCTTGCCGGGTACTGTACCTACCAACTTAGACTCATTATACGATTTTGGCTTGTGAGCCACTTTTTTATTTCATACCTCCTTGTTCTTAGCTTTGGAAGCATCAGTAATGGCTTTGATATTACTGGTGTCCAAGAGTTAGTGACCTAACACCAGGTATACTACATAGTTTATTGGTTAATTAGATGTAACTAAATTTTATGTAGTTGGGAATGATGAGGGGGTGAAACAGTGGGTAAGCACTTACAACTGTGCTCACAGTAGCACTGAATTTGTGACTGAACCGAAAATTATGACTGTGGTCCAGCTGCTAGTGACTGCTTGTATCCCGGTTTGGATTCTTGGCGCAGATATTGTGACATAAAAATGTTGTTGGTAAAGTTTAAATATAATTGTCTATGTCCATGCCCGTAACACAGGCAAACCTAGTGCAGGGATGTGAATGAGCGTGTTAGTTGAAAAAATATTGTGTGTGAGTTCACATTAACATCGAGCTCAGTCCTTGTGACGTCAAACATAACCTTTAAAAAAGAAATGCATGTTTCGTAGGTGATTTACATAAAAAGTTAAAAAAAAATAAGGGCTAAAATAATTATTATGGTTATTATATTTTAATAATTATTTTTCGTACTTACTTTTAGCGCACTATTTGCTTTTTTAATTATCACGCATGTTTGCATGACTTGTCAATTCGTCTTCTTTTACATTAAACCTATGTTACAGTAGGTATGTATCATTATTTCAGCACGCTAACGCTAATTATAGTCAGTTGTATATGAACAGGTTAAGAGTAGTTAACGTTTTATTAAAAAAAAATTAGACAAGCTCTACATTGAGTGCTACTCACAGTTATATCTCTATGAGCAGTGTATTAAAATCGTATCCAACGAGTTCTTGTTAGAAAGACCTTGCAACTGGCCATGCAAAATATAAATAAATAATAAAATTATTTGTTTGGTTAATGTTTGTAAGCCATTAACAAGATACAATGATGGAGAGTTGTCAATTTTTACGTCCCGTTGTGTGGTAAGGATTTAAAAAAATAGAAAGTTTTTTAAAGTTAACGATATTCATGTTATTCTGTCTCCGAGTTCATAGTTATGTGTCATCTATAAAGAGTATAACGTACGTCTGTGTGTATTACTTAAACTGCCACGCAATTCCTAGATAATGGTCATCTTTGCGAGTGTGATTATTTGTCTATAGTAAATGTGATCTATGTACCTATGTAATAAACATTTTACAAAATACTTCTAATTTTACATTCAATTTAAAAGCATAAAGGTTAATTTTTGAAATTTAATAATGTAACATGTCGAAATTGAAATGATACATGATACAGTAGTATGATGCAAAAGTTTTACCTTATGCACAATTGCACAATCAGTTTCGACAAGGATATGTGTTTCATGGATTTTAAACAAGATGTTATGTTTTTAAACTTGGAAATTGATGTTTGTATTGAACTTCAGGATCACAATATATAATCTCCTACGATTCAAAATTTCTAATTCCAATTAGGTATACGTATCTTTTCGAGCAAAAGTACAGTCGGTATCTGGTATCATAATCACTTCCTAATATCTAAAATAGGAACTTCCTGTTAAAATATTTAATAAAATTATACACAATGATACGAAATATCTAAATTTAATGGAAACGGCACATTCAAAGCATTATTGATAAAGACTCCGCAATTGTATGAATATTTTGAAGTAAAAATTCATGAAACACGGCTAATATAATTTATATAAAATGTAAGTGCTATACAACATAAAATCCTCTCGCATCCAAAGAAACGTGTATTTTCTCTATAATCTACTTGTGAACAATGTTTTACTTTATATTAAAGTAACGATATTTTAGGTTAAGGTCGCCTTTTTATAAGCACGTCCATGGATTAGGGCAGTGAATGTTGATTATTATTTTGCCAACTAATACTAATCGCTAAGTGTAAGTTACCAAAATACTTTATTGATTGGCAATATTTTTCTATCGTGTAAGTATTTTAAGGCTAGTGTATACTTGACCGGAAACGTAAGGCATACTCCGCGAGCCGACACTGCTTCTCTCGATTGATGGAATTCAATTAAATTTAAATTTCGCGGTAAAATTTTTATACGTCATTTTTAGCATTTTAATGTTATCTGTAGGAAAATAATAAAAAAGGCTCTCTTTTTAATCATTTCGAAATTGTCATTAACCTAATATTTAAGTATATTTCTTGCCAGTGTTAAAAATGTTCTGTATTTTAAAAAACAACGAGAAGAGGCTTTACGTTTTGGTGTCTTGTCTTCCTTCTGGTCGGCCTGCGCCCCGCGGCCCGCGGCCGGTTCCGAAGCCCGAAGTAGCGTAGATGTAACGCTTTATATGTCCTTACATAAACATGTTTCTTAGAGAAATGTATCGCTGCACCATAATGTCAAGTGATTTGTTCACTGCAGACTTAACAAGTGTTCGATGTATTATAATTTATTAGGTACTCTGTGCAACTACTAGTGGGCTATCAATTCATAAAACGTTTCGGTTATTTCCATGATCAGAAATTGATCTAAGGGCTCATATACACGAACGGCACGATGTCAACGGCAGAGACAACTGCACCGGTTGGCGGCGGCCGTCGACGTGTCGGCGGCTGCTTTCGACGTGTCGACGGTAGCCGTAGACATGTCAAAATCGAATTGCAATCGTCGACATAGGTTGACGTCTGCCGCCGACACGTTGACGGCCGCCGCCGACACGTCGACGGCCGCCGCCAACCGGTGCAGTTGTCTCTGCCGTTGACATCGTGCCGTTCGTGTATATGAGCCCTAAGCGATCAGAACGCTCAGAGCCAGTCTTTCTTTACTGAAAAAGTAATGTTTGGAGAATTTTGATCGCACAGTTGAACGTGCCAATAGTAGAGCTTGAAAATATGTATAAAAATAGTCAAAATACTCTCAAACCACACTTGAAATTACCTTTATGTAATATGAGACAATTTTATGTAGGTGGAACATATATTATTATTTATTATTGTTATTTATTTTTCTTTGTTTTGTTATTTTGAATAACATGTTGTTTATATGTACAATGTACTTTGGCTGTTAATATTTGTTTACCAGTAGGTATGTAACTACTGTTACCAGCAGATATCAGACTGCAGTGAACAAAGTACTTCTTGTTCTCCCAACAAACTCGGTTAGTGGAAAAATATAAAGTGTGAATTCACTCGGTTTAGTTCGGAACGATCGATGATCGTTACAGTATAGATATAGTATGATGTTCGATAATATATATATAGTATAACAGACTGAATATTGTGATTCAATCCAAAAATAATGTAACTATAATTTGTTCGTTTATTTTTATATTGTATTAGTTGATTAGTGGATCTGACGATAATTCCAAAAATAATAATTATATGTGCAATATTGTTTTATTTTACTTTGTCGGCAACACAGTGTGTTCAATTTACTGTTAGATACGTTACTATATAAATAAAATAGTGTACGATTGATTGTTACAGATTGAAAAGGCATTAATTTCTAATCTACATTATAGTGATATTTGTATTGATATTGTTTATTCAAAGCTAACTTGGCCGTTTTTCCAAATGAGGTAAACTCAGTGATTATTTTTTATTTTAACATTTATTTTCGGTCAGGTCATTTTATAAATATCAACGAATGGTTCAAATTTAGTGTAGTACAATAACAATGTTTAATTCGAAGTTAATCAAACAGTAAATGTAAACAGACTGTGTTGTCAGCTGTGACTTTATTTATTTGTGAGTTACATTGAACTTAACGTGATGGCGGCCGTCGGCGCGCCGCGATAGTTAACCGTTGTTGTGATGTTGGAAATCATTCCCATTAAAACTACATTTTACACAATGCATTTGTTTTATTTGCCTTTTCTACATTAAAAGTTGGCAACATTATTAGATGATGCGAGTGGCGACACAGACGTGTACCTAATCGAAAAGCTTGCCAATGCTGAAGTGCATTTTGCGCGCCAAAACGACTGATGGCGTCTGTCAAAACATTTGTTTTTATTTATGGTAGGTCATTAAATCGCAGACTAAATGCTTGACAACAATATTAAATACCTGATTGCAAGTGGTGATGAAGACTTTGAGACGTTGGACGCACTAATAAACTTAATTATAATCGTTCTCTTATAGACTCCCGTATCATACGCAAGCGGTGACACAGAGATTGATGCAAAATATGAGTAGGTATTGATGGTTGCTGGAGCGTTCGTTTCAAGAATATTTAGAAATATTTCACTTGCAAAGCTTATTTGCCTCGTACACAAAATTATGTTAAGTAAGTTTGTACTTTACAAAATACTGATCTATATTTGCTCCATGGCATAAAGTGTCACTGATCCAAAATTTTGTTTCTTCCAGGAAGAAAGACAAGGAAGAATCTTCTTTGTCTTTCATTATTTGATCCTTTTCTAGTCAGTGTTGTCCAACTCAGAGTCCTGTAAAGAATCAAAAGAACCGCTTATTAATTAATTTGCTCAAATCAAAATCTTATGTAATTAGGTATGTATGTATGAAATTAATGCTCGAGGTGATGTGCTCGAGTAGGTACATATTCCCATCTGTTGTTAAGCGGCTTCATGGCGTAGGGTAATCGCACCAACTTTGGGAAGTCTCTTCGCGTATGTCGATATGCTATGAGAGTAGTTGTTACTCAACAGTAGATACCTACCTTCAAGTGTAAGTCCTGCAAAGCGTCCTCCAGCTCGAGCCGTCCAGGGTCGTCGGGCGTGAACACGCGGCACTCCTCCTCGAAGAACCGCTCCATCTTCAGCCGCAGCTCCTCGTTGTACCGCTGCCGGCCCGCGCTCGTCGACGGAGGCGTCTCTGGGACTTCGGAGGATGTTGTCTGGAAACTAATGTGTTGATTATAATTGGGCTTTGTGAGTGTGAGCAATAAGGTTTAGGTCTGTTGGTTCCACTGTTCAGTTTCCCTAGTGGGTCCATGAGGACTTATAAGTACTAGTGGTTCCCCTTCTGATATAGGGGGTCCATCAGGATTTTTGAATCCTGTTGGTTCCCCTCCCAATCGTTTGCAATTAATTTTTATTCTTAACTGTTACTGAATGATAGTCATCATTGTTCTATTGTTTTATCGACCGTTATTTGTTTTTTTAGAAAATCCTAATGTCGCCCCAAGGAGAAAATGAAAAGCAATAAGTGGGACAAAGAATAAACGGATGGTTTAAGTGTCTATCGGATGACCCATGGATAATCATAAACACAGATGTTGCTATGTGATTTACACTTAAAAAAAATCAATCGTTATGTGCAGTAAGCAATGATGTTTTTTATATAATGTCATTGGCAGTAAGTATGTAGGTAAGTGTTTTTGTATAAATCAAACAAAAGTAAAGTTGAATGAATGGATAAATAGTGAGCAGTTATGTGTATTACTTAAATGTGCTTTTATGTCACAAATACAAGTGACTAAATACTAAAAGCCAACCTGTTGAGAGAATCCAAGTAGCCTGGAGGGAACGCGTCGAGTGCGGCGCGCATTTGCAGCCATGGGTCGCTGAAACTTCTACTTTTCAGCTAAAAATGATAAAAAATATTACACGACATAAATTAAGAGGTAAGTAGTACCTAATGGAATCTATTTCTCCTTAGGCTGAATTGTTTCTCGCAAGCTTTCAGGCATTTCATTGGCTCTTGATCACGTGCTAAGGGTCAAGGGTTTTGAGAGCTTTTATCGTTATTACAAAAACCTAATAAAACATCAGCAAGATATTGGCGCCACTTGAGGCTACTTTGTCAAAGGCAATTTTGTGGTATGGTAATTAAAGAAGAGTTTGATTGAATCTTACGTATACGTTTTATATACTTTGGTACATTGGGTACCTTGGTGCATTTTAAGAAAGAAAGAAAGAAACATTTATTTCGTCTGAGACAAGCATGGTACAAGATTGTAACAGTAGGTAAGTATGAACAATATGCAATAACAATTCATTATTACGCGACAAAACAAACAAAAGGAAAATAATATTCATATGTGGGTACCATGTTACCCGACGAATATCATACTTACTAGATTTTTACTAATAAGTATGATATTTACGTGATAATTTTTATTATTATAATTAGGTATTATCCTCAGACGCATAGAACAATATACTCCTAGTCCTAGCTCTGACGTCTCGACGATTCACGTCAGTCGGAGGTACTTGATGGTAGTCTGAAAACCCAATGTTGGCAACAACACACTATTTTAAGTGGGGGTAAGCTTAGTACGTCTATTAACTTAACCCGTGAATATCTAATTGGTTACAGATAGGTAGATAGATACGTGGCTTCCAATGATTACACAATACTTTTGTTCATCCTGCTAAGATGAATCATCTGATAGTTTTTGTCGTCTGCGGCCGGACACGAGTTACCTTCACGGTTCATGCATTAAATTAATTAGGCTATTTGCTTAGAAATCGCTAGTTACAAAATTAGATTTTAAAGTTTAAATTCTTTTAGGTATTTCCGTCGCTGTTCGTTCCTAAAATAATTCACTACCTAATTAGTAAAGAACAACTTAATGTACACTTCTGTCTTCGTCGATTACATGGAGAGAATTCTTGCTTTGCCGCTAAGTAATTGGTAAAAGCAACTCACCCGCCTGTATCTCTCGTAATCAATCTCGGAGTCGGTCATAGCTCGGGACAGAGCCAGGCTGGAGTCAGAGCTGACAGTCCGCACCTCGCAGCCGTCTGGCTCGATGCTGAGGGACGGCAGGCTGTCGGTCTCCGAGAGGAGTTCTTCCCCCTGGACCCACACGTACGGAGACACCGTGATGTCGTCCGGGAGGTCCAGCTCGTTCACAAACTGGGAACGGGTCTTGGGAACCGTCTCGAGAACTGATTCGAACATATTCATTGTGGAATAAACATTGCACAATCATTCAATATTATTGGGACACTTGAATGTCCTTAACGTAAGATTGTTTTAATCCTTCTTGTTGTAAATCTGAAAATAGATTAGGTACCTATAATATTTAAAAAGGTTCCAGGCTTTTTAGTCCATATGAAGGTCAATAATGAAACCGGCTTCAAAAACATGGCTTTTCAAAAAATATAATTATCATTTCACAAAAGAATACTCATGAAATATCATCTTACCGATATTTGACGCGGAAGTCCCTGGACACACTTAGGTATATTATTTCTGTTCTCTCTGATACTGACTGTGTAAAGGCCCAAAAGCGGCATCAGGTTTCTAAAGAAGTCTCACGAGCATAGGGTCACGTTCACCAAATAAAAGTGTGCCGACTATTGGCGGCAGACAAGGCTTCGACGAATTGTTTGGTCGATAGGTTTTACGTGAGAGGAGTCACGCAACGGCCACACTGTACGTTTATCTGTAGTCATGAAGAAGACGAACACCGATAGACTTGTTTAATACACCGTTCCATTATGAATTATTTGCTTTAAATCTAGTGCAAGTACTCGTAGCTACCCCCCGCCTTAAATCGACAATACATACCTAAATTCAAAAATTATAAAAATCGTATTTTTTTAAGAAGATCTACAATAGATAAAGGAGATATAGAATGATCCTAATCCCGTGCCAGCGAACTAGACTGTGGTAAGAGGAAAAATTGTATTTTTTTATAGGTGGTACCTAAGAATCTAGAGTTCACACGGGGAAGAACCGACCCCCACCATTGGTACTTAATACCATTTCTACCATGTAACAACTTTCTTTTCAGCAATTTTGTATCTTTGATTTGTTAAAGAACATTCAAATCAATATCCTCTTTGCCTTTACAGGAAGGAGACTGTGCAAATTGTTGGTACCTAAACTTCAAACTTCAATTCGAGCAGAAAAACGTCCTTAGCTTGAGTAGGGCCGTTACCAGGTTAAAGCTCATTTCCCATGTAAAATATGATTGTCAGCACCGGTATTATTCTCTTACACGTGTACAGAATTTGAGTTATTCGGTATTGTAGCCGATGCAAACACTATTGTTCTGTTTCGTCGAAACTAGTGACTATCCTGCGCTGTTGTACACAAAGGATATTATTTGATACCGCGAAATATATCGCAGGCAGATAATAAAACTTGCAACGGTTTGTAATGTTGTAGTTATAACGTTTTGTTAGTTTTAACCGACTTACTACATAGGTTTATTCATAAATGTTGATTATTGACAGCGTAAGAAAAAGGAATCTATTGTATGTATGTGTTGTATTTTAGGTACAAGTAAATGGGAAAGTTAAAAAATTGGATATCACAAGTTATTGACACATTCCTATCTAATAATCTGCACAAGAATAGCTATCTAAGCAAGCTGAGTAGGTAAGGTACGACCGTAATGAACCCGCTTTTCCATCACGAAGTCAACCCGGTTGTGATGTTAATCCTAGTTAAAACTTTATCAATTAGGTACCAATTTTATTATGTTAGAAATAAATTCGTTATTTTGTTAAGTTTATAGTTTATTTTTAGCGACAGTAGGTACATAGGCATTTAGTTTTATATCCAAGCGCTCGCCTCTCAGGAAAGTTGGCACACGGCGAGTCCACACCTCCTAGCAAGCCCTTTCATTCACAATTTCATTCGCTTCCCGAGACACAGCTCTATCGCTTGTAGCTATTAATGTAATAGCTGTTAGTTCAGTTGTCAGTACTTGTACATATATATTGAAATCATACGATCGCGACCGTATTGGCAAGAGCCTGCCGCAGCCATGTCGCTGCCTGTTGCCTATTCTAATTACACCGCATTACTTTCGCCAACAGTGCAATCATTTCACCATTAGACTAATGCAAGAAACATCGTACATATTTTATGTCCATTTCTAGTTTCTACGCCTGTATGTCGTATGTAGTCCGAGCGAGTCAAGAATCGAGAAATAATGCGACAGACTTTGGTAGCGCTTGCCAAACGAAGTGACTCAAGTTCGATTCCTGAGATTTGTCTCCGGTAAATCGATTGCAAATAGGTACCTACAGCAAAACACAAAATTATATCAACGGCGACAGATGTAAATTTGCAAAAATATCCAACGTATCTTTAGTTATTTATATGCATACATCATACACAATACATATACTTTTATACCTGTAATGTTTTAGTTGTTAGGGTTCCGTAGTTTCCTGATTGTGATGTTTCATTCGTCTGTTCAATGTCAACCGTATTCCCGCAACACAATATTCATTGAATACAGGGCATTCCTAAAATATTGTCGGTATGTTTGCAGTTCTGCGAGCGAGAAGTATAGCTGTGATGTCTCTATAATTATTGTAACTGGTTTTTACCGTTTTAATTATAGTAAATAAATAAATAATAATAATAAATAATAATTCCTGGGGTAGCGGTAGGGCGAAGGGCGAAGGGAACAGTCGCTCTGTGTAGGCGCTGCAGGGTGACAAGGGACCCCAACAGTGACGGCACAAGGGCGCATGGTGTTTTTAGCTTTTTAGAGGTTTGGCGATCTTTTGAGATCTTGTATCACAAAACCAAAATACAATTTACATGAAGTAAAAGTATTGGTTTAAGCGATATGAAAGCCAATAGCGCCTGATATAGCTTTACCCTGTCAAGAGGCAGGGGGTATAGTGTCTGTGAACGTGACAAAAAAACTAACTTTTTACTAAAAAAAATAACCGACTTCAAAATTATTAAGTAAAGATACTCAACTCGAAAGTTACCCATCAGATGTTGCTCTTTAAAATGGGATCAAACGTGACGCTCTATCTTTCGAATACTTACAACAATAGCAAAGTTATGAGGTACCTAACCTACACCTAAACACATTAAAAAATACGGTCGAATTGAGAACTTCCTCTTTTTTAAAGTCGGTTAATTAAAAGTAAATATTATTCCTAAAACAATTCTTCGTAAAGAGTGAATCATGATAGATCTATTGGCATTTTCGACATAGGTACATAGGTACTAATATGCAGCTGGTATGCGAAGCGCATAGTGCGGGCGGATGAATATTGCCCCAGTCTCTAGTCACCTCGCAGGGAGGCAGCGCGGCTACCGGTTCTCGAGATTATTGCGGCTCATACGTGTGGGCGGGCACATCAACAATCACCTATGTCCACTATAATATGCCTTCTAATATGCCTTTCCATGTTGTACTGATAGGTGCATCTTAAAGTAATTAACTTGTTTTATTCTGTAAAAACATATTATGGTTTTTACATTAACCATGTAGGTATGTTTCAACATTTTAAAAAACTCCCTTGTTACTTGGTATAACTTTATTTTATTGTAACTATTGACTCTATGACTCTACTCCGGTGTAACGTGTAACTGTAAGCAAAAAACTTAAAATGAACGAATGCACACACAACTTTCCACGCAGACCCATCTAGATGGGTATTAACAATATTTTATGTAGAGCAATAGAGTAACTCTAGAGTTACTCTATTGCTCTACATAAAATATTGTAAAATGGCAAAACTTTTTAGAAATGCTTAAAATAGCGAATCCAACTTCTATCACCACAGGTAGACATCACAAGGGAAAAGCATTCTCGTGTCGTAAATGTTGGAGTAATAATACTACCTAATAATAGTTCCGTCTATTTTCTAATCTGTGGTTCCGTATAGTTCCGTAGTTCTCCGCGCTTACTGGAAGCGTCTCCAGCGCGTTCATGGCTATCAATCGTAATCGCTCAATGCTCAGTACCTACCAACATGCTTCCAATATCACTGGGTTATTATTTCATCTCCATGCACCAATATCGATCAATTAACCCTGAGACCTTTTTCAAACTATCCAAATAACAATTGATTCATTGTCCGGCGGCCGACTCATCTCGAATAGACGCAGACGGACAGATTCCGGATTCAGCGGCCGCATGCATCGCGAGGGGGAAGCTGTGACGTATTCTTAGCGAGAATGGCACGTTGCCCAAAATCTCAGCCAGTTCCATCTGCGTCCTCCGCCGCTTGCGACGCGCCGCGAGCGCCGCGCCAGGCTATGCGCCCGCCTATATTATGTGGCTCACAATCGTGTTTGCACTCGACACGAGATCCAACCGTCCCGATCAGTCATCGCCGCTAACTGCGCAGCGACGTACGTAGCGCATACGCAAGAGCGAGACGCTCGTAATAACCGAGAACGAGTTCTTCCATAAATTTCCACAAAATCAGCTGATAGCTGATAGTGATTGTGTCGGCCGCCGGAGTGGTGTGCGTTCGTTCGGCCGCGCTCGCCGCTCGCCAGCCGCGGGCCGCCGCCAGTCCGCCAGTCATGCCGCGATAGCCCACGCAGATGGACGCGGCTAACGGTCCGTCGCTGCGTTTACGCGGCGGCGTCAACAGTAACAGTGACAGTAAAAAACATGAGTTAAACTTGTGCACCAGTGTCATGTCTCCGGAGACGCAGCGGCTCTTGCCGCCGACCACGGAGACGATCATGACGAAACCCTTCCCCATCCGAGGTAAGAGAATTTTGCTATATTCCCCTGGAGCCCTAAAATAATTCTCGCGCACTGCAACTTCCGTGCCTGTTGCATTCCTAGTCGGATCCCAAACTTGCGGGACTTGTATTCTGTCATAAAGTTAATAAAACTCGCTAGAATGTTGATGATCCAAATGTAACTGAACCGATCAGTAATTATACTTAAATGTTAGAGTAATCACTTGATTGTGTTTGTATGCGGTTACGCAGATCCCACTTACTATATTTATGGTCCTTCGAGACCGAATACTTTATCATGACTTTAAAAGATTGCGTTGTTTTTGGGCACTTAGCGTTTAAAAACCGTTAGACATTAATTGCAGTTTCCTTTCTGCTAGCCAAGGCCAATTAGCTACAATCAATCGTTCATCAGAAGCCACTTGGGAAACAATGTCACCGCTGTTTACACGAGAGGTCAATGTCAAAGAGCCGTACACGTATAAGTTTACGGACGTGTTGGCAAATTATAACATCGTAATAGAATTACGAAGCCAAAGAAATTTCTTTGACATCTGAAACAATTTATTTTTATACTGTTATGTACCTATTGATGAAGATAAAAATGTTCAAGTGCACGGCATCGTTGTTTCGCAGTTTTACGTGAAAATTATATCATGTTTTCAACATAATACTTATAAGTGGTTATGTCATGTCTGAAAGATATTTATCCTGTCCTGTCTTGTAAATAATTTCGACGATTTAATTTTTAATTAATAGTAAAATAATAATAATCCTAAAACTGCACCTGTTTTCACAATAATGGATTGCCGAAATAATAACTCAGGAATGCCTCTTAATAATTTGAATGTTGTTATTTATTCATGAAGGTCTTTAATTACAATCCTAATTAGGGGTGCCAGATCGATTCTTCCTGTTATCGGGATCAATAACCGATTTTTCGGGATTTAAGGGCTTTGGTCGGGAGAAATAAAAAATAAGTTAATAATAGTAAATTATAGGTACATAATATACTAAGTAAACAAACATATTTTTGCATTGCACTGTAGATATAAGAAAAAAACAGTAGATAGGTATTTGTGACACATAAGATAAGAACCGAATGAGCATGTTTATTGTTTTTGTTCTTGCCGTAAGTACTTATCATTTTTTTACCGCGTTTAACAACTTTTGAGCTTTATCGCTATTCAAAAAGGTCTTAAAATTTAAACAATTTTCGTCAAAATTCAAACGAATTATTAATTCCGCCTTTATTTAAATCTATGCTCATTCGGTTCCTTTCTTTTGAGTATAAATTATTAAGTATTAAGTCAGACGGAGTGCATTGCAATGTTTTTTCGCTCTGCACCAAGCGCCCAAGTAGTTTGCATGTTTCGTTTGACGAAAATGTGAACTTAAAATTATAGAACTTGTTTTTCGGGAGATTATTTGCTTTGTCGGGAGTGCGGGAGGACATACAAAAATTCGGGAGAATCCCGCCAATTCCCGACCGTCTGGCAACCCTAATCCTAATACGTATAATACAACACAATGCTTTATTAGGTATACAAAGTACTTAGTAATAAAAGGTCATAACCGATAAAAATACAGGCGTATTATCTGATCCTTTAGTACCATTCGATTCGATTGTTGGTTAGCTACCTTCTACATGACAACAACCGGTTTATAATTTCATTTATTATTGTTAAGTGGCAATTTGTATTTACCTAATTATGTTTTATAAAACTTAAGTACTTTAGATTACAGATAAAAATAAACTAAATTGATGTTGATTTCAACTTGAAAAATAAAATAATTATCCAACATATTTTTTTTTACAACTAAGTATAATTTTCAAGGTAAGGTAAAGGTTTTTAAGCCAAACATTGTATTCTCTCTACTTTTGTTCAAACATAATATACTTATGTACATTTATGACTCATAATATCGGATGCTTCCATTGCATCATGTTACGCTTAATTTCATTACAACTTTAGTGTAATCAACTCCTCATTATCGCAACCGCAACTATCCCACTGCTGGGTTCTCTCAATGTGAGGTCACAGGTCACAGGGTACAGTCCACCACACTGTTCAGGTACCGCCACACTAAACCTACACATTGATAACATTGTGCAGAACTCTCGGGTGTGCAAGTTTTCTCTCGATGGTCTCCTTCACTGAAAAAAGTTCACTTTTTCGGTTTGCATTCGTTATGGAATTTCAGCTTTCCGTCCATGTGATTGAGGTTCATTTTAGATTGAGGGCGACAATTTAAATGCCTTTCGTTTTGCTTATAAGCTAAGTTAAACTGAGGGCACACATAATATACATTTTCTTATACCTACTCATATCTTTTTTGCATTATTCCGGTCTAATTCAAACAAACGGATCCTATATAGGTATTTTTTCCGGTCTGATCCTATGTAATTTGATCATTCCGTTCTGATCCTAATCCTGTTTTTAATGGGTAAGTACGGTCAAACAAAAAACAGTTGATAAAATAAAAATATTATGTAGTTTTATTTCGTATAAGAATCATCACATAATGTTAAGCTAGGTCATTTGAAATCATTTATTCATAGTCATGTTAATATTATACTTAGTCCTGGGATTTGGATTTGGACAAACCTAATTTAAAAAAAATTGTAACAGACTAGAGATTAATCAAATGACAGAAATAAAATACAATGTAAAATTATCTTAATAGGTAATCACAATCACACTGATTTATTTGGTTTGCTCCTTGGGTTTGGACAAACCTTCCAAATCCGCGTAGGTATTATTTGGTTGGAATCAGACCGGAATAAAAAATAATTAAAAATACAGTGATCCTATTTTGGGATCTCATTTTTTGGGAACAGACCGGAATAACACTCATTTTTAAAGAGTTGCGATTCCAATGTTCAAACCCCTCGGCTTTCACTGCTCGCATCCCGAAATAAAAAATCCCCTCAAAGTAGTATTATTTGCAGCTGACAGTCTTCAAAATTGCTTCCGATAAATATAGCCACTGGGAGAAGTAAAAAACACACGTTTCATATCACAATATTTGTCAGAAAGACGTACAATAGTTATTCTTGTTTTATTACTTCACTTACCTTCTAATGAAGCATCGTTTTCACTGTTCAATACACAGGTACAAACCTACTTTAATAATCAAGTACTAATACTTGTAAATCTCTTAGATAACATTGTAAGACACCTCATTTTAGAAAGGGGCAATAAACGATAAAAAAACTAATAATAATCTACCAGACTAATTACATAGAGCTCTCTAAGCCCGAAATGTAAATAGGATTTTGCATGGGTCTTTTTGGCAAGTCTTCGTCTCTTTTTAATTATAAGTATAAGTTCTTTATAAAGACCTGAAGTAATATACAAATTAATTAGAATTACATATATTTATAATTTAACACGGTTTCTACTGAACATCAGGCATTTTGCATAGTACCTACCTACTTTTTTTTTAATTAATAAATTTATAAGTGCTTGATAAGGTCGAAGGAAGTATCTCTATGAATCAATATGATACTTCACTATCACTACATAGTTTAAAACAAAGTCGCTTTCTCTGTCCCTTTGTGTCCTTAAGTCCTTATTCCTTAAATCTTTAAAACTACGCAACGGATTTTGATGCGGTTTTTTTCGCTAGTGTATGATAAACGCTTTGGACTTATCGTTCTATTTGTATACCTACTTACAGTCCCATCAATGAAAGAAACTCATGCGTGTAATCTCAGCCGCTTTGTGGGATGTAGGTCGTCTCCACGCCTCTGCTCCACCTAGGATTGCCAGACGTCCGGATAAAGCCGGACAATGTTAGGCTTTTTATGTGCCTGTCCGGCCAAAATACAGGGTGTCCAGCCTGTCCGGCTTTTGTTAGGCTTTTTACATTTGAATCATAATTACGCCCCCCTTGCCCTATAACAAATAAAAGGGACGTCCCGTTGCCAAAAATACTTCCACGCAGCCCAAGCCACGGGCAACAGCTAGTGTAACAGTAAAATTTAAGTTAATTTTGCGGTTCAGATATTAATCATCACTGAATAAGTGAAATTTCCACATTTTTGGAGCATGTATTTCAAAAACGGTTGGGAATATCCAAAAAGTGTATGGAAGCAAAGTTGTAGCGAATTTTATATTATAAGCTTTAATTTCCCGCTAAATTGCATCATTTCTGAGACATGGGCAAAAAAACAAAAATTGGCACCCCTCCCGCCGGGTCATCCCCTAGACGACGTCAGGATTTTCTGTTGTGTATGTTTTCACCCTAAAACTGACATTGACCGGAGTAGTCGCTCGGACTTTATTTTGCACCCCCCCCCCCCCCCCCCGCGTCACCAGCTAAATGGTGATATTTTATTTTGACATTGTTAATCATGGGTGTCCGGCTTTTTTACCCAAGCGTCCGGCCAAATTGGCTGGTCTGTCCGGCTTTTAGATTTGGGGATCTGGCAACCCTAGCTCCACCAAGTTCGTATAATTGGAAATCGTGAATGAGATTTATTATGGGCGCAACTGGCTGGTTTTATATCACGTAGCCACTGATCACTATAATATTCTCTATGATGACGATACTGTCATGATACTTGTGATTACAGTGCGCCCAACTTATCTCTGAAATGGCAAAAATTGGAACTAACGAAAAGTCATTCATAAGTACGTTGTGGTCATTCATCTGTCAGTTACTAGTGTGCAATGATTGGTCAAATGAATGTCAAATGTGTCCGACAGCGCCTCTTTCGTTTCAATCTTAAGTTGGGTTTACTATACGTTTTTGTATCCTCGTTCCCGCCAATCTGATGGTGATCGCATCACTTGTAAATGGGGGATTCTGCGCTTGAGAAGGTACCTATATTATGATGGCAAACATAGGATTTGTTGTTATGGTGTCTCAGCATTAGGTATCTTTGTCATTTTTACCGACTTCAAAAAAGAAGGAGGTTCTCAATTCGACCGTATATATGCTTTTTTTTTATGTACGTTCAGCGATTATTCCGTCGTTTATGGGCCGATTTTGATAATTCTTTTTTTGTTGTAAAGTAGATATGCGCAGTGGGGTCCCCTGATAAGGACACCAGGATCTGATGATGGCATCTCGGAGAAATCGAGGGGAACTTTCGAAAATTGTATGGACAACTAGTGTGTTTGTTCATGTTATCATAAGTACATTAAAGCGCTACCATTTCATGAAGATCTGGAGTCGATCTGATGAAGCCGAAAGACAATCGAGGGAACTCCTCAACGATTTACTGCAGTTATCTAGTGTTTGGGCTTGATTAATTTGTAGTGACGAGAACTTTACACTTATATGTTGAATTGAGCGCCATCTGGCGAGTAGTTTTTGAGTTATCTCTACTTATCAAGATTGAAGTCGGTTATTTTTTTTTTTGCATCTACCAGTTACCTAGTGGAAAATGAAAATAAAATAAAAATAGGTTTTTTTCCGTTGAGCCATCACATCACCCGTAAAGAAAAAACGATATACTTACAATAGCTCTACATAACTACACAATATAATAGTTGTACGTTATTAAATTATTCCAAATTGTTTTACGGTATGTACTGCGTTTAATAATACCCGCACAGCCCATACCAATAGAATTTCTAAATAATGTTCATTTAATATATACAAATCGGGTCCAGTAGTAGAGTGGGCGTTCATTCGTACTATTTACATTCCAGATAGGTATTCTTGACTAAATAAGCAATGTGGGCTTCTTTCATATGTCAGGACGTGAGCTCAGGATATCAAATGAAACACAGGATTGAGCCATCACGAAACCAACTGCTTTATTCAATGATCTCTTTGGCTCAGTATAAGTACTCGGTTTAGGGTTTACTTTGGTATCATGACATGTTTGATATACTTCACGACATTACGATATTGATGTTATCGATCGATCCACTCGCACACGCGGTTCACACGTTATTTACTATTAGATATTGGATATTCACGGTATTTCAATATAGAAGGAGCTTTTACAAGATATTACACCGGTAGACTTACTTTAGTGTGCATCTGGATTGAGGGCCCATTTTTTTTTTCTTGGCGTAGCGAATTGAAATTGATAAGGGAATTACTTAAAATTAGTTAAAACTTAAAGCAAACACTCATAAATTTCTTAAACGTAAATTAAAGATGTTATGGGCAAATGTTTTGGGCCCTCAGTTCAGATGCCTACAGAAAGTGGCATGGTGTAAATCTCAGAAAGTACTACCTCTGTGTCAATAATTTTTATTCCTGAATTTAGTTAAGAATTTCTTAAAACGATTTATGTAATTCTCAACTGACTAGAGAACAACATTACAGATCTATCACACGTTTTACTTGGGCCCTCAATCCAGACGTTTATGAACTGAGGGCCCAGGCGAAACATAGGTTTAAAAGAAGAAATACACAAATTTTCCTTGAACACCGCCTAGATAACATCCCTATGAATTAGTAAAAAAATAAATAGTGAAAAAAAAGTAACGGCTGAATCGTAAAACGGATTCGAATTTTCGGAAAACGTCTGATCTGAGGGCCCAATATTTTTGGCTTTATCGACTAGGTGCAACCTCTTACTTTGAAATAAATGAGCTGAAAAGTTGTAAGAAATTCTTAACTAAAATTCTACATACGGGTTTTTCTTCAAAATGCCATATTTTATGAGAAAATTAACTTTACATTTTTAATAGGAAGAAATTTTGTAGGGTAACCATGATTCCAGAATAGGAAAATAACTAACTCAGTTTTGTAAAAATCTAATTACACTTCTGTGCTGTTATTTCTTAACCTTTACATTTTTAACCGACTTCAAAAAAGAAGGAGGTTCTCAATTCGACCGTATAATTATATGCTTTTTTTTATGTACGTTCAGCGATTATTTCTTCGTTTATGGGCCGATTTCGATAATTCTTTTTTTGTTGTAAAGTAGATATGCACAGTGGGGTCCCCTGATAAGGACACCAGAATCTGATGATGGCATCTCAGAGAAATCGAGGGGAACTTTCGAAAATTGTATGGATAACTAGTGTGTTTGTTCATGTTATCATAAGTAGGTACATTAAAGCGCTACCATCTCATGAAAGTCAGTATTTTTTTAAAGTTACTGTTAAATGAGAACACATAGTTGCTGATAAATTTTATGTTTATCTAATTGTAAGAAGTAGTTTTAGTTCAAATAAATACTTACTTTTTTTCTTCTTAATGATGCGTTTTACTAAAACCCTTATTTAAATATCTTCCTTTATAACGTCTTTGACGAAATTAAATGAATATTGGTTATTAATGACTGTTTACATACAATCAAATGTTATAATTATTTATACACGCGATAGCGTGTAGCGATACCTGTGTCCCTTGTAACTGTCCAATAACAGCTAGTTACGAGTTCTGTCGTATGGAATTCCTAATGCTGATATTGAAAATGTAAAGGTTAAGAAATAACAGCACAGAAGTGTAATTAGATTTTTACAAAACTGAGTTAGTTATTTTCCTATTCTGGAATCATGGTTACCCTACAAAATTTCTTCCTATTAAAAATGTAAAGTTAATTTTCTCATAAAATATGGCATTTTGAAGAAAAACCCGTATGTAGAATTTTAGTTAAGAATTTCTTACAACTTTTCAGCTCATTTATTTCAAAGTAAGAGGTTGCACCTAGTCGATAAAGCCAAAAATATTGGGCCCTCAGATCAGACGTTTTCCGAAAATTCGAATCCGTTTTACGATTCAGCCGTTACTTTTTTTTCACTATTTGTTTTTTTTTACTAATTCATAGGGATGTTATCTAGGCGGTGTTCAAGGAAAATTTGTGTATTTCTTCTTTTAAACCTATGTTTCGCCTGGGCCCTCAGTTCATAAACGTCTGGATTGAGGGCCCAAGTAAAACGTGTGATAGATCTGTAATGTTGTTCTCTAGTCAGTTGAGAATTACATAAATCGTTTTAAGAAATTCTTAACTAAATTCAGGAATAAAAATTATTGACACAGAGGTAGTACTTTCTGAGATTTACACCATGCCACTTTCTGTAGGCATCTGAACTGAGGGCCCAAAACATTTGCCCATAACATCTTTAATTTACGTTTAAGAAATTTATGAGTGTTTGCTTTAAGTTTTAACTAATTTTAAGTAATTTCCTTATCAATTTCAATTCGCTACGCCAAGAAAAAAAAAAATGGGCCCTCAATCCAGATGCACACCTTACTTTATTATTTTCCAATTCTATTGACAGCTATCAGAATTACTATTAATCATCGCTTACAGATTTAATCACCATAATCCCATTAAACCAGTATCATAGGTTTACTACCTACCTCCGTCACGGCCATCACTGACATCATCACCCGTCCTCGGGTGATGCTCCACCCCGTTAATATTACAATTACTCGATCCGCAATTTTCAATTAGTTCAACCCGAAACAAAACTCAAAATCTTTAACATCAAAAATGACTACTGCTGCTACTGCTGCGAGTGGATTTCAAAAACTTTATTTGCATTTTTTTAACCCTGACTACCGTAAACTACCACTCGCTTCGCTAGTGTCGCTATGGAGAAGAAGCGAGTGAGAAGAAACTCCATAACATAACAACACTTGTTTAAAATAAAATTACCAATTCATTATTTGCGCGATTTGTTTTAACTTTTACTCGGTACGTCGTCACCGTATAACTCTAATCGGTACGTCGCGTCACTGCCATAAAACCGTATTCGTTTCCGCATCTTCCCGCGATCCATTCTCAAGCACGATCTACCAGCGGCAACACGTATGAGGCATTGAAGATTACCTGAAACAACCAAACATATACGCGAGTATCTCTCCACGCTCGGTCCTTCCTGACCTACTAAATAATCAACGTGCAACGTTACGGCTGTCCTACATCCACACACGACCTCATGTGTTTCAACTTCTGCATCAGTATGGGTATTACACGCAGGCATTCGTGTTCAGTTATGCCACAGAGGCGTTTGAACAGCTAAGCCCCGAAAACGTCTTTAAAAAGGTAACACATGGATCCTCAATAGATATGCCACACGGATCTCTCAAAGATTTGACACTCAGGCCTATCAACAGAATTGCCACAGAGGCCTGTCAATAGATTTGCCACATAGTCCCATCAATAGAATTACCATACAGGCATATCAATTTAGGATTTTCTACACAGACTTTCTAATTATTCACATCAATAAACAACTTCATTAAAGGTCCTCAATTACCCAATGAATAAAACAAAACAGAAATCACCTGATATCCAGAAGCGTAGTGTAACAACACTTAAAGCATTGCAATTCCAAGTACAACTCTCTCTGAATGGATTTGTGTTAAGTATTGTTGCAGATTCCTTTTTCCTCACATAGAATGGTCATAAACAAAAATTATTGTATTCCACAATATTCAAAACTTGCTTTAACCAATTTATCTTAAACTCTCACTCCCTTGGTATCTCAAGTTAGCAGAGATCTTCTTTGTGGTACTTATTTTGAACTGTATGACATGTCATGTTTGTGTGACACAGAATTCTTAGGTTGTCATTTCTTTTCTCAAAACACACTTTCAAAATTATGGTTTATTACGTGTAATTTCCTCTTTTAAATTTCTATCGCTTTTTATCAAAATATTTCTCATTCAATGTTTCGTAAACATAAGCTTCATTTCCATGGACCAGTGATGAGAATTGCTGACATGACAGATGGCAATCTTATAGCCTTATCCACAAAAAATTTCAGGATTCTTTATCCACTTCTGAAATCGGGTCCAGTACTCAGATTATAGAACCAAAAGGCAGATGTAGTCGTTCTAGTATAAAGTGAAGCTACCAAAGCAAATACAAAATAAAAAGCTAATACAATCTCGTGTCAGTACTACGGAAAGCGTCAAATAGCATAAACGTCGCAAGTGTCAAATTTTTTAAAATAATTTTATCAGTTATAATGCCGTCTTGCATTATTAAATTCTCTAAAAATTGTTCGCAAAAACAAAGAAAAGAAGACGGAATATCTTTTCACAGGTAATTGTTCATTATTTTATTATTTATTTGTAATAATATTTTTTCGGTTCGCTCGGAACACAAAACCTCAACAATCATTCATTTGTACACCAGTTTAAATGAAAATCGGTTACCCTAAATTTGGGGAAATATGCATGGACTATTTGGACATTGGTCGATTTATAAATTTATATCGAAAAAAAAATATTTTGAAAGTAAGTAAATAGTTTTATTTATTTAAACCTAAAAGTCAGGCAATACAGCCAATAAAATTAGCATTCTAACTGCTGAAAATGTCACGTGTGCCAATAATATGTATGATAAATATTATATAATATTTTAGTTTCTGCTTAGCCTACTAATAACTAATAACTATAATTTTTGCAGATTTCCGACAGATGCTGTAACAAGAGAAAAATGGGTTCATATTATTCGGAAAAGCAGGCAAGATATTAATTGGTTAATTAATTTGGCGTGGTTCGCTCATAACATTTTAGTGAGGATGACGTGTACCTATCTCACTAAAAAAGGACATTGGTTGATTAAAAAATCATCAAAACCGAATTTTTGTTATAATAAATAAGTATATTGATATTTTGATGTTTTTTTTGATTAAAAATATCTACCCAAAGAGACAAAAATCCATAGGTTAATTAAAACAATTAAACATATTTAAAATATTAAATTAAATAGGTATATTAAAAGAACATTTACACATAATTATTATATAATACTTTTTGATAACTAGTGATATGGCTACAACCCATTAATGTCCCACTACTGAGGGTCTCTCCTTATTATTAAGGAGGCCTAGAGCATACTCCACCACGCTGCTCCAGTGCGGATTGGTGGAGGGGTTAGTGGCCAACACATTGTCGAAAGTTTTCAAGCCGCCCGAAGGCCTCCGACACGGCTTAACGACTGCTATCTATCGATGTATCGATATCAACCGGGACCGACGGCTTTACGTGCCTTCCGAAGCTCGGAGGCGCTCAGGAAATTATTATCAGAAGAAATTAAAATCAATTATTATTATTACATACAATAAAACTTTAATTTTTTGTCTGTTTTTCTGTGCATTTGTTCCGCCTAATCTCAGGAACGGCTTAACAAATTTAGATGCAGATTTCACTGACGTATTCAAATGAGCTTGGGTTAACATTTAGTTAGAATCGGTACACAAATAAGAAATCACGTCAATTTAAAGAATACTATCCCTCATTTATCGATTATGGGCTTACCGAAGCGAAACAAGGGCGTTCACTAGTAATAAATAATTTGCCAATTTAATTGTGCATAATGTTTTAAGCTGAAAATATGGCGAACAATGTTTACAAAATTGCGGGAGATTATGACTTTTCACTTGGCAACCTCACACACACAAAGAATTACGTATCCATACGGTGCAATTGCTAGTTGACATTAAGGTTGTCATGCACACATAGGGAAAAAGCGGCTTCACATTATTCGTCGCTTTTCTTTGCGAATGTTCTATCTGCCTTTTGGTTCTATAATCTGAGGTCCAGTAGTAGAGTGGGCGTTCATTCGTACTATTTACATTCCAGATAGGTATTCTTGACTAAATAAGCAATGTGGGCTTCTTTCATATGTCAGGACGTGAGCTCAGGATATCAAATGAAACACAGGATTGAGCCATCACGAAACCAACTGCTTTATTCAATGATCTCTTTGGCTCAGTATAAGTACTCGGTTTAGGGTTTACTTTGGTATCATGACATGTTTGATATACTTCACGACATTACGATATTGATGTTATCGATCGATCCACTCGCACACGCGGTTCACACGTTATTTACTATTAGATATTGGATATTCACGGTATTTCAATATAGAAGGAGCTTTTACAAGATATTACACCGGTAGACTTACTTTATTATTTTCCAATTCTATTGACAGCTATCAGAATCACTATTAATCATCGCTTACAGATTTAATCACCATAATCCCATTAAACCAGTATCATAGGTTTACTACCTACCTCCGTCATACATATACATTTCGATATGTTTTAATAAGTAGGTAAGTATATCCAATAAGGATAAAATGCAGAACATCCGGCGCTACTACTATGTATAATCCAAATAGTAAGATAAGGTACCTGGTGTATTAGTAATAATTAGTGCTTTAATTAATAAAATACCATTTCGCTGTTACAATTGTAAATTGATGGTTTCGACAATACATACGTAAAGCATAATATATACAACATATTGTTTATATTATTCTTAATCATAACAAACGCCATTTATTCAATAGACGTAAACTCCTTCGTCCTACTGACGTACAGATAAATGGAGCAGAAGCTAGTGTTACACAATAATGATAAAATGAGATTAATAGGTGTCTGTTTACGTCACTTGCAACAAGGATAAGATACCGCCATGAAAATATATTTTATCCAAAAAATCAGAACTTTTTTTGCAATTGCCCATTGCCATTAATTAACCAGCCAGAAAAAATATCTGCTATTTCTTCCACGAAAACTTTGAATAAAGTACAATTTACGAATAACTAAATTTTATAATGTGGTTTTGTCAACACGGAAAAATACGTTACTAGGGGGAAGTTCCAGCCGGTCCTCTCTAATATTAGGTACTTTACACGGATAACGTTACATAGTAGGTATCTCCCATTGAGATACTATGTACTAAAGTCGTTTATGACGTCATAAGCAACAAACATTGTTTTTTTTAATTATATGTCTAGCTACGACATATAGGTATCTACGTAAAGTATAAAACATAATAATATGTAAGTCCACAACAGAGAATCGGTGTCATCGTCGAAAACATCGTGAGGAACCTGCATGCTGGAGACTTCGCAAATCTCAAAAGTGTGTGAAGTCTGCTAATCCGCACTTGGCCAGCGTGGTGGACTATGGCCTTAACCTTCTCATACTGAAAAGAGACCCATGCTCAGCATTTAGACAATTATGGGTTGCGATGATGAAGCACGTTCTTTTGCTGTTATTGCTTTAATCATCTCCATTCACGCTGCACGCATAATAATGCAAATTAATAAAAAACCGTCGAAGTGGACGTAAACATATTGAACAAAACGCCGCACGTCGTTTGTCGGTCCAAATATATACTATGAATATTCAATGAACGAAATGAATGGCGCGTTTCTTACTCCGCTAGGGCTGCCCCTGCTGCTCTACAATAGAGGATTATTGTGGCTTAGTTATTATAGTTTAACAATATTTTAGTTGATCATCTTACAAAAATCATTGCGTCTGACGATCAATCTGACCAGAGTGAATAACCCATTTTTAGGGTTCCGTACCCAAAGGGTAAAACGGGACAATATTACTGAGACTTCGCTGTCCGTCCGCCTGTCTGTCCGTCTATCACCAGGCTGTATCTCATGAACCGTAATAGTTACACAGTTGAAATTTTCACAGATGATGTATTTCTGTTGCCGCTACAACAACAATACTAAAAACAGAATCGACGCCTCAGCGATAGTTAAAGTTACCTTTCGGTCTAAGAGATGGCGTTGTGGCTCTACCTCTCTACCAATGCTGAATTACATTGCCCGTGCAAAGGGCTTCGATTTCAGTCGGTGCAGTTTTTTAGGCGACAGATATTTCATTTATATCTTAACTACTATTTACTTGTTGTACTTACATGTTATCTACATGCATGCCTATGTTTTCATTTATTTATGGATCTGTGTATGTGTATGTATGTTCATGTAACTAGTATGTACATGTAACTAGTAGGTACAGGAACATTAGCGTAGCTTAGTGGAGCTGCAAAATTCATTACAACATTATCGACCAGCAACGGCACAGAAACCGCGGGTGGGCGGCCCCACGCGACTGCATGCTTTATTTGATGCCTCTTTGACACTGACTTCTTTGATATGTTACGCCACCTACTCGAGGTCGGTGAAATTAGCTTTTGCACGTGTCGCGGGTGTCGCGGGCGACAGAAACCCACGCTACGTCGCTGTATACAGGAAATTGTAACACGGAAAGGGTACCTATGTGAGCGTTTGTTTATTTAATAGTTCTTCTTCTAAAATTAAATATTTTCTATGGAATTAAGATGGCAAACGAGCATACAGTACTAGATTAGTGCTGCTCTACAGTCGAATTTTCGCCGTAATCCTTCAGTCATATTTAAACTATGAACGTACACATTTCAAAGATACAACAAATTTTGTTCGTAAAATAAAATGCTGCAGCTGAATAAAGACTAATATACAGTGGAATCTCGATAACTCGAATGTCAAGGGAAATGCCAAAAATTTCGACTTAATGAGTTTTCGACTTACCAAGAATTTCGAGATACATATGATTTTACTAAAATTTCGACATAGATTAGGCGTTAGAAATAATATGATGAGCTATAATGATGATGAGCTGCCACGTCTTTTTTCTTCATGCCACTTTTTACCGCATTGATAACATCGAACTTTTCACGTAGAGTTAGTCTTCAGTTTCCTTTTAGTACTCATGTTGTTACTAGTTTACAGCCAAATAAGTTCTGACCGATAGTCGCCCAACATAAGTAAGGTACACAGCTGTGTTACTTAGAAAGTTTAATGAATGTACAATTCATTCAACCATTGCACATGTACAAGTTACAAACAATAGATTAGAAGCGAACATTCCTTTTGGATTTTATTGCTATGAGTTCGGGGAATCCTAAGTTCGTCGTCATTATATTTTACTAATTTTGACTTAGGGAGTCTGTTTTTTGAATTTCGAGTTATAAAGTATAAATATGTAGGTACTATCAATACCTCATAGGGATATAACATTTTGTTCGATTTATAAAGTCTAAATAATTCGAGATATTGCGTATTTGGTGGTTCAGCGGAAGGGAATCAAAATTATTTTCGACTTACTGAGGATTACGACTTAACGAGGTTCGAGTTATAGAGGTTCCACTGTATATACCTACTATATACACAACACTTTAATCTAGTGCTGCATGCTCGTCCGATAACGAAGACTATTATGACCGGCCAAGAACAACACTCGAATCAGAACTAGGATGAAAACTTAATTAATGAATTTAAATAAGTTCCGACAATTGTGAAAAATGTGAAAATACTCAACAACCGGGGAGACACTGATTAATTGCCAAAATTAAAACCTCTGAATTAGACGCACGTGGCGACTATAAATAATTTAAAACCACGTTAACACTCGCACAAATTAGCCCGGCCCGAGAATCGAACCTAGAACCAGGGAGGTTCGCAGACAGGGTCTCATCAATTTATAAGTCATCGGGTGCGAACGGACTACATACATAGAAGCCTGAAGCATTACCATTGTGTTATACCATGGTATACCATGCATTACCATATCGCACATTTATGATGAAACATTATAGACATTGTAGAGATCACATTTCTATAACCTTTCGTGGTTACCTACGAATGGCAACCCTTTCAAAGCATCATTCAGCATTCAGCAGTGATAGGTCTAAACTAGGCTCTACCACGCTCTACACAAATAATGCCGACGCGCTCTGATGTTGGTCAAGGTCTTCCTTACTCATTATTGCTTCAACTTAACCACGGAATTTTGATGACATGTATAGCATTACCATGATGGTCCACGGTTCGATTCCAGTGACGCGTAAATTGAAATATTGACTTTAAATTTCTATTCTACGTCTGGATGTATGTGTTCTTGTGTTGTGTATTGTTCAGGATGTAGAGGAGCCTAGTACGGTTCTGCGTGTGTATTTAGACTATTTAGGTATTAGTGTTATTTAGCTATCGGGAAAAAAATTAAGTAACATTACTTCGATTGCGTTTTATTTTAAGCCCTGCGGAATTTAACTATTGCGTGGATAATCCCCTAACAGGCTTTTCGCACACGGCCCTATTTATGAGCTACGCGACTGCAACGCAATCCAAAATTCGCTGTATTTGACACTTTTCACCGACAGGAAACGCATCGTAGACGCGTCGCTTTCATACATTGACAAGATCCGAGTTGCTTGCAAAGAGCGTAGCGTAAGAAGTGCCTAACGAGTATATAATATAAAATAGAATCAATTATTAAAAAAACAAGTAAATATCTATAACCTATAACATTAACGCGCGAAAAGTGAGACCTTCCAATTCGCCTTATTGTCGTATTTTCATTTAGATTATCATCGTAGCAATCTCTACATTTCGAAATTATCTTTCGCATCCATGGTTGCATATTACCATCAGAGCGGATCAAAGAGTTCGACTCACGGGTCAGAATGGTAAGCACCTATAAAATCTATAGTTATAAATCATGGATAAATGTAATAATCTTCGTTATAGAATCTTCATAATATGACTCCAATGGTATTCTGGATGACTACAGTCATAAGCCATGACTTGTCACCAATGTAAATGTAAACTGTGAATCGATTAGTTTTTACGAGATGACAATTTGCACTAAACTCAGTTGCTTTTCTCGAATTACAAGAAACCAATTCGACACGAGCCCACGAGATCCGCTCGTGACAACAAATTTTACGTCAGCCTGCGTCACTCGTGTGAAATGTCACTATCTTATTCTCACATTATTCGCTATCGATCGGATTACTGTTTGTGACGAAGTGCAAATACGTTACGTTACGTGTTATATTATAACAATATCTATTTTATATACACCTACAGCTACAACGAGATGAAGCAATTATTTTTTCTAGAAACAATCCGTCAAATTCGTTGATTAATCGACAGATTAGTGATGTGCATCTGCGTTTATTTTTATTGTAATTGATGGATCCTCAGAGCATTGAGATATTATGTACTAAATGCCTCAGAGTTAGTATTATTTATTAAAATGACCATAGCTGATAGCTACTCATGGCTAGAACGGGCGTCTATCCACGAGCAGACGAGCGGCCGCGTCCATGTCTGTCCTAGCTGGCGTAAACAACTATGAAGTTACTAGACAACTAGCGTCTTTACTTGTGTACCTGTACACGAAACCGTGTCACATCCACAAACACGTAATAAAAATCCATCTATCTTCATAGTCCCTGTATCGAACGCAAGTGACAGTATGACACTATGATGACACTATAAAAGTTATACAATAGTGTGGGAAAGTATTGAAGTATGTATGTGCTTTATGTCGTGTTTTTACGATATCAACACCTGTCTGACGTTGTAGGTACGTTAACGTGTATAATTAAACAACATTATGAACAATTCACGTCCGAGTCTAGGACGGTGGTTAGCAGTTTCAAATCCCTAACACCTGATAGCGAACCATTGAAATAAAACTAGTATATGGAAGAGAGCTCAACGTCCGTCAATGAAGAAAACTATCAAAAAACCTTCTCTTGTTCAATAGGATGCACCGCGAGAAATTGCTTGAACTTTGAACTTGAAAGATAGATGGTTCTTTTAACATCTATAATAATCTTCATAAAGATAGTTACACCTCTCATTGTTATTTTATTTTTATGCGTTATTTAATTGCAGTTTATAAAGAGTTAAGTAATTAAAATTATTACATTGCTCGCATTATAACCGCATTACATATAAATATAAAAATAGTGTAGAACTCTAGAACAATTAATTTGCCCGTTGCATAAAATTATGACGCATGCTGGTTAAATAGTAAATACCAGTAAATACATAGTAATATAGTTACTATTGCCTCGCAATAAATACTTTATTTATTAAGCTATTTGCACCTCCAAGGATGTGATTCATTGAACGGCTTTGTTTTGTTATTTTATGATATTTTCAATACACGATACCAAAAATGTAGAGTCTGTAAGTACAAATTAGCAGATACGCATTAACCTTAACTCACTGTGACTTTATTTTAAACCAGGTTAAATATACGTAATATATGTATTAAAAAGGCAGTCCTGTCGCAATCTTGGCCGTTATCAGGTCAGAAAATCATCGATCGATAACACGAATGCAATATTGCCGTGCAAATAATGATCACTTTCATCTTGCGACGTGTGTCGAAGCATGGTCGAAGCGCGCCAAAACACTGCACAGAATATCACAGATTCGCAGATATTTTAGTACTTTTTTTAATGACCTGCGCGACGCCGCGCGCCGATACTGTGGAGCACGCCCCGCGCACGTGCGCGGCCGCCTCCGACCACAGACTATGTAGATGTTCTAGATAACCGAGGATAAAACCGTTCCACAGTATATAACTGTTGGTAAAGGTGATTTGCCGTCCTCTTTTATTGAAAGGAAACTGACATGTATTTTTTAGATATCTTTTGTAGATTACGGATCAACCAGATCTCAACAATACACATAAAATTTGCTCATTATCGAAACCCAAACACAAGCTTTTAACTTTTTGGCTATATGTATTTAATAGTTAGTTTGGGATGTACCTAACTTTGAGCCCGAATCTAATCAAATATTTAAAACTTGTTTTTGTTGCACAGGTTGCACTACTCTATAATCTGATCCACCTCTTTCTTTCCAGCTGGAATTAAAGATGTACCTAAACTGCTATTAAAGATGTAAACTGAGGCACTTCTCACACAACGCTATTTACGACCTACGCGACTGCAGTGCAATCCAAAATTTGTATGTATCTGACACTTTTCACTGACAGGCGATGCGTCTACGATGCGACTCCTGTCAGTCAAAAGTGTCAGATACATACAAATTTTGGGTTGCGTTGCAGTCGCGTAGCTCATGAATAGCGTTGTGTGAGAAGTGCCTAAAGCGACAACGATGGCAACGACGATATTTTAAAATTATCTTTCTAAAGTGTCCCTCTTCCAACTCCGACAGATATTTAAAACGTTGGAAGTAGGTACTTACAAACTAAAGCACAATGACTGTTCCTTATCATATCGAGCCACAGAATCATAATAAACCCGACCCGCATCCATATCATCAGTAAAACAAAAACTAAGAAATTAATCACAGTTGTTCTGACAGCTTACAAGATAACAGTATCGCCACTGTAGATGGTATCAATCGTGTTTTATATACATACAAGTGGACAAACTAATTATCTAGTGATAACGACATGCGCCGGCGGATCGCGAACTAGGAATTAAATAGCTCAACTGAGTATTCCGCGATGTCTCGAAGGGCAGCCATAGATTAACTGGATAAACAGATGGAATGTCGCAAAAAATAACACACTGTCTATCTCGTTCGTACACAGAGTTCGTTTTAGAAAAACTGAGGGAGCTGTCAGCTGTCTGTCGAAAATGATTGGCTGGCAAGTGGCAACCTATGAATATAACAGTTGATTTGATATGATTACATTCCTTCGTTAACGTCAAAGTTATTGTCGTAGTTACTTTTTATGCTAACTAGAACCGTCTCTACGGTGCAATCCACCTTTAGTAATAATTTTATCATTTAATTTATCTTTAGCTGCGTATGAGATTATAAATAACCTTATTACTACCAGTATAATTTGAAAATTATAAAAAGAATCCAAATGGGTGGGAAATTGTTCATCTGAAATATACGAAAAATTTAATCTCATAAATAAGAAACAGTCACATGGATTTAAACAGTGCGGTAGGCGCGCGATTGCTGATATCAATGCGGTATTAAGTAATAACTCCGAATGACGTCATTCATAGGACTCCGATTAAAATCTTTGAGTGACTTTCAAGACCTACAGTACAGTCAGTCCATATTATGACGTGTCGGTGACGTAGCAGCGCGCACAAAAAATATTATGTCCACCTTCGCATGAAGATAACCTACTAAGTACGTTACTCTACATTAACAAGTAATTAACACAAAATCTGATCATTATGAAGTGTGTAAGAAACTACATACCTAAGTACGTTAATGAATGAAACATGTGTACGGTATAATTTAACACCTTTCTACGTTCTGTCTGTTGGGCTTGATGATCTATAAGGTTGGCGTCAGGCCGTCACGTGATGGCGATATTGACCCTGTCCTACAAGCGATAACCGCCGTTTCTGCCAGTGATTACGGTCACAGATTAAGAAATTTTACTCCACCTGACAAAATTATGAAATAAAAATACCTACTTAGGTACCGATTGTTTAATACGGACTGGAGGTGATTATTAAACGGTTTTCACTCTATGTTGTTAGTCAAAACTTGCCTTAGCAACAACATAGGTATTAATATGAGTTGAATATAAGTACACATAGCACTTAGGCACGATAATTTGTACCATATCTTTGGAATTCGTATTATGGGATTTTCCGATTTTCATATTTGAAGTAGGTACTTTAACAACGGGCAGAATGGGTGGACACTGGACACATATATTATGAACAAACAAATTTTCTTATTTATTGTATAAATATAGTAAATGATAACTTTAGACAAGTACAGCTAAACATACCTTTATGTTATAAACGTGAAATGAATTAGATACTCAGACTTGAACGGATTTTAATAAACTTAACAGTATTTTTTTGAAGTAGGTAAGTAGTAAAAAATATTATTCTGTAATTTAAATTCAAGTTCCCGAAATAATATACCAAGGCAGGTTGCTAGTCGGATATAGTTTAATAGGCTCTTTGTTTTTCACCCTTGACATTAATTTCTCATTTGATGACATCACACGTCTGGCAAAAATCTATAGATTTTGAATGAGTCTAGTAAACCTGGCGTCTCGCCATCTACAAAATAGATTGATATAATTTCAAAATATCGAACAAATTATCTCCCTTATTGTCGGATGATAATGATAGGTGTGTATTTAAAGTGATTCAAATAAGGTAATAGTAATTACATTTTGCATATTACCGTAGGCTCAGACCAATAAACTATAGACGGCGCGCCGTGAACAAAAGCGTGAAGCCAGCAAAAAGTCAGCCTAGCCTTGTAATACACACGGCGGCACTCACACCAAAACGACTTTTGTGTTTTAAAGCTTTGTGTTCCAAAAAATAAAGTTTAAATTTGTTCTAGTTTAAACTGTCAACATAGGGCATTATATTGGTTGCGGTGTGTGTGGCTGGCTTTTGCCGGCTTCAAACTTTTGTTCACGGCGCGCCGTCTATAGTTTATTGGTCTGAGATCGTAGGTATTTATAATATACATACCTAACTGATATGGCCAATTTACGATGATACAACGGTGTGTAAAAATATAAAAGCTGATATCAGCTTATTCTCAAGGTGACAGTTTGACGCAATAAAAACCAACTACAGTAATCCAATAAACATAAAGGTAATAGGCCCGGCCCAGCTGTAACCTGTGTAAATTAGGCGTAGGACTCGTTACACAATAATTAACAAAACCGACTTCAATAACGAAAAGTAGTACACATAGGTATATGTACCTATAAAATTTGAGTGTTTCCCTCTATATCCGTGAGATTCCACCATCAGATCTTGACTTTGGTGACAATAAAACCACCTACGAAAAATCCGAAGTATGTTCTTGAAATGAAGCAAACAAATAAATTAAAAATCGTTTAACAAATGACGGAAAATCGCTGGAAAAAAACAAATAAAGTCGGTATACGGGCGAAAGTTTTACGTGACAACGACTTTGAGTGGTAAAATAATTTTAATGTGAATATTCATTCGTATAGTAGGAAGAAGGATGAAATAATAGTAACAATTTAAAACATTTATTTATACAAAGAATTATATTTAAAACATTGTAACACCATCCGCCATCTAGCGCTGCTAACCGTTAGACCATCGTTTCTTAACATCGGGTCGCGACCCAAATCTGGGTCGCGGGCGGTATTGGGATGGGTCGCGGGAATTTTGAAAAGACATTAGCGGCCTTTTTTACAGCCTGAAGGGCTGACGTAAAGGCAGACGAGTCACCTGATGGTAAGTAGTCATCGTCGCCTATGGACTCGAGCAACACCAGGGGAGTCACTAGTGCAACGCCGGCCCTGAAGGAAATCTATTTATACACCTTTTTTGAAGAACCCCATGTCATAGCGCTCCGGGAATACCTCAGAAGGAAGCTCATTCCACATCTTGCACGTGAAAAACGGACCGTAGTCGTTCGCCACGAGTCCAAGCGATGTGGATGAAACTTCAATCTTCGGCGAGTGGTGTGATGATGGAAGGGCGAAGTTGGCACCAAATCGAACAGTTCCTCGGAGCACTCACCGTTGCAAAGCCGGTAGAACACGCAGAGGCATCCCATGTCTCTCCTCAGAGTTAGGTGTTCTAACCTGCTAGTGACTCGTGGGTCGTTGACAATGAGGGTAACCGTTTTTGTGCTCACCAGTTGGCGCCACTGCAGAGGGCGGTCATGCTGTCAAAGCCCGCCCATACATAAACAGTGACAAATGAAATTCAGACAAGCGAGAAGTGACAGACAGACCTCCCTTTTCACTAGCGCCTCTAGCGGAAAATTCACACGCGGTTACCCTCATTCGAACCGCGCGCTTTTGTACGGCGTCAAATGGACTGGAATGGAAATGCTGGTATTGTGGCGCCCCTGCCCAGAGATGAGAGCAGTACTCCATGTGAGGCCTGACCTGTGCTTTATAAAGCATCAGTAGGTCCCTCGCAGTGAAGTACTGCTTCGCCCGGTTTAGAACACCAAGCTTTTTGGAGGCCAATTTGGCCTTAGCTTCCAGATGACTCCGATAATGCACGTCGCTCGAAATGACAACGCCCAGAATCTCAACACTTTTACCAACGGTGAGCGCGGTACCCTGGAATTGAGGCGCCATCGCCATGACAAATGGGACTTTCTTAGCGGAAAACGCGCAAACTCTTCGTGGGGTTGAACTCAACTAAATTGAGTCGAGCCCATTCCGAGACTTGCTCCAGAGAGTTCTCTACTTCAGACACAACTTTTATTCTGCTATCCTCCACTTGTGACCGAGAGGCATTTGTAGAGCCTGTATAAATAGGCATCTCCCGTGCTGTCATCTGCATAGCAATGAATGCCGTTTGCACGCTCCAGCATGTCAATGATATGCAGAATGAACAGGGTAGGAGATAGCACAGATCCTTGGGGAACACCAGCGTTTATGGGTTTCAAATCTATGCAACAACCGTCGACTACGACCTTTATATGTCGCTCAGACAGAAAGCTGCCTACCCAACTGCATAAATTCTCAGGGAGATCGTAATGACATCATCATCTTCACCAGCCTTCTAATATCCCCACTGCTGGGACACAAGCCTTCCTTGCTGATAGAAACACACAAGGAGAATGAGCCATAACCCACCAAGCGGGCCCAGTGCGGATTGGTGGGTGTTAACGACTGCAAATGCCACCGGGAACAACGGCTTAACGTACCTAACGGGATAAATATTAAGGATTTCGGTCACCCATCCAGCGACCAGCCTCTGCGAAAGTTACTAAGCAAACAAACTACGGACTTTTTAACCGACTTCATAAAAGAAGGAGGTTCTCATTTCGACCGTATAATTATATGCTTTTTTTTATGTTTGTTCAGCAACTTTTTCGTCGTTTACGGGCCGATTTGGATAATTCTTTTTTTGTTGTAAAGTAGATATGCGCAGTAGGGTCCTTTTAAAAGGATCACCAGGATCTGATGATGGCATCTCGGAGAAATCGATGGCAACTTTCGAAAATTGTAGGGACGACTAGTGTGTTTGTTAATGTTTTCATAAGTACATAAAAGCGCTACAATTTCGTGAAGGTCTGGAGTCGATCTGATGAAGCCGAAAGACAGTCAAGGGAACTCCTCAACGATTTACTGTAGTTATCTAGTGTTTGGGCTTGATTAATTTGTAGTGACGAGAACTTTACACCTACATGTTGAATTAAGCGCCATCTGGCGATTCGTTTTTGAGTTATCTCCGCTTATCGAGGTTGAATTCGGTAATTTTTTTTGTAAAAACAATAATACTCCTATTATATTATTATCACTGGAAAATCAATAAAATGTCAGGGTCGCGGGCTTCAAATATTTTTACATTTTGGGTCGCCAGCCAAAAAGGTTAAGAACCCCTGCGTTAGACCATTAACCATTAGTCACAACTAAGTGAGGTAACAAACGAGATTACTCTACTTCTCCAGAGATGGCGCTGTACCATTTTCTGAAACACGCCAACGTGTGTACGCCGTAGCTACCATAAGTAATGTTAAGGAGGAAGGGACGCGTGCCTTTCACTTAGAGGTGCGCGACTGCGAATGATCTCACTATTCGAATAATCTACAACTACTAATGTGCGCATTCGAATTGAATATTAGTAATATACTAATGTTCATATTCGAATGACAACTACTAATTAGTAATTACTAATCTAACAGCGTTTCGACTTGCGACGCGAGTCGCGCGTTCGAGTTCATTTCATTCGACGCTCACTCAGTCGGTTCTGTTGTCAGGTTCGAATGAATAATACGAATGACGACTACTAAATTAGTAATTAATCTCAGCGTTTCGCTTTCGACTCGCAACGAGAGTCGCGCATTTGACTTCATTTCATTCGACGCTCACTCAGTTTGGAATGAATAATAATTATGTAGCCATGGATCGTTCACTGCTTATCCTTATTGGGATACTAGCGTTTGCCCGCGGCTTCGCCCGCGTGGAATTTGTATTCGTACAGTTTATTTACGTTAAATACTGAAAGCGACAAATGAATCAATTTTGATAAGAATGTGATAAATTTTGTAAAATGTGCATCGTAAAAAGCACCCAATTTAAATAAACAAAATTGGAGGGTCTGTTTGTAATATTAAAATAACCGCTTTTTACTAAATGCATAATAGGATGTGTACACGGTGTACATATATCAAAATAACATTATTTACGATTTTTGTCTGTCTGTCTGTTTGTTCCGGCAAATCTCTGGAACGACTGGACCGATTTTGACGGGACTTTCACTGGCAGACAGCTGATGTAATAAGGAGTAACTTAGGCTAATGTTATATTACAAATGTAATAACTTTTTGTTAAATTCCACGCGGGCGAAGTCGCGGGCACAGCTAGTTGTATTTAAACCTCACTATTTTTGATATAGTGGCTCCCACGTAAAATGTACTTGTAAATATGCTGTCGCGGACTTTTATATCGTAAATATCGTCGTAAGTATCGTTAAGTAACGTTATTTTCATAGTGTTAAAATTTTAATGGTAAACACATTTAACGTTACATTGGTAAAGTTAAAAATTTAATTTATCTTTCTTTACTTTAACGTTAAAAGTATCGGTAATTTTATCGCTACTTAATGCATGCGTTGTTCGCCCTGAAGAAAGGGACCGTTCAAGTATTACTGTATAACGTAAGCAGATTTTTAACAATCTTTAACCCCCCCGTCCCTCTCGTCAGCAAAAGTAAGCAAATTAAGTAAGCAAAAAAAAAGCTCTTACCCCTCCCCCCAGCTTACATAAACATTGGTTTCGTTATCATTTACCGTTCGATTTAACGGTAAAAAGTATCGATACCATGCTTAACGTTACCTTTATTACCTTTATTTTTAACGTTTCAATCGAAGGACGAAAGTAACGATACCACATTTTTAACGTTATTTGGAGCCCTGTTAGTAATTAATCTAATAAGCAGCGTTTCGACTCGCGACGCGATCTGTGTCGACTCAAGTCAAATTAGTTATTGACCTAAAGGTTGTAAATACCAGGTCATAAAATCCCAAAAAAAAAAAACAAATTAGTTACTAATTTGTATAGATCATTCGACTGATTCGAATGATTTACTAAATCGAATAATTCGAATGGAATCATTCAAAGTCGCGCACCGCTACTTTCACTTTTTATGTCTGTCTCTCTCGCTCTTAGGCGGGCTAACCATGCCCGAGTGGAAGGGACGCGTGCCTCTCACTCGCTCTCATTGTAAGCGCATAACGTGAGCGGAGCTACTAACGCAGTTTCTTGAAGTGCCACCCGGCAAACCAATTTATAAGACGTTGTCACGTCAAAAAAAATTGCCGTCAAACAATACAACCTCCTCTTTTTTTGAGTCGGTTAAATAAGGATGAAATAACAGCATCTATAAAAAAGGAGACTGTGCCTGTCAAAATTTTACACTTTTCTCGCCCTAGCCCCGATTCGCAAGCGATAAGGAACTAGATAAATATGTTCCAGTAGATTGATTGGTACGGCACGTATCAGGTAGCCCGACTCACCGCGAACCTCTACTACGTAGATAACGGCCGTACAATGTGACTACAGCCACTATCAGCTTACAGTTTATTGCAGCCTGCGATAGTGCACACGACTGCAGCTCGTGAACCTGTTGCCTCTGTTACCGGGTGCTCTGACAGACAATACATATCGACGAAAACGCGGAAACCCTCTTGTAATATATTGTTACGTGTCAGGAGTATGGGGTTCGAGAAAATGCCAAAATGTACCACAAAGACTTTATTGTACTCGTAGATACACAATTACACACTGTACACAGTACACACCACAACACTATACACGTAGGTACTCGTAAACACACTCGTCGAACACTGTATCGCTCGTAGAAATCACTTCACTTCGCACTGGTATCGCTCGTAGGTATCGCTGGTATCTTCCTGGTTTCGCTTCCGAAACTAGAATGTCCGCGGTTGACCGATCGCCCCTTTTTATACCACTCACGCACCATTCACGCCAATCCAGAACTTTCTCGCTAATTCCGGACGGACCCGCTTCGAACAAGATTCGAGAACGTTCCTTGCAACCGACTTTCGCCCGTATGACTATTGCCGTAATGGTCGAAGCGTCGTGCGCGTGCGTACTTTCGAGACGGCCGTCCATTGTTCTATTGTTTCGCCTGGCATGTTTATGGCCCCTATTCTTTATTGTTTAGCGAGGTACGCCAGGGCTGTCACAATATAATATCATTGGCGGAAACGATGTAATCTACACTTATGACATTTTTATTGCGGATTTGGAATCAGATAAAGTTCTGCGTCGAATAGACTAAATCTTGGGGCTCTATGACCGGTAAAATATTTTGTAGTGTATTTATTAACCTTTTTTTTATTTTTTATACATTATCTGAGCAAAACTTTGAAGTTTATCCGCACTGGTGAAAAAAATTAAATTAAAAAATTAAAAAAAACCCCCGACACAAAAATTACATTTAAAAAGTAAAAAATAATAAAAGAAACTCAAGAAACTCATCGTCGCGTTGGGGGAACGCTCCTAACTATTCATTATCTCCGATTTTTTTTTCATAAGTATCACATGCCCACCTATTTAAAAAGACTCTGTTATGAGGCTACGTTAGTTAGGTACTATTCGTAATTAAATTGTTAAGGTTGGAGCGGTCCCCCAACGCGACGATGAGTTTCTTGAGTTTCTTTTATTATTTTTTACTTTTTAAATGTAATTTTTGTGTCGGGGTTTTTTTTAAATTTTTTAATTTAATTTTTTATTTTATACTTTTTATAAGTAAAAACATTCTCGATTAAGTCATAAATATTCTCTTAGTGTGCTTTCATTTGAGACCCCACACGAGTATATTTGCATACATACGGCTATTCTTCCCCGCTTTCACCCCCCACAACTTTTAAACGGCTCAACCGATTTTCATCAAACATATTTTAAAACATGCTTCCGTAAGTTCCCTTTAATACAATAAAATAGTAGATTGTATGACAAGGGTGCAAAGTTATATTTAGCGAGGGATTCAAAGTACGTCGCCCGAGCCAAAAATATACTTGCACCCGAGTGATACACTCTACTTTTCATCACCCACTATGAGAAAATAATATATAATTATATAATAGAAAATAATAGAAAATAATACGTAAAAATGCACGAAAACTTAATTTTAATTTGAAAACGAAATCTTAATTTGATTTCTTTTTTTATTATTCAGCTGGCGGGGCCCTCGCGTCGTACCAGACATTCTTTATTCAAACAATATTTGCGTTCGATTTCTTTAGCGCAAAATACTAAAATGTTCTAAATTCAAAATAGGACGGAAAAGATCTAGCCGGCAGGAAAAGTTGTATGAAAATTCATTCCCGCCCGCTGAATAGAAAACAGCAACTTTGGAACCCCTTATGTCCGAACCAAGTCGTCTTTTTCGAATAGGTGTGATGAAAACTAAATTGAAATCACGTCATCCGTTCGGGAGCTATGATGCCACAAAGAGACAGAATGAAAATTCTTCCCCACTTTCAACCGCAACAACTTTTAAACGGCTCAACCGATTTTCATCAAACATATCTAAAAACACGCGCCCGTAAGTCCCCTTTAATACAAAAAAAACGAAATTGAAATCGCTTCATCCGTTCGAGAGCTATGATGCCACAGACAGACAGACACACAGACACGTCAAACTTATAACACCCCTCTTTTTGCGTCGGGGGTTAATTAAAACTTTATATTTTGTGGGTTGCAGCGTTTTCGCTTCTTTGCTCCTATATGACCTACATCGATGGTCATTAAACTTGTCGGGTCGTAGATGACAGATCTTTGCGGGGTTTTGGACTACTGTGATTTTCGGATCTCAATGTAGTTAAAATTTTCCGATTTAATTACCTATATGGTTTTGCTTAAAATATGATTAACGAGTAGATGCAGCAACACCCGTCCGCCGCGTCGCCGCCCATGACCAATGTGTCCGACACATTACAAGATACAAGATACACAGATCGGAAGTAGGATCGTTAGTCCATTTACTGTCAGCAGAGAATGATATTAATGATGAGCTCTACGCTGGATGCGGGAACGTTTTTGGACAAATCACAAAACGCGTTAGGTGCAATGCAACGTAGCTTTACCCACTATAAGTTATCATCATCAGATTATTCCGTATCAGCAATACCATGGGTGGGTGCAATACGTTCCGCTCTTTGAAGGTGCAGTTATTATCATGATAACGCGATTGGTAAAATAGCTTCAATTATTTTTTTCACGTTTCCTGCCGTCACAGCCTTTTATGGGCCACTATTTTCTTCACCACTAAAATGGAATTGATCGCATTTATATTCATTACGATGAGAGCCTTTGCCGAAGGTTGTCAATCCATTATCCAGTTTATGATGACACCTGCCCGATCAGTTTTTAACTGACAAAAAAATTTGTGGAGTTTCCGTTTATTTTTTTCTACTATACCTAATACATAGTAGTACTATTTACAGCATAGTAGTATTATTTATTTACTATTTACTAATACATAGTAGTACTATTTACCAAAATTGGTGTACTCAATTCAATTTATGGTAGGTTTTAACGAAACATTATTTAAGCTAGATATATAAACATTAAACAACAAAGTTTCAAGGTGATATTGATGTTGTGTACCTACTCATACTGTAGCCGCTGTTGTCCAGGTATAGCAAAACTTGGTACAAGGCAATGAAATTAAATAACCACACAGTTCATGGTAAAGAGTTGTAATGAATAATAAAAAACCGGCGAAGTGCGAGTTGGACTCGCGCACGTAGGGTTCCGTACCATTATGTATAAAAACGCCAAAAAAATCTGGTCTGTTGTATGGGCGCCCACTTAAATATTTATTTTATTCTATTTTTTAGTATTTGTTGTTGTAGCGGCAACAGAAATACATCATCTGTGAAAATTTCAACTGTGTAACTATTACGGTTCATGAGATACAGCCTGGTGACAGACGGACGGACGGACGGACGGACGGACAGCGAAGTCTCAGTAATAGGGTCCCGTTTTACCCTTTGGGTACGAAACCCTAAAAACGACAGTAACATACATACGGTACTTGTACGCATTGCGTGAGATGCGTAAAGACAAATCGGTGCAATTAACATGCGTCAGGCGTTGGAGACTTTAACAGATTTTTTTTATAATTAAAGACTAATATTACATTAATTACAGTGTTCCGAACGATAAGAAATTGAAACAAAAACTATCCTAAACACATACTTTGAGTAAACAATATTGCAAATAAAAAGTAGTTAAACAAACTCCATAAATTCACTTAATTGAAAAAGATGACAGCTAGAAAATAATGTTTTAAAATGTTTACAAGTTTGAAACTTTCCAATGAGTCACTGAATGAACAATGGTGATTCGTCACAAGTACATAAAAATAAGTACTATACTTACTACTACATTTTAAGTTCTCGCCATGTAACTTAACTAATAACTTGTAACTAAAAAATCGACTTCAACCTCGACATTAGATTTCTTAATAACTCCCCGTTAGATGTCGATTGAATCTTGTATCGATGGAATCGATTGAAAAAAGAATTATCAAAATTCATTCATCCAGTAAAAAGTTAAGTTATCACGTTTCCACTGTTGCCCATGACAACACTGACCGACAGTGACCGACATAGAACAAGGCTCAAATAGGGAATAGAGTGGTTAGTCCAGGTAACAGTAGGTGATATTTCAAAAGTTGGTTAGTTTGTTAATTAGTGTGAGGAGTTGGGCAGAAGCTCTGTGAGCTGTTGTGATTAATAGTCCAGTTAGTAATATTTTTAGTATGGGCTTCATTATAATTCGGTCCCAGATCCGATCTTACTCTTGCGGACTGAGAAGGTCGCCTCTAAAAAGTGTGACCGTTCCACATCTTTCTAAGCGGAGGAATTTTGTACGTACGAGCAAGAACTCAACCCTTGCAGTTGTCCTGTGCCAAGTGCCAGTCGTAGGTAAGTAAATGGGTTATCAGCGCAACAATAAACTTGTGACTTCTAAAATATATTCATTTCATTTGTGCGTGCCATCTGATAACATTATGTCAGACGTTGTCCCTTTCTTTCCAGCACGATGTGAGGGGGATGGAGCGAACTACACGTGCTTGGTCAATGCTGATGATTAATTATTATTGTGTTGACAGTTTAATGCCCCGTTTTATTTACATTATACTTAAATACCTAAGTTTGTTGACATACTGAATGTGTAGAGAAACATTTTTTCAAGTACCTTTATGAAAAATTGAAGAAGTCAATTGACGCTATATTTTATTTTTAATACAATTAGTTATATTATGTGGATGTTATGTATTAAAGGTACAATACATATTACGAGTATAACACATAACAACACGTTCTATCCCCCTACGCTGCAGCTGTCGTCCACTAGCGCCACCTACTCGTTACAAACTATTTAAATTCCCAGCTCTATTTTAGAATCCGACGACGTGTATGCGAAGTATTTTACATTGTATTTAGTATGTACTATGTAGTATATAATATTTATATACTTCTATATCTATGTATATTAATATGCATTCATATATTATTATGTCGTGCCACTTTTTCTGTAGCTGCAGTTGGTAGTTTGAACTTAGTGGCTCTACCACAGATTAGAAAATAGTTACTTCGTAGCTCTACCTGTTGCGCACACTGTCCTGCGTTTGATTTACTCACTTTTTTTCTTCTTTTTTGAATTCTAAAATTCAATTAACATTACAAGGTCGACATTTAAAATATAATATTTTATTGTAGTCAATAAAGTTTAAAAACTTATTGTATTGTACGGATTATGTTGTAATTAATTAATTTAACTTTGATTAAGATTAAAATGAATGTCATGACTTTCATAAAATATTGTCCCAATTTATTTGATTTATTTTATTTGATGGCATGATGATGGCAAACTTTGATTATAGCAAACATATTCTCGTGAGCGGTCAGCCGTCGCGGGTACATCGTCGGGTAGTGTACGTCATCGTTTGTTTACAACGGCGTGTCCCGCGCCGCGTGTCAGTCTGTCAACATGTCAACACTTCGCGCGCCGTAGTCTGCCGCTGACGGATGCTCAGTGTTCGCTTGTTCATCGATAAAACCGGGTTTCATAATAAGCTTCCGAAAACTGATCTTCATTAGATCTTTTTTCCGATAGATAGATATGAAAGTGATAGAAAACTTTCGACACTGGGTTGGCCACGAACCCCTCCACCAACCCGCATTGGAGCAGCATGGTGGAGTATGCTCTAGGCCTCCTCAGTAATGAGGAGAGACCCGTGCTCAGTAGTGGGACATTAGTGGGTTGTAGTTTAACTGCGGTCAATCAAAATATTTTGATTTGCTCTGCTTAAGATAATATTTATATGCAAAGCCAGAATGCGGATTTTTTTTCAAAGTAGATACCTTTTCTATTTCTAACAGTATGGAAGTTTTCACATTAAAACTAAAAATATGATGCATTAAAGTCATTTGTATCTAATAGCGGGATTCCAAGTACGTAAGCCAACTTGCACTTGGCCGAATCGTATTTCTTTTATCTTTTTGGCAATCACGCTCGTTAATTGGCAGCGTTGACGTTCAGGTGTGCTATAGCCTATATGCATACAGTGCGCCCAACTTATCTCTGAAATGGCAAAAATTGGAACTAACGAAAAGTCATTCATAAGTACATTGTGGTCATTCATCTGTCAGTTACTAGTGTGCAACGATTGGTCAAATGAATGTCAAATGCGTCCGACAGCGCCTCTTTCGTTTCAATCTTAAGTTGGGTTTACTATAGAAGTTACGCAAAAATGCTAACAGAATTTGCAGACTGCAGACCACTTATCAGGTATCGAAAAGATGGCCGTTGATAAGATTACGATAATACATAGATGTCGCGCCGTCCGAATCCCCACATTGGTGACTGGTGTAGCGTGTGGGGATATGAACTTAATTTTTACTCAACATAGAGATTAGTTTCACACGACAAAGAGTAAAAGAAGACACCTAATCATGTCCGTCTAGGGGTAATCGTGCGGTATGTGTGAAGCGGGTACCTACATGACATTTTACGGGAAACCAAAACGATGCCAGGAAGCGTATCATGTGGATATTATTTATTGCTTATTTTTTTACATTATTTAAACAGTTATCATTTAATGTAAAATTGTTCATTGAGTACCTACACTACATCAAAAACATATTCGCTTTTTTCTTCAAACTCAAACCTCTCAAACTCAAATAGACAGGGCGGGAACCGGGAACACCGCCGACTCTTTCTGCATTCAAACTATCCCACTTCTGCGATTTTTTTTTTGTTGTAATGGCCGATCTATCACGCTCAACTATTGTAATGTAATTACAAATATTGTAAACGATATAAAAAATAAATGTAATAGTCAGTCGCACACGTTGTAAATGTTGTAATCATACAGCATAATCTCCCGCCCACTGCATTGCACTGTATGACGTCAGGCGCGTCTGATGCGTCTACTGCGTCTACAATGTAATAAATACCATAACTTTGACAATTTAATCAAATGTGAACATACCCTTATTAAGTAGCCAATTTTTTGACACCCCTCCCCTCCTCCTGCGTGACCTATCACGTATGGTATGGGTATGTTCCCTAAGTTGCACGAATAATGAAAAATTTCTCTTGTCTGTAGTGATTATGCTCTTATCTAAAACTCATTTGCTGTCTTAAGTAAATCCAATGAAAAAAAACTTATGGGTAGTATGTACAATAACGTACTTATTATAAGTACAGAATCTGATACTGTAGAATGTAGAAGAAACTAAAAAACGCTTACACGAACAAAATAATACCATAATATATAAAATACAATACAAATAAGAAATATGTACATATCGGTCCATTCAACCATTAACTTTGTCATTAAGGATTTCCTTCTCACTGAGACTGGCAAGGCATTCAAGGCAATATATTACGCTATTTGCCAGAACGGTTGTAATTGCAAGGATGCGTTGACCAATTTATCGGTCCACTCGTAACCGGTTAAACCCAAAGATACTAGTCCCGTCCCGCTAGCAGGAGAGATCGTGTGGGCACACTAACTTCTCTCTTTCAACCCACAGCGAGACAGACAGCGTGTGGGTAGCAGTTTCCTAAATGACACATTCTTTATCACTTGATTTTAACTCATTCGAAAGACAGCGGAAAGATTATTATACATAAATACAAGCTCGTATCCACCAGTTACCTGATTTTATTTATAAAAAGCACCTAATCAAAAAAGTGTGTTTAAAGTGTATCAGTGTACCTAGGTACATCAAAAAATGATTTTGAACTTGAATAAACTGACTTTTCATGCCATTACGAAGTAACTATTTTCTAATCTGTGGCCATGGCAGCAGATATATAATATACGATGAGAAGTGGGCACTGTCTCTGGTAGAAAATAGCGATATCAGGAACACCAACAGCGAGACATCGAGAAAGTGTCGAACAGAAGTTTATAGAGCGACGTCCGACTATTGACATGAGTCACGAAGATGGTGTTATGAAGAGGTTGGACTTAAAAGAGCGAGAAACCTTTGATTCCAAAAAATGATTCTCTACTCTCAGTAAAGAAGGCTCATGAATTATTTTACCATGCTGCTCTCCTGTAGATTGGTGGAGGAGTTAATAGCCAAACTCAGAATCAGAAGTCAACAATGAGACATATATGTAACAAGGTGCACTTACAGCCACAGCTTACAGCTTACTTACAGCTTAGCTTACCCTTTGAAGTACGGGTGAATATTATTTTTATTTATGTCACACTCTGGATAAATACTTACTCTTAATTTAAGAGGTGCCTTTTATTTTCTCGTAGGGCGAAGAAAAGTAGATCGGGCGCAAATATTATTGTCATCCCACCTATTCGAAAAAGACGACTTGGTTCGTACTTAAAGGGGCCCAAAGTTGGTGTTTTCTATAAGAAACTTTTAGCGGGCGGGAATGAGTTTTTCCTCCCCGTCATTTAAATAAGTGCGCGGAAAAGATCTTTTTTTAGTTTTAGATTTTAGTTAGTTTAGTTGGGTTAGTCGGGTTAGTCAGTTTAGTTAGTTTAGTGACTGTGACAGTATTATTTCTGAATTTGAGGCGCCTTTTATTTTCTCATAGGGGGGGATGAAAAGTAGAATGTATCACTCGGGAGCAAATATTTTTGGCTCGGGCGACATACTTTGAATCCCTCGCTTCGTTCAGGATTATAGTAAAAGAATCCCTCGCTACGCTCGGGATTCTACTCTAGAATCCCTCACTTCGCTCTGGATTCAAAATACTTTTAAATCCCTCCCTACGTTCTGGATTCTAAAAAAGCGCCCTCGCCGTAAAAATATTACTTTACTCCCTTGTTATACAATCTACTATTTTACAATTAATAACGGTACTCATGCCATGGTAAAGTACAATTCGTTGATCATCTCTCTGCGGCTTCATGCCGCTTAAAAACTTAAAACTTTCCAGTTTCAGGTTTCAGTTCTTTCCAGTTAAGTATGAAACTTATAAATTTCCCCGCTCATTTCCTTCCGCCCCATTTCTCTAACGAGCGCACCAAAAAGTTCCAGTTTATGTCATTTCATTACTTTATAATTGGCTGTAAACTTTAATCTTACTTGTATTACGAAACGATGAGTTTTAATTAGCCAGCTATAATTCTTTGTGTCCTTTTAAACACAAATGTTATTTTATGAAGAATTTGAATTTTTAGGTTTAATACTAGCAAATAAAATTATTAAGTAGTAGTACCTACACCAGCACCGACTAAATTGTTAAGTAACTTGTTAGTAATAAAATATTACCTATAGCTAGTGCAAGTCGCTACGGTTTATCGTTGAATAGGTACGCAGTGCGGATTGTAATTACCGAAGGTTATCTAAAACATAACTAGATATGGTGTAAACATTAAGTACTAGGTACTAGGTAAACATGGTAATAATTATACCTACTACACGGTCGTTCGGAAAATCGACATAAAATCGGTATTGATTTTATACTGATATAACACAAAGAAAGTAACAGAATATGTGCGGCCATGGGCCTAATCCAGCAGGAAGTTCAGCTGCCCCCTCTGTACCACGAATGAAGTACCTACTCCTGAATGATACCCAAAAATTTGCCCCCTCTGGATCAAAAGCTGAACACACCCATGCCTGCGCTTTGAAGTTCTGGATAACCTGTGGAACTAGTGCATGCATAATAACATATTATATTAGATAATTATTATTATAGACAAATACAAACATAAAGGTGGCTTAGTACGAGTTTTACGTGACATAACGTGCTCTCTACGTAACTGTGAGTTGCCTAAAATTTATAATTAAGGGATCGAATCGAAGCAGTGCCATTTACGTCCGCTAGGTGGCTCTACTTCGATTCCATATAAATTTTACATTACCTACTCGCAGTTACGTAGCGAGCGCGTTAGATCCATTTGAGATACTATGTAGGTACTTAACATAGTACCTCAATGGTTAGATCACGTAAAACTCGTACTAAGCCCCCAGTATAAATGCCTCAAGACGTCAAGACATATCTTTTTAACATAAAATATATTTAAACCAATATCTGTGGGACAATACAACAGACTTTTAAAAAAGTTAGTAATATTCTATAATATACGTACTTAACATAATTAATAAAAAACATTATTACAAAACGTCGGCAGTTTATCACTGGTATTACCACAAAGTATTACCACGTATTACTTTGACCTTCTGTTGAAAAGTTGATTTATCGACACATATGATTTTAATTGTCAGTTGTCATTCTACTGTCAGCTGAGCTGAGTTATGTCAGTTGCGAATTGGTTATCGTGAAGTTGAGTGAGTGATCGTAAAACTGGTTAATTAAATACGCAAATTAATAAAAATTACTCTGAATTCAGCGTCTTGGGTGTGAATATTAGTGATTGGTTACAATGGACACTGACGATAAGCGTGCAGAGGGCTGGAAGTATTTAAATAAGCAATTTTTCGGTGACGGTCAGTACAAATGATTAGCTTTTATGTTTTGCGAAAAATAGAGAAAGTTAAGGCATAAAGAATAACAGATATGGCTTATCTCAGGTATCCTCCACCGTTAATTAGGTATTTGAGAAGATATAACGCATATGGCATGTCTTTTATATTCTAAAAATAAACTTTGTACTGGGTGGAATATCTAGTTTCATAGATAAATTATATTGTTGAGTTGACATTCAATCTTTGACTCGTGGCTAGATAGCAAAAGACCTTGTTATTACTATATTAATTAGTTCAGAAGTAAATACTGATTAGAAATTTATAGACCGAACCATAAATTCAGGTGATCATGTCCTGAGAGAGTGGTTGAAACTATTGTATTATTTACATTTAAGTTACATTTCTTTATACATATTTCTATAAGTGATTAGGTGAACTCTTTAAGACTAAAATTTGTTCAATATCTATATTGGTATTACATGCAGTTCTTAAAACAACTTACTTTTTTACCTTAATGTTTCAATTGTGTTGTGTCCATTGTCCATTGTATCCATAATTTGATAGATTTAATATAAAATTTAATCACTGATAATATTGTGGTCTTCTCCTTATGTTTCAAATTGAAAAAATTCAAAGGCTTGACAAAAAAACTCAATGACATCATCATTTAATAAGGATCTAACCTTTGGATTGATTGGCAACACCTCTGTGTTTAGTTACACAGTCTTTACCTTCATTTATCTCACTGCTCGATTATCAAGTTATCATTTTCTTCGGGGAAGGAAGTTCTTGAATATCATTCCTATTAGAGAATTAACCATATTGTGCTCGGTGTGGTTTATCCTAAGTATCTGCATTTAGTCAACATAGTATTCTCCCTATAGAATCATTGTAGTTGTTTATGAAAATATAAGTTTTTGAAAGCAAATCCTAAAACATTTCACACTGATTACTTACAAACACAACAGCTCCTGCATACTTAATTTGTACTTGTTTTATAGACACATTTTCTAAACATAGTTTTTGTTTCGTTTTCACCATTATGTTTATGTTTATCATTTATGTTTATCTATCAATAAAAAAAGAGACAAAACAAATTACTACAACAAGTATTTATCATTATCTTAGATAGCTAATTTATTGGCCATTTTTGTTAGTGATAAGTTTTTTGTAATATCTCCTCAAATGCAAATTGAGATGGTCAATAATTAATTAATATTTGATTTTCAGTGGTATGATTTTGATCTAATAACTCACCTTACCACAAGGGGTATGACCAGGGCCCCAATTCTGCTAATTTATAACGCTTCAATAGTGTCTCGATTGAATTGTTTGCCACATTTTGTATTCAAAATTGAAGAGTTTGACACATTTTTGGCACATTTCGTATACAGAATTGAATAGATCGACACATTTTGGTACGTTCTGTGTACAAATTTAAATAGTTTTCGACGCTATTTCGGCACATTCCGTATACAAAATGTGGCAGACTATTCCATCGAGATACTATTGAAGCGTTATAAATTAGCAGAATTGGGGCCCTGGGGTATGATGGGTTGGCATCGGAGTAAACAATAGATTATTATTTTCTTTTTTTCCTTACAATGACTGGTCTGCTTGTAATAATTTGCAACACCAGTGTGATGATAACACAACTAGTTTATTATATGAATTGCTACATACATAATTATGACTAATGAAGACCATGTATTTGTTTCCAGGTGAAAGGTCCAACTATGTGAACATTCCGCATGTGATAGCCATGGTCGGGCTGCCGGCGCGTGGCAAGACATATATTTCAAAAAAACTGTCCCGGTACCTCAATTGGATTGGGATAAATACCAGGGGTGAGTATAGATCAGTTTAATGTTTTTCTTGTTACTGTAAGTTATTACATGCTACATAACATAGCAGTAGTATTTATTGGTTAACCCCCGACGCAAAAAGAGGGGTGTTATAAGTTTGACGTGTCTGTGTGTGTATGTGTGTGTGTCTGTCTGTCTGTCTGTCAGTCTGTCCGTGGCATCGTAGCTCCCGAACGGACGAAGCGATTTCAATTTAGTTTTTTTTGTATTAAAGGGACTTACGGGCTCGTGTTTTTAGATATATTTGATGAAAATCGGTTGAGCCGTTTAAAAATTACGAGACATTCGACGTAATTATATGCGGTTGAATACCACACCAACCAAATAGTTCTATAATTATTGGTGAACATGGAACTTCGGTTCACGTTACCGCGTTGATCGTTGCCTAGACACGAAAGTAGGATTACAAAAAGGATTATGACTGTAGTCGTAATTAATTGAACGTGCATGTGCGCGAGAGTTGGAGCTAGCTCGCTGCTGGCTGGAGCCCTGCCAACCGCCTTGACCCTGAGCTTGAGCTTGAGAGCCGCAGTCATTGTCATCAGCGGTCGGGCGAGTTTGTTTGTTTATCTTATCTGACACCAAACACATGGGTATATGAGGTAATTTAATTACATTGTAAATTATGGCTAATTAATTTTTGACGGTTTGAGGCCAATTGGTAAATGTTAGTTTCCACGATGAACTTCGTTGGAATTATCGAACTAAAAGCATTTTACAGTCTAGAAAAAAAAGTTCTGCAAGTACATAATTGCAAAATAAGTTTTGGCTCCTTTTAGATTTTTCCGTTGCTTCCCAATCCATTAAATAACGAATAAATAACGATACTCAATCATAGCCCCACACTAGAATTCCTTATATCGCGGGTGCTAGAGACATGTAGACACGTCCAGCTCGAGAACAAATTTCCGTCTCGTTTTGAATCAAACCCACCCCTTTGAACGGCAGTCCAGCATGGTAAAAATTCCGCCATACGGGTCGTCATTGAAAGTTTGAAACTTAGTCGATATAATAACGTGTTACTGCCATTTTTTGATGGTGACTTAACCAAGACTCTAATTAGTTATCTATAATATTACCCTTTTTATTTGAGAGATGAGTACCTAATCGTTCTGATCGATCGTTCCAGTGTTCAACCTGGGCGAGTACCGGCGGCACGCGACCACGGCGTACAAGAGCCACGAGTTCTTCCGCGCGGACAACAAGGAGGCCATGGCCATCCGGCAGCAGTGCGCGCTCGACGCGCTGCAGGACGTCTGCGAGTGGCTCGTCAAGGGCGGGGAGGTCGCCGTGAGTACACCACGGACTTTACGTGACATAACGCGCTCGCTACGTAAATGCGAGTTAGCTTAAATTTGTATGGGATCGTAGCAGAGCCATTTACGTTCGTTAGGGGGCTCTGCTTCGATCCCATACAAATTAGTAAAACTCATACTAAGCCCCCAACTCGCTTTTGGCTCAGTAGTTACATGTGTTCAATATTAAATTGTTAGGTTTATGTCTGCGTAAAAGATGAGGGTGGTTAAAGCGAATCCTTCGATATACCCATATTTTCTTTCCAAAACTGACTCGCAGCAAAGATCACAGCTCTAACTCTTCCGCTATGAAGACAAGACTTTGCCTACTTACAGGGAGACAAATACCCAACTGTAATACACTAAATTTTAGGTATAGCTATATTGTCTGCAGTAAGTTTCGAATAAATCTGGTGACAATCGTGTGATAATGCCTTTGTTAAATGAGGGTTGCAAAGGACATGATTCGCCCGTTCTCTTCCTTCCTACCGCTATATTCCGGCTGGGTGGCGTCACCTGAAAATTATGAAATCTTGAAATTTTCATCCATTTTCATCCATCGCATGGCTCGTTTGCTGTTACGTCAGCTCTTCAGGCTATAAAACAAATAGTGCGTAGATCAGAGACAGGCCCGCCGCAAGCCGTATAAGAGCCCACGTGTACCTAATACCGTTTTGCACGTTTTAAGTTTGAAATGATGTAAGGGTGGACCCTACACTTAATGTACATTACTTCTGCGCGGTTCATCGGCGCGGGTCTCTTTTCACTATAAAACGGTACAAGAGACGTGTAAGCTCGTGACTCGCGCGCCGGTCAACCGCGCTGGCGTTAAGCTTGACTATACAACCAGCCTAACTTCTGTTGTGTTAGCACGTGATTTAAGTTTGTGGTGAAGTAATAATATTAGTCTCGTTTTACCTGAAATAAAACGATTATTATATACTTACCTTAGTAGAAGCTTATATAATGAGAGATGGCTTCAAAAAATTGGATAAACAATTTTTCTATTGATGAGATTTTAGCTAGAGGTAATTGGAAATCAGTAAAAACCTTTCAAAAATTCTACTGCCGTGAAGTCATGGTTCCCTCAGGCACCAATTCAATTTTGAATTCTATCACACCGCTCTTTGATTCGACGCGACGTCTTGGTTTTGATACTACGATTATATACATAACTTACTGTTCAATATCATTATCATAATTTCTTATGTCTTATAATTATGTATACCATAGATCAATAAATTAATTACAAATTGATTTCATTAAGAAACTATTTATGTTATTTACTGGTTATGTACCTAAATACTTTAATTATTAAAATGTTATTGTCTTTCGCACACGAATTCTTATTTTTATTTTTATGTTTATGATATACCTACCTACAACAGACATAATCACATTGGCGTATTTTTTCCACCAGGCGATAACAAACAGGTCTCATTAAATAAGCTTCTACTAACGGTCAAGTCTATAATAGACTCGTTTTACCTGAAATAAAACGATTATTATATACTTACCTTAGTAGAAGCTTACTTTTAATTTCTGCCTGGTGGCTTTTTTAATTCGACGCAATGAAGCAAAATGCGAAGGCTTCTGGGCATGCCCGCACGCCTGGTGGTGGGGTGTGCGAAAGAGACAGACGTATATAGGGTAGAAAGAGTGGAACATAACCAACAGGAAAAGGATATATGCCTATCTCATTATATAAGCTTCTACTAACGGTCAAGTCTATAATTGTTGTATTAATTGTGTGCAGGTGTTCGACGCGACGAACTCGACGCGCGAGCGGCGGCGCATGATCCGCGACATCGTGGTGCACCAGATGGGCTTCAAGCTCTTCTTCGTCGAGTCCATCTGCGACGACCCGCGCATCATCGAGCAGAACATCATGGTATGGGAGCGTGTGTAGCGCTTGTTGAGATACCTTGTTTATCATTATCTTTTAGTCGTTCTTAAGTGATCTATTTGAAACTTTGCTGATGGTTGACAAAAGTGGCTAGGATATTCTTTTAGTGCTTAAGAACTTCAAACTATATTTATTCAAAAATACTTGGTAAGTTTTGAACTTTTTGGCTTCCGATCGAAAAGTCTTTTATCACGTCGATGAAAATACAACAAAGTAAAGAAGACTTTACTAAACAAATTCACTGACATGCAAAATAAGTTTTTCTCGAGACTCCATTGTTCCAGCACATATAAAAAGCCAACAGGGCTTCATATCACAACCCCAAATATAACCCACCCATTGTATACAATCCACCCTTTGCTCCACCCCCAGGAGGTGAAGGTGAGCAGCCCGGACTACACGAACATCCAGAACACGGACAACGTGCTCAGCGATTTCCTGATGCGCATCGAGCACTACAAGGAGAAGTACGAGCCGCTCGACGAGCCGCTCGAGTCCGACTACAGCTTCATGAAGATATACGACACCGGGGAGAAGGTATCCAGTGGCCTCAACTATTGAATGTCGATTGAACTATTCAATTAGCTTTCCGTAATTTTCATAATTACATTAATTTACAGTAAGTTCATTTTTACTCGGCTGATGTGAACATAGCTAGGAGTGGCTGCGCAGATGTCGATTTTAAGGGGGAGAGTACGGGCGGTAGGGTAGTTAGCCAATACCATGGATGTAAATACGTCCATGGACAATACGAAGTAGCGCATCACAAAACACTGTCATGGCCGCCGTGTTTTGATTGGTCAGTTACTGTACCTGCGCAAACATCTCGGAAAACGAAGTTCACATCAGCCTAGTCAAAATGACATTACTGTACCCATACTTGACACAACTCTAAAAGCAAATTTATTAGGTGTACTCACAGTTCAATTTAGCTTGTAAGCAAAATTTACTTCAGATATTTTAAATTCTCTCAATCATTCTATAATAAACCTTAATCACAGGAGAAAAAAGTGTGGAATACAATTAAAACGAATTCTATATCATTTGATACAGTATAGTAACTGTAGCTAACGTATTATAGATATGCAGTAGATATGCATTTCAATATCCGATCTGCATGGGCGTAGTCAGGCAGAAGCAGGACGCCACTGCTCTATCCCTAATGGACCTCAGATAAAATATCTAAGATTGTTGAACTCTTTCAAAAACCTGCTTTGAAAATTCGACTTGCACCCTCACTGGACCTTTGCATCCCCCGGATTGAACTAGATGCGGCCATGCTGATCTGTAACAAGGTCTAATCCTCCACAGGTGGTGGTGCACAAGCACGAGGGGCACATCCAGAGCCGCATCGTGTACTACCTGATGAACATCCACATCGTGCCGCGGACCATCTACCTCACCAGGGTGAGTGAACCACACCCAAAGAGTTCAAAACTAGAGCGCAGAAGCCAGGCTTCAGAGCGTACCTCGGATAAAAAGAGACGAATCTTTAGAAATCACCTTTCTCTTTCTGGCTCATCGGGATCGGAGAGAGATAGGTAATTACCGTTATCGTTGTTTCTCTTTCGAACCGGGGGCGATTGCAAAGCATGGGAAGCCGTATGGCTGGCCCACTCTACTTTTGAACTCTTTGACCACACAACACCGCCGCGGCGCGGCGCCGGCTAATTAATACAGCGCTGCTGTTGCGTTTATGACTGACGATGTATCTGGATTGTTTGTGTTTAGTTGCTAGTGTGCACGACTAATTTTTAAATGTTTTTTGTTATTAGGTATCTGTGAGCTTGTTTTTTAATACATAAAACTTTTTCGTCTGTACGAGCTGTGGCTGGCCTAGTATTGAACCCGTAGAAATTAAAAAGAAAATAAATTTAAATAAAGAATCGTGCTGCTCCCAAATTTACGAAAAACGTCAGTTCAATACAAGCGCTCGCCACAGTTCCGTCGCCCTACAATTACAAGAGCCTTTTATTTTCATCATAGGAATTAGGTAGCGGATGGCCACAACCAGCCATCATTCATTACAGCTAACTTAATTTACCTAATTAATATCAAGTACAAGCTTACATAAAATCCTGATGATGCGAAATAAATCAACTAATTACTTCAATAACATTTACAGCGATTCACAATAGTTTACTTTAACATAACATACTCTAACTAAAATAACCAATAATACTGTGGGCAATTACTATAGAATAGAACATACTTTGCAATTTAGTAATTTTCACAAATTGGCTTATACTTATACATCTAAAGGAACGAAGGAGTTTCTATCAACCTGAGACGACATCGCACATACATTATTCCAGTGTAATACCGTAACGTCATGAAGTATTACGCGGTCGAAATTTTCTGCGCCACTTACATAATATTTATGTACTAGTTAAGATAAGTCCATTGTTAGAGTTCAGCCACTCCTAAGGCATTACGTCACGCCTGGCGGGTGATTTCCCTTTACTAAGGCAGGTGACCCACCGGCAACGAGCAACGAGTAAAGCTCGGCTGTTTTCTTGCATTACTCGTCGAAGACGGCGACGGAAGATAATTATGACATTTCGTGTAAACAAAAGAGATGCATATGTCAGCGACAGCTAGCGAGTACTCGCTGATGACATATGCGTCTCTTTTGTTTACACGGAATGTCATAATCTTTTGTACGCGTCTTGAGCGAGTAAATAACTGGGATACACTCGCCGACTCGCCCGCGGTGAGACACTTGCCTAACTATCCATTAATAAGATAAACTGGCACGTAGCACGGCGAGAGTCTCCACAACCTAGTGGGCCGCATCGGCGGCGACAGCTCGCTGTCGGAGCGCGGCGCGCAGTACGCGGCGGCGCTGGCGGCCTACATCGAGCGCCAGCGCATCCCCGGCCTGCGCGTCTGGTCCTCGTGGATGCGCCGCGCCATCCAGACCGTGAAGGACGTGCGCGCGCCGCAGGAAAGGTGGAAGGCGCTTAATGAGATCGATGCGGTGAGTAGTATAGCGGTTGTTACCGGTTTCGGTGGTTAAAGTTACCGGTGGTTTTCGGTATGGGTTAGAACCGGGCTACATCGAGCGCCAGCGCATCCCCGGCCTGCGCGTCTGGTCCTCGTGGATGCGCCGCGCCATCCAGACCGTGAAGGACGTGCGCGCGCCGCAGGAAAGGTGGAAGGCGCTTAATGAGATCGATGCGGTGAGTAGTATAGCGGTTGTTACCGGTTTCGGTGGTTAAAGTTACCGGTGGTTTTCGGTATGGGTTAGAACCGGGCTACATCGAGCGCCAGCGCATCCCCGGCCTGCGCGTCTGGTCCTCGTGGATGCGCCGCGCCATCCAGACCGTGAAGGACGTGCGCGCGCCGCAGGAAAGGTGGAAGGCGCTTAATGAGATCGATGCGGTGAGTAGTATAGCGGTTGTTACCGGTTTCGGTGGTTAAAGTTACCGGTGGTTTTCGGTATGGGTTAGAACCGGGCTACATCGAGCGCCAGCGCATCCCCGGCCTGCGCGTCTGGTCCTCGTGGATGCGCCGCGCCATCCAGACCGTGAAGGACGTGCGCGCGCCGCAGGAAAGGTGGAAGGCGCTTAATGAGATCGATGCGGTGAGTAGTATAGCGGTTGTTACCGGTTTCGGTGGTTAAAGTTACCGGTGGTTTTCGGTATGGGTTAGAACCGGGCTACATCGAGCGCCAGCGCATCCCCGGCCTGCGCGTCTGGTCCTCGTGGATGCGCCGCGCCATCCAGACCGTGAAGGACGTGCGCGCGCCTCAGGAGAGGTGGAAGGCGCTTAATGAGATCGATGCGGTGAGTAGTATAGCGGTTGTTACCGGTTTCGGTGGTTAAAGTTACCGGTGGTTTTCGGTATGGGTTAGAATCGGGCTACATCGAGCGCCAGCGCATCTCCGGCCTGCGCGTCTGGTCCTCGTGGATGCGCCGCGCCATCCAGACCGTGAAGGACGTGCGCGCGCCGCAGGAGAGGTGGAAGGCGCTTAATGAGATCGACGCGGTAAGTACCGGTTTTGGGGGTTAAAGTTACCGGTGGTTTTCGGTATGGGTTAGAACCGGGCTACATCGAGCGCCAGCGCATCCCCGGCCTGCGCGTCTGGTCCTCGTGGATGCGCCGCGCCATCCAGACCGTGAAGGACGTGCGCGCGCCGCAGGAGAGGTGGAAGGCGCTTAATGAGATCGACGCGATAAGTACCGGTTGCGGTGGTTAGTTACCGGTGGTTTTCGGTACAATTATAATGTTAACTACAACTACAATATCGTTTAAAACTCTAAAAGAAGCATTTAGGCAATATTAGTGTTATTTCATTGTCATAGCCTCGATATCTACAGACCACTGCCACCATTAAACATCATTCTTTAATGTCACATCACTCTACTGTACGCCATATCACCCGCAGGGCATCTGCGAGGAGATGACGTACGCGGAGATCCAAGAGAAGTACCCGTCGGACTTCAACGCGCGCGACGCGAACAAGTTCGCGTACCGGTACCCGCGCGGCGAGAGCTACGAGGACCTGGTGGCGCGGCTCGAGCCCGTCATCATGGAGCTGGAGCGCCAGGGCAACGTGCTGGTGGTCAGCCACCAGGCCGTCATGCGCTGTCTGCTCGCCTACTTCTTGGACAAGTCTGCTGGTGAGTAGCTGGTGATAGGTTCGCGTACCGGTACCCGCGCGGCGAGAGCTACGAGGACCTGGTGGCGCGGCTCGAGCCCGTCATCATGGAGCTGGAGCGCCAGGGCAACGTGCTGGTGGTCAGCCACCAGGCCGTCATGCGCTGTCTGCTCGCCTACTTCTTGGACAAGTCTGCTGGTGAGTAGCTGGTGATAGGTTCATAAAACGATAAGAAAAAGAAGTATTGGTTGTCTAATTTCCAGCTGGAACACGTCAACTCGTTGGAGGCTGATTCAAGCGAGAGGGTGGTAGCTAACCAGAAGACATTAATGAAAAGATATAATATATATTAGTACCCAATGACTTATAACATTGATGTTATAAATTTACAATGTAGTTCTACGATACCTTGCTGAAAACAAGGCCAAAACATTTTATAGTATTTTATTTTCATTATCATTATAGAAACACCCTGTAGGGCCATTTTTAAGCTACAGTCCTTAGTTAGGTTGTAATTATGCACTGTAATTCTCACCGTCCAATGTTGTGGGGGCGCAGAGGAGCTGCCGTACCTGCACGTGCCGCTGCACACGGTGATCAAGCTCACGCCGGTGGCGTACGGCTGCCGCGAGGAGCACATCAAGCTCTCCGTGCCCGCCGTCGACACGCACCGCCCCAAGCCTTCTGTGAGTACCCAACACACACACAGGCACACACGTGGGCATGCACACGCACAAAACTACATCCTGAGTCTGTCATACCGTATGGTACACACGCTCACAGCTACATCCGAACAGGCACGGACACGAAAACATGCATGTTGGCACATACGCGCACGCACGCTCGTACGGATACGTATGCGTGCGCACGTACGCACACGTAAACTTATAATTAACTACGTGCTTTTAAGGACGTATTATATCTAACAAATGGAAGAATACTAATTTTGTATTATTTATTAATTAAAGTGTTTATTGACATCATTTATAGTCATTATAGTCACTGTTGCGCATAATCATGCAGCAGTTATTTTTACTTATATTTTGGGTAATAACACTGAAATATGCTTAAACATTTCTGAACAGTAACAGTACATAAATTAGCTGAATAGAAATCAAGAAGTGTTGTTACGCTTGCCAACACCTTGGCATCTGACCGCGGGCGGTTGTCAGAGTCAAAGGTCGATAAATTACACGATAATCTTGTTTTGCACTCGAAATGTACTGAAAGCGGTAGACGTTGAGAGGATTAGGAAATGGAGTTGCTAATTGATACATCGTTGACTATACTACTAAGTTTATGCAAGCATACATTTATCTTTAATAATTTTGATTAAATTTATTTTAGTCACACCACTTAATAAAAAACAAATAAACTTTATTACACACCCCCACACTAGGATGCTCTGTGTCGAGGCTACCATGGACTAACAATTTCAAACCGGAAAAAGACAATGTTATAAATGTATGATAATATCATATTATGCTTAGTAACATAAATTATATTATCACTTATATTGTTGTTAATTAATTACGCTTTATATAATGTGTTTTTTTTACACTTGATCAAACGAAGTGTGCGGATACTAGACAAAAAATTACCGGCAAAAACATTTTTTTTTATTTTTTTTATACACTTTCTCGAAAATAAGAGCAATTTAATTTTTTTTTTATTAAAAATCTTTCTTTTTGAATTTCTTTGTCTGGGAACGGTGTATTTTCGTCAAAGTAGTCTCTTTTGAAAGCTAAAAAGTGTACCTACCTAAGAAAATAAAGTGAATAACAATATCGAACATAAGCTTCGAGAAAAAAAATAAACTATTTGAAATAATAGAAATAAAACTTGATTTTTATTGATTTTTGACCTCTAACTTTAAAATGAGGTCGTTAACATAGTCGTTTTTGCACATTTTATTAAAGTTCATGATCTAAGGAACAAATTCTCTAAAGTAACTATTGCTCTATCTATTTTCGTTGTTATGATATTCACCGGCAAACTAGGGTCTCTTTGATCTCCATTATCATGGCATTTATTATTTAAGTTTAATCCTTTTATTCATGTGCATATGTATGCCGATTAGACTTAGAAATTATGAAATAAAACAACTATTTGAATGACTTCTATTGTTAATTAATTTTTTTAATTTAATTAATTTATTCAATTTATTTGGAGATCAAAGAGACCCTAGTTTGCCGGTGAATATCATAACAACGAAAATAGATAGAGCAATAGTTACTTTAGAGAATTTGTTCCTTAGATCATGAACTTTAATAAAATGTGCAAAAACGACTATGTTATCGACCTCATTTTAAAGTTAGAGGTCAAAAATCAATAAAAATCAAGTTTTATTTCTATTATTTCAAATAGTTTATTTTTTTTCTCGAAGCTTATGTTCGATATTGTTATTCACTTTATTTTCTTAGGTAGGTACTCTTTTTAGCTTTCAAAAGAGACTACTTTGACGAAAATACACCGTTCCCAGACAAAGAAATTCAAAAAGAAAGATTTTTAATAAAAAAAAATTAAATTGCTCTTATTTTCGAGAAAGTGTATAAAAAAAAATAAAAAAAAAATGTTTTTGTCGGTAATTTTTTGTCTAGTATCCGCACACTTCGTTTGATCAAGTGTAAAAAAAACACATTGTATAAGTACGCGAATGTTTAGTGATAGAATAGACGAATGATTATAAAACAAAGTTTTCTTTACTTGATCTCGTTTGATAATACTTTAATATACTATAACCCATAATAATCTCGTCAATCGTATATCTTATCTACATGATATATTTCCTACATTATGTTTGCACATACTGGCATACTATACACTTGCATATTTTAAATGCTTGTATTATTTTTATTTATTTACATCGCATCTATATACATATAGATTGCTAAATAAGTTGTATTATATTTAAATGACCAAATTGATGTGTCCAATTGTTTGTGACAGGACGACGAAGATGATGACTCGTCCGACGGAAACGTATGCAAATTGTGATTACCGTTGTGACCCACTGAGACATGTTGTTGGCAATCTGACGGCACCTTTATAACGCTTACAGTTATATCATTAATCCGAATTTTAAATTGGCTCTGCTATCTGTAACCCGTGTTAATAAGAAGAATCTAATGAATTACTTTGTTCTTCTTTATTATGTGGCAACGCAATGGTGATATTAGTTGCTCGACTACTCGAGTAGTCTGTAGTAAAGATTATTTTAGAATTAGCAATAAACTGACTATGCTTCGCTTTGGTGTATCGGTGGGTATCGAGGGTTCTTACAAAGGATGCACCCTAGAAAATATATTATGTTTAGGCGAGATTCTTTTAGTTGACGACTTGACGTAGTTTTGTAATTATGACCTGTCTAAAAATAAATCACGAAGATTCAAAAGATAACTCAAAAGAAAGATTGATAATTCATCACTTTTATTATTAGGTTAAGATAAAATGTACTGTGGTCTTAGGGGGATTTTTAACGTCAAATCATACAGGTATTTTTTTTCTGTGATAGAATTATAGACAGGATTGAAGAACTTCAATGTGCTGTGTGCATTTTCTTATAATATGAATATGCTCATAACTCTAAAGGAGTGTACAAAAGAAATATGGATTTTGCAGGTAGATAGTTAGTGCCATGTCGTATAGAATAAAAATGTCAATACATATAATATAATTCTTACATAAATAGTCGCTGACTGTTCATACCGCCGGCGAATACTCGCTCGCATATGCATCTCTTTTGTTTACACGGAATGTCATAATTATATTAAAGTCTCATTCTTGGTTTAAACCTTAACTGCTTTTTGGCATTGCTTTTTTGCATTGTATTGATTTATTAAAAATCTTTATACCTATGTGAAGTTTTTTTTTAATCCTTATTATTATCAAAACCATTCTGGCCAGTAATTTTTTTAAGTTCCTAATTTAAAAAAAATATTGCACAATAGTTGTGTATACTCGCAGTTAGAAATATAGGCCCATACACATAGTGTTTTTATTTGTAATAATTATATTGTATATTCATTTTTATTGTTACAAGTCATTTTGTCAATAACATGGTGTAATGAGTCTGTGGTCGTTGTTTTACGATAGTATAGAGACCCCAAAAGCATGTTTACTGTCTAGTTGATAACGGGGCCGAAGAACATTTGTTTCCAAGCTAAGTTGAATTTTGATTCGTGGTGGAGGAATTGTGAGCTGTGGGCCACGCTGTGTGAGGGGTATTATGTAGTATAATATTATTATATCCTTAGTTGGCGAGAAAAGACTTACAACTTTTTTCATAAAGAACACTAATGAAGTAGTAGGAAAATATAGTCACGTTTTATGAATTCTATTGCGTGTGTGTGTCCAAAACGAAAAACGAACGAAAACAATATAATAAACGAAAGAATATGTCTCGAGTAAACCTGTAATCGTGAAAGTTCTCCGTGATGGTCCAAAAAGTGCGTGTATTCTGCTTGTCGCTACTTGACCAGCGTACTTTTGTAATAGTAGCGTAACTTTATCATATTAACTTTAAGGCACGAGCACGAGCTTTAGGGTGCGGTTCCACTGAGGCGGAGCGGAGCGGAGCTGTGCGCGATTCACCAATCACATGCCTTGAAAATCACGCGAGGCACAATGAGATGTGGATTTCTCACTGAGATAATTATGTTATGCATATCACTTTCACAAAAATATTAATTAAAATTACGTTAAACTTGATGTTTTTTTCATTTAATATTACATAATTGCTTAGTTGTAATTGAGGTCAGTTACAAAAATGCTATGTGGCTATTGTGGCTTTGTTCATATCAAGGAAGGAAATGTTTTGTATGTTGTATTCGGGTGTAGGTGTGTTTGTGTTGCGTTCGGGAAATAATTATATTTATTGGGTTACCTTAAGGCGTTACTTATGTGTGAATAAGGGTCTCCCTACACTTGGTAATGCTGATTTGGCTTAAGCCGATTACAGAAAAGTTTATGCCTATGGCAATATGAGCGAAATATTATTGTCATTTCATGGACAAAGGTTTTTAAAGCAGTTGTGTGAACGAGTATAGGGAGACTCTAATGTGACATAGTCATTGTTCGCCCTGCACTACGACTTAAAATTTAAACTGAGCACCCTTTATTAACGATATTTTAGTTAGACGAGGTTTTGATTGATTGTGGTTAAACATACTGTCTGTCCCTGTCCCATTGAACTTCCTGAAATGCTGTGTTGAAATGCGTTATCTGTGACGTCGCTACAGATTATTTTATTGACAGTGGAATGAAGACATGCAATATTGCTTGAACATTGACACCTCTTGAAACTGTTCCATCCTTATTCAGAAAATTTAAATCTTCGTTATTTTAAAATGATACCTTTTAAAAAGACGACGTTTAAGATAATGTGTATACAACCAATATACTGTTTGAAGCATACATCTATATATTTACTTATTTATAGGTGATACCAGCGCCCCCAATTAAGCCTCCCGTCCCGCCAGTCATCAACGGGGAATCGAATGGCAGCCCGGAGGAGGAGAAACACTAAAACCGCAACACCATCCCGTAGGAGTTACGTCCAAGCTTGTTATTATTTTATTTAATAAAATATCAACTATACACTTACTGCAGAGGGCAGTTATGAATAATGTGATACTTTTTCTCGATTATTTGTTGTTGATTACGAAATTTTGAATTGTTTTTAATATCCATTTACTTTGGTTTGATATGTCTATAATATAAAAAATACCACGACTTGAAGTCGATTAATATAATGTTGTTGTAGCAGTAGTATATATGTATGTAGTAATTATAGTACTATGTAGTAGTTATATCAGCGAATAAATATATTATGTTCTCTGATCAGATAAGTTTGGTATCTTGTTATTCTGACCGCCCACTGCTATTTATAACATGACCAATGGATGACGAATATATCGCGTGGTGGCATAAGCTGACTGCTTACGGTCTGTGAGTCAACGAATTTGAGACTGAGATAAGTGAGTTTAGACTTTTATGTCAACGTTACAGTGTCATGAGGGGAAATGTCAAAAAATAAACACATGAAATGAAATTTCATCCCATTGTCCCTTTGCATCTGAGAGTGGTACTCGGTCGCACGGTCCGCGGTGAATGAGGAGGATGGCAACACTGACTTGCTGCGCTTTTTGTTGCCAGATTAAAAAATATAATGTGCCACAATGTAGGGTGGTTGTATATTTTATTTATTTATTTTATGTTTATTATTTTTATTATTATACTTATATACGTTTTGAACGTTGATATCGAGACGCTTACGTAATGTATTCGTAGTATCCGCTGATATTTTTTGTTGTAAATTTAATGGTAATTACAAAAAACGCAAAAAAAACTGAAATATTGAAGTAGAAATACTTTTTCATTTGCAACATAAATAGAAGCAGGTCAGGTTTGTTGTCTACCATACTTGACACCGTAATTATTTATTTTATTTTAAGTATTTTATATAAACATTTTGAACAAGTCTTGTTTGATATGTAAATTTCTAAATTGACGAACTTAAAAGTATTTACCAGGGTTATATATGATATCACGTTTATTATAATTATACACCGCGTATACTAGACTATAGTAGTTGTAGCTTTGATACTGTATCAATAAATTGCTGAAAATTGTAAATAGTATTCAAACTTGTGTCGTGGTTGATCCTTGATGTCCGGATTTATGAATATTGTGTAGTCTCGAACGCTGTGCGTCACTTTGTAACTGTAATGATATGTTATTATATCCACTGATCTCTATAATATAAAATACTTTTTTCTATGTTTGAGAGACATTTTGGGTCTGAGCGATTAATAATTTACTAATACTACATTAATCAAAAAAATAAAAAGTAGTGAAACACTCCTCTGATTGACGCCTTTGAGGCAACAAATCTTCAAGTAATTGGCAACATATTTTATATTATAGATATCAGTGTATTGTAGTGATGTTACTTGTATACCTTATATATCTAATTTATAATGTTGTAAAACATTGTAGTTTAAGGACCTTTAATACCTTTTAGGCGCATGACAAATTCCTGTGGATATTAAATGTTTATTTTAATCGAGCCAAAGGCTAGTAAGTAAGCCATGTAAACTTATGACGTTTTTCTCCAAAGCTTATGATTATTTAATTTAACCGTTGCCTTCAAAGAAGACTTTCGGGGACCTCACACGTTGATAGCTTAGTCTGTCGTGTGTGGCACTCCTAATTTCGTGAATAAGCCGGACCGTGCGACCGCGCCCTTATATATTTTTATATAATCTATCTCGTTTTGTCTATTCTCCTGTCACTATCATATTTATAAATATGTAACTATTATAGACTATTAAGGATTTTTACAAAGTGGCTATAATGTTAGTTTAATATTATTGTAATTGTTAATTTAATTTTTTAAATTATAAGTTTATTGTAAGCGGGTGTATTGGTTTTATTTTATGAGTCCCCTATCGTTGTAACCTGAACCTAGACCTTGTCTCCACGGATGTGGAGACAAGGTCTAGTATAGTATAGGTATACTTTGGCTATTCTTTAAGTTTATATAGAACCCGAGACTAAAAGACGTCAGTGGATTTTGTTGATCATACATCCCTAGTCCATAAAATAATAACTAAATTTATCAACCCAAGATGATCCACAAGTCAAAAGAGATATTATGCTAGATATCGGTCCTAATTATACAATAACAGTTACATATAGTAGGGTCATTTTAATAGGCCACATTTGACAGTTCGTCAAAATTTTACAAAGTAAGGGCGCATTCAAAAAGAACGCTGGTTACCGGCGCCGATCTGCCAGTAGGTTTGGGCCGTTTGGGTAAAAAATATCGATATATCAAAATATCGATATTTTTTCAGATTTAATATTTATTTATTTAAAGCTCTGCTGTCTGCTCATGGATCGCATCATGTACCTATTTGACCAATCCGATTTCTTAAATTTAGAAAAAGAGTAGGTATGCAGTAGGCTATATGGGTTTAGTTTCTTTGCTTCAAACACAAACAAAAATTACAGTCTATGACCTACTTGTCTATGACAATGACACTGCTTGTTGGTTTGGTTGGTAAAGTGCCACAAACTAATCTGACCCGGTAAGAGGGGCGCTACTGTCTTGGTCTTTGTCTAACAACAGTATAACATTTGCATTAGTTGCAATTTTGGCAACCGGACCAGATATCGCACACCTAGCAGTATAATGACACATCTACTTTTTTCTTATTTTACAGAAATTAAGGCCAAAGATTTTACGAATGTTTGAAACGAAGTTATGAGTTCATTTTACATTTTGTCATGGATTTTATGGTTTTAGCAACTAGTATAGACCTTAATAGATACTTAGGGATAAAAAAATCCACTTCAGGTTTCCAGGAGTTACTTCATAACAGTCAAAGAAGAAGAAGAGCCATGCAAATGTGCCGTTATACATTTAAAAAGTTTCAAAAATGTCATATATGCCCCCAAAACCATAATTATACAGGATATAAAAACCAAGAAATAAAGACAATTGGTTAATAGCAATTAAAAGTTTTTATTCGAAACCAACATACATGAAAATGTTTAACTAAAAAGTTATAATAACCTATATTTGGTTAATAAAATAAAGCATAATCACGTATCTTCTCTTAATTGTAAAGGTAGGTAACCATCATAAATTTTTCAAATTACGGTGAGATATAATATGAGTTACTCTCCGTTTTAAAAACAAAAGCACTTTAAACTTGGCAGTTTAAGTTGAAATAAACGTACGATAATGAAATCCAGATTCAAATCAGGTTTTACCTTATCGCTCCGAAATTTTAAATAAGTTAAACTTACGTTTAAGTATCTTTGCGTCGAAGTCGACTTTTGATGACGGGGGGAAAGCACCGCCTACCATCTCGCGGTGTGATGAGCTGATGCCTGACGTGCGTTTCAATCAAAATGCTGTGCGTCAAGCTCTTTTCTCCCTCGACATCAATAAGTCGAGTGGGCCGGATGGTATACCTGCTCTTGTGCTAAAAACGTGCGCTTCGGAGTTGACCCCGGTTTTAACGCGCCTATTCCAGCTCTCCTATTCTGCCGGCATCATGCCGTCTTCTTGGAAGGTAGCTCTTGTCCACCCTATTCCCAAAAAGGGCGACAGGTCAAACGCATCTAACTACAGACCAATTGCAATAACCTCTTTGTTCTCCAAACTAATGGAGCGAATAATCAACATCCAATTGCTCCGGTACCTAGAGGATCACCAGTTGATCAGTGACCGTCAATACGGTTTCCGCCACGGAAGATCTGGTGGTGATCTTCTTGAGTACCTTACTCATTGTTGGGCGGAAGCAATTGAGAGCAAAGGTGAAGCATTGGTTTTAAGTTTGGATGTCGCGAAGGCCTGTGTGGCGAAGGGTATGGCACAAGGCATTATTGTCTAAGCTGCCTTCTTATGGAGTACCCGAGTCTTTATACAAATGGGTCGCCAGCTTTTTATCGGAGCGGAGCATCAGGGTCGTTGTCGACGGTAACTGCTCGGACACTAAGCCCATAAACGCTGGCGTCCCACAAGGCTCTGTGCTGTCGCCCACACTATTCATCATGCATATCAATGATTTGCTCGACATTAAGAATATCCATTGCTATGCTGATGACAGTACGGGTGATGCCCGGTACACAGGCCGTGCAAATATGTCTCGGGTGCAGATTGAGGAGAGGAGGATAAAACTTGTGTCGGAAGTCGAGACATCTCTAGAGCGGGTCTCGGAATGGGGCAGACTGAATTTAGTCCAATTCAACCCCGAGAAGACACAAGTTTGCGCGTTAACCGCTAAAAAAATCCCATTCGTCATAGCACCACAGTTTCAAAACATTCCCCTTAACATCTCTACGAGCATTGGGATCCTAGGTGTCGACATTTCGAATGATGTTTAGTTTCGGGACCACTTGGTGGGTAAGGCTAAACTGGCTTCAAAGAAGTTAGGGGTGCTCTACAGAGCTAAGCGGTACTTCATGCCTGAGCATAGGATGTTGCATGATAAAGCACAAGTCCGATCTCACATGGAGTACTGCTCCCACCTTTGGGCTCGGGCCCTGGCTTGCCAAGTAGACCCTTTTAACCGTATCCAACGGCGAGCTATTCGTCTTGTCGACGATCCCGAGCTCACAGACGGTTTAGATCCACTCGAACTGCGGAGAGATGTGGGCTCTCTCTGTATCTTTGTCTGTATAACGGGGAATGTTGTGAGGAACTGTTTAACTTAATACTTGCGGCTAACTTCCGCCACCGCACTTCACGGGATAAAGCCAGGTTCCACCAACACCACCTGGATACCTGGTGTTCGTCCACAGTACGGTTTTCACGTCATTTTCTGCCGCGTACGTGTAAACTGTGGAACGAACTTCATCCCTCAGTATTCCCACAGTGCTATGACATGGGGTCCTTCAAGAAGCGGGTCTATCGCTTCCTTCGAGGCCGGCAACGCGTTGGTGGCGCCCCTGGTGTTGCCAATGTCCATGGGCGACGGTGATCACTTACCAACAGGTGACCCGTCTACTCGTTTGCCTGCTTAGGCTATAAAAAAACATTGCGATGTCACATGTGCCATTTTTCTACTTATTTACTAAGTTAATAAAATGTCATATTTGCCACTTACGCCAACACAGTTTTAGAAGCGGTTGCACCTCGCGGAGAGTCTCTGACACATCTGACAAATAAGCCGTTGTTATACGCGGGAGCAGGGGGAACGTACCAAGTAGTACAATGACACTGAACGCCCTCTCTCGACAAATATGAAAACTAACACCGTGCCGTTTTGCCGCTTTATAGATTATCCACTTTTAAACATTTATGCCGTAAAAACTCAATTTCGCTATTTTTGTAGATGTGCCATTATACTGCTAGGTGTGCGATATGTTTGTGGCACTATATACTATGTTGATTTTTTCTTGGCTACATGTACATAAACCTGTTTTTTAATAATAAAACTGATGTCATAACAGCCAGATGTGTATTTAGGTACTTTAAAATTTCGAATATTTTGGCAATTTTTATAAATAATTGCATATTGGGAAAAAATGTCGATATATCGAAATATCATATACATTTAATTTAATTTCAGATACATTTGGAAAATATCGATACGATAAATGTCGATATGTTTTTCCCATTTGCCCATCCCTGTCCCTATCTGTCAGCACTTATCGGTATAGTCTAAGATCCGAATCTAAATCGACACTCATCGGGTTGATAAGAAAATCAAAATTATTTTATAATAAATTTCGTATATTAGAAAATATATTAAAAATGGGTAGACAACAAAAATCCTGGACAGAATATAAGTATCCCACCAAAAACATTTTCATGTAAAGTGTTGCCAAGACGACTGCGTACGGTTTACCTTGTGAAAAAGATATCAGATCTCATGTAGAGCCAAGCTTCTGAATCTACAGCTCTAACTCTACAAACCCTAACTTCACTAACTCTACATCTCAGTAAAAATGTATGGCTCGGCTGTTTCGCTACCGTCACGAAAGCGTAACGAATGCCTTCGAATTCTTCTCACTGCTAAGCGAATATTTAGTTTATAAAGTCGAAACAGCCAAGCCATACATTTTTACTGAGATGTAGAGTTAGTGAAGTTAGGGTTTGTAGAGTTAGAGCTGTAGATTCAGAAGCTTGGCTCTACATGAGATCTGATATCTTTTTCACAAGGTAAACCGTACGCAGTCGTCTTGGCAACACTTTACATGAAAATGTTTTTGGTGGGATTTCATTCCTTTTTGTAAGTTGCAATGGCAGTATTTTTTTTGTTTATGATTAATGTGTTTCTGAGGCTACTCGTAGCGACGTTTGAAAGTTGTCCCATATATGAATTAGCGATTAGCATCGAATGTTATAGTTAATTCGACCGTCTAAGTACAATGAACGGTTCGACGGTTCTTCATATTTGCAACCCCCCCCCCCCTGGTTGAATACGAATCTCATATACAGATTCATGATTATGTCGCTCCGCCGGGGTCCATTACCATTTGCCCTGAATTGTCGCCCGCGTGTGCCGCACACCTTGCACGCCCGGTTACGGCGCCCCTTATAAGGGGATAATAATACAACGGGTTTCAGAAACCCTTTATAATATTAAACATATAGAGCTCACCCGGGGAAGTACCACCGCCCGCCACGGTGTGACCGAATTAGAACAAGACTCATACTAACAATAACTAACTGGACAAATTTACACTAACATACCCTATCCTCGCACTTATTAACAAAGTAACCAACTAATATTCTAACACCGTCTACTAACTAGACTAACCATCCTAGTCCCTTTGAGTCTAGTTCTAGGTCGATCACAGTTGTTATGGGCGGCAGCGGAAGGTGGTGCTGCATGCTCGTTTGCTATCTTAATTCCATAAAAAAAGTATTTTTAGACAGTGAAATAAAAGTGCAAGATATTATGTTATTCATTAATTATTTCCAATGACAGAATTAACGTAATATTGCATTTCTAGGAATATTTGAAAACCCCCATCTAATGAACTAAAATTTTAATTCTAATAATTTTAATAGTAAGTAAATCAAAACCAAAGATTAGTTATTTTAGTATTTTATTGGCACGGTGCGCGATGACAGCGCCAACTAGCGGTTGCAATTACAGTGGACTTTGAAATATCAAATAGCTTACTATCATTACGAAAAATAATAAACAAACAATTACTTATTTCTAATTATATCGTAATTAAATAGTTTTCTACCTAAATCTATAACAATATTTATAATATAATATATATAGGTATAACATCTTAAATGTTAATCTAATATAAAATTATCACGAGACGTATAGTGCCATCTAGTGACAACTCGTTCGAACTACTTTCACCACCGATAAAGTAAGTAAACATTGTAGTTGCCAAGTATTCTCTAGATGGCGTTACTTACTTGGCGATCTTATAAAACATTTTTCAATAATTATTTTTATGGGGTACCCATACAAGCAACCATTAAAATCTAAATAATAATAATTAGTAGGTATTAATATTATTAGTTTTAGTAGGTATTAATTAGTAGTATTGATGGTAAATATTTTTTTTTATTTAAGTGATGTCCAACGCCATCTGTTGTTAGATATATGATATTATATAATTATGATTACAGTCAGTGACTGTGTTACCTTATTAGCCCTTTTTTAGATATCCATAAAATCTTAAGTATCAGAGCTATGTAATTGAAACTTTGTGCGTTTAATTAGTCTATCACTGTCATCATATCCTGAGAATTTGAGCGATCGGGTATATCGTAAACCGAAGTTATGAGGGTTCAAAAATACGACGAATCACTTCGAGAAAAGGTAGGTAGTGCCCGAGTGCTTCGCAGGTCTTGGCCAGGGGGCACTACTGTGCCCCCAGATTAGTTTATATCACTCTTTAGTATTAAACAAATATTTCTTAGTACTTAAAATGATTTTTTTGTGTTTAATAAATCTGATATTCATTTATTACATATTAATAAATCTTTTTAAATACTAAGAAATATTTATTAAGCACTAAAAAGTGGTCTCTAATAAATTATTTGTTAAATATTAACAAATATTTTTAACTACTTATCAAAAAACTTTCTATCAGTGTGTTTGATTCTCTTATCAACCCGATGAATGTCGATTTAGATTCGGATCTTAGACTATACCGATAAGCGCTGGCAGATCGGCGCCGGTAACCAACGTTCTTTTTGAATGCGCCCTAACCTTGTAAGGGAGGCACTCCATATTATTTAATATTCTCTACTAGATATTGTTAAAATTTTTACACTTTTAAGTAAAGAACTGACGTCGTTACAAAGTTACGTCAGTGAACTCTTTTTCTTTTTACATTAGGGTTGGTACCAAAAGAAACAGATCAGTAGATAAGTTGAATTCGAGAAGTCGAACTAATCGTCAAAAAGTATTTCACGATTACAAAATAAAATATATTTTAATGGGAACAGAATTAATTTTCTTACATTTTAGGCCAAAAAAATATGTAATCATTCATATAACGTCTGGCTCAAAAGCCAGTATCCAGAAACGTGAAATGTTACAAAAAAGTTAGTTTTTGTTTATTTTATTAACTGTTTGTCTTTGCTTTATAGTGAGGTTACCCTCACTATAAAGCAAAGACAAACAGTTGTCAAATGTGGCCTATTAAAATGGCCCTACTTTAGTTGTATCTACTCATGTTGGAAATATCCAGGCAGCAAATTACAAATTAGCTCTGGTTTAATATGAAGAAGTTTAAAGTTACATAAAAGTGCTTCGAATAAGGGCGCTTTTAGTGTCATGCGGATTTGCTCACGCACGCGGGATTGCTCCGCACGCATGCGTAGCACCCGCAAAGAACAATTTCATATAGAATTTACTGTAAAGCGTGAAACACGCACGCGGGATGCGGGACGCTGTGCGGGGCGTCATCCCGCAGCGGGGCATCCGCATGCGTGGCCTATCCATACAATACAACTTCAGTACCTACCAGTCTACGCAACCCGCACGTCAACCCGCAGAAGACTGAAACTTAAACTGCATATGATCCGCAGCGTGAAATTTCACGCATGCGGAGCAATCCCGCGTGCGTGACCAAATCCGCATGACACTAAAAACCCTAATAGCGAGATGTGTACATAAGCCCCTGCTGATTTAACATCACAATCTCGCATGATTTCAACGTATAATATTGTCACGTTGATTGAGGTGTGAATAAAACTCCATCTAATGAAACCGATCTTATTTCTAATCATTTTTTTTTGTATACACAAAAGCAAAGCAAATTCAAACTTCGAACGTACAATACGGTTATCGGGTACGTCCATAGAGATATTACACTAGAGGGCAGAAGCCAGGCTTCAGAGCGTAACTCGGATAAAAAGAGACGAAATCTTTAGTAATCACCTTTCTCTTTCTGGCGAGGCTTCAGAGCGTACCTAGGATAAAAAGAGACGAAATCTTTAGTAATCACCTTTTTCTTTCTGGCGAGGCTTCAGAGCGTACCTAGGATAAAAAGAGACGACATCCTTAGTAATCACCTTTCTCTTTCTGGCTCATCGGGATCGGAGAGAGATAGGTAATTACCGTTATCGTTGTTTCTCTTTCTAACCGGGGGCGATTGCAATGTATGGGCAGCCGTATGGCTCACCCACTCTAGTGTAATATCTCTATGGGTACGTCACTCCGGTGTGTGCTGACTGCTGCCGTGTTATCGCTACACCGGCGGCTCCGAACCCAACGTTGCGTGGCCCGCGGGCACCGCAACCCATTTTAATTTTTATAAAGCCTTTCCATTTGAAGTCTCGCATAACGTAATCGAGCGCTTATATAGAAAAGAAGCTGTCGACTGTGAATCGAAAATATTAACTAAGTATTACTAAACTATTTATAAAAAAATAACTGATTTCAATATCAACAGGTACGTATAACTCAAAAGCTATTCGTCAGATGTCGCTAAAATTGATGTCGGACTACACGAAAAACGTCAGTTTTCGAATAAAAAAATATCAAAGTCGGTCCACTCAATCCAAAATTAAGTATTACACAAAAAAAATGGCGAATTGAGAACCTCCTCCTTTTTTTGATGTCGGTTAAAAACGAAAGTCTGTGACCTAATTTTTCAACCATCCCGTAACTAGTTATTTTTCTTTATCCTGTATAAGTTAGCCCTTGACTACTCTCCCAACTTATTTTTTGTAGCAAAGATGGTAAAGCTTGCTAACTTACTTCAAGCATTCGATTTATCGTCTTCTTTGTGGGCCCATAGATTAGATAGAATGGTTTAAGTGGTAGTGGACCCATCAAATATTCGTTCGCGACCTACTTACATTTACATAGTTTGGAAAATGCGGGGCTTACAAACAACGCGTCGTTGTGACAACATTGTAGGTATGTTATATACGAGTACACAGAATGCTGAATGCACAAAAATAAAAAAGGCCCGTGAAGTTTGCAGTGCGCATGTGCTTGCAAAAATGATAGCAATTCGACAAATTATGACGCAATAACTTTTTATTACTTTAATGATAGGTAGGTGGTACTGTATTACGAAATAAATTTAAGTTTTCATTGATGGAAAGAACAAGATCTCGTATACCTATTTTTATGTAAACTACAGTGTTATTAACTGAAAAGGGCGAAAGTAAAGTTTAACTTTAGCACAGACAGAACAAATAAAATAAACTTTCAAGTTGACGATTACCTACTATGCAAGTAGCTGCTGAAATAATTTCTAATTCGCGTTAATAGATGGCGCTGAACAGACCTGGAAAGTACCTACTTAAAAAAATAAAACTGACATGCATAAAAATGATTGTTAGATACCCTCAGCGCGAATGCTTTTTATAATACGTTGTTCCCTTACGCCGATCTTCTTTTTTTGCTGTACTAAACTTAAATTATATCCATTGTAACATGAATTATTTTCTTTTTCCTATTAGAAAGTACCTTTTTGTTGTGGTTACGGTTAAAATAACTTTTAAAATTTGAACGTTACAGGAATACATTTTCCAGACATTCATTCATTCATTCATTCAGACTTCAGAACAAAATAGACTAAGACAGAGCACGGCTAGCGAGTTCAATTTGGATCGTATATCGAAAATGTTGTAAGAAAGCTGGTAATTCCATGAACTACCCACATGACTGATCTACTGAATCCGATCATCCAATTTATTTTGTTATAACCAGCAGAGCTTTTACCCGCGTTTCGCAGCCGCAGCAAAGGACGACTAGGATATAAAATGTAATATGTTCTTCAATTGTTTATTTTGTGGCATAGAGTGACGTGTACACCGATGTATTATTTGGTGGCAGGGAGACCGGAGGGTGGCTGCCCGCACCCGCGTCCCGCCGCCCGGCGCCCCCTGCCGGCCTAGTGCGATTGAGTAGGCTTCCATAGCAACTACCACAGAATAACGATACATGTGGAAGTACCATTAGATTAAATTTCGGATTCTACCTAGAAGGATGTGAAAGGGATAAAAAGAAAATCAGAGAAAGGTAAATAGTGAGTTACGGCTGCGTTGTACGCTTGCAGAAAGTGTAAAATACATTTAAATATTAAAGCCGATTTTTATTTTATTTCCAGTACTAAGGGTTGATAGCTGCACGTAAAAAATTGCTTAAGACCTAATTTTTAAATACTCTAGCCCTAGATATGCCGAAGTGTAGAGAGAAGATAAAAAAATACATAAATAAAATCGGCCAAGTGCGAGTCGGACTCGCGCACGAAGGGTTCCGTACCATTATGTATAAAAACGCCAAAAAAGTCTGGTCTGTTGTATGAAAGCCTCACTTAAACTTGGACCGAAAGGTAACTAAACTATCGCTGAGGCGTCGATAGTATGGGATTGGGCGCCCATTTAAATATTTATTTTATTCTGTTTTTTTAGTACTTATTTGTTGTTGTAGCGGCAACAGAAATACATCATCTGTGAAAATTTCAACTGTGTAACTATTATGGTTCATGCGATACAGCCTGGTGACAGACGGACGGACGGACGGACGGACGGACAGCGAAGTCTCAGTAATAGGGTCCCGTTTTACCCTTTGGGTACGGAACCCTAAAAAACGACAAAATACTTAGGTAATGTAAAAAAATAAATTACAGTTTGATTTCAGATCGGTTAAAGTTTAGTATGTGTACCGAAGTGGACCGTTAAGGGGTGTGTGGAAAGATGAGGGGGAGGAGGGGAAAACCCTCAGATAGTCGATGTTTGTGAAAGACATGGAATAAACAACACTTCTATGTTCATTCACAATATTGCTCTATGGCCACTACCGATTCAATTTTATGTTTGAGTATTGATATTTTATATCTACTTCGCCTGCGATAGAATAAACCAATAGCTATTGTTTGAAACTATGTTGTTGGAGTGTAAAACAATAATTAATACAAAATTACATTTCAATCGAGACTCTAATATATTTTATAATTATACAAGGTGTTTGTTCATTAATTAGTTACTTACTTAGGTACTTAGGTACTTTCTAAATTTTTGTGTCCACGAACATTTGTGTGACAAACTACTATTACGAGTACCTATAAAACTACATATTTCTCATTTATGTAAAAATGACAAAGTACCTTCCTAACTTATGCATAGACGTAAGCACATAAATAACTATGTTTATTTATCACAGTTTTTTGAACACTGAATCAATGATCTTGCTTCTTAAAGATCCAATAATATTGAGAACAATGACAAGTGACTGTACCTACCTTACATATAACTTGTTATTAATTACTTATTTTTAGGTAGGGTTATTAATGGTACTTAATAAATAGTGAGTACTTATATCCACTTAAGTACTACTACGGAAGTACTTATCAATAATAATATCGATCTAAATAAGTACCTACTAGTTTATGTAAACCACATCGTTCTGCATCCTGAAAATTACTATACCTACATTGTAAGACTACATTGCTGCGAACGTTATCAACATTATGATAACGATATGTATTGAATATTTAGATCATCTTGCGGTACCGAGGGAGCGACAGCTATTGTCTAACTTGAAAACGAAAACAGAAAACGTAGGTACCGGAGACAAGTTGAAATCCATACTTGTTTGTAGGTAGACTCATGTTTAGATTGTTTAGGTCTATCCTATCTAGATGAGGACTTAAAGTTTTAATTTTATACTGTTAAAACTTCACCTATAAACAGGAAATTAATGTTATTGTACCTTTACACATATAACTGAACTTATATGTCATTGTTATTTTAAATTGCATTTCTGTGACCTACATCGCATTTGTAACGAATAAAATAAACAGGTCGGGCGCGGCGACCTAGCTATACAGCCGCCTAACCGTAGGTATCGATATGACGGCTGACGTCCCGTCCACCCGGACTCCGGTACATATTATATACACGAGCATGAGTAATCAATAAAACGTATATAGATGCTATACGTACTGCCTAGTGCCTACGCCTCGCCAAGCTCCATACTTTCAATCCGCGTAGCTAGCCTGTTGGGTGTGCGCTAAACTATACTATTTATTTTGTATTATCTAACACGTGTCTATTAATATCTAGGGTATATTGTTACGGAAGCGACATTTAAAATTATAATCTTTTCATATAAATCCAGCTGCTTCTCCTAATCCTAATACCTACTTGTTATAAATAATAAATATATTTTTACGTTATTACAAAAATACTATGAATACAACAGAAATTCATACAATGATCAAATTATTGATTGCCATATCGATTAATTACCATAGATCATATTTTTGTCTACGATTCAGCCGTCTCGTCTCAGCTGTCTGTCAGACTGTCAGTCAGTGACATTTCGTCTTTTGGTGAATCGTGTTGTTGTATTCACAAAAAATGTGATGAAAATTTTTCTAAATTTTGGCCTTCGCGATGTCCTCCTTATATAACGTTAAATGTTTGAGATCACAGGGATGCTAAGATAATTATTAATATGCATTCATGACTAAATAGCATCCCTGGGAATAGTATTTATCGGTGTAATTATAATTGGTGCTAAATATTTTTTTGATTAACGATGGTCTCGACATTGCAACTTCAAGAAAAATATAACAAAAGTTCGTAACGATTTGAATCTATGCAACGGTTCTTTGTTTTCTTATCATCTCGATGTACTTAGAAATGGCATTTTCCTTTTACAGTTCGAAAAAACTTCTGCTTTTATTTGGATATTCCAGAGCCTGCACTGTCCAGATCTATATCTCAAAAACTTCAAAATATGGGATTGGTATGTTCATTTAATGTTATTGCCGCCAAAATTATAATTTAACAAAATAGGTACCTATCTATTAAACGTTGCAGCTTTTTGGTTAAGTATGTTAAAGCCAATGAAAACAAATTAAAAATCCTATGGAAGTTACCTTACCATCCTATTTTGTGACGTCCTGAACTTGGTCACATTACTTACGTTCTGATTTACGCATTACTAAATACCTTAATTTATTAATTTGGACGTTGTTCTGTAGAAAAATGTGTTTATCATTTTAATAGTACCTTGACAATAAATGTTTGCGAAATACTTTTAAATACATATATTTATTTTAAAACTAGCTAATGTAATTATAATTATGCAAAATTAACTCAACATGTCATTATTTTTGTCAATGACGAAAGAAACGCAATTGTATAAACTGACCAATAGAAATCATTCCCCCTTCCATACGATAGTAGCGCCGCCAGTGAAAGAGACACAAACTAATGCAAAATATCTCCATCTTGTGTGTCAGATTTGTGTTTGTTGTTACTTTTTCGATTTTACTCGAGAAATGTATATAAATGATAATAAAAAGTATTAAAATCAGTTCGTAACTTATACAATATTGTGTTCTACATTCGTACACGTGGACATTTACAGTGTGTATTGTGATTCGTGGTAATTCTAGCAGTGACGAAGTGCCCGTCTCAGTGTCTAGTATATAGTTACTTATTTTTGTGATAAGCGGTGCGCGGGGGCCTCGCGGACGGCTTTTGTGTAAGTATAAATGCCGTTCATTGCCTACACATGCGGACTGGCACATCGATTGAGTCAGAATTGTTTAGAAAACAGTTTAAAACATAGTTGTCCGATGGCCTGTTGGGCGCGTAGCTTGCGTTCGATTTTAGGTCATCTTTTGTATGCTCGCGTTAGAGCCGCCGCCGCAGCATGAAATGCAACGGGCCGAGGCCGCGCGCCGCGCTCGATCACGCTGCGCTGCACCGTATCCATTTAAAAGCCGTTTGAAATGTAGTTTTCTTTGGCCTACGCGTGTGTATGCTTAATTTTTGACAGTTGATATTGCCGTCTCAAGGGCAAGGCGATGTGGTTCGTAAGGGGAAGACGTTAGGGTCGAAATTGGGATGTCGATCGGGGGTTGTGTTATTTTTTTGCGCGGGACGGTTGGCGCGAGTCGACGGAGCTATGAGTCGGGCCGGCGGCGTCCGCCCGCTATCGGGCTCGTATTTCGAGGAAACCTCGCCGTTCGTGCCGTGTGGCCGTGTCGGTTTCGCGTTAGCCGCTCGCCGCGCTTCTAATGAGCGATTTCCTAGCGATAGTAGGTACGGTATTGTATTGTGGCAGTGGCGGCCAGTGCCCGCGCTCCGTGTCCCCTGCCCGCGGTTGCATCACGCACTCCACGTATCGCGCTTTAGCGCCTGACTTTCACATTGTCCTCATCAAAGTACACCCGTTTTTCAACTATGTAGAATGACAATTCCAATTAGAGTTGCCAGTAGACAGTTCAGGGTAATTAAATTATATTTCCACAATTTTTTCGCAACTTGCAACATTGATGATATAAAAACAACATCTATTCAGTGAATAAATTCTTCCTTCATAATAATATCAACATGATACTTAACATATGTCGTTCCAACCACTTTGTTATTGTAAATTATGGTAATTTAAGTATTGTAGATTCCACTACACACACATTCATTGAACATGTCATTTGGTTGTTATCACTGACTTGAGATAGAGGTTCCATACTTAATCTTGTACTTCTGCTGTATTGTAAGCCTTGATGATACACAGTACAAAATATGTATTTAAATTGGGAACTGGCACTGAAATATATTATCATTGTATAATGTATAAATTATGTTTGTCATGTGTCCTTACAAATTCAACAGTAGAAAAACAATATGAGACACATATTTAACTCGGCGGGAGGCGCACCCCATAATGCAACACGAAGTGTCGCTACCGGGTAAAAAATACCCATGGATTTATTGTAAAAATGGGGGTTTGTTATGGGTATTTCAATGAAACAAATTTTTATGTTATAATTAAATATATTTGTTACGAAAACATGTGTAAAAAAGTATTAATATATGAATGTAATCTGTAATTTTTTTTAATGAAATCACATCATAAAATTAAATGTTTTTTGCACATGATTTATAAAATGACCAAAATTAGACTCTAAACATAACAAAAATTTAAAAAACGAGATCAATATCAAATTAACATAATATATTCTTACTTATAACAATAATTTTAACATTTATTAATTTGGCATTTTTTTGAAAAAAAATCGTTCAAAGTAACCTCTCACCCTCCTTATATGATTTATGTCTAATCTCTGAAATGGCTGAACCGATTTTGACGGGACTTTCTCTAGCAGATAGCCGATGTAACAAGGAGTAACTTAGGCTACTTGTATTTTAGAAAAAAAATAGTTTAAGAAAAAAATGCTTCTTGCTCTGAATTGCTTTCATGCTCACTAAAATCTTCATTGTCTTCAATTTCAGAGATATCTTCTTCCTCATTATATTCTAAAAGCAGGCACTCTTCTATTTGTTCCTCACTAAGAGGAAAATAAGGCATCTTGATAGTCTAAAACAACAAAAAAACAAATGTAGACTAATAAAAATAATAAGACACAAATAGTCGCTACTGGGTAAAAAATACCCGTACGCACCTTATACATCTGTTGTGGCTGAACACCGCGAGTACACTGGCCGTTTATTCAAAATGGGGGACTGTCGCACGTTTCTCGAAAGGTACCTAAAGCGGCGCGGCACAAAAATAAGCAGAAAAATAAATATTTATGAATTTATGCACTATGTGGTAAATTTTACCCGGTAGCGCCTCCTGCCGAGTTAAATGCTGTCCGCTGAAGGAAATCAGAGTGGAATTAATGAAACATATATGCAGACCTAAAGGCTTAAATTAATTTTACAGGCTAAAAACGGACAAACCAGTAGAGATATTGTTTTATGATATTAATCTATTACTTACTAGAATGAGAATATAAATATTTATATTTCACTAAACGGCATAAATATTGTAGACACAACAAACATAGAATTCATTTTCCATAGTATTTATTCAAAAACAGGTAGGTATTATGGTGTCAAGACAGTTTTGAACTTATACAGTGATCCATATCTTATGTGGTGCCTATATTAAATTTCATGTTATTCGTCTGTTGTTTTAAACAATTTAATGTTAGGACCTTGTGTAATAATAGTAGAAGATCCAAATCTATATCGACATTCACCGGGTTGATAATAGAATCAAACTTATTTTATAATAAATTTCGTATATTACAAATTATATTAAAAATGGGTTGACAACAAAAATCCTGGACAGAATATTTTTAATTATTTAAAAAAAATATTTTTCATAAAAAATGTTGCATGATGAAGATAATAATAAAATTGTATACTGGACTTAAAGTATAGAACATATAGAATGTGCAGACGTAGGGTAGACTATTATTTACCTGGACGAACTACTGGGTAGACAGGTATAAACAGGTATGTCAATACTAGTTACTTTTCACTCAATTTGATAATAGTCTGCACATTCTATATCTATATGTTCTATACTTTAAGTCCAGTATAAAATTTTATTATTATTCATCATGCTATATTTTTAAAAAATTATTTTTTAAAAAATAATTAAAAATATTCTGTCCAGGATTTTTGTTGTCAACCCATTTTTAATATATTTTCTAAAATACGAAATTTATTATAAAATAAGTTTGATTCTATTATCAAGCCGGTGAATGTCGACTTAGATTCGGATCTTAGACCATAATAAATATAAAATTTCATAAGTGTATCATCAAATTAAAATATTTAATTCATTTTTCAATTTCAAAATAAAAAAAATTACATAAATATAAATGTAAATGTATGTAGCATACTTTTTTCAATAAGTAAACATTGTATAAAATGTTATTGTACTGCCATACCATTCCTTAATAGCTCTGAAGTTGATTGCTAAGAAACTGGATCCTTATTTGAAACTATACATGTATAATTAATCCTAATATGGTAAGACTACTTTGTGTCTTTAGTAGGAATCTAGGACATTAGAATTTAGTGTTTAATTCAATACAATGTAGGTATGGTTTTTAAATGTTTTTCTATTTTCTAATATACTTTCTCACAGAAGCTTAATTTATTTAAAACTAGTTGAGTTCTGCCAGTTTGAGAGATGGTTTACAATAAAATAATTGTAAATTTGTCACAAATGAACATTTTTTCTGAGAAAAAACGATGGTATGTTGTTTCCATGGCATCATAAAGAAAAATGAAATAAAAATCATATTTCACCGAGTTGATTTAGTGATAGAACATCCAAAATTCTATAATTAAACTACCAAGTAAACAGCAAAGAATATTTCTTTTATATAAAATTAAGAAACAATACTCCATCTCAAGAACAATATAGAGACATCCACAAATGGCACAAATCAAATAATTTATTTATTAGCTGTGCACCCCTCCATACTTTTGGTTTGTCGTATGATCAAAGGTTGATTCCTCGTCCACCTACTATTCTGTCCTACTATAACGTCACAGTAGGACCACAAGGAATAGGTCGTCGTCGTGGTCCTACTGTCAAATTAATATGATAAAAATATGTCATAATATGATGAATTTGTCACATTAATTTTGCAGTAGGGCCACAAGGACGACAAAATAGTATATGACCATGAGGAATCGCCCCTCCTTTTGTACTGTCTTGTATAGCTGACGTAATGTTTTCTTATGTGTGCAATTAATTAGAAATCTATCTATCAATAATCTTACAATCCAATAATAATCAATAATGACCCGAATGGCGCAATGGTTAACATGCCGATCGCTGTTCCGAGGGTCCTGGGTTCGTTTCCCAGCGAGGCGGCAATTTGAATGATGAATTTGAATTTCCGTTCTCGGTTTGGGTGTGTGTCCTTGTCTTGTGTGTTGTCCAAGGCACCCACGACACAGGGAATCCTAGTGTGGGGCTTTGAGTGTGTAGCGTTATTTATTTATTTAATGATGTTGCAGCGCGAAGAGTACTGTCTGTCGTCGCGGGTGACGCACGTGGTCGGTGGGGCGCCGGCGGCGGGGGCGGCGGGGGCGGGGGTGCAGACGGTGCCGCGATGCGCGCGGCGTGACGCGGCCCGCGCCCGCGCCGATGCCATGCTCGAGCGGCTGCGAGCCCAGCCGCGACCCTACGTCCATCTCACTGTGCAGAAGGTATACCCGACACACCTGAGTTGCAGAAAGTGACACTGCCACACCCCGCTAAAACTAAAAGCAACGTTATTACCTGTGCTCATAGCTCAATTTAGCTTGTGTAGCAAAGTTTACTTATGACATTTTAAGTTTTAAATTCAGTCTGCAACCTTAAAGTAGTATGCAGAACGATAGCATTAACTTACCAGAAGTAAAGAAAAAAAATAGTTTTATCATGACATTTGAAGAGTACCGTTATCAGTCATAAGTTAGTCTATTAACAGTATGATGACTGATATTGGCAAAAGCCTAAGCATTTGTTGGCTAAGAATACTTATAGCTGATATGAGTACGGCATAATTGATTTACAGTACATAATTATTGAAAGTAATGATTAAGTAGTTGATGATGATGAGAGCTCATCTGCTCGTTTGTCATTTAGTTTCATCTAAATAATTTTAGAATTAACAGAAAATTGGATTAAAAATAGGTTTAAAACTATGATTATATTTTATGTATCTGTGTGTAAGTAGTTTGCTGCGCTAAAATAAGATATACAATAGCAAATATGATTTCGCTGAATTGCTTATTTTGTACCAAATAATGACATTATTCATGTTTTGAATATCATAATGATATCTACGTAATCAATACCCATTGCTCAATGTTTACTGAATGTGATTCAGCATTTAAATTGAAAATGTTCATGCAATAGAAGTATTTGTGATACAGTTGCTAAAATGGTTATGGTTAATACATTATTCTGACAAATTATTGTACAAGCATTTTAAAATAAAACACAATTGCATGCAACTTTAACATCAATAACAAAGGTAGTGACTATGTAGATTTTATTTTAACATAAGCAATAAAGTTTCTACTAATGTTTGTGCTAATACCTTATTCTTTCTTCGCATTTTATACATTATATATTCTTACAGCATATTCATTAATCTTTCAGGCTATAAGTCTATTGGATAAACTGTATGACACATTCTTCAAGGCACCGCGTAAACCTCATATCAACTTCTTCAGTAAACATTTTATCAAGATTGAGTTTTTGGACAAGTATGGACCAATATTCTTCCAACATGTTAATTTCCAATACGAGCATTGATTATTAATATTTGACAAATCACTTTACAGACCATGCAGGCCCGTTTTTAAGGAGTTTGATGAATGGCCCCAGATATCTCTAGAGCCTGATCCAGCTAGAGAGAAAAAAGAAAAGAAGGAGTCATCTGACATCCAAATAATTAATACAATTTCGCCCAATAATAACAATACAATCGGTCAGAAGTAAGTAACCTGGCTTTTTTGACATTATATTTGTGATAAGATGTGATGGTGTCTAATACTTTTTTTATCGTTTTAGAATGACACGAAGGAGCAGGCCTCGAATCAAGGAGAAGGAAGAAAAGGAGCAAAAGGCAGGATATTGTGAGATGTGCAATGCGGACTACACAGACGCAGCGATGCATCGCCGCTCCCCGCACCATCTGGCCTTCGTCAGAGACCACACCAACTTCTTGGCTCTCGACTCGCTCATAGGATCCGGCGCTGATGTTGCTACTTTCCTAGACAAAGCTACACCCGTCAATGGGGAAAGGCGGTCGTTGAGAAAATTATGTAACGGTGACGCCGAACCAAAAAACCAAAACAAACGATCTAAACGATCACAATCCCCAGATTCAACAGTGAACGGTAACCAAAGCCCGCGACGGAACGGTGGCTTGGAAGATGAGAAAAAACATAACACGAGGTGTGGCAAAAAGTCTAGCGAGTCTCAGTTATCGGAAGATCGTCAGTATTATAAAGTGGTCGGGGTAAGCACGAAGCTAAGATCGAGCGGCGGTTTCACGGCTAAAAGGAAAGACTCCCCACCCACCTGTAACGGAGCTAAGCCTTTAGTAGTTAAGTTTAGAAAAGTGAGGCGATCTGAACTTTCTGTATTGAGTGACGAAGCTGAACAATTCATGTTTCCTAAGCGAGCTAGTTCAACAAGCTCTACTTCGTCTGATGAAGAGGAAGAGAAGGAAGAGCCACTCCCCAAACGGAGAACCCCTCCTCAGCCACCTCCCCCATCGGTGTCCCTTGTCCCGGAGAGGCAAAGGCTTGCTAGGCCGTTGGCGCTGAAAGAGGAATCGTCGGAGGAAGACAGCTGGCCTGAAGATAAGAGAAGACGCAAGAGGCGCGCGCCCGTCGTAGCTAAGAGAGGAAGACGAGCCCCTTGTAGAACGTCCGCTACCTCTACCGCACCTCCGACTGAAGATTGCCCCAAAACCCCTGAACCTATGAAGGACCCAGATCCAACTCCAACTCCAGAAAAAGCACCCGAAGTTAGTCCGCTAAGAGAGGATAATTCGGAAAAATGTTTAAAATGGGAAGATGGCAAGTTGAAATATACTCCAGCTGTGGAACAATTGGAGTTTGCTTTTGAGTCCGTTCCACACAGTGAACCCTGGTTTGAGACTTTCAAACGCCAAGACCAGGATAAAGTGGTCACTAAAAATGTGCCCAAGTATTTTGGTAAGCATTTACTAGTTTATTAAAAATTTAAATAATTTCTTCGTGTTGTATGTATTAATATAAATTAGATTTGTTTTTGTTGTTACAGCGCTGTACTCAAAGTCACCAAAGTTACCATACGAAATAGGAACGTTACCACCGTTAAAACCGAACTGCTGTCCGCTAAGTGACTTGGTTCGTCGGGAGGAAAAACCTGGGCCGTCGCGATCCTATGGAACGAGAGGAATGAAAAAGCAAAAAATAAGAAAACGAACCGCTGCCTTGCTAGCTCTGGAGGCGCACCCTAGGAAATCCCCGAGAGAACACGCGTCAACTTTAGCCATACTCGGTTCCGCTGGTCTTCTGCATCGACGAAAGCACGCTGATGACACTAAATCTACGGCCTCGGAGGACACTGTCAGCGATACAACTAGCAACCTAAAAGTAGAACCGGTCCTCTCCGAAATGCAAGAAGCGTCCGAGAGGTTGAAACAGTTCCTGTCTGAAGTTTTCGAGGATGCCGCGGAATTCGACATGTCCGACGACATCATCGGGGACGAGACTGCCGTCATTCCATCGACGAACATCCCCGACCTGTCGAGCTTGGTCTCCGAATGCGAGGACTGCGATATTATAAGGAACGAGATCGACCAGGACGCGAACAAGCAACGGGGAAGACGCGGGAAGTTCAAAAAGAAGAATAGGACCGGCTGGCCCAGTAAAAAAAAGCCAAAGAAAGATTCTCGCGCCAACAGCACGGATCACGAGCGAAAGGGGGACAGCAGCCTGGACCGATCGTCCGCGGAACCGCCCGACGACGAAACGGCGAGCGAGGACGACCCTAACATGTCCGAGACGGAAAAGGACGACACCCTGAAGGAGAATAAATCGGAGGAGTCTCAGGACTGTACGCTCACCGATAGCAGAACAATCGAGAACGTGGAAGAGACTCCTACTAAGTGTAATTCTCCGGATGAGGTGAAAGCTTCAGCGAAAACGCCGGTTCACTTCGATTTGAAGGTTGTGTTGCACGATAATGTTCAAGAAAAGATAGGGAAGAAGAGTGAGGAAAAACGCACGTCGCAGTCCTCGGCGTCGGAGAGCGACGAGAAGGAAGAGAAGGTGGAGAAAGAGAAGAAACGGGCGGTGCCGTCGCTGGGCTGGCTGCAGCCCGTGGTGCGCGTGGCGCGGGTCGACACGGTGGGCCGGCGACTGCGCTCGGCCGGCCGCGCGCGCACCAACCGCTTCAGATAGCGCGACGCCCCCCTGTTACGGAACAGGCTCCCCAAAACGAACTTGGTCTCGTGTGTTAACCAATGAACGATAATTGTAACGTTACTGACTACAGTTCAAATAATTCCTTGTGCCGTCTTCCTACATTTTGATATAGCGATATCATTTGTAGCGATCTCATTGTATATTCGGTGTCCGATTGTGGGTTGTCTAGAAATCTGGTTTATATATCGATTTCCTATCTGTTTATTCTCGATTAATAGACTATGCGATACCCTAACTTATAGAGTAAAGGATGTTACAAAAACAATCTCAATATCAATTATTATATTTCCTAAACCTTGACAGAATATTACAGTGTATTTTCAATTTGATATAAATAGTATAGTTGGTGATGCCCAATTTATGATTCCTAGTAGTGTTCTTGTGATCAATGTGTAGAACAAACTCAAATTACTTGCACAAAATCATATTGAAATAACCAACTGATGCGACGAACTGTTGCTTCTAAATAGTACATCATACTGATTCAAACTTAGAAATGTTTTTCCTGTTATTTTTTTGTATTTATTAAGTATTGTTAAGTTTTGGCTCATTGCAAAACAAAAACCAAGTTTTGTAAATACATTGTATTTGTTGCCAAAGTAGTTTTTAAAACATGCAAATATTATGTTCCAATGTAATTATTTAATTTTGTAACATTTGTTTGTTTCTTGAACAAGTTTATATTTTGGTGTTGTTATATCAAAATCTTTGTCCGTAAAATGCGCATGTAACAAAGGGATCGTTTGTATTTAATGTCGGTTCATTTGTATAATAATTTATTTTGTATAATTTTATATTTGAGAAACTAGCAGTGATTTGCTACCTTTGACTATCAGAAGCCATGTTCTGTGTCAAGATTACGAAGTTTGCAGTATTTATGAACTGAAGACAACTTGAGGCTCGTTAGTAGTCAAGTGATGTTGTAAATACTTGTAATATATTATGTGAACCTATTTGGACTCGTAGAGTGAATGTGAACTCAGTGTGGTGTGGTGCATTTAGCAGTGGCGAGCTTAGTCTGTACATAAATTAATGTTTTTCAGTATGTATGCCTAGAGTATGTTTTTCCTTTAAGACAGATGAAACTTGTTACATGTGAGGTTTCTTCTCAAATTTGTATAAAAATAAAATTTTCATTATTAAAAAATTGTTTTCTTCAATTTATTAAGATCAGGAAGAAATCTAAAGGGCACTTATTAAAGGTCAAAAGTGATAATGAATAAATGAGGAAACCTACTTTTTTAACAGTAATTCATAAAGAAAACGCCGAAAGAACACTTCTCATGGTCCCCTCTGCTTACTATGAGTCCATGCCATGTCCTGGTGGTATAAATATCACAAAAAACTACGCTAGATTAGCGCTTATTAAATAATATTAATTGATTGGATCTCACAATAGTCAACAACACAAAATATGCATCTTTTAAAATTTTATGATTTTTACGGTCGAGTTTTCGATATTTTCTTCAGAGTATTTTTTTTTTGCTTAGGAGTGTTGGTTCCCCTTTCCTCAGTTCCCATAGTGGGTCCACAAGGTCTACGTTTTGGCTTAGGTCTGTTGGTTCTCCTTTTCAGTTCCCCTAGTGGGTCCATGAGGCCTACTATAAGTACTAGTGGTTCTTTTTTTTATAAGATAGTGCTTGACAACAATCCCACCAGGTTCCCTCAGAACATGAGGCGCTCTATCTGGGTTTGTGAATACTGTGTGGTTTCCCCTCCCAATCGTTTGCAATTAATTTTCATTCTTATTAACTGTTAATGATGACTCCAATGTTTGTCATTTAATTTTGTTTTTCTTAGAAAATCCTTAGCTCTCCCTAAGGAGAGAATAAATATGCTAATTGGGAGGGGAACCAACAGTATTCACAAATCCATATAGAGCACCTCGTGTTCTAAAGGGGAACCACTAGCACTTACAGTAGTCCTCATGGACCCACTAGGGGAACTGAAAAGGGGGAACCAACAGACCTAAACCATTTTTTATTTACTTGTCTATTGATCTCAGCAATAGTAGTGGTATTATGTAATGTGCACAGGCTTTTAAACGCCCTCGCATCTCCAGGCCAAAAAAGTTGTCAAGCAGTTCATTAAACCCATCTAACACCATTATCACTTCCCAATCAAAACCAATATTTAACTACTATCCTGGTTTACCTCAAGGAGAAATCTACGACCTAAAAACAGTTGTGTATCATAAAAACCAAAGTAAATAATTTTCAGAAAACTTTATTGAACTGTTAAACAGGTTTGATTGACCAAATGAAAAGCAATTGATCTAGTCTAACAGACATATAATTAATAAAAACAATTTACACTTTATACATTCCAGATGTTCAGCCATGTAAAGTGTACATTCTTATAAGCACATAACAGTAAATTATATTTTAACTAAATACTAAGCTGAATCACAAGACATCCTCAACCAAGTGTGAATTAAGTATATCATGTTGTCTATGGTTAAATGTAAAATACCACACATTGGTCTGTGGTGGCTTAGGTTGGTTTTCAAATGATGGTTTATTCAAAGATATCTTCCTTGTCTGCAATGTACTGCACAATGTCTTTAGGCCTGACCAGCCTCTCTGCGTCTACATCAGGGATTTCAAAACCAAATTCATCCTCCATAGCCATGATCACCTCCACATGATCCAGGGAATCAAGACCCAAGTCATTCATGAAGTGGGACTCAAGGGTCAACTGGAAACAAAATGTTAATATGTAATCTCAGCAGAATATGCAACAAAACAGATCAAATATAGTCATCATAAATCATAAAGACCTTTTAGACGTAATGAGCACTCTTATTCTTCTATTTTATACCAAAACTTCCAGCTAATCAGTAACTTTAGATACAGAATACAGTAACAAGAAAAAAGTGTTGCCAAGTTCAAATATTGGTATAAATTTTATAAAAATCGTGAGTACCCATTACAATTGGAAATTTTGTTTCTTTCAAATATGAAAGAGTTTGTATAATCTCAGAGTGATCCAGTTTTCTATAAGTTCAAACTCAGGACTGAAGATTACCAGATATTGATGACCTACTTCAAGATATTGCACAAGAGTTCAATTCAATGGTAAGTAAAAAGTAAAAAATAGTTTTGCTTGTATCCTGTACATTACACATAATATCTGGCACCCCCAATCTTTAATACTGCAATGAAGGTTAAGCTACCTTATCAGGCGAAATTTTGTCATAAAGTTGAAGAACTAGGAGCACTCTGGATCGAACAAGCTCTAGTGTGAGGGGTGGCCCCCCGCTGTACTTGCGGACGCCGGCTACCAGGCCCTGAAACAAATTGAATACAATAAATGGCTTGTACCTGAGCAGCACTCAGTTTGTCGTAAGCCCTGCACACTTTCATCACGCGGTCCGCTATCTGCTGTGGAGTCACCTTTGACTTGGGCCCCGTCGCATAAGGTCGCACCAAACGTACCTAAACAGTTTTGAGCAGCACTGTACACATTTGTTATGCAATATGTTAAGGTTATGCTTCTCTCGCCTAAATCAATATTACTTTACCAATAAATGTATTAGGAGCGGTAAGATATTCCGCACATAATAGATATTACAAAATTAGTTTAAAAAGCGGTAACAATAAAAGAAAAATTACAATTTAATAATCTTACCCCATTTTGTGGTCGCTGGTCGAAATACAAGCTAGTGGCATTTTTAATGACATGGTGCTTTTGCTGCACGGCTATAGTGGATAATCGACATACCACTGGTGCTCTATATGTCGAAGATTTTCGTAATAATCCATTGAATGCACTACGAACAAGATTCGCAGCAGCCATTTTTCGGCCTTTTGTGATTTGTGTTTTTTTTTTCAATATTTTACACAAACCAAAGACAAGAACAGGTAAAACATGAACAGATGAAAGATGGATGTTGAAAGAGAAATTACATTTGTAGGTATAGGTACCTACTAATATCTGTATATCTATGAAAATACTTTCATGACATCTAATATTTTAAAAATTAAACTATTTACCAATGCTATGTATTACAAAAAAAGATCAGTTTTATTATGTATTGGATTCCTTATTTAATTAAAGTTAAATAGGTTAAATTACATTTTGTCTATAGTCATCTGGTTTTTCATTTTTTCGACGTCATTATTAGGCCGGCTCCACACGTTGGCGCCAACGTTCGCGCCAACGCTACTCGCCCAACGTGTGGAGCTTGAAAATCGTCGTTGGGGCGAGCGTTGGGAGTTGGCAGGTGCTACTCGGCCAACGTGTGGAGCTAGAAAATGGCGTTGGCGCCAACGTTCGCGCCAACGCTACTCGCCCAACGTGTGGAGCTAGAAAATGGCGTTGGCGCCAACGTTGGGGCGAGCGTTGGGAGTTGGCTTGGCGGGTGCGTGTCGGTTTTATCAAATGCCGCCTCTACACATAGGCCAGCGCATTCGCCAACGCGCTGGCGGTGCGCTTGCCAACATGCTTGTGAGTTAATCCACAAATTGGAAGGTCGTTCAGTATGCTTTGGTTCGGGCCAATGTGCGGACGGATTCAAAAAATGGGTGTTGAGTTGCTAACAGCTGCAGCTGTATATTTATTCACAGCTTATAATTACTACGTAAATGTGTACAAGAAAAGGGTTTTTAATACTTACAACATTTTTATTTTTATGGTAGAAAAATTTAAAAGTTTCCTCATTACTCATATTATACGCCATTTTGTTAGGTTAGGTGTTAATACGCCGCAAGAAGAAAATATGCACTCTTGATTGCTGCTCCAGGCAAACTGATCGCGCGGCCAATGTGTGGATGGTGCGCCAAGCTTGCGACAAGTGTTCTTTGATGTTACCGACACCGCGCGGCAAGCTCGCAAGCGCGCCGGCCAACGTTCAAATGCCTACCGCCAATGCGCCAACGCCCGTTCTACACATTGGACCAGTGGCTGGGCCAGCGCACTTGCCAACGTGTTGGCCTATGTGTAGAGGCGGCAATTCCGCCTCTACACACAGGCCAGCGCATTCGCCAACGCGCTAGCGGTGCGCTTGCCAACGTGCTTGTGAGTTAATCCACAAATTGGAAGGTCGTTCAGTATGCTTTGGTTCGGGCCAATGTGCGGACGGATTCAAAAAATGGATGTTGAGTTGGTAACAGCTGCTGCTGTATATTTATTCACAGCTTATAATTACTACGTAAATGTGTACAAGAAAAGGGAAAAGAAAAAATATTAAAATAATAATAAAGTACGATGCTCTTACTTTGAAGAAAAATATCGTAAGGAAAACGGAATGTCCAAGAACATTATTTATTTAGCATTTTTAATACTTACAACATTTTTATTTTTATGGTACTTATTTTTTGGATTCCATAGGCAATTTTCACTCTGATAGAGCTCAATAAATTTAAAAGTTTCCTCATTACTCATATTATACGCCATTTTGTTAGGTTAGGTGTTAATACGCCGCAAGAAGAAAATATGCACTCTTGATCGCTGCTCCGGGCAAACTGATCGCGCGGCCAATGTATGGATGGTGCGCCAAGCTTGCGACAAGTGTTCTTTGATGATACCGACACCGCGTGGCAAGCTCGCAAGCGCGCCGGCCAACGTTCCAATGCCTACCGCCAATGCGCCAACGCCCGTTCTACACATTGGACCAGTGGCTGGGCCAGCGCACTTGCCAACGCGTTGGCCTATGTGTAGAGGCGGCATTAGACATTTTAACATTAGTTGTTGACAGCTATGTCAAAATTGTCAAATGTCACAAACAAATTGAACATCCGAATTGATCCGGACAGCCGGACATCCGTTTCATTTTTATGTCAAAATTTTTTTGTTTTGTGTGGACGTATGTTAGAAATGATTTTATTATATTTTTAAAATACTAGATCGTGAAAATGGGAAATGCTGACACGAAGTTGAATTTTAGAAAGGCGGTAGTGCAGCTCACATCGAAATCGCAGGTGGGTGTTAGGCCGCGTATGCGATTTCTAAATGTTACTTGATTATTGATTGAAGTGGTTTGTTTTAGCCTATCGATTCGTCAGACGATGCATTCTGGGACCAGTTCTGGTCGGAAAGCGTCACGAACGTTCAGGATGTGTTTGCGTTGGTCCCGGGGGCAGAGATCCGCGCGCTGCGCGAGGAGTCCCCGAACAACTTGGCGATGCTCGTGTACAAAGCCGTGGAAAAGTTGGTCAAGACCGTCGACAGCAGCTGTAGGACGCAGCGAGAACAACAGACCGGTAAGTGTTAATAATACTCTATTGTTTGTCTTGTATTGTGGTGAGAGAAGCATTGTTTTTATCAATAACGTTTATTACACTGTTAATGCGAATGTTAGACCTTTACAATGAGTGCTAGACGAATGTTTATAAATAAATACATATAAATATGTCTGAATATTTTATGTAGTGGTCCTCACAATACATAACCATGGTCACATTCCTTTGTTAATGTGAAATGATTCATTTATAATCCAGTATTTTAGGAAAATAGTAAACAAATGTCTATAAATAAATACATATAACGAGCGAGATTATGATGGTTCTAAGTAGTCATAAGCTGTGATATCCTTGAATTTATGACAGATAGACAAGAGACTATTTGTATTATAACTAATATTATTGTAGAAACTGAATTATTTACATTATGTTGTTTTTGTTGACAAACCAAATACATAATTATATATTGTATTAAGTATTAAGTTAAAGAAGTCATGTGCATAACAGTACAAATAAAGAATTATTCCAGCACTGAACTGCGCCCGGCTGCTGACACGAGTGCTGCCGTACATGCTGGAGGATCCTGAGTGGCACAGCTACTTCTGGTCCTCGCTGCCGGCCGCCGGCGTCGAGAACGAGTCCGTGCCGCTCGCGCAGTCGCTCATCAATGCTGTTTGTGTGAGTACACATGCTTTTGTACTTCATGTTGTTTCAGGATTAGTTATTACAATACATACTACTTTTTAGCTTTAAATAAAGTAAGCTTAATCTTATAAGTGTCTTTTTTATTAGATTATGCCTACAATCATTGTATAACTGTTTTTAATTTAGATTATTAATCATATAAAACGCTCAGTCTGCTTTCCTATAGTGAACATTATGTGAATCTATCAATATTGAAATATTTTATCAATACGTATAACATTTGTTTTAATTTTAATGATCTGGTTTGATGACTCTGTAGTTCTATTATTTATTGTTAACACAGATTATACCCATTATGTATTGTCATCATAAACAAATCAGTTGTTTTTCCCTGCAGGATCTCCTGTTCTGTCCAGACTTCACGGTGGCCAGTACCAAGAGATCAGGGCCTGTGAGTATTGATTTTTAGATAACAAGCAATGTCTTATCTAGACAAGTTTTGTATTGATTATTTGTGAGTGCAGTATCATATGAGTGTTTTATGCAAAATAGCTATCACACTCATTTGTTTGAGGTTTCACGGATCTGCATTTTGCTATTTTTGAAGAAATTCTGAAATGATAAACGTCTCATGAAGTATTTTGTAAATTAAAATTTAATAGCAGGACATTATTAAGATTTTTATTTATATAGATTCTGAGTCAACCCTCAAAAACTGTTTACACAAATTAGGCCTCACGCGAAACATGAGATCTTATTTGTGCTTTGTATACATGGTTGCTCCCAGGAGCGAGCCGAGGAGCTGTCGTCCCTGGACAGCTGCGAGTACATCTGGGCGGGCGGCGTGGGGTTTGCGCGCGCGCCGGCCCACTGCGCCGCGCACGAGGCGGCGCGCACCGAGCTGCTGCGGCTGCTGCTGGCCTGCTTCAGCGAGACCATCTACCGCCCCGCGCACACCGCCGCCACGCACCATAACAAGTGGATCGCGTGAGTGGCACCGGTGTATAATGGTTGAAAAAATATTCGGTTAATTAAGTGCTTTGTTGTGTGTATTGGCATGAAAGGACTGCTTTTCCATAACAATTTTATTTAATTTATTAATTTTATTACCCATGGTTCGATCGCAAGGTCAGTACTAATGGTCGGTCCAGGGGTATTTTTTTAATATTACCAATTAATGATGGTTCACTATATTCTGTGTTTCTACATGAGTTGCTGTGTCAAGGTCGTTTAAATATTAAATAAGATAATATTATAGTATTGAGTGTATGAAGAGTCGACACCATGACTTTGAGATAGTTAAATGCAAAACCATTGTAATAGATAAAGCTTGGCGATAGGGTGTTCGTTACGGTAGATAAAGTATTAAACGTGTATTAACCATTGGTTTGTTATCTAAATAAATATTATTTGAAAATTCCGAAAGGGGCGTTTTATAAACCTCATTTTTTATATTAAAAATAATACGTCACTTTACGTAAACAATGAAATGCTATGATAAGCGTGACCGGGTACTACTCTGTAGATTGGCTCCAGCTAATGAAACTCGACGGATAATACAATGACTTTGAATTTTTTACAAAGTATAGCCAGATGTAATCAAGCTCAATACGCAAAATGTAATAGAGATTAGGGATAAAAATTACTTAAGAACAAGAAGAATAATTAATTAAGAATGCTGTAACTACTTGTGGAGGAAAAGGGGAGATCTCCCGCCAGGCGATGTCACTGCCTGGGGACCGCGGTCCAATTGTGGAGGAAAAGGGTCACAATTGGTGACCCCGACGTGATGAACCTTCACACCTACATACTTTTTCTTTTCTCAAAAGACGCTCGGAGAGCATTTCCAGCGCTCTAGATACTTCTAGATCATTGTCATCTGTATTCATCATCATCTTAATCGTAACATAGACATTATTTTGTACCGTCTGTGTTGTGGCAGGTACCTGACGAGCCCGGAGAACCGGCACGCGCTGCCGCTGTTCACGTCGCTGCTGAACACCGTGTGCTCGTACGACCCGGTGGGGCTCGGCCTGCCCTACAACCACCTGCTGTTCGCCGACACGCTCGAGCCGCTCGTCGAGGTAGGTGGAGTGTGCCCGCTGGGGCACGGATGGTGACTTGGTGTTGTTGGAGTGTTGGTTTGGTGGGCTGCTTGTAAGTTAGTAATCTATTATTTGGTACAGTGGTATGTGGTATGGTGACGTGATACAGCTTTTTGAATTTAAGTAAAATTTTAGTTATATTCCTCTAAGTTTATTAAGTTTAGTGTCGAACCTATATCAACGCAAATATCTGTTCCGCAGGTCGCGTTGCAAATATTAATCGTGACGTTGGATCACGACACCAGCAACGCTGTCAGCGAGGATTCCGATGAGGTGAGGAAATTTAGATTCTAACCTTAACCTAACCTAATCTTAACATTCGCAGTAGTGTTAAACAGCTAACACTTTTTTAAAAGCGACGATCCCATTTCTCAAACTAAAAACCTCAAACCTATTGCCTAGAACGAACATGGGGTCGTATTTTGTAGACGCTTTTCTAGTACTGAAACATCATCTACTTGGCATTGTTGATGGTCCATTTATTTGATACAACCAACCTTGATTTGTCTACCCAGACGTTACCAGACAACCTGTTCATCAACTACCTGTCGCGCATCCACCGCGACGAGGACTTCCAGCTGATCCTCCGCGGGGTGACGCGGCTGCTCAACAACCCGCTGCAGCAGACCTACCTGCCCAACTCCGCCAAGAAGGTCTGTCTGCACCAGGAGCTGCTCGTGCTCTTCTGGAAGATGTGCGACTATAACAAGGTGAGGCTTGGGTGCGGCTCGAAGGACCAAAACTGGTGATAGATCATATCGGCTGCTCAACAACCCGGTGCAGCAGACCTACCTGCCCAACTCCGCCAAGAAGGTCTGTCTGCACCAGGAGTTGCTCGTGCTCTTCTGGAAGATGTGCGACTATAACAAGGTGAGGCTTGGGTGCGGCTCGAAGGACCAAAACTGGAGATTGGGTTGTTACTTAGTATAGGATGTTTTGTGTTGCTTGATTAGGGAATTTTTATAAACGAACAAAATCATAGGGAAAAGAAAGACTCGCTCTCGGACACTAATCTAATTTTTTTTACAACTTATAAAGCTCGGTTACAATCCACCTGATTGCAACTTGCGTTATTAGTTCATTTAACTTAAGCACCATCTTGTATATTTATGATTTTTTTTTTTTCAGAAATTCATGTACTACGTGTTAAAAAGCAGCGACGTATTAGAGGTGTTGGTGCCCATCCTTTACCATTTAAATGACTCAAGAGCCGACCAGTGTAAGTTAACAAATATGTTCGCAAATTAATTGTTTATTAAAATGTACTTAGATACTTGTTGGATTTGAAATGTTAATTAACTCTAATTATGATATTTTAACAGCTCGCGTGGGACTCATGCACATCGGCGTGTTCATTCTCCTACTCCTATCCGGGGAGAGAAACTTCGGCGTGCGCCTGAATAAACCCTACGCTGCCGCGGTGCCCATGGACATCCCGGTGTTCACGGGCACGCACGCCGACCTGCTGGTGGTGGTGTTCCACAAGGTCATCACCACCGGCCACCAGCGCCTGCAGCCGCTGTTCGACTGCCTGCTCACTATACTCGTCAATGGTGAGTGTATCCCACCGCTGCCACCAAGTGAGGGGAATTTTGGTGGTGTTCTTGATGGGGTTTTTGGTAAAACACACCGTACGCGGCCGCGGTGCCCATGGACATCCCGGTGTTCACGGACACGCACGCCGACCTGCTGGAGATGGTGTTCCACAAGGTCATCACCACCGGCCACCAGCGCCTGCAGCCGCTGTTCGACTGCCTGCTCACTATACTCGTCAATGGTGAGTGTATCCCACCGCTGCCACCAAGTGAGGGGGAGTGTGGTGGTGTTATTGATGTGGTTTTTGGTAGAACAAACCGTACGCTGCCGCGGTGCCCATGGACGTCCCGGTGTTCACGGGCACGCACGCCGACCTGCTGGTGGTGGTGTTCCACAAGGTCATCACCACCGGCCACCAGCGCTTGCAGCCGCTGTTCGACTGCCTGCTCACTATACTCGTCAATGGTGAGTGTATCCCACCGCTGCCACCAAGTGAAGGGAAATTTGGTGATTTTTTGATATGGTTCTAGATGATAATGGCCTGGGATGTTATTGTAGGTATCTTGAGATTCCACTTATATGCACGAATTAAGTCATTGTCTTTAGGGCGGTTTCAGACTAGCGTATTTTTCTGCGCGTATACGGTCGTTTCAGCAAACGCGCTTACACGCGCACTTCGAAAAACCGGACGCGCGTAAATAGGCATATTTCGGCGTGTTAGCTCGAACGAACTAGCTTTTACGCGCTTAAAATACGCTAGACTGAAACCGCTTTTAAGGTTCTAGCAATAAATCATACATTATAAACAATCCCGTTGTGCGTCAGTGTCGCCGTACCTGAAGACGCTGTCGATGGTGGCGTCGACGAAGCTGCTGCACCTGCTGGAGGCGTTCAGCACGCCGTGGTTCCTGTTCTCGCGCCCGCAGAACCACCACCTGGTCTTCTTCCTGCTCGAGATGTTCAACAACATCATACAGTATCAGTTTGATGGTAAGTACCTGTACTTACTACTACTACTACTGGTACTGGTGGCGTGTGTGCGGTGGTGTGTGGTGCTGGTTGATACTAATCGTACTATGTTTGAGTGTTCAACTTATGGATGGACAACGTATTTATATTGTTTTGACATGACTGTCTATTGCGAATGGTAATGTCTCTTAAGATTTGAAATTATTAATTTTCCTCAGAAATCGTACATATTTTTATATCAATTCAAATTCAAATTCGAAATGGTTTATTTCAATGTAGGAATTTACAAATTCACTTATTATATCAATACTCGTAATTTTAATTAAATTAGAATCACACGCCCGTAACGTAACTTACGTTACGGGCGTGTGATTCTAATTAACGTAATCGTTAACCGGTTGTTTCTAGGCAACTCGAACCTGGTGTACACGATGATCCGCAAGCGCGCCGTGTTCCACGCGCTGGCCAACCTGCCGCACGAGCGCGCCGCCATCGCGCGCTCGCTGGCCGCCGCCGCGCCCGAGCGCCGCCCGCCGCCCAGGTAACACTGCCGGCACTCGTGGCCACCGGTGACGTGACGGACAGGCGACTGGAACCATCGCGCGCTCGCTGGCCGCCGCCGTGCCCGAGCGCCGCCCGCCGCCCAGGTAACACTGCCGGCACTCGTGGCCACCGGTGACGTGACGGACCGGCGACTGGAACCATCGCGCGCTCGCTGGCCGCCGCCGTGCCCGAGCGCCGCCCGCCGCCCAGGTAACACTGCCGGCACTCGTGGCTACCGGTGACGTGACGGACAGACAACTGGAACCATCGCGCGCTCGCTGGCCGCCGCCGCCCCCGAGCGCCGCCCGCCGCCCAGGTAACACTGCCGGCACTCGTGGCTACCGGTGACGTGACGGACAGACAACTGGAACCATCGCGCGCTCGCTGGCCGCCGCCGCCCCCGAGCGCCGCCCGCCGCCCAGGTAACACTGCCGGCACTCGTGGCCACCGGTGACGTGACGGACCGGCGACTGGAACCATCGCGCGCTCGCTGGCCGCCGCCGTGCCCGAGCGCCGCCCGCCGCCCAGGTAACACTGCCGGCACTCGTGGCCACCGGTGACGTGACGGACAGGCGACTGGAACCATCGCGCGCTCGCTGGCCGCCGCCGTGCCCGAGCGCCGCCCGCCGCCCAGGTAACACTGCCGGCACTCGTGGCTACCGGTGACGTGACGGACAGACAACTGGAACCATCGCGCGCTCGCTGGCCGCCGCCGTGCCCGAGCGCCGCCCGCCGCCCAGGTAACACTGCCGGCACTCGTGGCCACCGGTGACGTGACGGACAGGCGACTGGAACCATCGCGCGCTCGCTGGCCGCCGCCGCCCCCGAGCGCCGCCCGCCGCCCAGGTAACACTGCCGGCACTCGTGGCTACCGGTGACGTGACGGACAGGCGACTGGAACCATCGCGCGCTCGCTGGCCGCCGCCGCCCCCGAGCGCCGCCCGCCGCCCAGGTAACACTGCCGGCACTCGTGGCCACCGGTGACGTGACGGACAGGCGACTGGAACCATCGCGCGCTCGCTGGCCGCCGCCGTGCCCGAGCGCCGCCCGCCGCCCAGGTAACACTGCCGGCACTCGTGGCCACCGGTGACGTGACGGACAGGCGACTGGAACCATCGCGCGCTCGCTGGCCGCCGCCGTGCCCGAGCGCCGCCTGCCGCCCAGGTAACACACACCAGCCTTGATACAGTCGCAGTCACTGAATGTCTCATAGAGATCTTCTAGAGTGCTATAAGACGTAAAAAATAAAAAATCTCGGGATGCAGTGCAGCTCAATGAATCTTTATTAACTCTTTTTGTATATTGTTACAAATACGTTTCAATTTGATTGATTGACTTGTCCTGGATTTTGAGGTATAAAACTTACGGCACTTCACTTGGGGGAAAAGTCCTGACAGGTGACAATATTTGAATTTCAATTTGAATAGTTTTTAATTAAATAATGGAACAGTCTTTAATGTTGCGTATTGCCACACTTAACCTTATCAAAGGATGTAGCAGTGACGTGTGTGTGTGCGTGTGCGCAGGTCGCGCAGCGCGGAGTCGCTGTCGGAGACGTGTATGGAGGGCTCGCGGCCCGCGCAGCCCGCCGAGCCCGGTACGCTCAACCCCACGCTGCCCGACACGCCCGGTGAGCTCGCTAGTACTACCGCTATCGATACCGCTACCCATACCGATATATGTACCGGTATCTCTACCGCTACCCTTGCCGATACTTGTACCGACACCGCTATCGCTACCCGTACCGATACTGCCACCTGTACCGATACCGCCATCATTACCTTTACCGTTATCTCTACCGCTACCCGTGCCGATACCGCAACCGCTACCGGTTCCGATACTGCTACCAATAATTTTATTGCTAACTAATTAAGTGGTCTTTTTTTCATCAGAACACAATATGTGGGTTATTCGGGAGAGTTTGATAAAGTGACAAGGTCATATTCTTTAAAATAAGCTCCAGGCACTATCCTTTATATCCTTAACCTGTGTCCTTTCGATACCGTTTTAAATATTGTAGTACTTCTGTTTTTCTTTATGTTAGTTACCGGCAAACGAACAGACGAGCCACATGACGATAGTTGGTTTAAAGTCCCGATGAATGTCAGAAACATCAAAGGTACCATGAATGCAGTCAGGCAAGATATATGGTTTCTAGCTCAAATCTAACCTGGAACCACTATAAGTACATCAATTGTGTGGGTGATATAAGCAAGAGTGTGTTTTAAGTTTGTAATTAGAAATAGTATAGTGCTAATTTTCATTTTGAATACACACCTAATATGTGATAATTTCGCCGTATAATATATTACGTAATACGTTGTCACCTCCTGTTCTCACTCCACCTCATTGTTGATTGGTTTTTATTAGACATGCTCTTTGTGTACCTAGCTTTAGCATGTGTGAAAAGATAGAAAAGAGTCATTGAAGGAAGGTTTTGGTATATTACAATTATTACTGTTATTAACTTTAATATAACAGGCACTGTGATATAAGCTAACAATTTTGGATATAATTTTGAATATTGTTTTTTTTTTGGCAGAAAGAAATGTAATATAAAACCTATCATCTTCAACCCTTACTAAATATAAAAAATTAGCCTGTGTCAATAGCAACTTTGTTCAATTGTTTCCATTATACGTTCTAACATCCGTAGACACGATTTCCACTAGTCAAGTCCTCATTACATCGACAAACCGCATTTAAGACACATTCCAAAAACAACCCGACTCAGACCAATAAACTATAGACGGCGTGCCGTGAACAAAAGCGTGAAGCCGGCAAAGTGTGCCTAAAACACACATCGGAACCAATAGAATGCCCTATGTTGACAGTTTGAACTAGAACAAATTTAAACTTTATTTTTTGGAACACAAAGCTTCATTCATTTTTTATTATTTAGAACACAAAAGTCGTTTTGGTGTGAGTGCCGCCGTGTGTATTACAAGGCGAGGCGGACTTTTTGCCGGCTTCACGCTTTTGTTCACGGCACGCCGTCTATAGTTTATTGGTCTGACCAACGCGACGATTCCAGCGATAGCGACGATGACGGAGCGCGAGTCGGCGCACCCGCCGGCGGGCGAGGGGGCCGGGGCGGAGGCGCCGGGGGCGGAGCCGCCCAGCGAGCAGCTGCTGCCGCGCCGCAGCGGCGACGGCGAGGACAGCGCCGACAGCGACAGAGAGGACGCTGTGCACACCGTCGCGCATGTCAGTGCCTACTTACCTACACAACCTCTACTCAGTATAGTTACCCCAACTTAAGATTGGAATGAAGAGAGGCGCTGTCGAACGCATTTGACCTATCGTTGCACAGTAGTAACTGACAGATGAATGACCACAACGTACTTATGAATGACTTTTTAACATGGCGGCGTTAGTTCCAGTTTTTGCCATTTCAGAGATAAGTTGGGCGCACTGTATATAGTTCCTTGCTTGAAATTCATAGACAAAAGAATTATATCTGCGCAATATGTCGTATAATCTATATTTGACTAGTAAACCCGCCCTCGCTTCGCTTCGGGGAACCAGTCCCTTCAAAAATCTCCATAAATTTTAACAAATTATGTTATTCCGATGTCTAAGCTATATTACTGCAAAGTTTCATGAAAATCTGTTCAGTAGTTTTTGCGTGAAAGAGCAACAAACACACACACTCACTCACATACATCCTTACAAACTTTCGCATTTATAATATTAGTAGGATAATTTTAATGAGATCTTTGCTCATACATTTTTTAAACAAACAAGTTTTATGTCGATATAGTTGTGAAGGGGATAAAGATTAAATGTTACATTTTTTAAATTTGGAAAAAATGAGCTCCGAAGTTTTTAACTTTTTTTTGATATCGTCGGTACAAAAGTCAACTCGCCAATCTGCAAATGTCAAAATGTTCAGAAAGGTAGGATTCTAATAAAAAAAGTATGTAATCAATTCAAGTTAATGAATATGTATACTATTGCCACAGATACAATATTTTGCCACAATATGGGTTGTGTGAAAATATCATTGAATTCCTATCTCTATGGAAAATAGTGATGTCCAATGTATTTATTGTCAAAACTGCCAAAATTACACTTTGGCTAGTTGACTTTTGTACCGACGATATAAGGTAGTCGTCAGACGGCCGCGCATCGGTTTCGCCAATCGTTTGTCAGGCCGGCCGCCGTCCGCTTCTCAGTTACATATTATCTAACAGTTCCGTTTATCACATCCAGCGAGACAGCCTCCGCGTGACGTCGCCGTCGAGCGGCGCGGGCGCGGGGGCGGAGGCCGAGGGGGCGGAGGGGGAGGGCTGGCGTGTGTCGGGCGAGTGGGTGGCGAGCTGGCGCGCGCGGCTGCCGCTGCAGACCATCATGCGGCTGCTGCAGGTGCTCGTGCCGCAGGTCGAGAAGATCTGCATCGACAAGTTAGTGCCGATCTTACATTTTTATGGCATCATTGTGGCGACGTCAACGAAGCCTGAAACGCGCTATCGAAGATTTGTGCTTCGCCCGCATATATACCACACCTCGAGAACATTTACTCGGGGCCTCGGCCGCCCACCATGCATGTCGTCTCGCTTGGCGGGAGATCACCCTATTGGCAAAGCAGCAACACTTTTCCGTTGCCGCCCAAGAAAACTGTGACTCAACTTGACCTAGAACAATATTTACTTGTTACTCTTATGTTTTTATGGAGTTTAGGTGATGTAGAAACAGACGAGCCGCTTGATGATACGTGCCTATGAATACCAGCAACACCAGGGGAATCACCACTCACCAACGCTGACCCTGAAGGAGAACTCTTTTTACCTTTACCTTTATTTATGGAATAGTATAAAAGTGTAATCGGGCCCACTCCTTTCTATTCGAAACACAGTTGCTGTAAAAGTAGTTATGGCGATAGAAATGGTGCTAAATACTGTGGCGGGCGATGGTACACAGTAGATTTCTACGCCGCTCACATACTGAAGCCCCGACGACAACAGTCGGGGCTTCTTCCGCGACAGTAAACATAACGTTGTCGCTGTGTTGCAGGGGGCTGACGGACGAGTCGGAGATCCTGCGGTTCCTGCAGCACGGCACGCTGGTGGGGCTGCTGCCGGTGCCGCACCCGATCCTCATCCGCAAGTACCAGGCCAACGCCGGCACCGCCGCCTGGTTCCGCACCTACATGTGGGGCGTCATCTACATACGGTACGCCTGTGCAACGATAATGTACACACTGCAGTCGGTGGCGTAGCCAGGGAGGGGGGACCGACCAAGAAAATTATTAAAAGAAAATTACATTTTGTTTCATAGATAATCTCGCCGTGCTTTTAACCGCTTCGGCGCAAAATGTACAAAACGCAAAATGTACACAATGCGCAAAATGTACAAATCGCAAAATGTACACAATGCGCAAAATATACAAATCGCAAAATGTGCAACAAAGCCCACGTTCACAACGATCAGGAATAACAGAACAAAAAATTTTTGAGAAGGGCTATCTAACAAATTTAATTTAATAATTTATTAATTTCAAATTTATTAATTTCTGCTAAGTATTATTTACTATTGTACGCCGCTCATAGAAAACTGCTTTTCCAGCGATTTTCAATAAATCTGCGTACCGCATACCGATGGCGAGTACTTTGGTGTTAGATTTTAACCAGGGTCTGATGGTTAAAACACCTTTATCTAAACTTCTATACTAATAACATTAAGCGGAACAGTTTGTTTGTTTGAACGCGCTGATCTCAGGAACTACTGATTCCAACAAAAAAAATGTGTTGAGTAGTCCATTTACTGAGTAAGGCTATAGAATAGACTATATAGCATCACGCTCCGACCAATAGGAGCGGAGCAACAAGCTTCCGAAGCGAGGGCGTCTACTTAATAATATATGTAAGTGCAGGGCGACATCTGCCGGTTCAGCTAATTTTGAAATAAAAAACAGACACTTCAATTTTATTTCTATAGAAGAAGAAGAATAGTAGATAGGTAGTTGCGTTCACGGTCGGTGCGCCGTTAAGGAATCATCGCAAATGCTTTAGAAACGTAGAATTAGTGGTAACATATTAATGCTCGTGACTGTACGCTAAAAAAACTAATACAAAGAAAGCGTGCAGGTTAATGTCGTGTGAAATCAGCCCTAGTGTTTGTTGCACATTTTGCGATTTGTACATTTTGCGCATTGAGTACATTTTGCGAGTTCTGTACATTTTGCGCCGAAGCGCTTTTAACAAGTTGCATTAACATGTGTAGCAATTTTAACCGCCCCGGGTGATATCCGAGTCAGCTTCGCCACTGACCACATTCGCAATTGTTATTGATTTTTTATGTATTACGTATTAAGATTTTAATTAACAAATTTCACTAAGAATCGTGACCTACCTACACGATCATTATCATAAAGTAAAATGTTTGAAATATGTAATTAATTTGTTAATCGATTACTTAGTAATTGACATAATTAAATATTTTAGGTTTTATTATTCCGCTTTTAAGGCTCGGCTAAAGTATAATATTGCACATTGCAGAAACGTGGATCCGCCGATATGGTACGACACAGACGTGAAGTTATTCGAGATCCAACGAGTGTGACGGGCCGACACTGCAGACACCGCCGACACCCCGCAGACACTTCTGGTCCCGCCGCACTAGCGATACACTCGCGATACATTAGGTCAATAGCCGAATAATGAACTGATGAGCCATCTGACGGTAAATGGTCACCGTTGTTCTTAGATAGGAGTATTAAATTCATCATCAAACTGATGCGTTGCCGGCCTAGAAAGAAGGAAGATGAAAGAAAGATAGTTCTGGCTCGAAGTACTTTATACACTCGCGGGTATTAGTAAGCCAACTGGGCTTAAACATTACCACATTATTCAAAGTAAAGTACGCTTTCGCGAGATCTCGAATCGCGCTACTGTGTCGCGACTAGAAGTCGCCGCGGTGACCTGTCTTAGATGAATAAGAGAAATGCATATTCTATACCCTGGGACACTGCGTTCTTGGATTGTTACAACTCTTTATTTCTACCACTCAATGACACTGGACAGCCCTAAGATCTTGCCCTTGATCTAAGCCCTTGAGTATTATTATCGTTTATTAGTAAATACAAGGCTTTACTTATTACTGATAGTCAAGTATCGACGATCAACGATGCTTTGGCTTTAATTAATGGATTGAAGACAAAGCACAGTAACCTAATTTTTCTCCCGGACTCGGCTCACAGAGACGACTGCATCTTGTACAGTGAAGTTACATTCATATCTTCAGACATAGTGCGTGGCCGACGCGCACAGACAATATGTCACATCTAACAGCAAGACAAATTACGTTTTGTTAAGAATGCTTGCAGGTACCCGTCTGCTTGGACTCGTCCCGCTAGATGTCTCATCAATATAGGTATATAAAAATTATAAAACTTGCGTTACCGAGTGACTGACAGACAACGCACAGCCGAAACTACTGGACACATGAAGCTGATGCATGTATGTTCCTTGGGGAATATAGGGCGAAGCCGTGAAGGGGGAAACTAGTACACCCATAAAGATTGATAAGAAAGAATATGTTAACCTGCAACGTTACGTGTCTGACACGCACAATGTCTGTAGATATGAATGCAGCTTTAGTCTGATGTTGTTAAAATATTTTACACCTCGATAATATAATGGTGCGTACAGACTATGTAACAAAACATGTTATAGAACATAGTTAAATAACATGTTGCATAATCTGTACGCACCATAAGCAACACATTTAAGGGTCTGCGTTCGTGTACTTTCAAACCTGAAAGCGACGTGAGTATCGATTTAAAAATAGTCAATTTTAGCTTTTGTATGCTATTTAGCTTTTTGAGAATTTTGACACTAAAATCTTTATATCGATTTTAGATTTGAAACATGACGGCAGCCCATATCTTCTCTCTAGCTCTTATGTTCTGAATCAAATACATAATCAGCACTTAGTCAATTTTATCCACTTTCGAAGTATTTCATATTATACGTACGTAATTTTACGTACTGTAAAAATATAATCTCTATATTTTGCAGTTCTTATGAATGACGTAATAAATTATTACTAGAATACTGAGTCTATGTGAAGTATGGAGTTTTTATTTGTAGCTAATTATATTTATCGCGTTAGTTCCACACTGAGTTAGTTACCTCGCCTGTGCATCAAATAGTTATTATTTTATGTTGCACTTTGTCTTGGTTAGGTACAAAATCACCATAGAGTACATAAGCTTGTTGTTCTGTTAACCGACATACCTTTTATTATATTTAATTATATTTAATTGTGAATCACCTCTTAGGTTTAAATTCAAGATAATGTATGAAAATTGCTCTTATGATTTTTATGAAATTCGTTGTTATCATCTAGTATTTAAAACCAAATAATTTTGTTCTGTTGCATTTTTATTTGAGAATTTTTATGTCGAAGGTTAATTTAATTAAGGTATTACACATACTGTACACTAAGGGCGCTTTTAGTGTCATGCGGATTTGGTCACGCACGCGGGATTGCTCCGCATGCGTGAAATTTCACGCTGCGGATCATACGCAGTTTAAGTTTCAGTCTTCTGCGGGTTGCGTAGACGATTAGTACAATACGGTGCGTGCGCCCCGCACGACTCTAAAATGGGCACTGAAGTTGTAGGGACGATCACGCATGCGGATGCCCCGCTCCGGGGTGACGCTCCGCACAGCGCCCCGCGTCCCGCGTGCGTGTTTCACGCGTTATAGTAAATTCATATATGAAATTGTTCTTTGCGGGTGCAACGCATGCGGAGCAATCCCGCGTGCGTGAGTAAATCCGCATGACACTAAAAGCGCCCTAAGGCATATCTAAGACGATCTTAAAACATTTTCCACTTTCTATTAGACCAAAACTGAAGAAATATGTGTAGATTACTTTTTCTACATCCTCAGTTTTAAAGTTATGGCTCTAGGACAACCATTTTATTTTTACATATTTTAACGATACCGCTTTATTTCAATGCAGCTATAAGCTTTTTACTCTTTTCCTAGTCATATTGTTATGGTAGGCTGCCAAGAACCTTGTTATAAAATATACTTACTATTATGTATTTTTTGTATATCCGCCTTTGAGGAGTAGGTACTAACCGAAATGGCTTCAATTATATTTTTATGGAAAAAATTTGATTGTGCGATGTGAAATAATGATTGAGATTTATAATGTGACATTTTTCAATTGTATAAGTTGGATATGAATCGCTTTTATATTTATTGGTTTATTTATGTACCTATTGACATTCCAGCTTGGATGAATCGAAATGAATACAATTTAAACGCTCACCAAAATATATTGTTCGCCGAAAAGTGTTTGTAAGAACCTACTTCGAAGAAATAAATAATTTGAAATTCCTATAGGTATGTACGTGTGCCATCTGACGGTGACACAATTAGCGCATAAATCGGCTAAACTGGAATTTGGTCTAGACAATTATTTGTTTTACGAATGTTATTTTCTATTTTAAATTGTTTTTATTATTTGTACCTGCAAATTCAAGAATATTATACTCATAACAGGGTCTTGGGTAGTACAACATAATGGATATTATGTAATTTGGTAGAACTAAAACTATAAAGATTTAAATATATCCACTGCACCATTTTTACAATATGTAAAATATTATAAAATTACAGTTTTGTAATATTGGCCTTATGATTGTAATTTAGGTACTGTAGTAGATACATTTCTGGTGAGCGTTTGACAAATCTTTGAGGTTGGTTAGTTATCAATTTTTGGAGAAGTAAATACCAAATGTAATTAAGGTACGTTGGGGTAATACCGGACGGATTTACGACAAGTTCGAAGGATGTTGCAAAAACTTAAATTTTGTGAGTTCAGTAAGTGCTATGTCAATGAAATATAGTGCAAACGGATGATGAATAAACATAGCATAATTTAAAATAGCATTTCTCTTCGTACACTCAATATTTTATTATTTATACGCTTAGAAAAACTCGATATACTTTTTTATGAGTATAATCACAATTTGGTCATTAAGGGGGAAGTTCGGACAGTAATTTAAAACTGTTTCTATTGCAAAGAACACAAGGTGTATGACAAGGATATATCCGATCTTTTATGTGCTTTAATATGATATCAATGAAATCTATGTAAGGCTACGAACATAGATGTTCCAGATGATTACTTTTTTTTCGCTCTTTTTTTCGTTCGGGCTGTCCGATCTTACCCCTTATTTTAAAATTAGGCGATTTAATGGTTCCCAAAGTTTAGGTTCTCTCGACATTTGTCTCTAATAGAATTGTCGTTAAATTGCTACAAGTGAATGACCTTTACTTACTACTTACTTCTTTATGTACGTATAGGTACAAGTAGTAATTTCAAGCAAATTTATGTGTTTAAATATAAGTAAAACTATGGATATGAGAGAGTGATAAAGGGAAGCCAAGGAGACTAGAGCCAAATTATGAATGGGTAGAATAGTTTTTAAAATAATAAGCGTGTACATTAGTAGAAAATTAGATTTATTAAGCTTTAAGAATTATTTTTATTATTATTAATAAGCACATACATTTAATAATTATAGCTGTTATTTTTTTCTTAATGTTCTAAATTATATATTTTGTTAGCGATGTATGCATTTAATCTATTAGGATAAGTACTTCAAGTTACGTTGCTTATTCTATAATCAGATTTTTGTTATTATAATCTATCTTGGTTTTTAATCATTGTTCGCGCACTACTCTGTACCGTCAATCCATTATATTATCTATGCGCGCAACACTACTCTGCAGCAGCGATGACCACCACCACCGAGCTGACCAACGCAGATGACCATCGTGACGATTGCTGATTGGTCCACGATCACGACATCGCACCGGCCAACCAATGAGCGACCGCCGGCCACCACTGGACATCTCCCCACTAGACGATGAAATCGCAAATTTCGCTGTTAATACGCTTCATACGCTTCTTCCTACGCTACCGATATTTTTCTTCCTATGCTAACAATTTCTATACGCTATCATTGTAATACGCAATAATTCGAAATAAACGCTTCTACAAAAATTGATCCGGTCTTTTGAAGAGGAAATCCCCTGGACGGCCGGAACATTGGTCCTTCGACGCCAAATTTTAAGAAGATTAAGCCATAACGGAGCCAGAATCTTCAAAAGGCGACCTATCAACGGTTCATTCAAATTCGAAGACGAAGTTTTCATCCCCTGGATTTGCTCACAACTGGAGTTTACAGCGAGTTAATACAACCAGAAGAACGCAGCCTGGAGATAATTATATGGTGACACTACCTACCACGAAAAAAGCGCTAAGGTACGGTCAGTCAGCCACCCTATTCCCAGCCCTATCCATTCTTCTCGGTGTTAATCCTGCGCTTCAAACTGATTTCAGTGTTTCGGTGAATGCGAGTTACCCGTTCGGCTGTGATCCTGCGATACAGAGTGCCGCAGCTAGTACCTGTATCTACGCGTTAGGTTCAAACCGTAAGTACTCCAGATTTCTATTGCCACCGAAATGAGCCTATCCCAGTCAGAGACTAGCGGGAAATCCCGCGATAGATCTCCTTACCGAGCCAGTGAAGACGTTAAAATTCGCGATCTTGTTAAAAAACGCGGTATAATTAAGGGTAGGTTTACCAAATTCATTAATTATTTAAATTCATTAAGTTCCGATACTAATTTACAAGAGCAACAACTTGTAGATATCAATTTACGTATGCAGAGTATTAAAAATCTATTCGTTGAATATAATAACATACAAACGCAAATAGAAGAATATGTTCCTGACAGTGATCTAGATGAACAGCTCACAGAGAGAGAATTATTCGAAAACAATTACTACAGTATATTAGCGCAAGCAGAATGCATGTACACAAAAGACGGCGCTTCTAATAGATCGCACCAATGCGAAGGTAATAAGCAAAATTCAGTAAAATTACCAACAATCACTATGCCTACCTTTGACGGTTCTTATGAACAATGGCTCGAATTCCGCGATACATTTTTATCTTTAGTACACAATTCTAATGACATCAGCAATATACAAAAATTCCACTATTTAAAATCATCTCTTAAAGGCAGCGCAGAACTTGTTATTGATTCTTTGGAATTCTCTAGTGATAACTATGAAGTCGCTTGGGAACTTCTTTTAAATAGATTTAACAACTCTAGACTATTAATACACAACCATGTGAAATCACTATTTAACTTGCAAACGCTAAGTAAAGAGTCTCCGGTGTTGATAAGGAAGCTCATCGATACCATATTAAAAAACTTACGTGCGCTAAAAATCCTTGGTGAGCCTACAGACTCCTGGGATACCTTGATCATCTTCATTATAACATCAAAACTAGACCCGACCACCGAGCGTGAGTGGGAAATGCACAAGAGTTTATTACTATCTAGCACCGGTGATTCGAAATTATATTTAAAAGTCAATCACTTAATTTCATTTTTAAAAGACAGAGCTGACGTACTGGAAACGTTGTTAGTTTCACATAGCAAACAACATCACACAAACACTAGCACACACATAAAGTCAGACATCCAATGCAACGTTTCTACGCACAAATCTCAGTCCCGCGACTATCATTTTAAAACGAGTTGTGTAGCTTGCAACGCACATCATCCACTTTATTCATGTCAGAAATTTATAAATTTAGATTTACAATCGAAACTATCACTAATAAATACTTATAAACTATGCGCTAACTGTTTACGACCAGGACATAACGTGAATGATTGCAGATTTGGACCGTGCCGATTATGTAATTACAAACACAATACGCTAATTCATCCGTATAACATAAACAACATTGAGCCCGTCTCAAGTCATTCATCGCACTTGACTGATGACCCGCCTGCAGCGACAATGCAATTCTCATCACACCCCTCCGCGTCTCCTGCGCCGGCACCCGAGTCAAACGCTAACGTTATCAATGAACCGATGCAATTCATTCAGGTAAACAAGGCACACATAGATAATTTACAATACGCATCATCTTCCTGTGTGAAACCTGTTTTGTTGTCAACGGCGTTAGTTGAAATAGCAGATGCGGACGGTAACAATCACACAGCGCGGGCCTTACTCGACAGTGGCAGTCAACGATGCTTCATTACAAAATCTTTTTGCAATAAACTTAAACCTAAATTAACTCAATCTAATGTACAGATACAAGGTGTTGGAAGCTCAAAGACACGGACAACCCAAGCCTGTGACATTACATTGAAGTCGCGTATCAATAGCAATTATAACACACATTTAAAATGTTTTGTTTTGCCGAACATCGCATCGTCCATGCCAGCTGTTTCTAAACAATGCGCACAGGTGATCGTACCAGATTACGTCGAGCTAGCTGATCCACACTTTTATAATTCCCGTGCTATAGATTTACTAATAGGCGCTGACAAATTCTGGGAATTATTAAAGTCTAATAAAATAAGATTACCTAGCGGTCCTTTCCTACAAGACACGCATCTCGGTTGGACTATTTCGGGTCCAATTACTTAATAATACGCGCTATAATTCATTATCAATATTTAATTTTCCATTTTCTATTTCATTTTTTTTTTGTTTTATTATTATTAACGCAATCAATATTTACAATTTATCTGATCTGAATGAACTCAAATCAATCGTCGTCATGCGCACTGATGAAGAACGTGCTGGACCATTTCGTCGATACTACGATGCGCTATAACGACAGAAGGTTCTTCTCACGTATCTTCATCAAGGCGACGCCTCATGCGTTGGGTAACTTCTTCTCCATTTAAACTAATCTATTGCAATTCAATCACGTCCTGCAGCGGTTGTTGATTTGCTTTAAGTCGCATTATTACTTAATCAATCACATCGTTCGCACTTATTAATACTTAATTATCTAAAAACAGTACACTAACAATAAAATAAATAACAAACTAAACACAAATAATAAACCTATTTACAAGTATGTACAAATAATAAAGACTAAAATAGAATTAAAAACATACCTACCTACATGAAGCTAAATAAATTCAAGATGAAACAACACATACATACCTACCTGAAATAGTACACATATTTATACACGAACATCACAGTACACCAGTAACATGTAAAGGTTACAAGTCGATGGATGTTTATGATAGTGATGGATGATGGTGTTTTCTGATGTTGCCAATAACTAGGTATTAATTTCTTGTCAATAATAATCATTAATTTAATTTTTCTCGAAATTTTCTATTCTACTTTTGTGTACGACTACTATATTGTGTGCTGTCTGAAACGAAAACTATGTTATACGCCATATTTCACTTCTTCAGTATGTTTCGATATCGCCAAACATTTATAGTTTTCATTTGAACCGCAAAGGTAAGGGAACAACCTTATAAATACGCCTGTTCATTATTTACTATCGCATCTCGAGTAGTTCATCTGGAACATGTCAGTGACTGTTCTACAGACACATTGTGTCACTACGTAAATAAAGTTTGATGTTCTAATACTTGTAATGTTGTATTTTTTCTAGTAATTGCTTTCTTTGAATTTCTCAAATTACGCCTCACTCATGTACCTAATTCTACATATTTTCTACATATTATACATTGATTTATTTAAACGCATCAAATAAAATCGTTTATTTCAATTATTCGTATATTCGCACAGTAGGTTAGGTACCTACGTTACTTATATTTCGGTGGTTTCTAAGAAGCTGGAGTCACATTACGTATCCATCATTTAATAAGATCACGGGGTAACGCGCATTCAACATTGAATAGGTTTAGCACAGGTTAAGCACTAACCTATACCTACCTATCCTCAACTCCCGTCTTCTTAGTCCCATTTTCACAGATTTTCCACGCCTCTGAGTCTACCTGCTGACTGACTGGCTAACCACTGAGAGCGCCAGCACAGACCAACCTGACGACCCTAGCTGATGATGAGGTCAACACAACCAGCGAGGACACCTTCGGTATCGTCTCCGAGCATGCAAGGCGCAGCTGGAAGCAGTCTACGGGAATCACACGATGCGCATTTTTAAAATGTTTCCTGATGGACTTCTCAACTTCATTGGAAGGTGGACCTTCCAAGGCCGGGGGCATGTTCGCGCACTACTCTGTACCGTCAATCCATTATATTATCTATGCGCGCAACACTACTCTGCAGCAGCGATGACCACCACCACCGAGCTGACCAACGCAGATGACCATCGTGACGATTGCTGATTGGTCCACGATCACGACATCGCACCGGCCAACCAATGAGCGACCGCCGGCCACCACTGGACATCTCCCCACTAGACGATGAAATCGCAAATTTCGCTGTTAATACGCTTCATACGCTTCTTCCTACGCTACCGATATTTTTCTTCCTATGCTAACAATTTCTATACGCTATCATTGTAATACGCAATAATTCGAAATAAACGCTTCTACAAAAATTGATCCGGTCTTTTGAAGAGGAAATCCCCTGGACGGCCGGAACAATCATATATTATAAAAGTTTGACAACCACTACAAATTTCATCACTTGGCGCTGATCGGATATTTTTATCCGATCTTCACCTGAGGAGGATAACACCGGATTTCAGCCTGCAGAGATACTAGACGGATATCAATTAGTTCTATCTAATTACCACTGCTTAAATTTTAGTATTTATGCAAAATAATAATAAAATACATTATACTTTCGCTACAATATTCAATCAAAAATTGAGGGGGAAGACCGGATGGACAAAAATTTTGGAAAATTTACCTTGTTAACTTTAAAAGCATGTAGCATACGTGCGTCTTGCAGGAGCGACTGGCGACCACTGCTGGGTGGGGCGTAACAAAATTATCTTTCACGCAGTGTGGCTAACATTGAAAAATAAAGCCATAATAGTGAGTTATTTGATTCCAACGGTCTTACCCCACCACCGATCTTACCCCAACGTACCTTATATAAGCACATTCATAAAAGTACGTATTTATTTTAGCGTCGAGTATTTGGTACTCCTGGCGAGCGACGGCAGGACCAATGGTATACCGAATATTTATGTTTGTATTTAGAGTTACTCTATTTATTTTAATGATCACTAAATAATGTACTTAATGTTATGTATTTTAAATATATAAAAATATGAGCTTGCAATTTTGAGTTTTTATTCTCATTTTTATCTTTCATGGCTGACAGTAAATATAAACTAAAACAAAATAATGTTTGTAAATTTAAAGGTTTTTCTCAAATTATCTAACTATATGGGATATCTTAACACAAAATAAAGTTTGTAAATTGAAAGGTTTTTCTCAGATTATCTAACTATATGGGATATCTTAACACCTACAAGCGACCGGCGAAAATTGAATAAAACAGTATTCACAATAAGTAATTACATTTATTGAAGCCTCCTTACAAATACGAACCAATTAACCCTTCCGAGGTCCGATACAAAAATAACATTGCTGATGGCCACAAGCCCATTAGGCACTTCTCACACAACGCTATTTATAAGCTACGCGACTGCAACGCAATCCAAAATTTGTATGTATCTGACACTTTTCACTGACAGGAGACGCGTCTACGATGCGACTCCTGTCAGTAGACAGTGTCAAATACATACAAATTTTGGGTTGCGTTGCAGTCGCGTAGCTTATAAATAGCGTAATGTGAGAAGTGCCTTATTTCATACATAAAGTCACATACGTCAACTTGCGCGACTAGATTTGATTTTAATATTGGAAAACTATTCATAAATGAATATTGTCTAAGTATATAATTAAAAAATAGTATAAATAAATGCAAATAAATGACAAGTAATATAAGAGATACATTTGAGATCAAAAGATAAAATAACATGTTCATCTTAAAATACAATTTAACTTATACAGCAGAACTTATTCAGTAGTAGGCCATATTTCATGGACTTTACTATACCCAAAGTTATCTCATAGATTAGAAAAAAATATATTGTTTAATTTACCTGACTGACTTGGGGTCTACTCTAGACACTGGACGACTATCTAGTCTAACGCTATAATACAATATAATTACAGAACATTTAGAAAATATTAGTGGATTATTTCAAAGATTTCAAAATAACTTCTATATTGATATGGTACAATGTACAATTGGATTAAAAATTAAAATCATTTATAAGTTATGATCATGAGTGTGTCGCTATTTGGCACAATTTCTAGTATTTATTTTTTGTGTTTAAGACAATTTCAGTAACATACTTCAATACTATCAATGTTCTGTAACATACTGTTAGACTATATCCAACATTTACAATAGCTAAGTTTCAGTTAATTTTACATCAAATACGCATACAAAACTATGTCTTATTGAACACTGAATTATTATGTACAAATTTGATTAAATTGCAAAATCTAAACTGTCAGAAATGTAAACAAGCTACTTGTGCGCAACAAACAGATCAGCAATGTAAACACTGTGGCATCCCCAAATGCATGCTATAACTTGCTTTAGGTGACTTTGTAGGCACACTGACCTCTCAGTATAGCACACAAAATAAGCAACCATTATAGCGAACGAGTGGTTACTTATATACTTATATGGTACCATGGTAAAGGTACCATCCGGCGAGTCGCGACAGAAGATAACACAGCATGCTGGTGGCATCTTTTGTCGCGTTCTACAGAATGGAACCTTATTTCAGTTCAATATAAGATTGGCAAGCATTGTTCAAAATTCATAAAACTTCACTAATACTATGAAAACTTTGTTGCCTCTTTTATTATCCTTATGCCTGAGACAATGTGGCCAGTTTTTAGAGCTAGGATAGCAAGCTGAAAAAATTATTCAGGCATGAGACCCTAGCTTACCAGCTTTATGACTTGTTTACTAAGCTACAAAAGAAGCGAGTTCTGAGCGCACAAAGCCAGAATTACTAGCCTGCTATCCTAGCTTAAAAAAGTAGCCTTTGTGTATCTCCATGGAGATCTCTATTACTTTTTGTAAAAAAAATCTTACAAATTGCTGCAGTCCAGTGACAAGAATTGTAATTCATACATACCAAGCAAGCTCAACAGTGCCATATAAATTGCCAAAATATTAAGTAATTAGTCAAGTAGTTTTAGTCTACAATATGCAGTAAAGCAGTCACAAATTATATGCATTTATTTTACTGCATACAATATTATTATCAGAGTCAAAATAGTATTTTCTAAGAGTATTACATTCTCTCATCAACTGTAAGCACAAGATTCTAAAAAGATCTTAATTATAATAACGACACTGGTTACACATAATTGGCAGCAAACAGCTCACTGTTATACACTGAATGTTTATGTCCATAATATTATTTATTAACAGTCATTTTATTACAATACGTATAATCTCCTTATTAACATTTATTAATTATTATTCGAGTACGGCAGGTGAGACCCTGTAGAAACACCAATTACAGTGGCTATAACTAACATCAATATAATAACATAACTCACCCAACCCATGTAATTAGCAAATTGTATGGTGTCTGTGTGAGTGTGATAATGTATAATAATTTATCTCTGTTAAGTGTATCACACTAAAAAATATATATTTAATCCATCATTAATAAAAGAGTTCATCATAAATAAACATTTGTTAAGTAATATGAAGTATAGTATCATTAAAAGTTTGGTAAATGAATTTGACTAATTACATTGGTTCATACGTCATGGGGTTATCAACTGATGGGCTTACAACCAACATTTGACTAAAACACACAAGATATTCTAAATATGGAGTTACATTTAGGCCTATGAGAACATGAAACATTTAGTTCTATGCTATCATTACATCGATTAACAACACCAATGAAAATTATAATTATAACACACAGGCAACAGGCAAGATTTTTATTTCACAGTAGAAATATCATGAAACCATATGAACCATATAAATGCCAACATAAACACATAAGACTAACATTTGCAACACATTTTCCTTCTGTTTTAAAACAACACAAAATTCATACATTATTGCACATAGACAACAAAAATTAAATAAATTAATATATCTACCGTCAAGATTGACTGTTTGAAAGACAAGGATTCGAAAATAATTAAATTAAAATTAAATCATAAAATCTTACTCAAATTCAGTCAGTTAAGATTATATACTAAACAAATAGTTTTAAAATATATTGTGGCTGACAAATTCAAGAAAATATTTAACATTTTGCTCCCCATTTATATGACTAATTTATTTATTTTACATCAGAATTAGAAAGTAATTTATCATGTCATAGTTATACCATCTGCAGTAGTCACACAAGCATTTCAAAATCTATATAATTTTAAACATACATCCAATTCCAATAAGTAATTAAATTATATTCTAAAACAATAAAATTCTGCATCCATTTTGGTCTAATTGAACATAAAACAAACTACTTGACATCCAAACACCCACAAACTATCCACAACACACTTGTTATCCCACCAATCACGGGATGAAACCACAAATTCGGTTGGAACAAATACTACACCACTTCATCACAATTCACTTGTCAATATGCACATATTCACTATTCTCTTGATCAATAGTTCAGTGTCTATTGCTGCACATAAAATTCACTTTACCGTCCTTACACCTTACATTGTACACTAGTTCAGTGTCCAGTGCTCCCTCGCCGTGCCCCCAGCCGGTTATATACGGTTATATAATAAACTCGGTGGCAGGCAGTGGCTCGGGCGGGCACTGCTAGCTGAGCGCGCTGTAGGCGGGCGGCAGCGGCGAGCGCGCGGGCAGCAGCACCGCGATGTGGTAGGGCGGCGGCGCTTCGGACGCGCTCGTCGAGCTGCCCGTGTGCTCCGACGACTGCAGCAGCGTCGCCAGCGATATGTCGTCTGACGGCTCCGATGAGGGCTGCAGATAAAACAGTTATTAGAGTTGATATATGATTTTATTTGCTTCGGCGCAAAATGTACAAAACGCAAAATGAACACAACTCGCAAAATGTACAAATCGCAAAATGAACACAACTCGCAAAATGTACAAATCGCAAAATGAACAAAACTCGGAAAATGTACAAATTGCAAAATACGTAGGGCGTACCTGGGGGCGCTCCCGCTCGCGCTCGCGGCGCGCGGTGGAGGAGACGCGGTCGGGCGCGGCGGGCGGCGCGGGGCGCGCGCGGCACAGCGACAGCGCGCAGCCCACGCCGCACACGCAGGCCACGGCCGCGCACACCACGCCCGCCTCGCCGCCGACGCCGCCGCCGCCGCCGCCGCGCGACTCCGCTGACCGGGACACCTGCACACACGCACACTAATGTTAATTCTACTCCTACCTGATTCATCTTCATAACAATCTCACTTGATAGTAAAGGGTGTTGAAGCCCAAGATGATAAGCACAAAAAATTATTAAGAGTGAGATTATCTCTCATCACTATTATTTAATACTCCTCTAATATTATTAATTCTTACTGTAGAAGAAAGAATAAAAGAAGACTAACCATGTAGTATTATGATGCACAAATGCCAAAATATTCTTCAGTTGATGACAAACTTGAAGAAAAAACTTATCATACAAGCACCATTGTAATCTTATTGGGTGGCAAATGCAGTGTAAATTGCCATTGCACCATTAGTTATTCACTTGGATCATGAGAAGTTTTCTTTTATTTCAACCTCAAACAAAGCCCCTAACAAGCCGCCAATAAAACAAACACATCAAACAGCCCACCTGTCGATCAAAGTAATATTTAGCGCCGGCGAGGAACACGGTGGCCAACGCAAAGGACACGAGCATGCCGAACTTGAGGTGCGGCGCCATGACGGGCGAGTGGTGCATGCCGAGCGCGGCCGTGCGCAGCAGCGTGTCGGGCGTCACGCTGCGCGCCGCCGCCAGGCTCGCGATGGTCGGCTGCGGCGCCTCCGCCCCCCGCGCCTCCGCCCCCACCCCCACCTCCACGTACAGGCTCGGGTCGTCGCGCGCGCGCCGCGCCGAGTGCACCGCTGGCATTGGGGGCGGCCTGGAATGTATGCAGAGGTGTTTGTAATTTCAAAAATTCAAAATTAAAAAATTTGGAGGTGGATACAGTAGTTTTTTCACAAAAAACTTTTGATATTTGTTGCTGCTTTTAATGTTGTCCACATCAGAGTATGAAGAGGTTTTTCAAAATAAAACATCTTAAGAAGTTTCTCTCCGGACTTAGGTATCTGGCAGTTTTACTTATGAACATAGGAGACGATGACCACATTAAATCTGCTTTTTTATCAAAATCTGGCAATGACAAAAGAAGTCAACAATTGAAACATTAATAGTTTTGGCAGCAAAAATAGGTGCACTCTAAGTTTTTTAATATTAACTACCATGCTTCCAATACCACTTATGACAAGTGTCACTTACTTAGAACAATACTCAGATTGGGACAAGGTTAGTCCAGTTAAAAGAAGTTGTTAAAATATTACTTGCTTTGTATCATTTGTATGTTACTAAGTACTATATTAAGATATTAATTAATCGCACTCACGCATACTGTCTCTGGGTGCGCGGCCGGCGCGGCGGGCAGTCGGCGGGCACGAGCCGGTGCGGCCCCTTGCGGCCCGCGTACACGCGCCCGCGGGACCGGCCGACGCCCACACCTGGGTCATACGCTGTTCTTTCATAAGGACATCACGTTTCAACACCTCAAAGTTTCATCAACAAATCCGATTTCACTCAAATGTTTCTTAAAGAAAAAAAAGCTAAGCTACAACCCACTAATGGCCCACTACTGAGCACGGGTCTCTCATTACTGAGGAGGCCTAGAGCATACTCCGCCACGCTGCTCCAATGCGGATTGGTGGAGGGGTTAGTGGCTATCCCAGTGTCGAAAGTTTTCAAGCCGCCCGAAGGCCTTCGACATGGCTTAACGACTGCTATCAATCGATAACAGCCGGGACCGACAGCTTTACGTGCCCTCCGAAGCACGGAAGCGCTCAAGAAATTTTGCCACTAGCGGTCACCCATCCGACTACCGACCGCGCCCGCAGTTGCTTAACTTTGTCGATCGCTTAGGATCGACGCAAGCCGCCGGGCTATGAGCGCTGATGAGATTCTTAAAGAAAACATATAATTATATGATATAAGATGACCCATTATGGTCAATGGTCACTATGCCAGATTGCTGATCAATGGGTTCTAAATTGATTCCCAGCAGGACATTATTTTGAATCATGAGTTAAAATTTCTTTTCTCGATAAAGGTGTCCTTGTCTTTGTGTTTGTCAATAGCACCCATCAACATGTAAGTTATCTTATAACCTCCTAATTCTTCTTCTTGCATCTCTAACATGATTATAGTTTGTTTTAACATACCTTTTTGAGGCCTAATTAAAGGTTAATACATAATAACTATAGATAGATAGATAGAAGAGGGCTTACTTTATATTTTAAAACACTCCCACTAAACTAGTGACTACGGTCTAAAATTAGAATTAGCTGGAACTAGCAGGAGTCAGGCAAGTGAAGTGCTAATGGAAGCTAGGAGTTATCCGAGTGTGGTACTAACATAGGTACATATAAGGTGGATACCACCATACAACAATAAATGAAACCACGAGCCCTGCTTCATGCAAGGAACATATTACATTTAGTAAAAAACGCCTTACATCTTATTTACAACAATGTTTTTTTCAAACAAACTAAATAGCACAAAAATACAGGGAAAAATAGAACAGCCTATCTAAACATCGGTCACTCACTTTTGACAAGGCAGCAACAATCTTCTGCTATTACAAGAATAATAAATACAGTGTGCTGAAATTTTGAATATTGAAAAAAAAATTGCTGTGGCTAAAGTAAAGGAGATATTTGATTGAAAATTTTTTTGGGGGCTTAGATAATCATTAGGTACATAAAATTTAATTTATTGTTGTATGGTGGTAACCACATTGTATAAGTTAGCTTACCAGCAGACAGGGATGATGGCACGCGGTGGCGGCCAGTGTAGGCACAGTGGCTGCGCTTGTCGATCCAGAAATGCATCGGGAGGAGCGCCGAGCGCCGCCCTTGTCACTACACAACTTGAATCCTACTAGATCTTCATAATTAGCTACTTATCTGAAAGTTTAATAAAATAATTCTTAGGACTTTATAATTTTATTTGTACAGGAGTACAGAAAGGTTCTACAAAGAAACACGTACCTGGAATACCTAATTTATTGTCCTCTCTCTATCGAAAACCAAGTAAGTATTTTTTTTGCTAGTATTATTAACACAGAGTTATTGAAATTCAAAAGGTGAGCTGCTTTCTCAAAAACCCTGGCAGTTTCATAATTCTAAGCCACAAGTATTTTGGACAACTGGACTGAATTTTTGTTTCACTTCACTGACAGCCATTTGGTTGGTTTGAAAGGTGTGTTGTGTGTCTAAATTGTGATCCTGTTTGGGTGTTGGCTGGGAAATCCGTGAGTTGTGTCCGCCCTGGCCTATCGACTTCAGTATTTTATTTATATAGAAAAGCAATATTATAAAAGTTTCTTACGTCCTGTGACAGCTGGCTGGCTGGCTTGGCTCCTCGGGCTAGGGATGATCGATATTCATCGATGTTGAATAAACATCGATGTTTAGCTGGAAAACATCGATGTTTTGACATCGATGTTATGACTTCAATATTATCGACACATCGATGTTTTATGAATAAAAATATCGAAAGAAAAATTTTGGGCGTCATCTAGCGTATTTTGGATGCACTATCCCCTTGAGACCCTCAAGGTCAAATGTTCACATTTTCTAGAAACCCACGCGCGCGCGTTATCTAACGTAATCTGACACCGGTACTTGACTTTGAAACACTTATGTCGTTCATGATGAAATGTTTATGTTATAACAGGTGCCGGCGGCCGATTTCAAGAGCCCAATAGTTAAACTACGAGATGAAACAAAAAACAGAACACGAGAACGTGTTTATAATTTTATACAGGCCGTTATTTCGGAGGGAACTAGTAAACTCTGTTAAGCTTTGGTTTCCTAGGAAAGCGGTGCCGTCATGTAGCGGCCGTAATACAGCGGTGAATGACGTCACTAGAACGTTGTCTATGTAAACGAAATGGCGCGGTTTCCTGGAGAGCGGTAACTGACACCGTAACGTCAAAAAGCAGTACCGCCATTTGCATGACGGCCGTCTTGTCGACACCGATAGTATGGTCAACGTTTTATTGATAGCGGTGAAGCTATTTTTAATATGTATTTGTGTTTTTTTTTCGGAACAACGTCAAAAAAATAAAAAGTAAAGAAAAAAGTCAACTAAAACAGAATTGGTGGCGTGAAAGTGGAGAAATATTAAATTCTGATGAATTATTAATTATTAAAATGACTGACTGTATGTTAAAACGGCCGTGGAACTTTCCACATGTCATCACCGTCAAGACGGCCGTCTACTTGCGTCCGTAATATTGCGGCCGCTACATGACGGCACCGCTTTCCTAGGAAACCAAAGCTTTATGTTGACAATAAATATTTCTTATAAATATAATAATTGTGTGAGTGGCTTTATTTTTACATCCTTTTCTTCTACAGAATATGTAGATTCTAATAAGAAATAAAAACATTCTAATAAGAAATAAATAAATTCTCATTTACACTCGCAGTCTTCGAAACCCGCGAAAAAAATTCGATTTTCGCGGAAATTCGCACGCGCGTTTAACTCGATAAAAAACATCGATATTTTACACATATCGATGTTTTTGAATCGATGTTTATCGTACATCGATACTTTTGATTCGATGTTAACATCGATGTCAACATCGATGTTTTCTTAATATCGATCATCCCTACCTCGGGCTGGCGGCGGGCGGCGGGCGGCGCTGCCTGGGCGGGGTGCGCAGCAAAACAACGGAGCTACCAACATTGACGATGATTTCGCAGATCGATATTCGATTTTGTTTTGTATTATTGTAATAATTACTATTTTATTAGGACCAACGGTAGTGTTGTTATATAACACATGCTTAAAAACAAACACAATTTATTATGCTATAGATATAATTGTATCAACAATAATTTTTAAAAGCATGTTATTTAAAAATTCAAAAAATCAATACTGTTAATAACCATACCTTATAGATGTTTGGATTTTTAGACTTTTTAGCAAATTTTCATTTAGTTGATTAAAACTGCTGGCACGACAATCCAGACAAAACAAAACAAACCTTACCGAACACAAGACAACAATATTACATTTGAAAACTCCCGCCATATTGTTTAAATAATTAAATTATCTATGGTTAAAATATTCTGCGCGTTTGTGACTGTAACAATAGAAATTTAATTTATTTATTTCTTTCTTTCTTACACTCTTATGTTTTATCAAACATTTATATTGTATATCTAATAGAACAAAAAAACAAAATATATAATAATATATATAGTAATATAATTATAGATATTATAACAATAACAATATACGCAAACAAAGTAACGATAATATGATAAAATAAGGAAGGTAGTCTTGTGTAGTTCGCGAACGAACTAGTTCGCAAGAACGACTCCCACAGGCGAACTACGCGAACTAGATCCCCACATTTCCCGCTTAACAGTTCACTCGTTCGTGACTCGTGACGAATGAGTGAGGTGGGTGACGGTTTAATTAAAGTACTTTAAAAGCATTATTAGGTATTGAAAAATATTATCCGTTCGCACTTCTCCTACATATACCTAAACTATAAGTATGCCAAATTTCATACTCCTCCGTCCTCGCAATTTTCGTAAAAGGGGATCCAAAGTTCTTGCTTCATGTATTAATTTATAGATAAAATTAAATCGGCTAAAATTATGAATATTATGATTCATAGATTAATAAATATAATTTTTTGTCCATTGTTGATTGTAGCGATGTTTGTATTGTATTCAATCACGTGGCAGCAGGAACAATATCAAAACGAACGAGCGAACGAAATACATTCAGTTCAAGGCAGATAGTTCGCCGGTTTTGAAAACAGCTCCTGCTGCGAAGAGCGGGGAACGAAATACTAAACACGAACTAACGAACGAACAGAGCGAACTAGTTCGTTTCGGAGCAGCGAACTAAGTCGTTCGATCTCAATTGCGAATTATTACGCGCAAGACTAAAGGAAGGTTATCTAATTTGTGCCTAAGGATACATAAAAGTACTCTTTGGATACACCACAGCCATTGATCTATAAGGACTATGGATTAGACACTAAAGCAAAAATAGCGAGCCTGACAATGCCTGTCAAAATTTTAGTGAATAAAATATGGCCGATTCTACTAGTGTTGTGCGCACTACATGGACGGAAACACTATCGATGTTTAGTTTAATGACTAACGATATAACAGCAATAATACATGTCGTTCGTCTTCTCAGCGATATTAATATTAATTTTGATACCTACTGCGATGAACTTGTCATGTCATGTCAACCAAAAATATTTTGTAAAAATCAGCTATCATGATGATCTGCTGAACAACAAACGAGGACACAACGACTGATCCCCCTTTTTAGACGATCTGAGAGATAGTGTTTTAAACTCTGCCAGTTAATTAGGTACCACCCTCTTGTTTAACACAGCCGCCAAACTATTTGTCTTGTTCCAGTTAGGAAATTTAGGTAGTTATAAGGCCTTTATTTATTATATGCATAATGTAAAATTATCAAAATATAGTTCCATAACCGAAGTTTAACCATCGGAAGTAAAATACTTATATCTCTATTTGGCTGTATTGTATATAACTAGGTATATACAGGCTTGAAGTTATGTTAAGTTTTATATCCAATATTAAAAATCAATCCTTCCATTAACCAGTCCGCCTACTCCTAAACAATGCCACTTTTGCTGATTCTGAATGTACCCGCTGAATCCAGAAAAATCGCGATAGATACTTACATAAATAAATAAGTCATATGTAGCACTACGATGAATTTAATTTTAGAGTTTATTCAATAAAAGCTAAGGGTGAAGATAGTACTGCTGTGTGATATGACTGACAATTTTCTTCTGATCACCCATTATTGTGTAATAACCCTTAGTGCATTAATATTGTGGAAATGGGACCGAAATGTAAATAAAAAACATGTGTATATGTACACAAATTTTAATTTATTTGTTTAAGGCTATATAATGTACAGCATAATTACAAAAATACAAATAAAAGTATTATAGCATATTTATTAATTGAGCACAAAAAGCGATCGTATCGCTAACTAGCGAATTCTTCAAGATAAGCTTTGGGCAGATAAGATAACAGAGGAATAATTATAATTTCTTTTTACAAAAAAATACTTCAACAAGACGAGGGTTTATGTTTTCTGGAACAATTATTTCTAGCCACTTCTTTTTTAACGATTTATTTGAAGGTAATCTATTGAATAAAAACAATTATTTCAACTTTCTTCAGCGTCATTTTAAATTATCGATATATCGAATATCGATATTTTAACACTTTCTACCCTAAGTGTCATTGAAATGTAAACAAACCGGCTACTCAAATATATAAAATAATGATGTAAAACCCAACAAAACATTAACAGGCCTACGTAATCCTCGCACAGATCTTCATGCAGCAAAAACATAATATAACAATATCATTCAGATATTTAACAAACAACGAAAATTGATACCTACTATAACTTGTTAATTTTGGGTGTAATTTATTTTTCCTGGCTCCGCATTGTAGTATACCACACCTCATTGTGTTTTAATGTTTTTGTTTTGCTTAAAAGACACCACAACACCTCCTATCAATGCCTATTTTAATATATTTTATAGTTTTGGGTTTATTAACCATTTTGTTTGACATAAGATGTCATTTGTAAGGGTGAATAACAAATGGCCGGCCTGCTACACACCAACCAGCTAATTTCATATGAGGTTAAGGATTAGGGCGTCTCTATCTAAGTATATTCCTATCTCAATGACCACAGCTTTGTGCCACAGCTCCTAGCGAAGCTACTCTGTGTCAAAAGAAAATCAAAGACATTTCCGGAACATTCTGGTTCACGATTAGTTCTGAAATATTTTTTTAGTATAATATTAAATGTGATAAATGAAATTACAAAAATAATTAATTTCAATAATTTATTATGTTAAATTGTTATAAAGTAATATTATCTGGCTTTATTAGAAATTTATATATATTGATGGTACTATTCTTTTCAATGTTGAATAGTAACGATAAATGTGATTTTGTTTCCGAACGTAAAGTATTCAGAACATATATAATATATAAACTCACTCCCTCCCTCTACTTCCGCAGTGAAGTCAAGTCAAGTCAACGGTCGGGTCGGGTCGGTATGGTTGTTCAGTTGTTGCCACTTGCCAATGGACTGCCAGAGTGCGGAGTGAGTGAACGAAAGTCAAGTGCCAAAATCGGACCAACACACATCAAAGTGGAACAAATACTCGTGTCGTCAGCAGCCTGCATTGTGTTGTGCTGAACAGCTGCTTGTCAGCTTGTGCCTATTTATTGACTTGATATTTATTATTGTTGTGTTCGTGACAGCGGATACGAGCGAGATTGGACGCTTCGGGTTCAGTCGCTGATCACCGCGGTTATTAATGTATTGTACACAGGGGGACGATATAGAGGAGCTAAGGTCTATTTGGGCGTGGAACAGGATCAGTTCTCGCGCGCTTGTGGTGCTTATTGGAATAGCCTGTTTCTTTTGGTCAAAATGTTGGCTGCACCCGTCGTGTATCCTGGCTCTGCTAAGAACGAGCCGCGGGCGTTTTGTGGATGTTGGGCCAAGAAAACACCGGTATCGTGGCGGGAACTAGACCGCTGCGGGTGCGGAGAAATCTCTGGTGCTGGTAAGTAACAAGAGTTAACAAGACAGATTTGATTTGTAGTAAATAGTTTTGTTTATTTTTAACTGATCTGGAGTATTTGATATCCTGTAACCTGGAGTATTTTGTGTCCTGACCAACCACTACAATCTACATTAAAGACCACAACCAATCGGTCAAAATTGTTTAAACTTTGGCTACAACCCATTAATGGCCCACTACTGAGCATGGGTCTCTCCTCATTATTGAGGAGGCCTAGAGCATACCATGCTGCTCCAATGCGGATTGGTGGAGGGGTTAGTGGCCAACCCACTGTCAAATGTTTTCAAGCCGCCCGAAGGCCTCCGACACGGCTTAACGACTGCTTCGATAACAACTGGGACTGACGGCTTTACGTGCCCTATATGTATAAACTTTACTGTCCATATAATAATAAGATTTTTTTTCTTAAACAAATCAGTTCTCATGAATAAGTACATAAACCTTCACTTAAGCTTTTCAAGTTGAAGGTTACATAATATTAATTTGAGTATGTACCTATTAGTCCATTCTGCTTCAATTTTTGTATCTGTTCTGGTTTTCTCTATTCAGCCAGATATGGCATCGTAATTCAGTATCTGATGGATAGTAAAATAAAAAAACTTATTTCTCTTTCACATCATACCACTATAATATGTTACGAACATTGTTTATGTTTATAATCTCACATCTAAAATATTTGTTTTATTTATTTTACTAGTGTCATAAAAAAAAAGCTAAGCTACAACCAACTAATGGCCCACTACTGAGCATGGGTCTCTCCTCATTACTGAGGAGGCCTAGAGCATACTCCACCACGCTGCTCCAATGCGGGTTGGTGGAGGGGTTAGTGGCCAACCCAGTGTCGAAAGTTTTCAAGCCGCCCGAAGGCCTTCGACATGGCTTAACGACTGCTATCAATCGAAAACAACCGGGACCGACGACTTTACGTGCCCTCTGAAGCACGGAAGCGCTCAAGAAATTTTTGCCAATTAGTGTCATACCCAAACGTAAAAAGTGGCATTGTTTTATTGTTGACAGGGTGTGAATGGGTCTGGGAAGCTTCAGAAGACAGTGACTCTAGCTTGCTTCTCAGCGATGACAGGAAACAGGTCACCTTCCACCCATTCTACAGTTCGGGAACAGCTGTTGTCAAGGGGGACATGCCCTTCGTCCATAACGTCCACTACTACTGGGAGGTGAAAGTGCTCACAGAAACCTACGGCACAGATATTGTAAGTACAAATAATATATCAAGGCAATGCTCAATGCAATATATTTTGTGTTTTTGAGAAAAACTAGTTAGTTTCTGTCTTTGTCTTGCTTCAGGAAACTTATACTGTATCTAGTATCCATATAAGAATAATTGTTTTATTGGTTGTTTTTGATTATTTGTTTCATTGTTCAATTAACGTGAATTACGTGGGTTTTGTTAAATTCCATTAGTGGATGCCATCACTTCAGGAGGTTAGTTTTTTACTGGATGGCATTGAAATAGAATTGAGTGGGGTCCAGGGTTTTTCGTTTCTCGACCTTTTTCATTTTTACTTGACATAGTCATCATCATCATCTTAACCCATCATGGCTCACTATTGAGCACGGGTCTCTTCTCAGAATGAGAATGTTAAGGCCATAGTCCACCACGCTGGCCAAGTGAGGAGTGGCAGACTTCACACACCTTTGATTTTGCGAACTCTCCGGCATGCAGGTTCCCTCATGATTTGTTCCTTCACCAATTGTAGCAAGTAACATTTAAATGCTTAAAAGGCACTTAACTCCGAAAAGTCAGAGGTGCGTACCCTGGGATTCGAACCGCTGGATAATTGTAGCGAGGATATTTTTACGTACGTATATTCGCAACGTATATACGTACGTATATACGCATACGTACGTATAACGCAACAGTTCAGTGCCAGTTCCGCTCGGCGAAGCTTATCCCGCTTGGCATGGTGCCTCAATGTCAGTGCCAGCCTGCCTTGTTTTGTTCAAATGAAATTGCTCTCCAATTGCCGGAAACGTGTACTCACTACATTATTTTGCCTTGTTTTATACGATGGTTAAGTATGTTCGAATTTGGATTTTTTATCTCTCTTTTGCACAAGATCTGGCATTCCTAATTTTTTACTTGGAAGTTTGATACTGAAAAATACAAAGTACCCATCGTAACATAATGTTTTATTAAGTAACATATTTTTTAACTAAATACCTTTGAACCATTTTTCTTGTTAAATTTAGGCGGATTTTATTTTTAAATCTGTCTAAACATAATATTATCTATCTACATATGTACTGTAATTAATGAATAAAAAAAGCTTTATTCAAAATATTATAATATAATTTGTAATTGTTATGCCAAAAATAAACTATCTGTTCCGTCACTTCCGTGTTTTCTGCGATATCGTAATTGGGTGGTCAGAAACAATAACATAAATATTTTGTTTTCTATATCGATTACAAAGCCTACAAATTATATTAAAATATTAATTGGGAGATACTGTCTTGGTACGATTTTAATGAAGTAGGCAATGTAGATTTAATCTGAAATTATGAACATAATATGAACAAAGGTTAGATATACGAACATAAAACATTTGCTAAGTGGCAGGCGCTGTTTTACGATGTAATAACTAATAAGTTAAGTTATTGACGTTATTGTGGACACAAACTTACGTACGCTAATGAACGCTTGACGCCGCTCTTGAACTGTGCATTTGACCTGTTTTCTATGCAGATTACGCACTTCCAATAACTGCATATCTGCAGCTACACAGCTTACTTGTCAATTGGAAATGTAACTAGGTGATTTTCTGGGGTCTTTTATTGAATGTAACTTGAGCCTTTAAAACATTTTCATATACAGAACCGCCCTTTAAACGTTTTCCGCTCTTTTTATTGATTCTGCCTTTATGGTGCCTTTATGGATTCTACTTAAGATGATAATTGAGATTAATACAATGAAATCAAATACAAAAAGAGATGTAGGTGACCTTGGTGTGTGTCGGCTAGAATTAGATTAGTCCGACGCACGTGTAGACGTTTTAAAAAATGCGAGTTAAAAATATATAACATGCCCTTAAGAATCTTAAACTGTGTTTTTTGTAACTACTAATAAATGATACAGATACCTAAAGCAACGTAAAGTAAATACCTAGGTTTCCTGAAGCGAAGCAAAACGCAGCCATGCGCATTATGGTGTCCTCATATCTACCTGAGGTCGACTCTAATACGAACGAAAATTCTACCATGAGAAATACGTATTCAAGCTCGAGTTTCAATGCTTTCACCATCATGCATGCCTCAAGGATTGATGTAATGTTCCAGACCTAGACGGTTTGTTACACATCAGCTAGCTAGGTATCCCTCCGCTAAAAAGTGTACGTAAAACTGCATTTGGATAGCAGTATTGGAAATCAAGTAATAATCCGGAACACCGCTATATTCTTGGCTGATGGCTTGGTGAGGCTTTTATGCTAGTGATGTCTACTTTTACCTCAACTTTACGTTAAAAGAGGAACAGTTTCTTCACATTGACAAATTGTCCCCAGATCATCGGAGTGGGCACGAGCAACCTGGACGTGAACAGCGCCAAGTTCTCGTTCGAGTCGCTGCTGGGCAGCTCGGAGGAGTCGTACGGGCTGTCGTACACGGGCAAGCTGCGCCACATGGACTGGGAGATCCGCAACGCCGGCGGCTTCTGTCGCGGGACCATCGTCGGCGTGCGCGTCGACATGTGGCGCGGCACGCTCGAGTTCTACTTGAATAGGAAGCCGCAAGGTATTACTATGTAGACATTTCATTACCCTTTATGTATCAATGTGCCATTTTTTCCCAGAAATTCCTAAAGAAATATTTAATGAAGTTACAGATGTGCCGGCAAATAGTTTGACTTTAGGATTATTTAGAAAATTCCTCCTCAATTTTACGTATTCAGAGGTTCGCTCACTCCGTAGCCTAGGATCATTCGCGTTAGCATACATAGTTCTTAATGTATACTTTTTTATGAATAATGAATTTTGTGATCGGTGACGTGCCTAAAATATTGTGTCGCGGTACCCACGCCTATGGTTCGCCATGCCGCCCTACACGCATCCTCTTTGCAGCATCGTACGTAAGCTCTCGTCGTCGTAAACATCTCTCCTATACGGACGCGCGGTTTTCTTCGTCAATTGTATTATGCGTACCGGAAAAGAGTGGAATAAAAGTATAATATTATAATATTAAATACAGAAACGTACCTACTTAGAATTTTAGTTTGGTTGCGGTATATTAAAGTCTGTACTTTAATATCATTGTCTATTTGCGTAACTCCCCGGGTAGCCGAAGCCGACATATTTTTCATTGGTAAAGCGACAATACCAGACTCCGGTAAAGTTTATACTTTGTTTACGCATTGGAATACGGAAAATACTTCGCGGAGGTCAAACGGTAAATACTTGTTAGAAAAATATTGATTTAATTAATCTTATTGCCCTGTTACAAATGTCGTGAGTGATATGACGTGTATTGCGTTATGCGCGCACTGTCGGGTCTGGGGTTCGATTTCGAGCGAGTCACAAAATTTGAAAATTAGGATAATGAGTTTCTGTTCTCGGTCCGAATGTATGTATCTTATCTTTGCGTGTTGTTCATGACACAAGGAATCCTAATGTGGGTCTGTAAATGTGTAGCATTGTCTATTTGTACTTTTAGCTTCCACTCATTAATGTCCACTGTATGGCACAACTTTCTCTTCATATTGGACCAATAGATATATCCTAGACCTTACTTTAACACACTGTTAAAGTTTATATGGGGTCCGGGGCGTATGGGACCTGTTTATTTATGTATTTTCCTGGTATAGTATCTAGGTACAATGGTGATATTATTAATAGTGGCCTATCCAAATGTTGGAAGTTTTATTTTACCTGAAAGACTCCGAATCTGTGAATATCCGTCACATATTCGGTGATACGGCGATACATTGTAAATATCGACATGGGAAATATTAAGAATATCAATAATTCTGTTAATACAACCTTAACATTGCGGAGCCAAAAGCTATGAAACTGTAATTTTTATTTTATATTATTTTTTTATTTTTCAAACATTCTTTCATCCCTAAGTTTACCACCCTCTTTTTCGTGGAATACGATAAAACCTGTGTTCCGGACGTCTACTAAATATAAACTACCTCCCTACCAACTTTGATCCTTGTACGTCAAGGGGTTTCCGATATGAGTGAATGACCTTTCGCTTTTGTATTAAGATAAGTTAAGTACCTACAAAATTATTTTGTAAAGTAACGACTTCAGACCATCTCGCTGGAGTATAAAATATAAGCAGTCTCAAACGGCGGCCTTGTGGTTACATTGCGGGTAGTGATATCATCCAGGCAAGTCACGCAACCCAGTTTCAGTTTTAATAAAATGAATGGAGTATACGTGAGGATGTTCCAAGGTCCAACCCGGGTCCCGAGCAGTGGCCGCGCGGGCAGTGCAATCGATAATGCGCATGTCAGTTGCATTCGTACGTAACCTATTTCTGATAGTGCGTCTAGGTCGCAGCTAGCCGGGCCCGCACCTGTAGCGTCATTTATTATGTACACTTGCTATATTTTGCTTACTATATTATTATGATAGTCCATCATGTTAGTCTTTACGCTTTGGCAGACTTGTCCTATATTTAACAATATAATAGAGAACCATCACATGCAACTGTCCGTTTAGAGTGTGTTCCTTCACTACTCGTTATTTCTAATACGCGCATAATTTCTATTAGGTAATGAGAGATGCGTGCATTTGTAGGTACAAGAAAATGGTCGAACTTCTCAGTGGTATAGTTAAATTTTTCATTTCCGTAGCTGTAATCAAGACATAACGTTGTAACGCCGTTGTACGTCAGATTTGTAACTTACGAGTATTTTATCCCAACTATGCCTACTCAATCGTATCAGCTCTTTTGCTAGTGCAAGGTCAAATGGCGCACATTAAGTTGGTATTCACAGAAATTAATTGGTTTTAACGCGTCCTATGTACAATACAATGTTATAATATTTGTTGCTACACGGATTTATTTACTAAGGCTTCGGATTTAGGTATAATGCTGGAAAGTTCATTAACGTGATGTGCCTACCTATACACATCAAAAGTGTCTAGGGATCAAGCATTTTTATGCGGATTTCTTGAGATTTTCATTTCGTTTCGTGTGCTTTTCTGATGAGTCTCGTTTTGGTATGAGACCGGATATACAAGACGTATACGACACTGGAGAACCCCTGGACGCCAACAGCGATTAAAATCCTGCCAGGAAGTCCATCCTTATAGTGGTGGAACCATCATGGTATGGGCGGGTATTTGGATCGGCGGAAGAACTGAGTTGATTTGGATCAGAGGCAACCTCAACGCTCAAATTTATGCTGAGACGATTGTATCAGACGTCATCGTTCCTCTACAAGTGCAAATCGGTCCCTTATTTCAGTTAATGCATGATAATGCACGACCGCACACCGCAAGAGTTGTAAGACAGACTCTCGCCGCAGCTAACATCAATGTCCTGCCCTGGCCTGCTCAGTCGCCAGACTTGAACCCGATTGAGCATGCATGGGATATGCTACAGAGAAGAGCTCTGCCGAATATGGAGGGTATCCACTGGCAAGAAGACCTTTTTTTGTTGTTGCAACGAACATGGGCGGCCATTCCACAGCGTGATTTGGATGAACTCATTTTGAGTATGCCAAACCGATGTTCTTGTGTTGTTAGTGTTCGCGGTAGAAACACGGATTATTAATTGTTTAAGTTACCCAATAAAATTTTAAAGAAAACTGTTATTTCAGTCTTTTTTTCGTACTTTAATGTTAGTGGTTCAAATGTCAAAAATCCCTTTATTAGGAAAATGGCAAATTTCTTTATTAATGCAAAGGTGACTTGGTTTATTGTTACTGTGACAAACGAAAACACTTTATTTGATGAATCCTTAAAGAAAATTTTAATTAATATCAATCAGGAGAAAAGTTATTGCAAAAATATAATATGTTGATCCCTATACTCCGTTCAGATTGGAGCTGGACAAAAGGTAAATATTGCGTTGCCCAGCAACAGTAAACAACCATGTAACACAAACTTTTCGTCGTATTATCACTATAATTATTATTTTGTATGGTAAGCGAAAAACTTAACGAAAACACGTAACACTCACTACACTAGCAATATTAACAAAACTAATATGGCTAAACACAAATTTAAACTTAAACAAACAATAAAATTAAAGAATTAAGTGCAATTAATGAATATTGAATGCGAGGACCGCTCAATTATGTACATGTAAACAAACAATAGAGAATGGCGACCTGCCGGCCACAGACTGCCACTGTCATATACAGACTGCCACAGACTGTCAAAGATAACTTAAACTGAAGTTCTTGCTTTTGTTTTGTCGTTTAAGATCGATTTTAATTATTTCACACTATATTTACAGTGCAAATTAACACGGATTAGTTATTTAAAAGATTCCAAAACGTAAATAAAATTATTATCGTGTTTAAAAAATTATTGTAGTTCATTTTAATTTTACAAATTACTGCGTGGAATGAATCGAATATAAGACGACCAAGTTGCAAAGTCAGCTGGCGTCATTATTATGGTAAGGATTTGGTAGACATTTTCTTTTATAGGTATAGACAGGCTTTTCAAAATTTACATCATTGGGAAGAAGGTTTCAAATCGCTCGACGTTTTTAAGGTTGTGGCTGCATGAGTAATTTAGTAACGAAAGCGTTAAATGATATTAGTTTTACCGCATTTTCTCGCAGTTTGAAGTATTTATCGATCGTTCCATAGTTAAATATGGATTCAGAAAAATTTTAGTGAGCAATCTAGTTTTACAATAACGCGTTTGATTCAGAAATACATGTTGGTTAGTGACAGTTAGTGAAAACCCTACAGAAGAATTTTAATGGTTTGTTTTGGTTTTGTCCAGCTCCAATCTGAACGGAGTATAGACACTTTTGATGTGTGTATCTTTAGTCTCAACGATATTTAAGCAGAAATCATCGATTATAAGACCGTCAGGTCAATTGAACCCAACGTTGTAGGTAGTGTAGGTACACTCATACAACCATATAAATTTCATAGATCCGATGGAGCTCCAATTACAGCTCTCACTACCAGGAGTGCAGCGGTCGATGTGCGCATGGCAGTTGCACTACCTGCTGTAGGTACTACATAGCTACATACATAGGTATAAGGAGATACAGCTCTGCCCGGGACTCGGCTCGAGGTCTACGCGTTTTTCACTTTAATTGGCTGTAATTGGACGCTCTTTGTAACAGGGGGAATGCTTTCTAGTTGAAGATCGGACCATTCAATGTTATCTAATCGATGTCTATAATAACAATACAACAAACAAGTGTTTTCAATAAAAATTAAATTAAAAATTAAAAAAACCCCCGACACAAACATTTAAAAAGTAAAAAATAATATCTCTAAAAATAATACGTCGCGTTGGGGGACCGCTCCTAACTACTCATTATCTACGATTTTTTTCATAAGTATCACATGCCTATTTACCCAAGACTTATCATATTTTATCAATATTTTTTTGTGTTAAAGTTAGAAGTAAATGGAGCGGTCCCCCAACGCAACGTATTATTTTTAGAGATATTATTTTTTACTTTTTAAATGTTTGTGTCGGGGGTTTTTTTAATTTTTAATTTAATTTTTATTTTATACTTTTTATAGGTAAGAATATTCTCGATTAAGTCATAAATATTCTCTTACTGTGCCCTTTCATTTGAGACCCCACACGAGTATATTTGCATACATTCGGCTATTCTTCCCCGCTTTTACCCCCCATAACTTTTAAACGGCTCAACCGATTTTCATAAAACATATTTTAAAATATGCGCCCGTAAGTTCCCTTTAATACAAAAAAACTAAATTGAAATCGCTTCATCCGTTTGGGAGCTATGATGCCACAAAGAGACAGAATGAAAATTCTTCCCCCCTTTCAACCCCAATAACTTTTAAACGGCTCAACCGATTCTCATCAAACATATCTAAAAATACGCGCCCGTAAGTCCCCTTTAATACAAAGAAAACTAAATTGAAATCGCTTCATCCGTTCGGGAGCTATGATGCCACAAAGAGACAGAATGAAAATTCTTCTCCCCTTTCAGCCCCAATAACTTTTAAACGGCTCAACCGATTTTCATCAAACATATCTAAAAACACGCGCCCGTAAGTCCCCTTTAATACAAAGAAAACTAAATTGAAATCGCTTCATCCGTTCGGGAGCTATGATGCCACAGACAGACAGACAGACACACACACACACACACAGACACGTCAAACTTATAACACCCCTCTTTTTGCGTCGGGGGTTAAAAATGTTTTAATGCTCAACCACATGAACGCAAGTATTGGCCGTTCTGATGCAGCCCATGCCATAAAACTAAGATTTCATAAAATATGACAGAAGCCGGCGACTTGGTGTTAAAGCTAAAACCCTGCTAGCTACCGTCAATTGTATCAACCGTCAAACGATTTATTATCAAACGATTTTCCGGCTGGAAGATTGGGACCCACATTAGTCAATTTCTTTTTTTTTTAATTTCAAGTTCGGCAAAGCATCTTTGATGCGTTTTGTGTTGCCGATGTTAACAGCTTTGTCACTAACATGGGCACAAGCACAAGTCAGGCTTAACCTGGCAAACATTATTTTACAGAGCTTAGTTCGTAGACAGCTTGTGAAAGCTTGTACTCAGCGTGGTACTAAAGGATCTAAAGGTTCTAGCAAAGATGATTAATATTAACAATGGTTTTCCACAAAGTAACGCCAAATCCTATTAGCCTCAATATAGACATGACTAATCAGCTATGAAGAACCTTCTGTCTTGCTTATCATATTACACTAAGTTAATGACTACCTCATAGCCCAGATTGTAGTAATAAGTAGGTACTGTCAGCAAAGCGAGAGATCCCAGTTTGAATCCTGAGCGTGACAGTCTCTTATTCTCTTTGTTTGCATGGAGAAATCCAAGGGGCACTGAACTGATATCGAAATAACCTAATTGGGCCTTTTATAATTCCCGGTCTTAAAGGCATTGTTTTCCCATTTTAACCTGTCCTCGAATGTTCGAGATGCGCTGTGACAATTACAATAATTTCATCCTGTGTCAACCTCCATAACTAAGATAGCCTATAGGTCGCCTAGATAATAGTGATTACAAAGACTGGACGCGATCGATATGCGCATGGCAAATGCAGTTCGGACGCAGCCGATGCTAGGCCAATACCTGGATGTCTTTGAATGCGTGGGAACTGGCAGGTGATGGAAAATGATTGATGTTTATATTTTTACTTAGCAGAAATGTACGAGGGAAGTGAAACTGTTTTGAGTTTCAAAGGCGGCTAAAAAACTTCATGAATTTTCCTATAAGCTACATTCAAAATTTATGGATATAAATATCTAGAATAGCCATTGAGTAGGATATGAAAAAAAAGAAATAAATTGTTTATGTAGGTCTATATAGATAGATATATTAAAATAACTGGATGATAGGCCGCAGAGATCGGCAAAATGCTTCATTACAGATCTGGTGAATTTTACCCTTAATGGCATCATGATACGCATTTCGATAACTACCTTTTAGGTTGGGACATTTCTGGACATCTAGTTGCACCTTTATGGCGCTTGCTAGAATATTTCAGGGCCTCCAAAAATACAATTCTAATTTATAATCATATCATAATCATCTAATCAACTGCACCACCGTTCCCCAGGCATATCGTTCTACAACCTCCGTCGGCACCAAGCCCTGTTCCCGATGATCAGTTCCACGGCGGCGCAGTCGAGCATGCGGCTGGTGTACGCGGGCTCGTACCGCGGCTCGCTGCTCGTGGACGCGCTGAAGATCCTCGCGTCCAGCGTCAACCCGCGCCGCCAGCTGCGTCTGCCGCCCGGGCTCATGTTCGCTTCCACCTCGCTGTTCTGGCTCTCGTTGCCGACTGATGGTAAGTATCTGGGGTTATGTACTCGTACCGCGGCTCGCTGCTCGTGGACGCGCTGAAGATCCTCGCGTCCAGCGTCAACCCGCGCCGCCAGCTGCGTCTGCCGCCCGGGCTCATGTTCGCGTCTACCTCGCTGTTCTGGCTATCGTTGCCGACTGATGGTAAGTATCTGGGGTTATGTACTCGTACCGCGGCTCGCTGCTCGTGGACGCGCTGAAGATCCTCGCGTCCAGCGTCAACCCGCGCCGCCAGCTGCGTCTGCCGCCCGGGCTCATGTTCGCGTCTACCTCGCTGTTCTGGCTATCGTTGCCGACTGATGGTAAGTAGCTGGGGTTATGTACTCGTACCGCGGCTCGCTGCTCGTGGACGCGCTGAAGATCCTCGCGTCCAGCGTCAACCCGCGCCGCCAGCTGCGTCTGCCGCCCGGGCTCATGTTCGCGTCTACCTCGCTGTTCTGGCTATCGTTGCCGACTGATGGTAAGTATCTGGGGTTATGTACTCGTACCGCGGCTCGCTGCTCGTGGACGCGCTGAAGATCCTCGCGTCCAGCGTCAACCCGCGCCGCCAGCTGCGTCTGCCGCCCGGGCTCATGTTCGCGTCTACCTCGCTGTTCTGGCTATCGTTGCCGACTGATGGTAAGTAGCTGGGGTTATGGGCTCGTACCGCGGCTCGCTGCTCGTGGACGCGCTGAAGATCCTCGCGTCCAGCGTCAACCCGCGCCGCCAGCTGCGTCTGCCGCCCGGGCTCATGTTCGCGTCTACCTCGCTGTTCTGGCTATCGTTGCCGACTGATGGTAAGTATCTGGGGTTATGTACTCGTACCGCGGCTCGCTGCTCGTGGACGCGCTGAAGATCCTCGCGTCCAGCGTCAACCCGCGCCGCCAGCTGCGTCTGCCGCCCGGGCTCATGTTTGCTTCCACCTCGCTGTTCTGGCTATCGTTGCCCACTGATGGTATGTAGCTGAGATTATGATAATATATTGTTTAGAGGTTACTGCCCCCACCATAACTATAAGTAGATGCCGTACGATCATGCAATGTGAAACGCCTTTTATGATCCGCTCCAATGACTCTTCTTAAGTCGTACCTATTATAAGAGCTGTCTCATCATAAAAATTATTCTTATGAAAGAAAAGCTGAAACAAAAGTTGCATAAATTGCAGGAATTCTTCTATTTTGCCGTTATTTGCAATTATTACTAATAATGATTATAAAAGATTTATAAAACACAATCATTGAAAAGATATAAAGTACATTAATGACATATAATATAACTCATCAATTAGATGCTATAGCAACGGCATACTAGGGGTAAAACTTCGAAAGGTCATCTCGATAACGGCTTTGATTAGCGATAGGGTAAAAAACAGGAACAGACGCGTAAAGCTATTTAGATAACTATCAGAACTTTCCGCTAGGTCATTTATTACAATATAGAATAAGTTGAGTTGAGAACTTAAAGAATGAGTTGATTAGATTTTGCCCAGTTGTTCCGATTTGGCTTCGAACAATTACCACGAAGGTTATTTAACAGAAGTCTAGATCCTAATAAAAAAAATCACTTGTCTTTTCCAGGGGACGGTGCTGACAGTGAGAACGTTCTCGTTGGCAGGAAAGCCGTCAAGTCCAGTTATGTGCCGGTAAGTAAGAGGAGGATTCTAAATTGCGCAGCTCGTCTGGTGAAGAAGACTCACTCCCTCTCTTGTGGTAGACCTCTACTGACTTAGGGCTCTAATAGTAACGCCTCCGCTTACCATCAGGTGGCATTGTGGTCAAACAGGGACTCTTGTAGCGCAATGTCTTACATGCCGGACTGCCGTTCGAAGAGTCCTGGGTTCGATTCCCAGCGAAGTGGAAGTATGAATGATGAGTTAATTTTTCCGTTCTCGGTGTAGGTGTGTTCTTATTATAGTTTTGCATGGTGCACGATACATGGATTTCCAGTTGTGAAGCTATGACTTTGTAGCGGTATTTTATTTTTACGACCTCCTTTATAAATCTCAATTAATAAAAAGCTAGTTTTGGAATTTGAGTTTGGTTAATAAATTGGCCATAGATGCTTTGGATTTGGAGGAAATTGTACGTGTACCTACTCTGTCTGTTTCCTGCTCGAAAACCACCAGTTATTGCTGATATTCCATGACTAAATCTACGTAAAATATTCTACGTTGAGACTCGATTTTTTGCCTAAATATAACGCATAGAATTCAGTTTATAAAGTAAACGAGCCAGTTGTATTATCAGCAATGTTACCATTATTTGACTAACTTTTCTAATCTTGCACTGATTTTTTTATGTGTAACCTTTGTGTTTTAAAACTAGCGGCCCGCCCGCGGTTTCACCCGCGTGGATCCCGTTCTCGTGGGAATATGTGCATGTATTATAAAAATAAAACCTTCCTCTTGAATCACTCTACCTATTACAAAAAACCGCATCAAAATCCGTTGCGTAATTTTAAAGATTTAAGCATACAGACAAACAGACGGACAAAAATAGCGATTTTATACTATGTAGTGACAATCCTATAACTAAGGTGTTTTTTTGCCTTCAATTAACATGCACGAACCTCTATCATTTAAATTGCATGATCATGTATTAATAATATTTTTTTAATTACTGTGCCTGTTGGTTCGCGGTGTATATTCGGATAGGTCTCGAAAAAAATCTGCAACATTTAGATGTCGATAGAATAGAATATTTTTTTATTGCACAAATATGGTTCATACAGATCGTAAAATTTACTTACTGTAGAATTCTGTTCACTGTAGAGAAGTACATTCGACCACTGTAGAATTTGGCACCATCGAATATTAAGTTGAAACTGGTACGAGTATTATTTTCTGCAGTTGCGTACGGAGCTGCCCGAGCCGCGCTACGGCATGATTCCGTTCCGAGCGGACGCGTTCCTGCTCCCAGACGACGCTGAACCATCCTCCGCACTCTCATCATCATCCTCATCCTCCCTATCCCTGACTACCGACATCTTCGTCGATATAGTCTTCTCCAACATGACAAACACGCCTCTCTCCATGCAGGCGTCTTTTTCGTCCCTTTCTTCGTTGGTATTTGATTAAATAGCCACTGACTGTCTTTTTCCCTTTCCAAACGAGTGTTTATTGGCTGCAATAGTTTTATTCCGACCGGATTTTACTTGGCTGCAAAGTTTGTCATAGTGCATCTGTGGGGATCATGAAGCAAATATAGAGAGAAGACGTTGTATATGTACATTTCCCTAGGAAAGAACGCGTGACACTGCGGGGAGCAGGGTATAAAGAAGTGGGCGGGATCTTGTTAGATCCATCTAACGGTCAATAGCAAAACTACTTTTACTCGCTTCGTTCTATATCGATTTTACTATGTAGTTTAACTATCTCACACTAGATGTCACTAAATGTAGGATATGACAGGGACGTACTCAAATTATAAGAATAGTGTCGCCATCTAATGTCGAGTAGACAGACACAGACAGCACTTCATCCTTTTCTTTGAAAATGTGAACGTCCATAACGCTGTGCACAGAACGGGCGCCGACGGCAGACTGCCTTTAGGCCACGCCTACTGCGATGACGTCAGGACCTAGTTGAGTTACAGTGCACAGTTGCTTAGGCCGTCTCCTCTCTATATTTGCTTCATGGTGGGGATTCAACCCCTTGTCAAGCAGTAAATAAACGATATCTGGCAAAAGAAGAGAGATTTCGGTGACGTCGTCCCCTTTCTAATTTCCTCAGATCCTTATTTGGGATTGAGTCGATCGAGATTGGTTTCCTCCCTCTCAGCTTCTTAATCACTCGAGGATTTTTACTTTATAAACTATCCCGTCGTTTAATGTTAAGATCTTGCCTACATAATATCTCTAGTATTTCTATTGATTGTTGATTATGAGATGGTTTATTGATATTCAACGGCTAACCTACATCTATTAAATCATCATTCATTCAAAATCATACATACATAATATATAAATTCTAAGTATTTAATATTAAGTATTATAAATGTATTTGCAGTAACTTGGTTCTTAGCTCATGTGTTAAATGTTCGACTCAGTGTTCGATAAAATTAAGTAATATAAGTATTGTGTAAAATCTTGTACATCAAGTAAAAAAATATCCATTCAATTTTCAATCACGGTCTAAATAACTAAATTATTAGGGTTAGCAAGACTGATATTGCATTTATCTTCTTACTTTGTTAACGGATACTACGGCTATACCTTATAGCTTCCATTTTATTGTCAAATATAATTTCACCGATTCTACAATATACTATCTTTGCGCCAAATCCTTTACTCATCTTGCTTTCATTGCGAGCTAAGTAGGTATGTTTTATAGTAACTACTTACACCTTTTGAAACAGTTCGACACATACATTAATGTGTCCGATATAAAAATTAATTAAGCTAGAAGTACTGCTGTTTCACATACTCATTTATTTCACGTTTTGCAAATTAGGACATAATATGACATAATAATACATCTTTACATTTATATTATGAGGGAATAATTTTTCCACACACAAACTAATAAAGAGCGTATATGCACTGATTTTATATTAATGTTTATAGATAAAGTATCGCTTAATATCAAGTAGTGTCCTATCCACATCTCTATTACGGGAACTTAATATTTCTGATGATTGTATTGATGTGAAATAACTATAAGAAAATACTAGATTTTATTTACGTATACGTATATTGTACTATTTCACAGTCGTCCTTTAAGAACTAAATTTATAATAATAGTGTGTAGCACTGAATATCTATGTAGTCACTACCTATAACTTGAATCTTATCATTTAATTTACATCACTAACAATACATTGTTCTAATGCTTAGTTTTGTATAAAACTGGATCTTGTATCTAACAGCATGTTCAAAATGGGTGGTTTAAGGGCTTATCATTTTGCTTTCCACACTATGTTTTATCGCACGGTGTTTGTGAGGTGAGGGATTCTGCGGTAAACAAATTTTAGCATGTACATGCGAATGTAAAACTTTATCGTAAGACCTTAATTTAATAACGATACGGCATAATACGTAAGGTAACAAACACTTAATAAATTGTGGCCTAAATTTTAATGGTATTTGATGTGATCTTGCATTGAACGAAGAGTTCCCATACATTCGACTGGATTAACACGGGCTGCCATCTAATCGGGTTATCATAAATTAAGTTAATTTGCTATAATGTATGTTGTTATTATTTATTAAAGGATTTAGTGGCCTCTTGTAGCACGGCCTAAACAAAAAAATACTTATTATCAGGAAACTCTACATACAGTGTATCCTACAATTTAAAATACGTACTTGTTTTTTGCAGATGGCAGCCCTGTCTTTATACCACCACTTTAGGCCAATGTGCACATAAGGAGAGAGAGAGAGAGAGAAATTAAGATTTGTTGTTGTCTTCAACGCTAATGTAACGGATTAACAATTATAAGAGGCGTGATTTTATAGATTATCTAAATTATTATAATTATGATGATATAAATTTGAAACTGTCAAAAGATCTCGGTGTTTATTAAAAATATGGAAAATTTCAATGATTATTATAACAGGTTTAATTATAGCTGCCATAACGAAGTAAATTAGACGTGCTCTCTCCTTATGTTTTCTTCGGCCACTCATAAGCATTTCTGGTCCAAGCGCAGCTCATTATTCCCCGGCAGGCCTGGAGCCTGAAGCGCCGCCACTGGCAAATGATGCCGCGCTCCAGCGGGGAGACTTGAAGCCCACGCCACCCATGGCGTCACGCACACTTATACATAAGCGCAACATTGATTTGACACGTCATCATTGCGTGACTTCTGGGACCTTACTCTTGGAATTGATTTGGTCCCAAATTATTTATTTGGTCCACTATATCCCTAAATTCAGCCCACGTTAATAAGTGATACATTATTTGAAACGACCTTACACTGGGAAAGTTTAATTAGCTTTGATAACTACTCGTAAGCACTCACCGAAATAATCGTAACGTAGAAATCCCACTTCTGATGATATGACGAAATCATAAATGACACAGACATTCATGTTGTATGTCTGTACTTGTGAAATTTCAAATTCCAGGATAAAATATTTTACGAGACTGCCTTTTAAATACCAATTGACGACATTTATAGAACCGTTTTTCCCCCGAAGGGTATAAAACGGATATTTAGGTTTCAGCCGCAGCTTGAACCACATTTGAGATTACCTTCCAATATTCGTCATTAAAATAGGCTATCTCACTCGCACAATGCATCAAAATATAGTGTTGTCTCTGTCTATGCCTTCTCCCCCCTCCTCACACGCAGCGGCCGGTGGCCATTTTGCTTCAGTACTTTTCAGGCCGGCAAGGACCTGAAGGTGTGGTTCAAGCTGCGGCTGAAACCTAAATATCCGTTTTATACCCTTCGGGGGAAAAACGGTTCTATTTAGGTGTTCGAGCCTTAGCTTGAACCACATTTGAGACGTGTTTATTATCTGCCGGCGCTGCGTGTGCGTACTGTGACAGATGTAATAGAGATAAATAGGGAGATTTAAAGTCCAAGGCATAAGTATATTATAATGATTTTTAGCTATTTATTGTAATAATAATGACAAGTATTCAATCAATACATTATTTTGGCAGAATAGTATGAGGGAGTTTAATAAAGTAATTAATTAAATACTACGTAGTAAGACAATTTGATGTAATTAGATGATTAATCAAACACATCGGCTAATGTTTACCAAGATTAATTTATGTAACAGTGAAGGATCCAGAGAGAGCATTCACGTTAGGTCTTGGAACATTGCGGACATCTTTAAAGTAATGTTTAAAGAAGGTGTTCTTTGACTGCCAATAATTCCCCGTAAACCGGTTGCTAGTCCAGGCATGTGTCGCCACGGCAGCACGGAAACTTCCCGCCGAAGCACAGATTTGAGCCTCTTTAAATAAGTTCTGATCCGACCACAAAAACCGTTAGTGAGGCAGGTTTGGCGATTCCGCGTGTGGTAATAAATATGCTGCTAATACCCTTTGACGCTCGACGTTTATGAGAAATTGATATGACGTATATCCTCATCCAAAAACTATGTCAAATCTATTGTTGTTGTCCTTGCGTCCATTTTTCAATAGTCATCTAGACAGCTCGACTGTCTGTAGGAGATTGAATTTGTTTTGGAACCGAAGTTTGACCAAAATAGTAATTCTACGTCCATATCTTCAAATGGTCCTCTTTCTAGGGATAATAAGGTGATGTCGTGGACCCTTCCCCCAGTAACAACAACAGTAGAACGCTAGCATGTCTGGAGACTGCAAAGAGATCCTTTTCGTTGAAGCTATACGATACTAAAAAGTTTATTAAGTCCTCCATTTTCTAAGACAATTGTTAGTAGTTAGTAGTAGTTAGTTAGTAGGAGGGCGTATAGCGAAACCTCCTCCAAATTTTGCAACGACCGACTTATGCATTGCTTTTGTTCTGGGAGCTTACTTGACTTCATCATGAAGGTAGCAAAGGTACCTTGCTAAATCTTGTGGGTTTGGATTGTGTGTCGGGATACTTTTATTTATGGCCCAAGTATACCACTTTCTCCATACTGGTTTGAAACTTTTTAACAATGATTTTCTCCAGGATGACTCTAATAAAGCAATTTCTGATTCAGTCCATCCTTTTACTTGATGTGACCAGCCCGAACCATCCTGGCCCTCAATTTAAGGTGCTCTGCCTGTGGGGGTGCTCGGTTTGTTTGTAGATCGATCTAATTCTTGTGGATGTTCGGGATAAGCAGAGGGGAACCCATTGCCCTGAGGCGGAATTCTGGTTTCCAGAAAGCGTTCTCCCAAATTGGAGCGATGAGAATATATAATCCTTTGTCCGACTGGAGGTGCTGTTACACACGAGGTATTAATGCCGGAGGTGGGAATGTCCATGCTAACTTGTACTTCCACTTCTTGCTGAACGCGTCGTTGAAACAACCGTCTTTGTCTTCGACATTCTCGCTCACATATGTAAGTTGCCACAGCTGATCGCCTCGACGCAAACAAATATATTTCCGGCGTCCGAAACTTCTAGAAAAGCATGGATTTGTTCCTCGACAGGCCGTCCGCTATTCCATTGTATACACCCGGAATATGTCGCGCAATGAGGTGAGATTGTTGGTGTTCGCAGTATAAGAGGATTTGTCGTGCCGCTCGCAGCAATTTTAACGATCTCGTTCCCCCTTGCTTGTTTATGTAAGCTACGTTCGTGCGATTGTCCGATTGGAGAACAACGGTTTTCAATGTCAGTTCGAGATTCAGTCTCCGAAGCACTTCTAGCACCGTCCATAATTCTTTGATGTCGCTCTACCATTCCCTCTGAGTCGTTGACCATTGTTGCCATAAATAGCGATTGTTCGCTATGGTTCCCCAACCTAGATCGGCTGCGTCCGTTGTGATGAAGATCGAGGGATCTTCGAAATGTATTGGCATGCATTTCTGAATATTCTCCATCCACCATAATAAGTCCTTTTGCGCTGAGTCCCGTAAGGGAAACTTCTTGTAAGGGATCTTGTCTGGTAACCGATTTGAGGCTCTCTGAAGTGCTCGGCACTGAAGCCTGCTCAACGGTACCGTCAGTGATGCAAAGTTTAGTTTACCCAGTAATATTTAGGAACGTCCGCCAACTCTATCGTTTCAACCGCAGAAACTTCGATATGATGTGCTTTATTTTAGAACCGTTGGGGCACAGGCTCTTGGTATTTTTTTACTGTGTCCAAATGATCCCCAGGTGCTCCAATCTGGTTGATGTGGTTAGAGACGACTTCTTCCGATTGGGATGCCACCCTAAATCCTCTAAGTATGTCATTGCAAACTTGCTTTGACTTTCCAGGATTAGGGGGTCTAGGTGAATTGTTAGGAAATCCTCCAAAAATAATAGGACTCGCAAGTGTTCTAGCCTTAGTCGTTGCGCAACCCAGTTCGTTATTTTGGCAAACGCGGCCGGACTGCTTGCCGGACCAAATGGGAGGCAAGTAATTTCGTAAACGGTTCCTTGATACGCGAGGGACAGGAACCGGCAATGACTCTGATGAATGGGGATATGAAAATATGCCTGCGAGGTATCTATATACATCATAATTATAATCTCCCCTCTCTAGATGTAGAGGTATTTGAAATTGATTTATAAGACGAAAAGACGGGGCATGAACATAATTGTTTAAATTCTTAAGGTTGAATATAGGGCGATTCTCCCTGTTGGATTTTTTTTCCTCAAGATCATCGTTCACCAAAAAACCCGTTTGATGAATGGATTTTTGTAAGGCGTTGCAATCTAGTTTTGCCGTGGCAATTCGAGGGAATGTTTCGTTTGAAGCCAGAGTCTGTTTCTCCTTGTAAACTGCTTTATAGGTGGGGTTGTCCGAAAGGGGATTCTGTAGCCTTTTATAATTTTTAATATACTTTCGAGTGCCTCCCTCCGTTGGCTTGTGTGAAATGCGAGGTATCCCGCTCGGATGGAGTCAGTGGAGTTGCGTGTGCCTCCCCCCCCTTTTTTTTGAATTTGCCTGGTTGGTGTGTAGGGTTCGATTGCTTTGTGCTTTGAGTGGGGTGCCATTCCACCCTTTCCTTTATTTTGGGAATCAATTCTTCTTGTAGATCCCTGGTTATTATGCAGGTTTGATTTGCGCTGAAATTTATTTCATTTCATTTATTATATGCATAACATATGTCACAATGTTGTTCCGTATCTAGAAGATTTATTTTGCTTCCTTTTGTCAGGAAAAAAAAAATTATGAATTCCCCGTGTTCCTGAACTACCTCAGTGAAAGCTTTCTCTTCAAAGAGATGAGTCTCCGAAGGGGGTATTTCATGTAAAAAGATAATTCCCTTCATGTAAAAAGATCTCTGCGGTTCTGTACTACTTCTGTCCTCCGACCACAAACATATTGCAGTAAAGAGTCTGAAGTCTTCCTAAATTTTGAGTCTGCTGTAACGAAGTCCTGCCATACTTTCCCTTTCATTTAGGTAAACAATCTAACAGTTGTTGGAAAACCATCCATTGTTAAATTAAATTAACCCATTTGTGATCACTCTTAAAGTATGGTCAAATCGTTCGAGGACAGCGACAGATTTCCACTCTGGGGTAATACCCGCGAGGAGGTTATTCGGGTTTAAGCACAGAAGGCAGGAGTAGCCTGAAATTGTTTTTGTGTTATTGGCATAAAGGTATGCCGTAACATAAGGATATTGCGCCACTCTGAGTCGCAAAAGCCCCCTTCGATTCCTGACCTGTGGTCTTCATGGTGAAATCGAGAGTAGGTTCACTATCAGATGCTTCGGCATGATGCATGCATTGTGCCCCTAAGTTCAACTTCTCGTGAACGTACCGAGGGGCAATTCCTACATCATCCCCAGTGCTATCTGGGAGGGATTCAAAGGATCCATCTAAGTCTTGATCTAAGTCTTGTCGTTGATTTTTCTTGCAGCAACAACTTACCATTTTCATTCTGTTCCGATTGCATATTAATCATTTTATGAAACAGGGCCATTTGTTGGCTAAGGATAGTAGCTAATAAGTGCTCATTACTGCCCTGGTCTGCTTCTCAAATTGAGCGTGAGTGGATTGCTTTTGATGCTTCATCGGTGTTTGACCGTGGGTCGTCACTTCCTAGCTCGGAGGAGGCATCCAAGCGTCTTTTTAATTTTGATTTGAGTCTGGACACGGTGTCCCTGAATATATTGTAAGATGGTGCATGTATTTTTCCCATTACACTGTGGGGGGCATATAAGAGTGAGCACTGTATTCGCACTTCGACAAGGATGATGCTGATAGGTTGAAGGCACCAGCCATATCCACAATAGGGATGGCGAATCTTAGCTTTATTTCTACGGAGGGGGATATCTGATCCCCACAACTCCCAAACAACTCTTGAAAGGTGTAGTTGTTCCATTCGTGCCAACCGTTCGGAAAATGTTGGTCGACAGCAGCAACGATTACCGAGAATGCTCTTGTATCAGTTTGATACGTCTCCAAGGCCAGTTCACCCAAAGTAGATAATTCGGCCATTTTCTGCAAGTAAACAAGTGGCTGCTTAACTTTATTGAAATCAGAGCAATATGTATATACATTATGTGCTCGCTCGTTACCCTAAACGACAAGTTGCCTCATTAGAGACCATGTCGTCTCATCTGAACGGTCGCCTCATTTGAGCCGTCGTTTCATTCGAGATGACGTGTCGAATCAATCGAGACCACGTGTCGCCTCAATCGAGACGACATGCTGCCTCAATCGAGACGACGTGCCGCCTCAACCGAGACGACGTGCCACCCCAATCGAGACGACGTGTCGACTCAATCGAGACGACGTGTCGCCTCAATCGAGACGACGCTGCTCCATTTGAGCCATCGCGTCGTCCCGAGCAGTGTGGCGCGTGGTCTCAACGAGCCGACGCGCCACGCTTCGTCGCTGGGCCGACAGGCGCCGAGCGGGAATAATATCGTCGCTGGGCCGACAGGCGCCGAGCGGGAATAATATCGTCGCTGAGCTTATGAGCGTCGAGCGGAATGTGAGGCAAGTTTCAGAGTAAGTACTTGCTTGTACGGTTTACGTGTTGCCCCGACGAATATTGAAAGCGTACTGAAGCAAAATGGCCACCGGCCGCTGCGTGTGAGGAGGGGGGAGAAGGCATAGACAGAGACAACACTATATTTTGATGCATTGTGCGAGTGAGATAGCCTATTTTAATGACGAATATTGGAAGGTAATCTCAAATGTGGTTCAAGCTAAGGCTCGAACACCTAAATAAGGATATTTTATGAGAATATTTAACTGATTCGGATAACAATATTAAATTAATTGATGGGAAATTATTTTTATGGTTTCAAATTTAATGATCTCTTCACGATTTCATTGACTTATTGATATGTTAAGTTCTTTATATAGTATAAAATATACTCACTGTAGTACATACTAATTGTAGATTAAGACTATTTTATGTAGAGTTCATTGTAAAGACTGTGAAATAGTTTTGGGTGATGTAGTTTTTATGTTAATTAAATTTCTGTGATACATGAACGCTTTTCATTTGACCATTAGAAGTTTGTAACCACCCGAGTGCTCGTCGCTTGATCAAAAGCTTGCAGCTAATTCCTGTATATTAGACATTGCATACATACATTATTTCCCCAAAGAAAATGGCTAAGCACACTGGTATACCGTTACTTATAGCTATTTAGCCCTTGAATATGAATGAATTTCTACTAGAACAGTAAACGTTCAGTTAGCTAAGTAGTTCTATCAATAGATGATTAATTGCAAAGCAAAGTGCTAACAAGTTTCTCAAGAAAGTGCATTTTCTTACCAGTTTGTGAGATGCTTACCTACGAACGGCAGTCTAGGTATGTAGGTAATCGCAGTCTGTTTATAAGTTTAATATGACGACCCTGTAGCCTAGTTGGTGGCGACCCTGCCTGCGACGCGAGGGTCCCGGGTTCGATTCCCGGCCGGGGCAGATATTTATGTGGCAGATAAATATTTGTACTCGGGTCATGGGTGTAATTGTAATGTGTTATATGTGTAGTCCATGCCACCCGCGACACAGGTACCTAGTAACCTACTGCGGGGGTGAGTGTGTTAGCGTTTATTTATTATTTATTTATTTATATTCATTTTTAAATTAATAAACGAGGGCAATATGATAAAGCCAGTGGAAGTATTCCAGATTTTTTTCCTACTTAATAAAGATTTTTACTAAGCTGCAAAGCAAAGCAAAGCCTCCACCTTACCACCTACGGAGAAATGAATTTATTGTTTTATTTATAAAAACCAAAGATGTAAAAGCGTGGGTACCTCTTGCAGCTGGTCGACGTGTTCCCCAGTGAGTACATGAACGGCTATTACGTGGACAACGTGGACCGGGAGTACCGCGTGGTGCTGTGGCAGACGCGCTGACGGTGATCACTGCTCATTGCTCACACCCTCGAGCCGGCTCAAAACATTTCACCACTATCTCTGCTATAACTCTTAGCAATATCAAGTATTTATAATATACTCATAAGCCTAATAGAGATCTACATAGCTGATAATGTCGGTACACAAGATCACTGTAGACCAGTGGTCATTACACTTTTCTGACCAAGTGCACACTTCTAGGGTAAAGATATCGGCCGCGGCCCGCAGCTTGACGACTACGGATGTAGACTATCTACATATTACTTCCAGAGTCAAGGGAGTGAATTTTTAGGATTTTTAACGTTAGCCTTGATATTAATGAAATTGGGAACTATTTTATTTGTCGATTCAGCCCTAAAATACTCGATTATGAGGGATGTCCCTTTGAAAGAAAATGGGACTTTGTATACATATTTATTGCATACTGCGATTGCATAAATTTAATGTACCTACTAAGTATCGTAAACACAAGTTAGACATTTTCGCGGTAGTAATGTTCTAGCTACAGTTTTCTTAGATTTTTTAAGTTTAAGGTTTGACGAGATCTAATTTCAAATAGGTTATTTTAATTGGTTTTTATCAAAGTTTTATCAGATAATCAAGAATAAATGAAATGAGGATCACCTTCACAAAGATGTAACAGTTTATTACGTACAAAAGTCTTTGATTTCGATAATTCTTTTTATTGTATTTTTAATATACGTAATTTAGTATACTTAAACATCATCGATCACTTATTGATCCATGGTTAATGTAGGTATTTAATGAGGTATATTATTTTTTTACACTTAGAAGGTAGACAAACACTTAGGTGTTTTTATAATTAAGTAGGAATGTACTTACCTTAAGTAATATAAGTGTTCGCTATAATTCACATACATATCTAGCTGTAAAAATATTCATTGATGTGTAAGTAAATAATAAATTGATGAAATAAAATTTTATTAAATTGCCAATCGTTTTTATTACTGTCCCAACTACCCGATGCCTATTATTTCTACCGACTATTTTAAGAAACTACAATTTACCTACCGCAGGGCTTCATTTAGTAATAAAATGGGTAGGTACATAATTATTGTAATTTGTAATACAGCTACCCTGTACATAATACTCTATGAATACAGCCATAGCCATATTGATTTTACAAGCAAGCAAGGTCGATGAGGTCGAAAACAACAAAGGTATCAGCCGACCATAGATCATGGGGATGATCTCTATGGCACACAGTCTATACAGCCGGTTAAATACTCTTTGGTTAAATACATATTCCTATCTCTATGACCTGTATTATCCAGAGATTATCCCTCTGACATTGACAAATAGGGAAGTCTAAAGTGAAAAAAATCGATGTTTATAAAAATATGAATATTGGCCGCGCGCGATATATTGAGAAAAAATAAACGTATGTTTTTAGAAAAGGTGTGGTATGTAAGTTTTGTATAGAAATTACATACGGTATAATAAATTACATACACTCAGTGCACATAGAATCTATCTATACTAAAGCCGAAGAGTTTGTTTGTTTTTTCGTTTGAACGCGCTAATCTGAGGAACTGCTAATCTGAATTGAAAAATTATTTTTGTTTTGAATAGTCCCTTTATTGAGGAAGGGTATAGGCCACGGAATATAGATATCTATATTTCGTGGTATAGGCTATATTATAACATCACGCTACGACAAAAATGAGCGGAGAAACAAGTCTTTGGAATCAAAGCGTGGGCATCTACTTTAATAAATATTATAAATTATTGGCTAAGAATATCCAATAGAGCATAATTATACATTAGCATAGGAGCATAGGCATTATACCTATAGTGCCACCAACTTATCTGTTCAGTAGACGGCGTCGCTAGTGCAGCGTTCAATGTTACCATATAATAAAATTTGCCAACTGTAAAGGGAGCTCAACAACTTTGAGACCTATGATTTTTTCCAGATAAAGTATGTTGCACATGATTCGATGGTAAATTATGACAAAGTCTTTCTGAATAATATAGATACACAACTTGGGCTGTGGCTACTAACTTAAACTACCATGCAATGACTGAAGTATCTACTATTCACATAATTATATTGATAGAGATTAAAATAAAGATTAAAATTGTAGCGGTGATAGCCTAGTGGTTAAGAACTCCACCTCCTATTCGGAGGATCCGTGTTCGAATCCCAGGGCACGTACCTCTGACTTGACTAAGTTATGTGCGTTTTAAACATTTATATGTCACTTGCTATAAAGGTAAGGAAAACATTGCCAATCTGCACTTGGTCAGCATGGTGGATCTATGGCCTTAACCTTTTGATTATGAGAGGAGACCTATGCTTAATAATGGGCCCTGATGGATTGAGATAATGATAACATCCTGTGTTACTGCAGTCATTGCATGGTAGTTTAAGTTAGTAGCCACAGCCCAAGTTGTGTATCTATACTCGTCGGAAAGACTTTGTCATCATTTACCAACGAATTATGTGCAACATCTGGTAAAAATCATAGGTCTCAAAGTTGATGAGCTCCCTTGACAGTCGCCAAATTTTATTATATGGTAACATTGAACGCTGCACTAGCGACATCCGTTTACTGAACTGATAAGTTGGTGGTAGGTATAGTGCACCTATAGTATAGTAAACCCAACTTAAGATTGAAACGAAAGAGGCGCTGTCGGACGCATTTGACATTCATTTGACCAATCATTGCACACTAGTAACTGACATATGAATGACCACAACGTATTTATGAATGAGTTTTCATTATACTCCGACTTTTAATTCGATGCAGTAAAATGACGTTTGCTAATGTCACTTTTTGTAATAATGTTGCTAGATTTTCAATAATGGTGATAACTTACACGATTAACGAACGATGTTTTGATTATTCGATTATTCTTTTCTCAATATGTCTATTATAATGTATGTTAATAAAATATAATTCAAATTCAGAAAACAATACGGAAAGGTTATTAATTTAAAATTATATAGTAGACGAAAAATAATAAACACCGGTGCATGCATGCTTTTAGTACATAACATGTACTAAAAGCGCTTAATAATTAAAAATCTAGGAGATTATTGATATCAATCGTATTTTTATATGTAGTTATTGATCCTGTAATAACTTCATACATTATTTTAGCAGTTTGCTAAATTATGCGAAACGATTATAATCCGATTAATATTTTCATCAAATCGAATAATTTGTGTCCAGGTTACATCACTATTTTTGTGATAATAAAAAACGGTAACACTGGAAATGTCATTTTACTGCATCGAATTAAAAGTCGGAGTATAGTTCCAATTTTTGCCATTTCAGAGATAAGTTGGGCGCACTGTAGGTACTAATACTATGTATAAGTTTGAAGTTTGCGTCGCGTGAACGTCAACTGTGAACGTCAACGTCAAGCGCCAAGCGTTTAGCGTGTGGAGGTGGACCTGTGGACGCCGCATCAGAAAATATTACCTACCTACATAATGTCAACAAACTTATTGTGGAAATTATAATAAATCACTGCAAAATAATGGACATATTAAGAGTATTAAGACCGTATAAGACATATGCCCGTAAGAAGTTAAGAACACACAGCAGTAAAAATGCAGTCATGTCAGTCCGTGATATTGATGTCAAGGTTGAAAATGATCTCTATGTCCACCAGGGAGTTACTGAAACTGAAGACACAATTGATTACGACATGGTGAATAGACAAACCATGGCTCGACTTGTTGCTATTGAAGAAATTAAACTCGAGGATAATATACTCAACCAGGACATGACTAGTACCGAACATACAACCAGTAGTGACATGGTGTATAGATCAACCACAACTGAAGATGCCATTCATGACATTAAGGCTGAAAATGACCATGATGTGGAGTGTGGATCTACCGCAACCAAAGATGTTATCACTGAAGACATCAAGGTTGAAATTAAACAAGAAATTATTATTCCCGAAGATTGTACAAACATAGACATGATGTGTGGATCAACATTGCCCTCAAATGTATCTTTCAATAGCGTTAAGGTTGAAAACTGTGTCATGAGTCAGGATGGTGCAAGTGAAAGTGCAACCAATACTGATGTGAAGCGTGGAGACGTGTTGTTAGGTAAGTAACAATTAAATACACCTAAGGCTTATACATATGAATGTCATCCTATGCTGTGATGCAAATTTCAAGCATAGAGCATGTTCATATTGTTTATTTCAAGATACAATAGACTTAACCTACATAAATTAAAAATTAAATCCAGTTGTGTTTAGAATACTGCATCTTCGACCGGGGGTTTTAATGACTTGAGGGAAGGGAGCCAGATGAAGCCCTGACATGAATGTTTTGTTTATTTAAAATCAATGAAGGTCGCCGTTTTTGTGCTCACCAGTTGGCGCCAATGTCGAGTGAGATCCTGCTGTCAAAGCCCACCCATACATAAACAGTGACAAGTGATATTCAGACAAGTGAGAAGTGACAGTGCCACAAACTTAACTGACCCGGTGGCCAAAATTGGAACTAATGCAAATGTTATACTGTTGTCAGACAAAGACAAAGAAAGTAGCGCCCCTCTTGCTGGGTCAGATAAGTTTGTGGCACTGACAGACAGACCTCACTTTCCACTAGCGCTAGCGGTAAATTCACACGCTTTTACCCACGTTGTGAAACTACAAAATCACATTTTTGATAGGTTGTAAGCGGAAAAAAATTGATAATTAACGACATCACATTAGAAACCTCAAAAATAACAGTATTTCTCCACTATTTAATTGATATTATTATACATATAAACCTTCCTCTTGAATCACTCTATCTATTAAAAAAAACTGCATCAATATCTGTTGCGTAGTTTTAAAGATTTAAGCATACAAAGGGACATAGGGACAGAGAAAGCGACTTTGTTTTATACTATGTAGTGATACACTACGTGACAGAGCTATTTTTGCACAAATAATCCCCTTTTTTTCTCCTTCCCTCGAAAACTTACTAAATGTTTTTATTCTGTAAACAGGTGAAGATTACTCTTCGACCGCCGGTCTCCCTGCAGCAGTGACAATACATAAAGTACAGTCAGTACCAAAAGTGACTAAGATATCGGACGATCTGATGCGTCGTTCATACGACATGAGGACACCTGCAGCCGAAAAACCATTCCCGTGTATTATCTGTAACAAGCCATTCAAATTATTAAAGAACCTCAGAGTACACATAAACAGACACTTAGGGGTGAAACCGTATTGGTGTAAAATCTGTGACAAACGATTTAGCCTCAAAGTTAGTCTTACTTCTCACATTAGGCTACATTTAGGGGTAAAACCATTTTCGTGTGATACCTGTGGGTGGGCATTTGCACTGAAAAGCAATCTAGTGAAACACATGCGGACCGTACATGTGTTTTAGCGGTTAAATATTTATGTTTGTGAGTCAAGTAGGCAGTATGGCCAGCCAGTGCCGATGACTTTTGAAACGAAAAAAAGTATTAACAGGATGAAACCTATCAGTAAAGGAAGAAAATATTTTGGCTACGGGAGATCTCCCTGTAGGCGAGACGACATGCCTGGGGGGCGGCCGAGGCCCCGAGTGAATGTACTCAAGGCGTGGTATATATGCCGGCGATCGACAATTCTTCGATAGCGTGATTCAGGTCACCGTGTGACGTGTGTGCGGTGTCGCCACAATATGACAAAAATAAAAGTAACAATAATTTACGGGCGATCTGAGGTCGGGAAGAGATTGAGGGGCGTCTAAGAGTAAAAATGGTATATTGCAATATCCGGAAAAACTACATGAAAAAAAGTTATATGGCAAAGTTGTAGGATAATAAAAATATTGCAACTGTTGTATCTACGCTTTTTTCACATAAATGCGAAAAATTGTTGAATGGTTTTGATTCGGTTTTCCTGTGTTCCCTCATCCTACCAACAAATATTGTATAATTGTATATTAATATATAATAAATTATATAATATAGCGGAACAGTTTGTTTGTTTGAACGCGGTAATCGCAGGAACTATTGGTTCACAATGTTCACATTGAAATAGTCTTCTTGTGATATTATTATAATATTATACATTTATGTAACGTCACGCTACGATTAATAGCAGCGGAGCAACAAGTTTTCCGAAACGAAGCGGCGGCGCCTACTTAATAATAATTATAGTATATTATGTTGCAGGACGATGTCTGCCGGGCCAGCAAAAAGCTGATGTGTGTAGGTATAGTGCCACCAACTTATCTGTTCAGTAAACGGTGTCGCTAGTGCAGCGTTCAGTGTTACCATATAATAAAATTTGCCGACTGTAAAGGGAGCTCAACAAATTTGAGACCTATGATTTTATATTCGATGGTAAATGATGACAAAGCCTTTCCGACGAATATAGATACACAACTTGGGCTGTGGCTGCTAACTTAAACTACCATTCAATGACTGCAGTAACATAGGATGTTATCATTATCTCAATCCATCAGGGCCCACTATTAAGCATAGGTCTCCTCACATAATCGGAAGGTTGCAAGTTGCCATGTGCAGATTGGCAATGTTTTCCTTTACCGTTATAGCAAGTGACATTTAGATGCTTATAAACGCACATAGAGTCCTACAAGGATCTTTTGGCACGTGACTGATGTGGGGGTGACAGAGACAGCGCCATAAAGGGAAGGTAAACTGTGAGGCGTTGTCTCTGTCACCCTCGCATCAGTCATGTGCCAAAAGATCGTTGTAGGACTATAACTCCGAAAAGTCAGAGTTAAGGTACGTTGAGGTAAGATCGGTGGTGGGGTAAGACCGTTGGAATCAAATAACTCACTATTTTGGCTTTATTTTTCAATGTTAGCCACACTGCGCGAAAGATAATTTTGTTACGCCCCACCCAGCAGTGGTCGCCAGTCGCTCCTGCAAGACGCACGTATGCTACATGCTTTTAAAGTTAACAACGTAAATTTTCCAAAATTTTTGTCCATCCGGTCTTCCCCCTCAATTTTTTATTGAATATTGTAGCGAAAGTATAATGTATTTTATTATTATTTTGCCTAAATACTAAAATTTAAGCAGTGGTAATTAGATAGAACTAATTGATATCCGTCTAGTATCTCTGCAGGCTGAAATCCGGTGTTATCCTCCTCAGATGAAGATCGGATAAAAATATCCGATCAGCGCCAAGTGATGAAATTTGTAGTGTTTGTCAAACTTTTATAATATATGATTAAAAACCAAGATAGATTATAATAACAAAAATCTGATTATAGAATAAGCAACGTAACTTGAAGTATCATATTAGATTAAATGCATACATCGCTAACAAAATATATAATTTAGAACATTAAGAAAAAATTAACAGCTATAATTATTAAATATATGTGCTTATTAATAATAATAAAAATAATTCTTAAAGCTTAATAAATCTAATTTTCTACTAATGTACACGCTTATTATTTTAAAAACTATTCTATCAATTCATAATTTGGCTCTAGTCTCCTTGGCTTCCCTTTATCACTCTCTCATATCCATAGTTTTACTTATATTTAAACACATAAATTTGCTTGAAATTACTACTTGTATACATACATAAAGAAGTAAGTAGTAAGTAAAGGTCATTCACTTGTAGCAATTTAACGACAATTGTATTAGAGACAAATGTCGAGAGAACCTAAACTTTGGGAACCATTAAATCGCTTAAGTTTAAAATAAGGGGTAAGATCGGACAGCCCGAACGAAAAAAAGAGCGAAAAAAAGTAATCATCTGGAACATCTATGTTCGTAGCCTTATATAGATTTCATTGCTATCATATTAAAGCACATAAAAGATCGGATATATCCTTGTCATACACCTTGTGTTCTTTGCAATAGAAACAGTTTTAAATTACTGTCCGAACTTCCCCCTTAATGACCAAATTGTGATTATACTCATAAAAAAGTATATCGAGTTTTTCTAAGCGTATAAATAATAAAATATTGAGTGTACGAAGAGAAATGCTATTTTAAATTATGCTATGTTTATTCATCATCCGTTTGCACTATATTTCATTGACATAGCACTTACTGAACTCACAAAATTTAAGTTTTTACAACATCCTTCGAACTTGTCGTAAATCCGTCCGGTATTACCCCAACGTACCTTATATACCTATGTAGGTAGTGTTAGGTATATTCCTATCTCTATGGGTAGTGTAATATCTCTATGATTATCCCTCTGACATTGACAAATAATAGGGAAGTCTAAAGTGAAAAAAATATCGATATTTATGAAAATATGAATATTGGCCGCGCGCGATGTATTGAGAAAAAATAAACGTAGGTTTTCAAAAAAGGTGTGGTATGTAAGTTTTGTATAGAAATTACATACACTCAGTTCACATAGAATCTATACTAAAGCCGAAGAGTTTGTTTGTTTTTTCGTTTGAACGCGCTAATCTGAGGAACTGCTAATCCGAATTGAAAAATTCATTTTGTTTTGAATAGTCCCTTTGTTGAGGAAGTGGTTGTTGAGGCTATATTTATATAACATCACGCTACGACAAAAATGAGCGGAGAAACAAGTCTTCGGAATCAAAGCGTGGGCATCTACTTTAATAATATATGTTGCAGGACGACGTTTGCCGGGTCCACTATTTTTGATAAAATTTTCAATATTTAATTTTAACGGATGTTATCGATATATCGCATAAAAATATTGGCTAAGAATATCGATACATCAAAGTAAATATATCGATATTTTTCAAAAAGTCCATTGACAAATACGTTGTGACGTTAGTGACGTGAACTGACGTGACAATTGACAAATTGACATAACTGACGTAGTGACCTATAGTACCTACTGAGTGAGCCCATAGATAAAAGAAGTAAAAGGATATGCCCTAAGGTCACGTGACGTGAAGCCAAGTATTACCCTAATATGGCGCCGACTCCGCCCACAAAACAGGGATGTTATTTTATAGTACAAAATATCGACATCGATTTAACGTTCAAAGATAAAATCCATACTACCTTTCTAATTTTTAGTGACCAACCGTAGGTTCCGATTTGTTTTTTCCGATCCGTTTTGTTTTTTTCCGTAGTATTTGTATCTTATGTCTAAGTAACACAAAATCACTGATTTGACCAATAGTAATTTATGTGAACTCTCATGTTCGCTGTTGCCAATACAAAAAACTCAATAAACTTAAAAATTTACGCGAAAATAAAAGATAATTACAACTAACCTGAAGAATGATAATGCTTCGTCTTTTTTCAGAGAACTTGAAGTCTCTCCCTCTAATACAACACTTCACCATGTTAGTTTTTGATAAATATGTTAATTAATAATAAAACAGAAAGTTTTTTTAGTCACAAGTCTCACTGTTTTTTGAATATATTTGTTTACGTTACAGATGACAGATCATCACTTTATCTGTATGGTCATTGTCAAAACTGTCAACCTAAGCGACCCCAAAATGGCGTCCCCTGCTTCAAGGCAGGGCTTCGGAGATATTTCTAAAAATGTTACCAGTTGAATGAAACGTGCGACATATATTGTACTTTTTCTTCAAACGCAAATTGTAATGTGTAAGAACGAGACAAATATATATTTGGTATTGTGGACCATATTTACATGATATTTGTATAACGTAAAATTATATAGGTACTAGCCGACCACGATAATTAGGCGCATGTCAGTTAAGACGTCATTGGAAATAGGGATGGGAATACGTAGTACATTCTGCAGTAGTACCAAAAGTACCATGGTGAATGTTTAATGGAGGTACAATTTTTTTTATGGAATTAAGATAGCAAACGAGCATGCAGCACCACCTTCCGCTGCCGCCCATAACAACTGTGACCGACCCAGAACTAGACTCAATGAGTCTCGTTCTAATTCGGTCACACATGCGTTGCTACCCCTGAGGACTGAGATGGTCGCCTCTAAAAAGTGTAACCGGCACCACACCTTCCTATCCGGAACACAATTGTTCTTAAAACAATTATTATACGGTAGGAATGGTACAAAGTACCGTGGCGGGCGGTGGTACTTCCCCGGGTGAGCTCTAGGCCCTACCACCTGTACTTGGTCAGTTACTGTACCTGCGCAAACATCTCGGAAAACGAAGTTCACATCAGCCTAGTCTAAATGACCTTAATGTACAATTGTACACGACTGCGCCTCACTAGGGGACGCGCGGGGCTAGAGCGGGGTGGGGGGCCCGCGTGACTGCTATCTGACATGCGCCTAATTAGGGATGATCGATATTAAGAAAACATCGATGTTGACATCGATGTTAACATCGAATCAAAAGTATCGATGTACGATAAAAATCGATTGAAAAACATCGATATGTGTAAAACATCGATGTTTTTTATCGAGTTAAACGCGCGTGCGATTTTCCGCGAAAATCGAATTTTTTTCGCGAGTTTCGAAGACTGCGAGTGTAAATGAGAATTTATTTATTTCTTATTAGAATGTTTTTATTTCTTATTAGAATCTACATATTCTGTAGAAGAAAAGGATGTAAAAATAAAGCCACTCACACAATTATTATATTTATAAGAAATATTTATTGTCAACATAAAGCTTTGGTTTCCTAGGAAAGCGGTGCCGTCATGTAGCGGCCACAATATTACGGACGCAAGTAGACGGCCGTCTTGACGGTGATGACATGTGGAAAGTTCCACGGCCGTTTTAACACACCGTCAGTCATTTTAATAATTAATAATTCATCAGAATTTAATATTTCTCCACTTTCACGCCACCAATTCTGTTTTAGTTGACTTTTTTCTTTACTTTTTATTTTTTTGACGTTGTTCCGAAAAAAAACACAAATACATATTAAAAATAGCTTCACCGCTATCAATAAAACGTTGACCAAACCATCGGTGTCGACAAGACGGCCGTCATGCAAATGGCGGTACTGCTTTTTGACGTTACGGTGTCAGTTACCGCTCTCCAGGAAACCGCGCCATTTCGTTTACATAGACAACGTTCTAGTGACGTCATTCACCGCTGTATTACGGCCGCTACATGACGGCACCGCTTTCCTAGGAAACCAAAGCTTAACAGAGTTTACTAGTTCCCTCCGAAATAACGGCCTGTATAAAATTATAAACACGTTCTCGTGTTCTGTTTTTTGTTTCATCTCGTAGTTTAACTATTGGGCTCTTGAAATCGGCCGCCGGCACCTGTTATAACATAACATAAACATTTCATCATGAACGACATAAGTGTTTCAAAGTCAAGTACCGGTGTCAGATTACGTTAGATAACGCGCGCGCGTGGATTTCTAGAAAATGTGAACATTTGACCTTGAGGGTCTCAAGGGGATAGTGCATCCAAAATACGCTAGATGACGCCCAAAATTTTTCTTTCGATATTTTTATTCATAAAACATCGATGTGTCGATAATATTGAAGTCATAACATCGATGTCAAAACATCGATGTTTTCCAGCTAAACATCGATGTTTATTCAACATCGATGAATATCGATCATCCCTACGCCTAATTATTGTGGTCAGGTAGTAAATAAGGGCATATCCTCTTTTTTTCTTTAATCATTGAGTGAGCCTCATTTTTTACAACTATTTATTGGATTTGTTACATAGCTCAGCGCAGTGACTTATTAAATATTTATAGCCGGTGAATAATCGTGACTTATAGCGTAATCAACCATAAATAAAAGTTTCAAGTGCGTTAACGGCTTCTTAGTGAAGAAACTCGTTGCAGCATCTTTTAACTTCCTAGTTGAAGATTTTGAGGAGATGGCCTACAAAGTAAGTACATTATTCGTTTCATCGTAGAGCGGCTTCAGATGACGTCAGGAAGCAATTAGGGCGATGGGCGGGTACTTTTACCTTGACCCCATGTTCAAAAGGAAATTGGATTGTCCCTATTTTCATAAAAAATATGGTAAGTATTACTTTCGTCGCATCTGTTTTGGCTTCAGAACTGGGTCAATTTATTAGAAACTATGATACAAGAAACTATGATCAATGAACTGAGCTACCTACATAGTACCTGGGTTTTTTTAATTTTTTTTTATATTCTTAATAAAAGGGCTTTATCGTGAAACGATTATGCCGCCCTGGTATGATCAACTTACACAGTAGGTACCGTTTCACACAACAAAATAAATTACATCTATGTAGCAGGTCTCTTATGAGCTAACCTAACAAACAACTTGCTTAGAGAGCGCTAGAAAGTGTTGCACAAAAAATTACCTGTACAGATTAAACATCAAACGCTTAATTAAATAATTACTAAAAATAAAATTAATATCACTTTGAAAATAGGTACATCAAGTCCAATGTTAAAAGAAAACAAACTTCTTATAATTTAAAACTATCATAAGTACTCCTGTCTTTCCTACTATAAATTTGAAATTAGAAAATCATCCACAACTACAAATGTTAACTTAAAAATCTACCTTAATAAGGTAGGTAGAAGAAGGTATTTTTTCTTATTTGCAACCTGATTAAGAGTGTATTTGAAGCTATTTTATCAATGTCAAGATGTAACTAACTCCTCTTTATTATTATTAACAATATGTGTATTACACAGCGAGAGCCAACCGTTGTTGGAGTGGCCAACTTCAATGCCGCTGAAGATGCAGCAACTCTGCGAGGGGCCATGAAGGGTTTCGGCACTGATGAGCAGACCATCATTGACATCTTGACCTCTCGCTCCAACATGCAGCGCCAGGCCATAGCTGAGGCCTTCACCCGTGAATATGGAAGGGTAAGCTCTGTGTGATTTACTTTAAATTGTGTTACATTAAATACTACACAATACAATGAGCTGTAATAAATAATAATAATTATGACTTTAGCACTTGGTCGACTAATCGTTAATTATGCCTTTAGTGTATCAGACCTGAGCTTTTACTGACATCTGACAAGAGGCTTTTGAGTTATCCCTATTAATTTGTATATTGACTTTTGACTATCTTAAAATTGGTTTTTGTTTGTTAAAGATTATTTAATACTGATATTTCTGATCCGTATGTAAGTTAAGTCAGACATGCAAGAGTCCAACTATATAAATAAAGTTTATTATATAAATGAGTCATGTTCATGTTAAGGCACAGCACTGAATGACGCCGTAATTACCATCAGTACCAACAAGCCATGACTCATAGGCCTTGAGAATGTTGAAACATACGTTTTTGTACCACTTATTGTTATAACAACTGGTTTATTCAAAGAGATATAAATATTCTTCACATACCGTGGTCAAATCTTAATCTTTAATTTACAAAGTCCGCCGCCGCGGCGTCTGTCGGGCTGTCTGATCGCGATATACTCAAAAACTATTGAACAGATCTTAATGCGACTTTCACTTAAGGCAGGGATTCATGAAGTGGTTTTAGGTGTAGAATTTGATAAGTTTATTATAAATTGTTTCAAATATGAAGTTAATCAAATCAGTAAAAACGCTGCCTAAATCCCTCGACATGTAACAATGGTAACAAATCAGTGGTAAGAAAAGTCTGTGATTTAATGTTTGCCTTATAAGAAAATCGGGCTTGCTAGAGGTCTCTTTTTAAATTCCTAAATTAAAATTGAAAAGAAACTGAGATAATATTCATAAATATGTGTGAAGTATATTCTGTTCGCTTTCGATATGAAATTCGTTTTAATGACATCCCACACAAATGCCAGGTTTCCTCATCTCTATTGAAAGAAAGAATGAAAGAAATTTATTTCATAGACAATCGCTGCAGTAGGTCACTACACACACATTAGAACGAGATTATGTTTGCACAATAGAATACAAAAACTTCGTGACAACAATAATGACACAAAACTGGAACTGTGAAATTGGACTTCGAGCACACGTAATAAAGTTCCATTTCACTCCATATCCCTGGGGACTCAAGTGAAGTTTGTACTTGACAGGACATAATCGAAGACCTGAAGTCTGAATTAGGCGGTCACTTCGAGGACGTGATAGTGGCGCTGATGCGGCCGCCGGCGGAGTACCTGTGCCGCGAGCTGCACGCCGCCATGGACGGCCTGGGCACCGACGAGCAGGTGCTCGTCGAGATCCTCTGCACGCGCACCAAGCCCGAGATCGCTGACATCGTGCAGACGTACGAGAAGTGTGAGTTGGGTTGTGTTGTTAAAGGGTGGTTGATTTGTGGTAGATAACTAGTACCTATATCTATTAGTAGTTTTTTTTTTTTATGGAATTAAGATAGCAAACGAGCATGCAGTACCACCCTTCCCCTGCCGCCCATAACAACTGTGACCGACCTAGAACTAGACTCAAAGGGACTAGGATGGTTAGTCCAGTTAGTAGATGGTGTTAGAATATTAGTTGGTTAGTTTGTTAATAAGTGCGAGGACAGGGTATGTTAGTGATAATTAGTCCTGTTAGTTAATGTTAGTAATAGTCCAGTTAGTTATTGTTAGTATGAGTCTTGTTCCAATTCGGTCACAGATGCGTTGCTACCCCTGAGGTCTGAGATGGTCGCCTCTAAAAAAGTGAACTAGTACTCGTTAACTGACTCGTTAAGTGACTCTTGCTTTGCGGATGAGTTTATTATTATTAATATAACGAACAGTAAAATGTCAAGTGAAGCTTCCCACTACACTTTACTGAAAACTGCATCTACTTCGGTTAAGCCGTTTCTGAGATTACCTGATACGAAACCAAAGACAAACCTACAAATACACGAAAATTCTAAGAAGGTATGGTCTTACAAGGATCTTTTGGCGTGTGGGTGACAGAGACAGCGCCTTACAGGTAAGGTAAACTGTAGGGCACTGTCTCTGTCACCCACGCGCCAAAAGATCCTTGTACGACTATAAATTAGTGATCCATCGAATTTAACGACTGCGGACGTTGTCGGTAATTACAAGGATGACAATTTGGATTTGACACTTCCGGTCGAGCCGTCGATCCAACAAGTAGTTATTTCTAAGCAGTCATAGTCATATCGGTGGCCTTCAGGTGGCATTGTCTTTCGGCTCTTTGGTTAGATATCATACTAAAGTTCTTGGAATCCATACTGGTCCATCCAAACGCCCATGCTCTAAAATGAGCTGTTAATAGTTAAAACCATTGTAAGATAAAGTATGACGGAGTGTAATCTTTACTATGATGGATTGTAAGATAATAAATAAGGTGTAACGTCATCATGTTTGCTAGTGACATGAGATGTTATCTATGTTATATGGATTTTATTTTCAAGGTATATAATGAAAATATATCACCAAAGTAATTTGTAATGCGTCATTTTAAACTATGTAAACACAGTAGTGTATAACAGAAAACTTACTATAAGTAAACGCGTTAGTAAATTATAATTGTCAGGCACGCACTACTATCGCTGTATAAAAATGTATTCTACTCGTATACTGTAGGCAGAAAACTACTTATTTGGCTAGCGTATTGCCGCCCCGCGTCCTCTGGGAACTCGAGTTTGTAATTAAATACTACGATGATTAAATTATAGTAGCAACACGTCATTTTAATTTCGCTGAAACACAATCACGCCTAGTGGTGTTTTTTGTTCTTAAATACGATATATTTAGTTTTGTTACCTTACTAAAACTATTTTGACGTGACAACGTCTTATAAATTGGTTTGCCGGGTGACACTTCAAGAAACTGCGTTACGCTCCGCTCACGTTATGCGCTCACAATGAGAGCGAGTGAGAGGCACGCGTCCCTTCCACTCGGGCATGGTTAGCCCGCCTAAGAGCGAGAGAGACAGACATAAAAAGCACAATCGGCCTTTGCGTTCGGCAGCTTGATTACTTTGGAGGTAGATATTTTGGTAATGTATCCGATTATTACTTTGTTATTGACTTCTGGGACTATTTATAAATTTTAAATGTTACCTTTTTATAAATGTTTCCTGTATTCCTTCTTTATTTTTATTGATAAATTTCTGTAACTTTAAATACGATTTCATGACGTTTGTTTACTTTGATGATATTATTTGTCAATCATTCCATCAGTATTTTCTTAAGACGTTATCACGTTCGACTATCGTCAGTAAACCGACTTTACAGACAACCAGTTTTTTTTCTATTAATAAATAACTCCACACACTCATAGCTCTTTCACTATCCCGGGAGTCCCTGTGATGTGGGTATCCTGGAAAACACAGTAACACAGAACACACAAGCAAATAAGCTTTAATTAAATTATAATCCCAATTTAACAGTTTTTATACCTCGCTGCGAATCGAACCCACAACCGGTTGGTCAAAGTAACTATAACGCCATTGGTGTTCAAAGTTTCTGCGCAAAAAAACTTTCGCATGATTTTAATCAATGTAGTACAGTTGTAAAGACTAATTTTACGACTGTAAAATAAGATTTCTTTAATAATGATTTTCTAATGCTGTACAACTGATGTGAGTGTATCCGTGGCCCGCAGTGTACGACCGGCCGCTGGCGGAGCACATGTGCTCGGAGACGTCGGGCGACTTCCGCCGCCTGCTCACGCTCATCGTCACCGTAAGCACCCACACACCACCACACCACACACCGCTCACCATGTTACCCTGTTGCTATAGTATAGTAACCGTTTTACGCCCTATGTCACCCTATGTGGTATAGTTTTTGGGGGTAATACAACTAGTTAGTTAACTAAATAGTGTTTGCCGCAAGTCTGTGTGGTATATTTTTGTGATTAACCTCCATGTTTACATTGATAATACATATTATATAACACAAAAAAACTAAACGAATATTCAAGAATGCTTGTGCTGTTGATTTTCTTTGCGTATTAATATTGAATAACTCAATGATGTTTGACAATTGCATGCTTTGAACCATAAATCGTGAGTGGTGAACAAGTATAGAAATATAGAAATACTAGCTAACCTGGCAAACGTTGTTTTTCCAAAAACCCTTATCACTTAGGGGTATGAAAAATAGATAGATGCCAATTCTCAGACCTACTGAGAGAGACCTACTGCATATAAACTTTGGTAAAAATCGGTAAAGCCGTTTCGGAGGAGTAAGGTAACTAACATTGTGACACGAGAATTTTATATAAGTACTAGCTACCCGCCCCGGCTTCGCACGGGTGCAAGTTAGATTTACCATAGCAGCGCCATCTATTGATTACTTACTCAACCCAGTCGAAAGGTATCGACATCTGTTACATATAATTGTGACTGTCAAATAATAACACTCTCAATTTAGTTCTCTTGTGTGGCGCTAGGTGTCTGTTCATCTGTGAATAAGACTGCCATGTCAATTGTCATTACTTGCAAAACTTACTGTCAAATAATAAAGAGACAAATAATTAGAAATAAATTTAAATTGCGACTATAATTTGAGATTTAAAGTATCCTATCTCTCAAGTTGGATCGAACTGCACATGGTGTGCGAATTTTATTATAATCGGTTAAGTGGTTTAGGAGTCCATCGCGGACCAACATTGTGACACGAGATTTATATATATTAAGAAGATAAGATAATTATGTTGAATGGTGTTGAATTCTAAAACCATATGAAAAGCATTAAATCAATCTTAGAGTGAAAGAGGATTCTTAATGTATTCTTTAAATGGTCAAAATAAGATGTAAAAAATGCATCACACTTTATTTAAACATAGGTAATGTTTAAATAAAGTGAAATGCAGTTCGCACATTATAATAAATATTGTATATGTTTAAAAACTGACATGTTTTTTGAAAAAAAAGCTACACTTACTTCTATTCTGTATTAATATAAATTGTTCTATTTAATCCAACATCTAGAAGACAAAATAATGATCTAAGAATTTTACATTGGCATGAGGTTTGTTTTAAAATTATGTGTGTGTGCATGGAGTGATAGTGACAGGTTTGCCGTGTAGATTACTGCGGGTACATAATTATAATAACGCTTTATCTTCTCACGGGAGGGCGCCACACACATCTTTACTTTCGCTTATGCCAGGGTCATAATGGGTCGCGGATGAGTTGAATGAATATCGTACGTACCTCGTGGTTACTGCTACAGGCTTTCTTGAACCTGGCCTTACATGAAATTGTATTATTAAAGCAGCAAAATCCATTGCCATAGTGACTGTAGAACAGCACTATAAAAATATGTATGTACCTATTTGTAACACTAAAAAAGAAAACAAAAACAAAATAAATTAACTTTGTTATTTATTGGCTTTAAAAAATGACACTAAACGATTTGGAATTTTTGAAGTAAAATTTAATATGGCTTACTACCTTATAATACAGCCTATAAGTATAACCAAAGATAGAGTAACCTACGTTACTATTGGCAAGCAAAGTCCGCGTAACCCACATCTCTCATTCAACTCATCCACGACACTATATCCTAAGAGCTATACCACCGTGTGATCAGTCGGTGTGGCAGGGCGCGCGCGACGAAGAGGCGGCGGTGGACGCCGCGCGCGCAGTCGAGAGCGCGCAGCAACTGTACGACGCCGGCGAGGGCAAGTGGGGGACCGACGAGGAGATATTTAACAAGGTATGCTTGGCTACGAGTTTCTTTCTTAGTTTTTTCTTTTGTACGTAAGTTGACAACGATCCTACCTGAATCGCACTTTACCCAGTCTCCTCTTAAAGACTTCTATACCATAAACAGATGGCATCTGCTGGCAATGCTGGTAAGTTTTGCCATGTAGGAAGAATGTTTAGTTCTGTATTAAATTGAATTTAAAAATGCTTGTGACTAGTGACAACGGTTTTTAAACCAATCAGATTTTTAAGTGGTTCATAGGTAACTTGGCTGACAACGCGTCGGATTCATGTTCGGAACTTGTACATATCCGAACGGTATATAAAACTTCGATTGCGTGATTCAGGCTTGTTGTGACGTCTCTGTGTGGCATGTGTGCGAGGTCATCACATTTAAATTGGCAACGGTCACAGCTGAACACCAAGTGAAACACTAGAGATTGTAACTAGATACATCGATTGTTGAAACGAGCTGTAAGTAGCGTGTGGTCGTTAGATCCTGGCGCACGAGAGCTTCGCGCAGCTGCGGCTGATATTCGAGGAGTACAAGAACATCGCGGGCCGCACCATCGAGCAGGCCATCAAGGCCGAGGTCGACGGAGAACTGAAAGACGCGCTCTCCGCCATCGGTAACTAACCATTCATTCACTCGCTCATAAACCTTCATTCGTATCCATCATTCAAACTCCTTGGCTCCTTGGGAGTTTCTTGCCGCTTCTTCCAAGACAACTCACCGTAGGGATTTGTTGAAGCGATAGCGTAGTTTGACTTTCGAAATTCCAAACATTTAAAATTAGATTTTTTTTATATTGTATTACCTTGCAATGGACACTCAAATAATAATTTATGACAGCTACCAAAAATGTTGGTATGACATTAGGTATTTTATAGTGCTTGGAAGTAGAGGCACTTTTTGTGCTACTGCTTACTATCAAGCTGCCATTTTTTAGGGTTTCGTACCCAAAGGGTAAAACGGGACCCTATTACTGAGACTTCGCTGTCCGTCCGTCCGTCCGTCAGTCACCAGGCTGTATCTCATGAACCGTAATAGTTACACAGTCGAAATTTTCACAGATGATGTATTTCTGTTGCCGCTACAAAAACAAATACTAAAAAACAGAATAAAATAAATATTTAAGTGGATGCCCATACATTCGACGTAAGTTTAGTTACCATTCGGTCCAAGAGATGGCGTTGGGCGTAATATGTGGCTACAATAAAACAATTAAATTAAGTGAGGTTTTTATACAACAGACCAGATTTTTTTGGCGTTTTTATACATAATGGTACGGAACCCTTCGTACGCGAGTCCGACTCGCATTTGGCCGGTTTTATTTTTTATTATTTTTTTAGTTTCGAATTTTGTCACGTATGCACACTTAGAAAATTCATAATTTGTTTAGACGATAAAATAATGAAGGGGTAATTTTCAATGAGTCAAAAACATTCTTTCGACATAGCGACATGCACGCGACAATGCGGGTCACCAATTTACTCAATTGACATCGCCTTTTGTCGCCGACCGCGACCGGACGGTCCATTAGCCTACGCATTTCCTTTCTCAAGATTCGTTAATTTAGCATTGCGATGCATGTCTAGGTATAGCCCTCGTAGCAATTAAATCTGTATTTATACTATTTACATTGTCACAGACCCCCATAATGCCATAACTTTGCGGTAAAATGATTTTTATTTGGTGACATATTAATTAGATTTCGTTAAAATACATTGCTTTTCAAGCCGCTTGTGTCGGTAAAATGAATTATAAGTTAACAAAATTACAAATTAATGTTGAACTTTACTTGAGAGCGGTCTGCTGCGTGGCGGTCCGCTAGTGAGGGCTTGCTGATACTCCCGTATTACAGAGGAAACTCAAAGTAGTTTGTTCTGATTCATGGCACCAGATGGTAGTGGTCGTTTCATGAGGGTTTTTGGTAGCCATTGAGATCTCTGGTTAAACTACATTCACTAATGATTGGACCATTCGTTGTCGAGGGACACCTGTAAGTCCCCGACGGTATAAGTGGATAGCATATAAAAGGAAAACAACCGCGGGCGCGACTAACTGCGCTTTCAGTGGAGTGCGTGCAGGACCCGGCGGAGTGGTTTGCGGGCCGCCTGCGGGCCGCTATGCAGGGGCTCGGCACGAACGACCGCACGCTCATCCGGATCGTCGTCAGCCGCTCGGAGCTCGACCTCGGCGCGATCAAGGCCGCCTACGAACGCCTCTACGATAAGACGCTGGAGAGCGAGATCCGGGTACGTACTCATGACGTCACGTCTTGCAGTGGAGTGCGTGGAGAACGCGGCGGCGTGGTTCGCGCAGCGCCTGCGCAAGGCGGTAGAGGGCGCGGGGACGGACGACCGCGCGATCGTCCGCATCGTGGCCACGCGCGCCGAGATCGACCTCGGGAACATCAAGCAGGAGTACGAGCGGATCTACGACAAGACGCTGCAAAGCGACCTCGAGGTTAGTGGGCATAGTGGGGGCGCTAGTGTCTGGTGTAAGTACACTGGATTGTTACGCACGCGGTGATTGTTATGTACGTAGTTACGTACACGTTCAATTTCTATTTAATAGGCTAAAAATGTGCGACCTTGAACATTATGCGCAACATTTCGCACTAGTAGTACCTATTTGATGCATTGGAGCCACCATTGAATCTTCACGTTGAAAGAGTCCAGTGTATTTATATCGCAGAATGCTACCAGGTAACATTATGATGCTGTTTCCTTCTAAAGTATGTTCCTATAGTGACTCGTAGACCGTATAAAATCTATCCGATTAATTCGTGACATACGCGTAGAGGTTGAACGAACATTTCTGCCGCTTCTTGGCTTTGACGTACTTGTCCAGGAGTTAATTACCCGTAGGGTGTGTACTTAAATATATCGTATCGCTTGGTAGCTTTATTCTTCTGTTGACATTTGAAATAGCTTTTTCTCATGCGACATCACTCTCATAAAAATATCCTATTAAACAGCTCATACTTCCCTTAGAATCTTGTGGTGTAAAACCTTATATGGATTATGGTCGGGAAAAGACGAAACTCTTGTACCAATATAGTCCTTTGAGCATCCACGGTTTCGATTAGAATAGGGTTTGCTCAGTTTTTTTACCGATTAAGTAACAGTTAAACAAAACTTAGTAGGGGCAGGGGCGCCGTAAGGTGTGTTGGCGCCCGCGTGCGAAACCGATTTTGCAGTTTATGTCGTCCCGCCAGAGTCCAATTTAGCCCTCAATTTGCCGCCCCCCCCCAAGGATGCCGCCCGCGTGCGCCGCACGCCTTGCACGCCCGGTTACGGCGCCCCTGAGTTGGGGAAGGTATATGTACATACATAATTATTACCTAAATTTGAAGACCAGTGGTATATATCAAAGGTTAGTTACTATGAGGAATGTTTAGATACCATTTAATTGGGGATGCATGCTCAATTGTAACTTCCATTTGCCTAAAATAATGGATATTCTATGGTTTAACAAAATCTTCACCCGCTTACGGTAGTTGACTTGAACGCAACTTTACACAGCATAAAAATAGCTCGAAAACAGGCTTTGAGTGTAATATTAATAATTGGTTGCTAGTTAATAGGTACAAATTAAGACTAATACTTTTTAATGTGCTATTTATATGCTGTGGTAATCGTATTTTACTAACAAACTTTTTTATACGCATCGTGTCGGGAACATAAGGAGGTGAGGCATACTGCATTATATGTAGTACTAGTATTTTATATTTACAGAAAATCTTTAAATATTGTACTAAGGTGATAGTATCTTCTCTCAATGTTTTTATAATGACTATAAATATAATTTATTAAGGGCATGTGCAAAACTTGCAAAATGTCAATAATATGAAATTTTAACGTTCTTGAAACATCTATTCAATAACTTTCTACATTTACAAAACGATTAGTGTAGCAGCCATGAGGTCATGTTTATTGTCCTGATGCCCGTGACATAATTATTCTTCAAAACTTCATCGTTAAACAGGTTTCGATTTTCCGTAACATTTGCAAAGAGCGTGTACGTACATTGTGAAACTTCTGTACGACAGAATTTTTTCAATTAATAACTCATGGCTGCCTACAACTGTTCTTCCGAATGATTAACACACTAGCATTTGTATGCAACACAACACTAATGTTATTGCGTTTCTTCGCTGCATGCGTTCTTCGCTCGCCCCGACGCTCGCCGCACCGCTCGCCTCGCCGCTCGCCGCACCGTTCGTCTCGCCGCGCGTAACGCTCGTGTAACGGTCTCGGCAGCAGGGCGAGACATCGGGTGACTACAAGCGGGCGCTGATTGCCCTGCTCGGGCCCGCATAGGAGCCCTGCGAGCGCGGACCGCAGCCCCACCGCCCCTTCGGAGCGCCGTGTGCAGCTTATGAATCTACACGTTATAGCTTTAAGTTTTAAATGTCTATTGTATGTCAGTTTCGTCCCTGTTGTGGGTAGTTTTGGATAAAATATAACTGGGTTTAATGTGGGGATCGGCCGCTTGTATCGACGACTACATTTTAAAATATCATAATGTGGCTCATGAGGCAAGTCATAGAACTCGAAAACAATCCATAATTTTGTATTTGATAAGTGTGTGATGAACATAATAATTATAATGTGTCATTGTGTACTGTTACATATTAAATGTATATGTACTGCTGATTTAAACATAGTTTTCCAATAAGGGACACAAAACTAATTCGAAGTTATTGTGTTATGTTCATAGCGTCGATAAAAGCGGAACATTTAACGGTAATTGAACGATTTTATGTCTCGAATAGTTATACGAAAAGATAAAGCTTTATGTGCTTGTGGTAGCGAACCGCACAATATAATTTTTATTATAATTGTAACATTTTGACATTCAAATTAATTTAGACTATTTTCCTGAAATACTGTAAGCAATTCCTATGCAGCTTCATAAGACTCCAGTGCCTTTTTCAACGATTGCTGATTTGAGATTATAATATTTATAATTTTATTAATATTTATATTATCTAGAAATTTGCTGGAACCAAGTTCCAAATATTAGTTAAATTGCATTCCAGTTTATATTATTTATTTCCTGATATACCTGTTGTATGTTTGTATGATTGCAATGTATTTTAAATAAGCTTTAATTTGTATTACTACATCCTTTTTTTATTAAACTTTAGACACCCATAATGTGTAGTTTTATTACGTCCAGCTAGCTAGCCCTACCCGCAGGTTTGCCTTTTACAGTAAGGGTGCGGTTCCACTGAGCGGAGCGGAGCTGTGCGCGATTCACCAATCACATGGCTTGAAATCCACACGAGGCACAATTAAGTGTGGATTTCAAGGCATGTGATTGGTGAATCGCGCACAGCTCCGCTCCGCTCCGTCTCACTGGAACCGCACCCTTAACTATAGTGCGCCCAACTTATCTCTGAAATGGCAAAAATTGGAACTAATGCCGCCATGTTAAAAAGTCATTCATAAGTACGTTGTGGTCATTCATCTGTCAGTTACTACCTGTCGTATTGCGGGCAATGATTGGTCCAATGCGTCCGACAGCGCCTCTCGTTTCAGAGATAAGTTGGGTTTACTATATGCAGTGACTATATACTATTGCATGCGCAATTGTGACACGTTTACCCGTACAGATCAATTCTATTCTAAAGGCAGGTCTTGAGACGTAAGGCTGTAAATAACACGCGAGTAGTATGCGAACAACAGTATTTATTCAGATATGTTTTCCATTTCATACATAGTGTCCACAGAACGGACCGTCTCGACAGTAAACTGGCAACATTGGCGAAATAAATATGTACACGGAGGCCGCCCGCGCCGACGTTCACGTCGAACGTACCTAACTAATTACATCTAGAGCGACGAAACTACAATACAACTAATCAATTTTATACATGTCTCATTATAAAAGAAAATCACTTAAAATGAGGAACTTATTAAGCTCTACGGCAATCGCTACCACTAATATTGAGTTACGAAAAGTGCGCGTACCGCAACTTAAATATTAACGATTACAAATTTTGATCTAAAACTGTAAACGATGGCAATTTTAGTTCAGAAAGCGATTCGTATATTTAGTTTACAAGAATACCTAGCATAAACCTAACTTTAGTCGAGACCCAAGTGTCTACAATGACATGGGCTCTGCGAAATATCCATCGTCGGGTCGCGGGCACAATTCTAAAACGTCAAACTATAACACTACCACTTTAAAATTCACAGTACAATAGTAATTTACAATCTCGATACACAGTCATGAAAACATTAAATTGTGCAATTATCCTCACGACGACAAATACAAACATACACGCATACATTAAATCACTAAATATTTAGCAAATTTGAAAAACTAAACTCTTATAATACAACATATTTTATGATTTAAATACGTAAACATGTAATTCTATTTCAGCGTCTTGGGTGCACGGCAGTGGGTGTTCCGGAGTGTTATGTGGCTTTATCTGCCCTCACACGTTTGCCTCTATCACAAGGCGAATACGATACAAACAAGCTCTTCAGTATTCTAGAACCGATAAATATATCTCATAATATAAGTTTTCCCTGCATTTGGGAGCCATCTTCCTTTATTGAATTTTAGTGCAGGACCAAAAGTGAGTTCGCTTTGTGCGTAAGCAAGTACTACAATACTTGGAATTGTGTTTTACGGAAGATACAATTAAACATATCCAAGTACAGAAGGTGACGGTCTCCGAACTCGAACGCGCTGCGGATTGATCTAACCTAACTAATCACCTCAAACAGACGTCACCTACGCGTTATCGCTACATATACACCATTATCACGTTATACGAGTCGCGACTAAAACTTATGATCCGATACAATACTTTACTAATTTTAATTCTCTTCATATCGAACCGTTGGGCGGCTGCGGGATCCGAACTGAAAGTCGCGCAACTAGCCTAAACTTAACGATGTCTACGTTCGATACGTCTACGTATACATATACATACTGCGTTAACGATTACGTGCGAACGTCGGGGAAGATATCAAATGATTAGGAAAGTATTACAGCTAAGTTGAAGTCAGACGATGTGGCGTGTAGTAGTCGAGTGGAGGATGCGCGGTCGGTGGATCAGTCGTGGGGCCGGGGGGGCGCAGGCCGGGGGCGGAGCGCTCAGTCGTTGGGCCCGAAGAACTCGGCCTGCAGCTCGTGCAGCGGCATCACCTGCTCCGCGCCCAGCGCCGGCTGCTGCTCCGCCTTCGACTGCTCTCGCAGCTCTACAATTGCACAAAAGAATATTGTTATAAAGAAAAATGTCACGATCATGAAAACGAAGTAAGAAAGATGTTTATGATACATTTGATATTGAGTCTTTTGAAAAACCCTCGGGTGAAGTAACGTCCAAATGATAACTAAAGGTAGCTAAGTTTGGTTTCTAACAAATTATGCATTATTGCTGCTAAACCTTGTCTTGTTTGTAAGGATCAAATTTAACTATAGTTTGGCTAACGAAAGCTGAACCCAGTGTTTTTTGTAGCGGCCACATAGTGAAAAATGTCAACAATCAACATGGCGTCATAGACACTATAGTGTTTGACATTTTTCACTGTGTGGCCGCTACAAAAAACACTGGGTTCTTGAAAAAACAATAAATTCAAAGATTTAAAAAAACCTCTTTTGATTAGTACCAATTGTATTTTTTGACGGAGTGGCTTACTGAAATTATTTTCATACACCCTTTTCTCATCGCCAATATCACCCTAATTGATTAATTCCTGTTTCAGATTGTAATATTTTTGATAAATTTTAAAAAGTATCAAATCTTTTTTTTTCCTGGTATAGTGTGTGTTACCATATTATACACATTTTTTAAATCTGCCGCTCTTTGCTGGGTTCAGCTTTCGTTAGCCAAACTATAATGCATGATGGCGTGAGCCAGAGCCCAGCAGTGGGATAGTAAAATGATGAATTACAAAGAATTATAGCACTTAAATATCTAAACTCAATCACTCACTGCAACATTACTAACTACAGTACAAGCTGTAATGAGACAGCTAAAAGGCGATCACCCTTACCGTGCCAGTGCTGCAGCAGCGCGTTGTAATGGTCGGCGCGGTCGTGCCGCTTGAGCTGCGTGCACACGTGCACCAGGCCGCGGTAGTCGTACTCCAGGCCGGAGTAGCGCTCGCCGAACAGCTTGAGGCTGATGGCGATGGAGCGAGGTACAGGGGCACTAATAGAGGACATCACCCTTACCGTGCCAGTGCTGCAGCAGCGCGTTGTAATGGTCGGCGCGGTCGTGCCGCTTGAGCTGCGTGCACACGTGCACCAGGCCGCGGTAGTCGTACTCCAGGCCGGAGTAGCGCTCGCCGAACAGCTTGAGGCTGATGGCGATGGAGCGAGGTACAGGGGCACTAATAGAGGACATCACCCTTACCGTGCCAGTGCTGCAGCAGCGCGTTGTAATGGTCGGCGCGGTCGTGCCGCTTGAGCTGCGTGCACACGTGCACCAGGCCGCGGTAGTCGTACTCCAGGCCGGAGTAGCGCTCGCCGAACAGCTTGAGGCTGATGGCGATGGAGCGAGGTACAGGGGCACTAATAGAGGACATCACCCTTACCGTGCCAGTGCTGCAGCAGCGCGTTGTAATGGTCGGCGCGGTCGTGCCGCTTGAGCTGCGTGCACACGTGCACCAGGCCGCGGTAGTCGTACTCCAGGCCGGAGTAGCGCTCGCCGAACAGCTTGAGGCTGATGGCGATGGAGCGAGGTACAGGGGCACTAATAGAGGACATCACCCTTACCGTGCCAGTGCTGCAGCAGCGCGTTGTAATGGTCGGCGCGGTCGTGCCGCTTGAGCTGCGTGCACACGTGCACCAGGCCGCGGTAGTCGTACTCCAGGCCGGAGTAGCGCTCGCCGAACAGCTTGAGGCTGATGGCGATGGAGCGAGGTACAGGGGCACTAATAGAGGACATCACCCTTACCGTGCCAGTGCTGCAGCAGCGCGTTGTAATGGTCGGCGCGGTCGTGCCGCTTGAGCTGCGTGCACACGTGCACCAGGCCGCGGTAGTCGTACTCCAGGCCGGAGTAGCGCTCGCCGAACAGCTTGAGGCTGATGGCGATGGAGCGAGGTACAGGGGCACTAATAGAGGACATCACCCTTACCGTGCCAGTGCTGCAGCAGCGCGTTGTAATGGTCGGCGCGGTCGTGCCGCTTGAGCTGCGTGCACACGTGCACCAGGCCGCGGTAGTCGTACTCCAGGCCGGAGTAGCGCTCGCCGACCAGCTTGAGGCTGATGGCGATGGAGCGAGGTACAGGGGCACTAATAGAGGACATCACCCTTACCGTGCCAGTGCTGCAGCAGCGCGTTGTAATGGTCGGCGCGGTCGTGCCGCTTGAGCTGCGTGCACACGTGCACCAGGCCGCGGTAGTCGTACTCCAGGCCGGAGTAGCGCTCGCCGAACAGCTTGAGGCTGATGGCGATGGAGCGAGGTACAGGGGCACTAATAGAGGACATCACCCTTACCGTGCCAGTGCTGCAGCAGCGCGTTGTAATGGTCGGCGCGGTCGTGCCGCTTGAGCTGCGTGCACACGTGCACCAGGCCGCGGTAGTCGTACTCCAGGCCGGAGTAGCGCTCGCCGAACAGTTTCAGGCTGATGGCGATGGAGCGCAGGTACAGCCGCTCCGCGTCGCGGTGCATGTGCATGTGGTAGTTGTATAGAGATGCGAGGTGGCCCACGCTCAGGCCGACCTCGTAGTCTTCGGCCCCGAGGAGTTCTTCCTTGATCGCTATCGCTTTCAGGTGCATTGTTTCCGCGTCCTGTAATGACCATAATTATGTTTTCAAATTATGCTATTGCAACGATTTAGTGGACAATTGTAACGGCCTCGGTACGGCTGCTATTACTTCCACTGAATTGCCTCATTGATGGCGAGTATTCAACTATTCACCGCTATCCAAAGCCATAAACAACATTAAAGACATCGTCAACGCATTGCCAATCGAATACCATTCTTTTATCTATTTACTCTACTCTAAGCTATTCGAATTCTTAACAAATATTTGGAGGATTGAGGAGGATAAAGTATTTTCAGGATTTTTTTTTTCAAAAAATAATTATTCAATTTGGACGTCATGCACTTCCTTAAAATCTCACGAGAAAAATAACACAGTTCACATTAATTTACCCCAACAGTAAAGAGCTATACCTGGAACTTCTGCATGCTCTGGTAGAGGCGGCCGAGGTTGCCGTAGTGCTTGGCGGTCTGCACGTTCTTCTCGCCGAACGCCATCATGGACAGCGCCAGCGCCGCCTTGTGCAGCGCCTCCGACTCCTCCAGCAGGTTCGGCTCTGGAAACGACAAGAATTGGACTTTATTACTTTATACGTAAGGTACCATTTTGATTTAGGAACGGGTTTTTGCAGCGGATTGAATGACCGCTTATCGCCATGGTATGAAGCGTAAAAAAATTAACGCTGGCACACTTTTCCCCCTAAGGTTTTTCTGTTTCACACGTGGTATGGACGATATCACCAATACCCACGTTTCATGAACAAACAATTTCCTGTGACATAAATATCTACCTCGACCGGAAACGCTTAAAACGCACCCGGACCCTCTGAGAAGGAGGCCGAATTCTTAACCATTAGGCTATCACTGCTTTAACGCGTCTCGCCAGGCGAAAACCTCGAGGGAAAAGGCGCAAAAAGCTAACAGAGAATGGTACGAGCAATGTGTAGGGGCGGAGTCGCTGTACGTAATGTATGTATTACCGGTGATGTCCTGTCCGGGCGGCGTGTCGAGCGCAATCTCCTCCAGGATGAGCGCCTTCACGCGCTTGGCCGACGCCAGCAGCAGGTGGTCCGGCGGCACCAGGTTCTGTACACACAACATAACATAGACATTACTCATTACGTCTACACCTACACCCAATACCTATCCGAATATCTATAACATAGTCCATTGATGACACTAATTGCAACTATCAAAGCGCATGACGCGTGACGTCATGAACCGCTAAACTGTCAGTGACCGATATTGTCAGGCGATTAGTTGAAATAATTCAAACGATTAAATTTTTAATTCCTTATCGAAAAAGTCAAAAGCAGGAAAACTTGCAAACCATTTCTCTCATCTATATACAGAGTAAGCCCCTTCGCACACGGCGGCGTATCGGCGCGGTATCGTAATCCATCCGTACTACGAGAGCACTACGAGCATAAACATTGCCGAACAAGTCCGCACACGAAGCGTATCCTTCTACGATTCGCTTACAATACGCTTCATGTGCTAAGGGGTTTAGAGTCAGCTACATAGTAGTAGCGGCATACCTCAATGATCCGGATGGCGCGCTCGGCGTGGTCGCGCGCCTTGTAGAAGCGGCCCGAGGAGTACTCGAGCACGTAGAGCGCGTACGCCAGGTCCTCCTGCGCCGTGGCCACGTGCAGACACAGTGCAGTAGTAGCGGCATACCTCAATGATCCGGATGGCGCGCTCGGCGTGGTCGCGCGCCTTGTAGAAGCGGCCCGAGGAGTACTCGAGCACGTAGAGCGCGTACGCCAGGTCCTCCTGCGCCGTGGCCACGTGCAGACACAGTGCAGTAGTAGCGGCATACCTCAATGATCCGGATGGCGCGCTCGGCGTGGTCGCGCGCCTTGTAGAAGCGGCCCGAGGAGTACTCGAGCACGTAGAGCGCGTACGCCAGGTCCTCCTGCGCCGTGGCCACGTGCAGACACAGTGCAGTAGTAGCGGCATACCTCAATGATCCGGATGGCGCGCTCGGCGTGGTCGCGCGCCTTGTAGAAGCGGCCCGAGGAGTACTCGAGCACGTAGAGCGCGTACGCCAGGTCCTCCTGCGCCGTGGCCACGTGCAGACACAGTGCAGTAGTAGCGGCATACCTCAATGATCCGGATGGCGCGCTCGGCGTGGTCGCGCGCCTTGTAGAAGCGGCCCGAGGAGTACTCGAGCACGTAGAGCGCGTACGCCAGGTCCTCCTGCGCCGTGGCCACGTGCAGACACAGTGCAGTAGTAGCGGCATACCTCAATGATCCGGATGGCGCGCTCGGCGTGGTCGCGCGCCTTGTAGAAGCGGCCCGAGGAGTACTCGAGCACGTAGAGCGCGTACGCCAGGTCCTCCTGCGCCGTGGCCACGTGCAGACACAGTGCAGTAGTAGCGGCATACCTCAATGATCCGGATGGCGCGCTCGGCGTGGTCGCGCGCCTTGTAGAAGCGGCCCGAGGAGTACTCGAGCACGTAGAGCGCGTACGCCAGGTCCTCCTGCGCCGTGGCCACGTGCAGGCTGCTGCGCCCGAACACGCGCCGCAGCGTCGACAGCGCCTCCTGACGGACGAATAGAAATGTGTTAGTGACATGTTGTTTAGTCTACTGGCACTTTGATACAATGTCACTCGAACTGTGATGGCCTGAAAGCGTATGAGTAATCACACGTATTGTCTTATATAACATATATTAAACCCATAGTCATAATGACTATATTACATAACATATATTAAACCCATAGTCTTATATAACATATATTAAACCCATAGTCATAATGACTATGGGTTTAATATATGTTATATAAGACATATGTATATTAAACCCTAGGGGCGTTTTTAGCGATTAATTCACGGGGCCAAATATATCGCCAAATAAATCGTAAAATCACCATAGATACTTCACTCGACTGTAACTGCAACACCCAAGGCATTATCAAAATTAACGAGGGCAGTGTCACTTTTCACTATTATTTAATTTATTTCTTTGGACGGCCAGTGTAAATTACACAATACAAATAATACTACTTCTATCATAGCAAACACGGCTCTATTGCTTTATCTCCCTCAGAACACTCAACCAACCTCATAGACAGCAACACTGTGCGTGATCGAGTCGATGTTGAGCAGGTAGAAGCCGTAGTCGAGCAGCGCGGCGGCGTAGCGCGGGTGGCGGGGGCCCACCGCGCGCCGCGCCAGCGCCACCGCCTGCCGCACCAGCAGCCCCGCGCTGCCGAACCGCCGCTTCACCACGCACGCCTTGCCGCACGCGCGGAGCACTTCGATTGTTATCCTGGAACGAGGATAGCACGTCTGGTAACGACAAGATCGACCGGTGTGGCAGTTACCATGAATAAAATAGACCTTAATGCTATTGACTGTAAAGTTGTTTTTAGTTCTGCTTATAGGTACAACAGCAAAGCTGCAATTTGATTGTGCATGCTGTCAAAATCATACGCTAGTACAGTAAGTTCATGTATACTCGGCTGATGTGAACTTCGTTCTCCGAGATGTTTGCGTAGGTACAGTAATTGACCAATCAAAACACGGCGGCCATGACAGTGTTTTGTGATGCGCTACTTCGTATTGGCCAATGGACGTATTTACGTCCATGGTATTGGCTAACTATCCTACCGCCCGCACTCCCCGCCTCCTACCACCATTTTGGCCTTAAAATCGACATCTGCGCAGCCACTCGTAGCTATGTTCATATCATACGAGTTAAAATGACCTTACTGTACACATGTACCTAAGGCTCCAAACATTGCGCGCTTGAGCAATGTACTTTGAACCATTATTGAATAATGTTTCGAATGCACGTGTCTATATCTGCATAGCTCAAGCACGCAGTGTATGAAGCTTTACAACTGGACTAAAATACCGATAATTTAAGTCAAGTCTAAAGGAGCTACGCCGAGGCAGGCCTCCATTATAGACGGTGACCATTAACCAAGAAGTAACCCCATCGCTCTCTCGGCCGTCTAACTTCCAATACTAATTATAGTGTACCAGCAAGTATCAATTCACGTACAAGCGTCTACGCTACGCTACAAGTGTCCGCTGTAGGTGTGTATGTGTCGGTAGTATCGGTATGTACTGACTTGGCGGGCGTGTGCGGCGTGAGCAGCGCGAGCGCCTGCATGCTCCAGGCGTGCGCGGCGCTGTAGTCGCAGCGCACGAAGAACAGCGCGCTGAACTCCTTGCAGAGCCGCGCGAGCAGCGCCGCCATGCCGCCCGCGCCGCAGCCGCCCGCCGCGCACGGCCCGCGCGGCCCGCACCCGCCGCACGGCCGGCAACCGCCGCAATCCTCTCCCGAGCTCAGCGAACTGCGTAATGAATTCAAATATTACTAACATTTCCTTCGATGTGTGACACCGATTGGGCGGTGTGACACCCAAGCGAGAAAATTATTTCAAGTTGTTACGTTTTAATTTAATACAAGTCAAATTTACATTTTAATTTAACGCAACTTGCAAAACATTAGCGGCGACTTGGTTAGGGTGACACCATGACGACCGCCCCGGGTGACACCCGAACTAGCTATGCTGTTGATTTCCTACCCCAATTCTTATACTTACCTATTGCAAACTAACCAAATTTGACGAGCCATCCGAGTTCTCAAGTATGTACCTAAGTCTTTTTTTACGTCACGAAGGATGGCGCCGGATGCTCATTTGCTACTTTATTTGCATAAAAAAGATGATAAACAAGTTATGTGGTAAGACCATTTAGCGACAACAAATAGCATTTAAAACGTGTCAACCCGATCAGATGTAGGTACGTTTATCACTCACACATCACTCTAACCATGTAGATGTGCACTGGTATGCGCACTTATTAAGAGTCAATAACCGGGGTACTCCCGTATGAGGAAAATGGTAGCGTTTCCATTGAATAATTAAAATACACGAACGCAATAGAATTATTAACAGATATTTAATAAAATAATACCAAAACACGTTATAAACCGCAAAAAGAAAAAAATATACTTTGACTTTTATTTGATTATTGAATTCTCATGAAGTCAAAGTTGTGACTTGTGACCCATTAAAAATCAACATAAAATATGCACACAGGCAGGTAATCAACATCCGGCTAGCTCACAATGTTATTGTTTTAATGCAGCAAGATACCTATTCTTAAACGTGTTTACTTATTCGCATGCTAACACCAATCAATTCACTTACGTCAGAGTATAAATCGAAAGCGCCGAGCGTTAATACAATAAACTGATGTGAAAGCCAATTGGGTGCGAAAAGCATTTATATTGTGTTTGTATCACAATGTTTGGAACTGTGTGCGATAAATTCATCCGTATGGTTTGTTTATTATAACTTACGCAAAGAATCATGTGAAGAAATTAATTCTTAATTAATACAGATACGACATTGTTTATAGACAAATACAATTCGAGTAGAGTGACACAATTGGTATTATTTAATTCATGTAGGTATATCAATGCCTTTGTTTGTATGCAAAGTGAGTAACACTTGTCAGTATTTTGGTGAGTGGAGAATTAGCGATAGCGTAACTTTTATCATCCTCATGATAATTCAACGTCTAGATTTGAGTTCTGTCAGTTTCAAGGTGACTTTATCCGTCATTGTTTTGATCCGACATTCGACATATTTTTGGCGCATTTGGAATATACCAAAATATTCAAACATAAACGCAGTTGAAGGATTTATATAAATTAACAGAGTTGAGCCCCAACTGGCTGGCTGGTCTGCTCGTTTGTTGGTTGTTTACACAAAAAATAACTTACAACAAAGAAAGAAAGTTAAGATAGATACATAAAAAAGAATTGTTGAATTGAGAATCTACTCCTTTGTTTGAAGTTGGTTAAAAAACCTACATAAATAGTTCCGCTCAGTACTTAGTAGATACGTGTCGTATACGCAAGGAAAACGCCACCTTTAAGTGACTGACCACTAAGTGTTCAAATGTTGTAAGTGTAAGTTATGTAATTACACTTTAGACAACTGACAGTGACAACTATCATAATGTGATTCTGTAAACTTCTCAGCGGTAGCGTAACTATCATACTATTCTTATGATAAAGTTACCCACAGTTTACCCTACAACACTCCGTGCCGTACCTGTCACTCCGGTCCGTGCAGTCGGTGTCGGAGTCCGTGTCTGTAGTTTCATCGCCATCGTCCTCGTCCTCGTCGTCGCGCGGGTCGGCGGAGCGCACGCCGGCGGCGGCGAGCACCGCGCGCGGCAGCCGCACGCCACCCTCCGGCATGCCGAGCAGCCGCAGCGCCAGCGAGTACGTCTCCGCCGCCGCCGGGAAGCAGCAGTACGCCGACTGGGTGTTCAGTAACCTGGGTGAAGTGTTGTGGCACGATTAGATGGTGCGGGGAGGTCTAGTAATGAGTCGAGTAATGAACACTCGGTTACTCGGACGGTTATAGACAATTTATGTTGCTCGCATGAATCATAATTGTGTTTGGTTGATATAATTATAAACAAATTCAAACACATTTGGCTGATTACTATTTATTACATCGAGCATGCTACATGGTGACGCTATATTAAAACTTAAAAACCCATGATAAATAAAAACATAGTCGCTTCCAAGGTACAATGAGAGCCTGACAGAAGCTCTACGTTTACAAGAATCTTTGCCATTCAACAATTGGGTCGTTGATCAACAATCAAGGCGATTACAGTTTCTCCTCTTTTTTGCTAGCATCAAATGTTTAACATAGACTGGGCCTAGACGATGTATCAAGATTACAACATTAATTATTATTGGTAAGATAAGATAGGGGTGTCGACAGTGACCTGTGGCAGCACTCGAGCGTGAGGCGTACGTAGTGCGTGGTCTGCGGGCGCGCCTGGCACAGGTCGCGGCAGCGCAGCAGCACGCGCTCCGCGTCCGCGTACCAGCCCGCCTCGTTCAGGAACCCGCCTGCGGACACCGCCACAGCTCAACCACACATATAACATGTTTTATGACATTAAGATAGCTATAGATTATACATGCAGCAGAATACTACCTCTATTGCTCATGACAACTATGAACGATAGAAAACAGAACTCAAAATCAGTTTGTTAGGAGATACTAGGATATCTATTAACGAACCAACTAGCCAGTCTTTACTGGTTCAGGAACTGTTAGTGATAATTAGTTCTGTATTAGGTGTGACCAATATTTAGTCCCAATTGAGTCTTATTCTGTTGCAAGCGACCCAGAATAAGACTCAATCATGTCGCAAATGGATTTTCTAGGCGGATTTTCAGAGGGTACAACAACCATAGGTAACTTATGCATACTCACCTAGCCTAAGTCCGAGGTGTATGAGCGCGTCTTCCGAGTGTGCGGCGGCGTCGCAGCGCGCCAGGTACGCGCTCGCCAGCTCCGTCGACAGCTTCGACCCGTGCTCGATCACCGCCTGCAACCAGCCACGTAACGCGTCACATCACTGGTGTAAATAAGGGGAGGGACGGTTGGCCGCGTGTGACACCAATTCGAATGTGACACCCGACAAAAACGGTATTTTACACTGGGTGACATCCAAGCTAGCTAGGCTACTGCGTCAAAATACTCTTGTCACACAACATAAACAACTATTTAAAAAACAAAAAAAGAATTAAACGTAGTAAATAATTGAGAACTTCATCAATGTCGTCGAATTCCATTAAATACGCATTATTGCAGTTAACTCAAATAAACTACTCGTCAAAACACAGTCTTTAAATGGACAGCATGACAAGCCTAACTTTCGATATTATCAAAACACCCACAAAAATTACATCAAAAGCACATGAATAAGTAAAGGAACAGAATGAAAGCTTCCTAGTAAACGTCAAAATTCTTACCTATTTTTATAGGGCTGTCACTCGGTTAATATAAAACGGTCAAGTGTGTACCGAGCGAGAGTCAGCGATGACACGACTATACAGAATAATTTAAGCGTGTCATTCAATTTGAAGTGAATATTTTTTTACAGTAGTTTTTGCTAAAATAAAAAACCTTTAACGTGTTTTTTGTATTTAATAAATCTTAATTTATAAAAAATGTTTTGTATGTATTATGTATGTTTCCATGCGTTAAACCAGCCGATATTAGGCAAGTCTTTGAGTTATTGGACTGCTTAAAAATATAAAGCACGGTGTAGCTTTGAAAGATGAATAATGGTTAACCTAACAATTTGTTTGAAAATTAAATAGGTATGGTACTGATACCTGATTGTTAGAAAATACTAAATAAGAAGAAAATTCGAAGCCAAACATTTTATTTATCTATAATATACTTATTATAAAACAAAGATTAAACAGTTTTCACCAATGCAGAAAAGGCTACACGAGAAAAGTTTTAGTGTATAATTTTTGAAAATTGTATAAATTAGTTGAACTGTAACGAAAATTAGGAAAAATTAGCCCGCCCATCACATATGAATAACTTTTAAGGAAAGTTATCCTTAAACCAACCCATTTTCGATAATACCGCTCTTCGCGCATTTCGGCTTGGCCCAATGGTTAGCTGGTAGAGAATGCAATTAGCATTAAGTAAATTTATTGTGGTCAATAAAGTTTACGTAAATAAATAAATAAATTTTAACTTCTAAAAAATAGTCACGTACATTTTTAAAAGGTTACTATTAATAACCTTATGCATTTTATTTTTTTCATTAAAAGCTACCAACATTAACTAAAACTTGAAATGGAAGAGATAATCGAAGCGCCATGCCAGCAGCAAAATGCTATTCAAATTTTTACTTTATTGTCTACAATAAATAAATAATAAATAATAATTGTAGTCTACTACAAATTTGCAATTCTCAATATCTTTTTTTTCCTGTTTTGCTTGGATTTTAGTATTATATTATTTTGTTTTATTGTTTACTATTGGTTTACTATACTCTGACTTTTAATATGATTCAGTAAAATGACATTTCCACTGTTACCGTTTTTTATTATCACAAAAATAGTGATTAACCTAGACTCAAATGGATTCAATTTCATAAAAATATTAATTGGATTATAATTGTTTCGCATAATTTAGTAAATCGATAAAATACTGTACGAAGTTATTACAGGATCAATAACTACATATAAAAATATGATTAATATTAATTATTCCCTAGATTTTTAATTGTTAAGCGCTTTTAGTACATGTATGTATATACTAAAAGCATGCATGCACCAGTGTTTAATATTTTTCGTTCACTATATAATTTTAAATTATTCGATTAATTCGATTCATAAAAAACGATTCGTTGGCAGCCCTAATTTTCGCACCCCAACCGAGCTGGTTTAAACCAGTTTGCCCCCAGCCGGGGCCGGTCCTCGCCCCCCGCGCCTTGTACGTGACAGGGTACGCACACAAACGTGTGCATGTAGTAGTGGTTTCGTTTCAGACGCTAGTATGAAGCTTTCATTCTGTTCCTTTACTTATTCATGTGATCAAAAGTACACAAAGCAAAAAAATTGAAATCGATTTATGATTATAATGCCTTAGTTGTTTGTTTTGTACATCTTTTGTAATTCTTATCATTTAAATGTTGGTAGTCCGAGGAAGGCTTAACTTAAGGCTACATAACATCACGCTGCGAATAATAGGAGCGGAGTACCTAACGACCAAACAAGTTTCAAAAATGGAAAATATTTAAGTTTCGTACAGCAACGCGAGATCGTTCACTAGTTTAAACCTGCATTCATACGAAGTAAATACACGAGTAAAGTATACTTAGTAAACAGCGTATCCATTAGGTATCCATAAAGAGAAGTTCCTATATGTACTGTCACATATAAGAGCATTCGTGCCCGCGTGGAGTGCCGATAACGTCGTAATTACGCACTCCAACTTGTCTTGTATGTGCATAATTCGCTGATAGCAAAAAATAATCATAATGCCTTATTAGTGGGGAAAGAGATACACGCTGCAATGATATGCAAATGCTACTATTACTACTGCAAATACCTACAACATTTCTAAGACGCTCGTATCAACACTGCCGCGTTGATGATTCAATACTAACATCAAACAGATGTTATACAATCATAATAGTATTATGATTACTGACGATAAAATATTCCTATAATACGAGACATTCTCTGTTGATATTTATCAAGTTAATGTGACGGTAATTATGTAGTAAAAACTTTGCAATGTTTTAAAAAAAATGTAACACATAAATTGACTTCATCGAAAAATATTGTTTTTTATCAACGGTGATCATCCTAAATTCGTACAAGGATCTTTTGGCGTGTGGGTGACAGAGACAGCGCCTTACAGCTTACAGGTAAGGCAAACTGTAAGGCACTGTCTCTGTCAACCACGCGCCAAAAGATCCTTGTACGACTGTATATGACATCATATCGAATGATCAAATCAGCGCAGCATAAATGCAACCACGGCCCTGAAGAAGAATTATTTTTAAAACATGCTATATTTTTTTAAAACATGCTATAGCGCAACTTTTTTAAGAACTCCAACTCAACGGGCGCTTCGGGAATACTTCAGAAAAACGGCTGCACCGAGAAGCGTCTGTTATTCATAAAACCTACAGCGATACTACTTAGTACTTACCTACCCGGCTACCCCTACCTACTTTATAGTATGCCGAATGCGAATTCTGTCCTGCGTCCGCATCAAACGTTACTAAGTAACGACTTCAGACATTGTATCGTGGACGGCCCGTGTAATGCAACAGTGTCATTATGTTGATTAAGTCGAACATAACAGGTTATTATTATTCCCTTTTGTGTTGTTACGTAAACCTAATTATGCAAAATATTCCTCTAAGCAAGTTGTTTTAATGGGATTAACAGTTTTTATTCTTCCACAATACTGCCTAGGTACCTACCAAGTGGAACAATGCGATGAAAGCTTCGGTTCATGTAATACCTGGTCATGTATCGAATCAATAATCGGTAACAGTAACTAATAATATAATATGTCTATGTAATAAAATAATACAGTAATGCCAATAAATCATTAGAACGTTATTTTGTTTCTACAGCAAAAGTAAAAAAATTGTAACGAACTAAGTAAGGGGCAAGTAAGTATCCCTAGTTACTGACAAGATTCTTCTGGGTAGTCTCCATTCACCTCCCCTTCTTACATACATGCTTGCTATTTACTAAAATATTTCCATAAGCGCTATGATATCCACGCCACATGGATACTGTATGATACGCAAATATTATTCTGAGAAAACCGATTTCCGCCCAGAAAATAGTCTGGCAAAAAATCTATTCTAACTTTTTCACCGGCATAGCAAAGGAGCGTGACATGTCACAGCTGCGACTAGGGTTGCAACGATATATCGGAAAATCGATAATATCGAAGGGGAAACATCGATATTTTTATCGATATTTGCGCTATAACGATACGATAATATCGATATCATATCTGAAGAAAAATATCAATAATTCACGACCTTAGATAAGGCTGTTTGGGCTTCGAACATTAGCCTTTTCTTACAATATAAACAAATAAAAAACATCCTCTACTTGTTTTATTTCTCTATTTTTTTCTGGCTGTATGGGCTTAGCCGCTTTGCCTGTCCGTAAGGACTAATGAAACAAAAAAATCTCTATGAACTTCATATTTTTTATTCAAATTTAAATGAATTCGATATTATCGACCAAAATATCGATATTATCAACTATCGATAATTTCATTGCCTCGATATAATTATCGATATTACAACAACCTTGCATCCCTAGCTGCGACACTGATTGGCGCGCGGCTGATAGCCGGGTGTTTCTTCAGATTAGACAATATTTGCGCATTTTTTTTGACAAACGAAAAATTTCATTTTTATTTGGATTTGATCGCGTTATGGTTTTTGTCGTATCTTCATTTAATACATTACCAAAAGGCACGTATGTACTCAAAACATTGAAAGAGTTATTGCCAATTAAAATTTGTGACGAGCTACGGTAATGAACCCTATACTTGGTAATGAATCTTTGAGTGTACGGTGATGAAATATTAAAACACGGTAATGATATAAAATAATGTATTAACAAAAAAAAACAATAAACATTGTAAGTAATCATATTTTATATTGGTAAATGAAAAACCCAATAACAAAGTTTCTCCTTAATTAAATAGTTTTGGTATAAATCAGACTTTCATAATATTCAGTACAACAAATAGTTCGATTCTTTAAAAAACCGAATAACAAATTATTCTACATTAATTAAATATTTTTTGACAAATCAGCCTTCCAATTTATAATCAAAATCAGTACTGCAATGAGTAGGTACTAGAGCGAAGTAACAGTAACTACTATATACCATATTATGTAAAAAAATCGGGAATCAATAAGATTGATTGTTCTTATAAATTTGTAATGAAATAATTTTTATTTTTATTTTTTTCCGAGTTCGTTTTTTTTCATTTTTAATTTTTTTTTTTATATTTTAACTGGAGACAATTTTGGTTATTTTTATTATTTTACTCTTGACCTTTGCGGCTCTTTTTTCCTACTCCTTTTCCTTTACCCCGATCTTGACTGTAATTATCAACAATATTTTCTTTATTTTCTCTTTTTTCTATATCTGTATCATGATAGTCTTCACCCATACCGAATGATATGAATTCTTCAAACTCCTTACAATACGATTTACTTTCAGAACCAATAAAACTTGAGTTCTGCCAATCGCCAAGTTTTCTTACAACTGATAAAGCGTGAACTCTCTCTGAGGATTTGAATTCTCTTGATGTGGAGGCTTTTTCAGGTACAGCAGGGAATATTATTATGTCTTTAGCCAACCCTTCTTGTTTTATCAGTTTCTTCGATCGTTTATTGCACCATTTACTCGGGTATACAGTTGGAATAAGTTCTGGACCATAACACAAATATTCAGAAACGGGGTCTGTATCACCAAGTGTAACTGATACAGATGATATGTCGTTTGCAATTTTTGGCCCTTCTTGTACTGGGGAAAAAATAACTTTGTCGAAGCTATGAATACCAAGATGGTAATGTCGACATAACTCCTCTTGACACCTGAAACAGCTTCGGCATCGCATTTCTAAAACATTTGTTTTAGAACCACACCTCCAAATGACCTGATGTACAGCCATAGTTCCTTTAAAAGATGGAAGGTATTTGGGCAACATACGTTCCTTTTCATCTATATCTGCGTTTGAGACCTCAAAAATTTTAATATTAGACACATTGGCTCTTATAGCTTCAAGAAATTTGGGAAATGTCCCGATATCTGTACCCATATTGACGATTCTGTCGGCGGTCCTTTTGACAACAGCTCCCAGGCCGTCTGGAGCACCTTTCCCATGACCTACTTCCATATAATTCCAGGTTAACTTACGAAGTGCTAAAAACTGTGTTTCTAATTGCGTGAGAATGTAGAACATGTTTTTGTTCCTGTATTGGCTGCTAGGACTATCACTATAGAAGTGTAACGTGTCAACAAAAGGTGAAAGACGTGATATATGGCTTAAAATCGGCGCCAAGTGTGCCCAAATTGCAACAGCGGTGTGTTTTAAATTTTCGGATACGGTGCAAACAGAATGAACTTTCAATTCAGACGATTCGAAATCTTTTATATAAATAACTACAGTGTGAATGGATACTTCTCTTCTGCTGCCACCAAAGTGAAAAGACTGAATTTCTGTGTGATGTTTAAGGGCATAGTTCTCACTGAAATCAAGATGTACCACAGCTTCGTTTGTCTGAATATCGTTTTTAAGTTCTTTAAGAGTTTTATTTTGCACTACAACGGTAGCGCAATGCGGTAAAAATTTTGTGAGAACATTTTCAAGTTTACGAATAACATCTAAAGGTGGTGCATAATTTTCTGTTTTAGCCCAAAGAATGTTATGCTTCACTTTTCCATCCTGCTCATAGGTGTTACGAGACTTACGCCATTCATAATATTTGATCTGTAAATCATTGCTGAACTCAAAGTATTCAATTACTTTATGTTTACACATAGAACACCTGCGATCTAAGCAAGCCTCATTAAATTTATCACAACAAAGGTTGCTCAGAAGGTCATGGTTAGTTTTTATATTTGTTAATTCCGCCTTATTCAGAGCCCTTAGTAGAAGTTCTGTATTGCAATGATATATACATTCACACGTGTTTCTATTGGCTTTCGGAAATAACACCCAGAATGGTCTATTTTTACAAAAGAATGTGTAAGACACAGAAATATTTTGGTTCTCAATGCAGAATTTCTTATACAAATTTTTAAGAGTATCATTCAAATACCTTTTTTGTTTTCTTATTTTCTTTCTAGTTATGTACTCCTTTTTACCAGGAACAACTCTCGTATTCTCATCTTCAATGAAAAAAAATTCTATTTTTTCTACTATTTCTTTTCCTTTTCTTGTGTTAAATTGTTTCTTGACCATATTTCTTCCTGTGTTTCTTTTTCCCGTGTTTCTTATGAGAAGTTCCTTCCCAGTGTTAATTTTGGTATCTATTATCTTGTTTTTATATGTATTTAAAAGTATCTTCAACGTCTTGCATTCTTTTTTGAAATTGTTAAGTTCATTTTTCAGTCTTTTTACATCTTTGTCTCTTTGATATCGTAAATGTCTTATTTTTGACCTTAGTTTGAAAATAATATCTGTTTCATTTTCGTTACTGATTGTACCAGTTCCTTTTACAGCAAAATTTAATGGAACTGAACCAAGAGGATCACTTCTGCCGTCTTCTGTAGGCTCATCTTGGATTTTTTCAATACTCACTGCAACCTTTTCAATTTCTTTCTCCAGTTTTTTTTAGTTATATATTTCTTGCTGTTTGCTCTCCATCTTCTGCGTCTATCCCTTTGAGCACGGGGGGTTAAATCTTTAATACTTAACAATTTTTTTTCAGATTTTCTCTTCAAGTATCTTGCTTTCTCTTTTTCTTTTTCAATATTGTACAATTCTTCATTTTCTTTTAAAGCAGCATATCGTTTACGTTTTGCTATTCTTCTTCTAGCTAAAATTTCCTCTTTTGTCTTTTTAGGGCGTGCCATTTTATCTGAAATATTAAACATTTATTAGCACGATGTTAACTGCAATATCCTGAACGACATAAAACAATTCGTTTTAAATAGTATTATATAGTTAATTGTAATATCATTGATAGTTAATAGTTTAGTCATTACCGTAATTTTTCATTCATTACCGTGACCTCTAAAAGGTTACGGTAAACGACGGTAATGAAGTACACGGCAATGACAAATTCATACATTTGGGTAATTATAAATTTTTCTGTAAGCAGTATATACTTCGAACACTTTTAAAATTTAAACTGAACCAAAATCAAATGGGTTGATGTAATAACAAGATATAAATTTTAAATACGTACCAAATTATAACTGGACTTGTAATGAAACACAAACTGGACCAAACACTGTCAATACACAAATAAATCGAGATTTTTGGCGCGAAATTTTTCTAACGTCTTACCACTGTTACGTTTGCCGGTCGACTGAATTGTGGGGAGGCGGTGAATTACTATTTGGCGGCATGATCAAAGGTTTTCGCTGCGTAAAATTGAATTGTCGTGATGGTTCTGGCGTGTTCTGGTGATGAGTTTTGCAGTGTAACAAAAGTTTGAAAACGAATTTGTTTATGTTTTATGCCTTAAATTAATTATTAATTAATAATTAAGTAATAAATGATATTCCAGTTATTGGACACAGTTGGCAAAAGTACGTTATTTGCGCTAGATTTACTGCAATTCTGTTAAATATGTGAGGTTTAGCAATGGAATAGGTCCCTGTAATGAGTTTTGATGTTATTTTCGTTAAAAATGTACATAATTTACATACAAATTGTATCAAATGAACGATGCGCCTATTAAAATACATAGGTATATATTATATAAAGTTATTGAAAGGAGCCTAAAATTAAGTTTAAATTTGTTATTCACTAGAAATTGTAAATTTGGTATAGTTTGAATATTCACCCAGCCGATGATAGCCACGTTCATTTTAATATTTTCAACACTACTTACTTTATGTTATTACTTAATAATTAACAATAGCACACAGTGATTACAAGTTATCACCATGCATCTTACTTAAACTTCTGCTGCTAACTTCTATCAAACTGGCTTCAAGAAAGTTGTAATAAGAGCAAGAGCTCCTTGGGAGTTGCATCACTATATATTTTAAACCGACTTCAAAAAAGAATGAGGTTCTCATTATTTATTATCAAATTAATTAACTTAGATGTTATTTGATTTATGTAAGTATGTAAAAAGTACTTATTATAATTTTTCATAACATCGTGGATCGTGAAGTAACGTCTTATATTTTGAAAATGTGTTTAAATTTTTTATTGTTTGTTATTTTGGTCAGTAAACATAAAAACCTTGTATTTATTATGAAAATTGGTTTCTGAATTTCTGTGAACATTACTTTATACATTTGCTTTTCTGAATTTATTTACTTTTTGTTTTTAAAAATATTTCAGTTGTTTTTATTTGTGTTGAATATTACGAACATATAATTTGATGTTGTTTTTACACATATAAGGTGATTCACGAGTAGAGTCAACTTAGATAATATTATGTTGGAACTTGGAACCGACTGCTGTAACAAGGTCGTAAACCAATTTTTCTTGTTTCTTGTGCGTCGACCAGGAAAATGGTTCGAAGTGACGCGTAAATACAAATTAGTATTGTATTACTTCTAAATATGCTAAGTTTTAAATATTTGTCCACGTGACGTGATGCGTATCAAAAACAATTAAAAAATCGCAAATTATTTCCCAGTCAAGAAAAGACTCAAAACTTTTATATAAACATTCTAAAGTACTTACATACGTTGTTACAGCAACCCGATAATTTCGAAACGAACGATGTAGCAACAATGTATATAAACTGGTCTTTCTGTCTGTGTATCATTGACTCCGACTGGCAACTTTGTAAAAAGAATGCAGCTCAACGTCCGCAAATATACGAGTACATGCATACATGCCGACCTTTCATGGCTTTTTGTTGTGTAGCTTCCCTTACAGAGTTTATTTAAGAACATGGTTAAGTTTATGTTAAATTATTCGAAGCGGAGACGTGGTATAATCGCATATTTGTACACAGGACTCTTTTATATATAAATACGTCATTAATTTTAATTAATACAGCAATCGAAACCTACGCAGCGTGTAGACATGATTAAGTGTAATTAATTATGAGTCAACAATTGTATTCAACGGCACAATAATAAATCGATATTACGAAACGGTTATTACCGTCAGAGTTACAAGAGTTAGGTAATTTAGATGCGGGCGACAATGATGTTATAGTAACACGATGTCTTGTGCTCGACAAATCGTATAAATTGAAATTTCTTGACACCAAACTTATATTTTAGAACAGCTTTTATTGACATAGTATCTTCCTCTTAAAAGTAGACCCCGACCAATCATTGCCCGGAGTTGGATTCGTAGCTCTCTGGACAAATGAATTAAATTACGAACAAGACGATACGTACCTACAGTGTAGTTATTGAGCCATGGCCAAGGCACATGGCCTTATATTATGGGCGTTACAAAATTATTTCAAAGGAGATAGTAAATAAAAAAATAACTGCACATGAAAAATATGTAAATATAACATACAAGCTTATATGCCATAATCACTTATTACAATGTTAATGAACAATGAATAATGAAGTTTCTCTTAAAAATGTAATTTTTACATAGAACGCCTACGAAAATTCAACGGGCAAAAAAAATATGTTAGCATGTGAATTTAGCAAAACTAAAAATATATAATATTTTTGCTATATTTACTCTAAAAACTGAGATACATTGCTTTGGCACCGGGCCTGGGTGTATTTTGTCGGATCTCCTTTCACATTTAAAATTATAAAATTATTTAACAGTAACTTTATTAAAATCGGTAAATTACGATACTTATTAATATCATAAAATTATACAAAAATGTTAAAAATCGTGATAATAAAAAGTCAATTCTGGTATATTTGTATTTCTGACATAATCTACTTTAAATTTCTTTCGAACGCGTAACGGAAATAGCGTTCACGAAATCTGTTATTTCTGCACAGCTACACCCTTTTTATCTTGTTCGTTTTCTTTAAGTAGCAGTTGTTAGATCGTGTCGGGAGGTTTGGGCCGGAATAAAAATCTTCCAGCCTTTTGGTAGGTGTACTGTACTACCTACTAACTTTCTTTCCATTCCCTCCGGAGCAGCGCGGTGGAATAAGCTTCAGCCGATTTCATTACGAGAAACAAAACAACACTAATTGATTTTCCGGACCAGTACAATTGTTATTAATATCAATAGTTAAGGCATGTTTTATGTTAGATTATAGATTGTAAGAGCCTTCAGTTCGTAACAGCATTAACAGCAATTTTGTTTCGATTAGTAAGGTGTGGAACCGGTTGTACTTTTTTAGATGACAGACACCATCTCAGTCTTCAAGGGTAGCAACGCATCTGTGACCGAATTAAAACTAGACTTTTACTAATTAAGTCTTGTTCCAAGTCGATCATGGTTTTCATGGGTCGGAGTAAAAGGGCGGCGCTGTCCGCTCGTATCCTTAATTCCTGCTTTAATTCCTTAAAAAAGCAGCATTCACAAAACCATCATAGGCCAATTAAGAAGTTATACAATTTAGATCAGCTATTTTCATGTGTAACATACCTACTATCACATACTTTTTCCATGGAAACTTCAACAGCGTATTACTGATGATGACAAAATACAACGATAACATAACTGTACACTGTACATTAAAACTGGTAGACATGAGATAAGGGAATGATTCAAAAGAAAATTTGGCCGGTTGACAAGTGACGTTGCGTGTGACATAACGATCAGTCTCGTAAACAAATCGATCTGAGATACTGCGGCCAACTCATGCGTCAAATGACGTAGATAGGAGTGTAAACGGTAATTATATTTATGTTCATACTAAAAATACAAACAACGGCTTTGCGTTGTGACTCTTTATTTTCTTTCCCTGTTTATCAATGAACTTGTTTGACATCCTTGTTTGTTGAGGACTAATACGGAAGAAGCGCTCACAACGGATCGTATGGATCCTAAGTGATCGCCTGATTTAAGCAACAGGAGGCAGTCAGTTATTGGATGGGTGACCGCTTGTGGCAAAAAAAATTTAGTGCTGTACGGCTATTCTGTAAGAAACAAATTCGATATCGAAGCTCACTCAGGTGAGTTGTGTCACTTCCATTGCGAGCTTGATTGGCGCTGCCGTCGGTTTTAATTTTAACACAACGCAATGTACGTCAAAATTCAAAATCTCACCGCGGATTCAGCTATCGAGATGTCAAAGATATTCTTTCAGAATAGCCTAGCTGCTATGCTTCGGGGGGCACGTAAAAAACTGATTTCGATGATGAAAAATTAGCCATGACATCATGAAAACTTCCAATTAATGGGTTGGCTACAAACCTAATAATTGGTACAAACATACATAATGGATCAATCGGTACTGGAGCAACGTGGTGGAATTCTAGACTTTCTCAATGTTATAGTCAAGTTATCTTCTAAACTGGGAATTAAACCTTGGTATCCTGTAACTATCGCTCTACAGGTGGAAAATATTGCATAATAATAAATTGTTTACCGTTTCAGTATAATCAGCACTAATAACAATTTAATTATTATTATCATAACACTCAGTCTTCAGTTGGAGATTTTAACGCAAACATTAAGATAAGGAGATAACGTAAAGATAATAATTACATAATTGGGATATAAGGAGCAAGCATAAGCTACCATTTCTTTGGCCTTCCTAGCCCGTGGTGCATTCTACTGAATACTGAAGCTATGGCACCTGGTTTCTCCCGTAATAGATCATCGGGCTTCATCCTCCAATACTTATCACTACATAGTATAAAACAAAGTCGCCCTCCGCCTCTGTCTGTGTCTTTCTAAGACTTTTTAACGGATTTTGATGCGGTTTTCACCATTAGGTAGAGCATTTCTCAAGGAAAGTTTATATTAGTTACATATTTATGTACATTCTTATGTAATATTCTATGCTGGGCTATGTAGATTTCCCTTTTAACGCTCAGGAAAGCGAGAGTTGGTCGCTAGTCTCCACTATGCTCATGCAAGGTGACACGAGTTTTGTCACCGCCTAGCTACCTTCGATTTCCTTCATGATACACCTACACACAGGGAGAGGTCACGTTGTTATTATTACGCGTTTGAACAAAGCTTGCTCACTATGACTAAACAAAAGACCTTCATTAAAATAATTTTGTTTTTGTTTCACTAAATACCTAAACTGATGCAGTGTGGAAGTCTTTCCAGCTGGCTGTTTCCATAGCGTATTCATATTCAGCCATTTTCAATGTACCGTAATGACGCGTATTATAAAGGATAGGTACCACAGATTTGGACAGATTAACAACCGGGGAGCCTTGTTGATATTTGCCCTTCTTGTGAGCACGCTCTTGCGAGGAGTTCTAGGTTCAATTCTCAGCCAGGGCAAATATTTATTTGTTAGATAAATGTTTGTTCTCGGGCAGGTACATGCCGGCTGCGATACAGACATCTAGTGCGGGGTTGTTTTATGTTAAAATTGTGTCAGCGTTTATTTATTTATTAAATTAATTTCTAACAAAAATACTTCAACATCGACATCCTTACTAATATTATAAATGTGAAAGTGTGTTTGTTTGTGACTCTTTCACGTCGCAACATGGCTATTTTATGGTATGGTTTATGTGTGTGGGGATAGTTAGGGAGGGTGGAGAGTGACATAGGCTACTTTTAGGGTGCGGTTCCACTGAGGCGGAGCGGAGCGGAGCAGTGCGCGATTCACCAATCACATGGCTTGAAATCCGCACGAGGCGCAATGAGTTGGGATTTCAAGCCATGTGATTGGTGAATCGCGCACTGCTCCGCTCCGCTCCGCCTCAGTGGAACCGCACCCTTACCCCGGAAAAACATCTCATTCCCATGGGAAGATCCATGTTTTGTTAGTTGCTAGATATTTAGTTCCGGAGTTGTTAATAGATGGCGTTAGTAAAATTCATTTGCAAGTTCTGAATCACGCTATCAAATACTACATGTAATTTACTTAAGTCATAGGCAAATGTTATAGGCTACTTTTTAGCTGAGATTCCTACGGGAGCGGGACCTCCGCGGCTGTTACCTACGGGTCCCGAAGCGAAGCGCGGGCGGTTCTCTAGTAATTAAAATATAGTAAAATGAGAACAATATCAGCATAGTCGAAATCAATTTAACACGAGCGTTTTTACAGATAACTCAAAAACTACTCGTCATACATGTCGCTCTAATTTATTTGGGGCTACACGACACCCCACCAGCCAATATAAAAAAAATATCAAAATTGATACAAGTAGGTAACCATTAAAAGTTACGAGGTATCACATAAAAAAACCGAATTGAGAACCTCCTCCTTTTTTCGTAGCCTATAAAAACTAAAACGTTCAACATGCGTTCACAAGTAGGACCTCAGGAGCGCAGGTAAATCCCGAAGTGCCGCCGACTGACCCACTTCACGGCCTCACGGCGCGGCAGGTCAATTGCGCACTTGACTTTGCTACAGCGCCTCGCGTTTTCCTCAAAATTTCCGAGCAAATGGCTACGACTCCGCTAAGTTAAATTGTTGAACCTCTACAGGGTTAATAACTTAATACCTTGGCTGCTATGTTAATAAACTTGAACTTTTTTATTCAGATAGATAACAAACGGGTGAAATCTTCCTGTCATCCATTTAGTGTAGGAGGAATCGGCGCATTCGTACCGAAAACTATTCCACCTCAATTTTTTTATGCGATCCTCTTCAAATTGCCCTCTTAATGATATAAATGCATGTTGCCAGGGCGCAACCCGGTGCCTTTTTTTTTAAACCGAAATTTTTTAATCAATTGCAAGGAATTGTTATTTTTCAACCGGACAATTTTTTTTTATATTCTTCATTGAAATACCAATAAAAAAGGTCCTATGACTTTTAACGATAAAGTTAATATTTTTAAAGATATGAATTTTTAAAGGTTCGAAAAATCTCAAATTTGGGTACTTTCGTCCCATGAAAAATATATTAAAACAAAAACATAATGTCTAAGTAATATTTTTTTTTAATTCTCTATACAATTGTTAATAATATTGTTAAAAGAGATTTTAAAAAATTTCATTGTTTATATCTTTTTTTTAATTGTTAATTCCGCGCGCTCACAAGTATGCGTCGCTTACCTGGTACAGTCTAGCACTGTATATTGCATAGTGCGGAATTGCTAACGCGATACCCTATGCTCTAGCTTAGAAATAAGCTATTCGGGTGGTTGTGATACCACTATACGAACGTGTAGAACTAAGGTTCTGTTCGTCTGCAGTGTAATGCTGTAATCGGGTGGTTGTGTTACCACTATACGAAACGAACGTAGAGAACTACGGTTCTGTTCGTCACAATTTCAATATTGTTTTATTATTTTGGGAATTATAATTAATTGTAACTAGGGTGATTAGTGCGTAAATTAATCTTTTGTAATAACTTTGTAATATCTCTTAAAATAATCTCTTAATAATACCTAATCTCTGTAATATCTCTTACGTGTGTAAAATAAACCTTCATTGTTATTTCGTGACTACTTAATCCCTGCAACATGGGATCTCCTAACCCTGACATACCGCTCTTTTAGCTTGGCTTGCCTCCTGATCCGACATAATCAATAATTTTGTCACAATAACAAACAACGATCTCGAGGTTTTATAGAAAGAGTAACCTTGAAAGAATAAAAAACAAAGAAAAGAATCTTTTTCTTACTTAGACACAATCATACACACACTATGATACATATACGTAAAATTATTTTTATTTAATTCATTTGAATGTTTTTTCTAAACATTCAAGTGCGTACCCAATATATTTCTATTATTTATAAATAATTGTGATTTCAAAAAATAGTCAAATACCATTTATATCTTATTATTGTTGATATAAATGCAAAAATTACTATGATAATAACAAAAAAGTAATATAAACTGATAAAAAAGTAATTTTAATTACATGTTTCGATTTATGCTTGAATAACTTTTGAAAAATTGATTTCAGAAAAAAATTTATTAAAAACAAATTGTAGACAATTTAATTATTAATAACATTGCTCTCTTTAACAATCTTGATAAAGTTGATAGTTTTTAAGATAAATGATAATTAATGATTCAAGACACAGAGAGGCCGATGCAACGCATGAGTCAGAGACAGACAGCGATACTTAAAGGTAAGCGACGCATACTTGTGAGCGCGCGGAATTAACAATTAAAAAAAAGATATAAACAATGAAATTTTTTAAAATCTCTTTTAACAATATTATTAACAATTGTATAGAGAATTAAAAAAAAATATTACTTAGACATTATGTTTTTGTTTTAATATATTTTTCATGGGACGAAAGTACCCAAATTTGAGATTTTTCGAACCTTTAAAAATTCATATCTTTAAAAATATTAACTTTATCGTTAAAAGTCATAGGACCTTTTTTATTGGTATTTCAATGAAGAATATAAAAAAAAATTGTCCGGTTGAAAAATAACAATTCCTTGCAATTGATTAAAAAATTTCGGTTTAAAAAAAAAGGCACCGGGTTGCGCCCTGGCAACATGCATTTATATCATTAAGAGGGCAATTTGAAGAGGATCGCATAAAAAAATTGAGGTGGAATAGTTTTCGGTACGAATGCGCCGATTCCTCCTACACTAATTAGATTGATGACAGGAAGATTTTATGTTTTCAATAAGTTGTTATTGTTCAATAGCCTCTTGCGTCGTGTAATGTAAAGTACCTACGTGTTGTGGCATCTTGTGGTTGTTATTCATAATATTTACCAACGTTTATTGCTCATTGTGTCTCTGTTGACAGTGAAATTTGATTCAATAATAAGAGCCAAGGATACGATAGAAGATAGAAAAACAACTGTTTTCAGCCCCCAGCTGGAATATTAGTACACTCAAGCGAGATGGCCAGGCCAGCAAACGCGGAAATATTATGCCAAGAACTGATAAACTTCAAAGAATTACAATGTTTTCTTAGATAACCAAGCAAGAGATTGGGTAGCGTCAGAGAGCTAGGAATTATCTTCCTCGTTATCTTGTTGGCCAGTGAAATTTTAGATGAGCACAAACTTTAAAGAAAAAGGTCAGAGCAGAGCAAAGATGCGTTAAGATGTCCATACGCGAAGGTGGTTACGTATTCTCAGAATCTCTGATCGCTCGTCTGGGCCCCAATTCTGCTAATTTATAACACTCCAATAGTGTCTCGATTGAATAGTCTGCCATATTTTGTATACGGAATGTGCCGAAATAGCGTCGAAAACTATTAAATTTTGTACACAATACGTACCAAAATGTGTTGATTTGTTCAATTCTGTACACGAAATATGCCAAAAATGTGTCAAACTATTCAATTTTTGTATACAGAATGTGGCAAACAATTCAATCGAATTGAAGCGTTATAAATTAGCAGAATTGGGGCCCTGCTAGTTTATCGGCTTTTTACATTGAAACAAAACAATAAGGCGACGCGCGTCACCATAATATCTCTTGAAATCTATAAAGATGACAATCACCGTTGTAATGGATCCCAATGTGATGAAATTGCCCCATTGTTTTATCCAGCTGCGACCAGGGTTACCAGACAATAAAATGAGATTTCCTAGAAAGATCCTTTCATTAGAAATAGAAAATATTTTTTTTAACATTTTCTTGTCATGAATATAAAATTTTAATAGGATTATGGATCAGCATAAGCTGTTAGAACTTTTTGCTGATTTGCTGTTATTAAATAAAATTAAAATATTATCGCTCGTAACAAAGCCCAAAAATAAAACGTGCAGACGTTCAGATCACTGAAACATTTTAATTATTGAAGTATGATTATTTTGTAAAATTATCTTTTTTCCAGTACATATCACATATTTTCATTATAAATTTATAAAAATTCCTGGTATTTTCAAAATTCTCCTTGTTTCTCCGACGCCGGGAAGCTAAAATTCCGGGCATGTCAGCAAATTCCCGTCGTGTGATAACCCTAGCGCTGCGCACCATCGCGACTGTCACTATTATTATTATTACGTACCACTTGTTACCACTTTGTATGCAATTTGTAACGACCTAGCGGTTGTTTGTTTCCCTTCCCCGCCACCTCATTACGTAACTGATCCCTACTTACAAAGTAAATGAATTGCATAATGCTAATGCATAATTATGCTAGGTTTTACCATCATTTAATTAGGTATTTTCCGGACGAGGATGTAAGATAAGTAACTATAGTTATTATGTCGATGGCATGAGGTGAGGATAATAAAATTGTCATAAATTTCGGTGGCATTAGGTATAAATTTTGAGACAACTCTACATTAGCATTTTAACAGACATGAGTCCCTCAGTCACACGACGAAGTAATATATCAACTAGATAATCTAAATTTACGCATGAATTCACAATATTGTTTAGCTGTATTTACTTAACGTAACATATGTACAGTACAGGCTATAAATGGAAGGTATGAATGAGTTAAACACTTGAACGCATCTAAAAATAAAATCTATACGTCAGAACATTTTAACTAAGTAGGTATAAACAAACTGGTGCCGCAGGTAGCAATGAAAGCAATAAAACCTCTCGAAAACATGCTAATAATTTTCGAACGTAGTTATGACTATTACGTCATTACACATATCTAAAACGCAGATAGGCAACGGAGCCACGAATGTCCTACATAACGCAACCAGAAGAGAATTCATGAACCGTTACGACTGCAAGGCAGAGGAAGATATCCAGGAGTACTGGCAGTGGTAGTTGGCACTAGGGTTGCCACCCGTATTATAATAAAGTATTGTACGTTATTTCAGGCAATTGTACTCTGTACTTTATGAGAGCAATAAAGTACACGAAAATACTTTATTTCGCATCATTTGATTTTTTTGTAATAAAAAATGAATTACTTATTAATTTTAATTTAAATATAGATTATAAAGATGCTGTGCAATTGTTTAGTCGAGATCCTAATTTGATACAAACTGCAAAAAGCAATAAAAAATATGTTTTTAAATATAATAATAAAGAAAAATAAATTGTACTTTATTTTGATACTATGTACTTTTTTTCTCACCTATAATAACCAATGTACTTTATTTGCATAAAAAAAGGTGGCAACCCTAACTGGTACCGACCTGGAAGCACTGCAGCAGCCGCAGCAGCGAGCCGGCCGAGCGCAGCAGCCGCTCGAACGTGTCCAGCTCCGACAGCTCCGCGCCCAGGATGCACAGCCGCTTCTCCAGGAGCATCTGCCAACAAACAACATGGACCTTTAGTCTAGTCTTCTCCACTCGGTCACTCTAAGTATATGCAATTCCCACGAGTGTTCTTCCTATAGTTAATGTGTTCGATTCGACGAACAAATCCGATGGAACTGACAGTGTACACCAAATAAATAGGTAACATTTTTATGAACATAAATTGATGAAGTACCTGAAATGTTACAATTTCTTTGGATAAATGTTATCGAAGAAAAAATACTCAACTTTATCTATCTATCAATTTATTGCATCCATAGACTTAGCTTATGTACTTATTGCTTGTGTGTAAACGCGTGATAAAAAATTGCAGCCATTAAATTGCTGACGACTCACGTGTCAGTTGAAACTGATTTCGGCTCTATATTCTACATAATATAATTAATCTGAACGGGTTAAACTCGAATTCGCGGTAAATCACTCGCAGTAACATGCGCCGTATCACGTGTAGGCATGTTAAACAACACGGGTTGAACAAAATGCCTATCATTCATCACACTGTGACACTCCGCTCTGACGTCATGCACATTGCACCCAACTGTTATATGTATAGCTACGACTAAATAATTTAACATGTCCCCCAGACTACCAGTGACGGGTGCGGTTTAAATAAAATAATAAATTGTACCTAAATAATTGTATGAAAGTGTTTATTTTAACGGCTTTCAGTCTCATACCCCAGCACTAAAATTTCCTGTGCAGTGACAGTGAGTGGCATGAATAGCACAAATAGGACACCATCACCGCTAAGGCTCTAGACAGACGGACCGCATTTCAACTGCAATCCAACCGCAAATTGCAGTTCAGGTGCAGTTTGAATGCAGTTGACACGACTGCAATAGAACTGCAAACCAAACGCGCAACCAAACCAAACCAAACTGCAATTGAACTGCAATCGGACTGCGAGACTATCAACTAATCTGCGAGACCGCAATATCTATTGTCTCGGGGTATAAATGGAAACGGAGATTAAATTAATTCTATGAAGGACATGACCAATCGGTAAGTTAAAAAACTTGGATTAGTTAAGTTTAAATTAAGTTAAATAAAAAAACCGCCTTAGATATGGCGCCACGAGACATTTTGCGTCGGGGGTTAAAAAAGGAACACGAGCGAGTGGGCCGTGAGCCGTGAGTGAATCAGCACTCACGGCTCACGGCTCACCATCCCATGTGGCGCCACGTCTAGTCAGGAAATAACACCACAATGAGGGTAACCGTTTTTGTGCTCACCAGTTGGCGCCACTGCAGAGTGCGGTCATGCTGTCAAAGCCCGCCCATACATAAACAGTGACAAATGAAATTCAGACAAGCGAAAATGACAGACAGACCTCCCTTTTCACTAGCGCCTCTAGCGGAAAATTCACACGCGGTTACCCTCATTGGATTGATTCAGCGTTACTACTGAGGCAGATCGTATTAAGATTGCCATAAACAGCCGCGAGATCGTTCAACAACATGCCGTCACCGGTCTCCGAGACCCATCACCGCTTTATTTTATTACCAAACAAAAACGTGAATCGCCAAATACATCCATCATACATAAACTTATGTAAAAACACGTTATGTTAATATACGAGATCAATAGAAAACTCTCTGTTACGCCACAAACGACAGCTATTAATACGCTTTCTAAATTATAAAAGAACAAAAAACAGGCTTATGAATCAATTTACTGCAGTAAGAAAAATGTATACGGATGTACTTAAATCTCTTGATTTGCGAAATATTGCGAAATCGAAAACATATGAGATAATAGAACGATTAATTTATATTGTAACTTAATAACCAATTAAGATTTTTGTAAAATTACAATTTCAAAACTATACCACATTTCTTTGAACATATGTTACACATCTTGAAGCATCCTTAGCGAATAAACCATATTTTGCACAAATTAGCCAACAATATTTTTTCTGCGTAATCTATTATTGAGAAAGCCGCTAACCATTGCTAAACATCTACACATAGGTACATACCTATACATACTCGTAATATGAAAAACTGTATTGAACGCTTGTTATTCCTACTATTTTACTCTACTATTTTATCTCAGATCTCAGCGTCTATTCATGTCACGCAGTCGCACGGAGGCGGTCATTGATTGCAAATAGAACTGACCGGAGTTTTACGTAAAGTGAACCGGGAGCTACACGGCTACACCTAAACGTTGCCTTCATCGGTTACCAGTTTATATCCATCCACATTACCTACCTGAGCCACAAGACCCGTAACTAGGGCTACCACTTGTAACATAATTTATTTAAGTATTATTGTGATTATATTATTATTGTGCTATACAAAAATTGTGGAAAAATAATCTACATAGTACAAAAAATGTAGGTACTATATTTACAATGTTAATACATTAACTCGATTCGTTGTATTAATTAACTGTTACGTCTATTGGTGAATTTAAAAACGGCGTCAGAGACATTAAAGTAAAAACTTCACGTAAAATACGCAATAAAAAACTTCCTAATTGCAATATTTTTTAGAATATATTTTTGAAAAACTACTAGTTTTCTTCCTTGAAAACGTGACAACCCTACCAGTGAGCAGCGTCCTAATAACACACATGTCATGAGCATTCTCCCCCTCAAAACGCGCGCCGATGCGATCGCTACACAGATAAATAATTACTAGCAATTAAATTAAAACGTAATTCATAATCGAAGTCAATTGCGCCATTGGTGACTAATGGAATGGGCCCATTGACCGCCCGGGCGCCCTACTGAACAAGTAGGCAAGGAAACTTCACACACTTCACAACTAGTTATACCTAATATGAAAAACATCCCGGAAGCTCTTTAAGTTGTATGGCTGCTAAGATGGTTTAACGGCGGGTTTCTATAACCTAAGGTAAGTTATTACAATAACTGTAACTGCATTTTTGCGTTAGAAAAACAAAAGATGCACATTGCTGTCCATGAATTTGATTAACAAACTGTAGCTCCTAAAGTTTAAAGGAATGTTTTTTTCGAAAATATAAGTTAACATTAAAGAGCGGAATGAAAAACGCAGTATCAGTAATAGGAACCTGCAAAGATTTTTTTCTGCTTTCTTATCCGGCAACGCGTCAGTGATTCATTTGCCTGATGGTGATCTATTACCATCAAATGATTTGAGTGCTCGTTTGTCGGCTCTTTTCATAAAACAAAGCAAGGAAAAATGGTCGGTGCATCGATTCATCACCAAAACACGTGATTCCTAATCTTTAAAACGTGTGTGAGAATCGAAAAGCTGTTTGTTCTTATTTTACCAAAGACCATGACCTCGGGCGAGCTAAGTTTAGCGCGTGCGCGGCACCTCCGCAGCACAACAACCAGACAACCAGCATATATTGTACGCTGCAACAACACACTCAGATGCGGTGGTAAGGGTCTATTTTTAATGGTCGTCTGTGCGCAGTGCGTTCTGCGAGAACGATTAGCAAAAGTGCCAACGACGTAAACAACACGTGACGTAAGGTTACGTCACACCTGTCGAGCTCCTTTACTACTTTACGAGCGAGAATTAGGCCACCTCTCACCGTTACGACGAAGGAAATTGCCCAAATATAAGTGTTAGCAACTTTCTGTTAAGCGGTTCCCTTACCTAATAATAAAGACGACATATTATAGGGGATTAGGGAAAAAGCTATTATAGCCAGTCATATTGAATATTGTAGGTTTATAGCTCATGTTTAGAAATTACACAAATCTGTAATCTTTCAGCAATAATTTCCCAATAACACAAGCTGAAATTCGTATGTTACAAAAAGCGAACACGATATTATTAAAACATTTTACGAATGACAAAGGGCCTATCTAAAGCACCTTATCAGTGTGTTGGTGTATCATCGGAAACAGCTGGGTAGTACAACAACAAACAAGTTGATAAAGAATAAACGTGACGTCATAGCCGCGAGAACTATGAATCAGCTGCAATTTTATTAAAGGTTACTCTTTCATACTTTATTAATTATACCAAAATGCGATAGTAAGAGCTTTACCACATACAGCGCAAAATATCACTTTTCACGCAAACAACACCTATATTTTAATATTTATTACAAATTTATGTAGCAGGTTGCTTAAACTTCTTCCGCCGCATCAATACGTTAAAGAAAAGGATATAGACTTTAAAACCAGTTTAGTCTTTATATAAGAACATGCCATTACTCCTAAACAAACTCATTTGAGGCGAAAGTAATTTGAAAGCTTATATCATAACATAGTGGTGAACACAGCGAAACCGGCGCGGCGCCGGCGCGGCGACCACAGGGTGTAACTCGAGAACAAAAGCTCAAGGAAAGAAGCCCACCACATGCCCGTACATCACTAATCTTACATAATATATGCCTAGCAGACGACGCGGTCACTCACCTAGCTCAAATTCATAACCTACAGTATAGTACAGTAAGTCCTATTTTCTTCGCGAAGTTAACCCTCATGGAATTATTTACAAAAAAAAAAATGTTCTAAGAGGCGTTTCTATATTCCGAACCATAATTCTAAAGAGCTGTCTTTCATGTTGTCTGTTTTAAATCGACGAAACTTTAAACTACATGGTTTTCAATCCCTATTTATCCTTCGAGGGTGCTACGATTGATCCGGGTCGCGCAACTTCCACAGTAGTTGAATCTGTGCCTGACGTCTCAAGTACCCGCTCCCACCACGATAAGTCACAAAGGAAATGCACCATTATTGGCAGAAGATCACATAAATATGGCATTTCTCACACAACGCTATTTGCAAGCGACTCGGATCTTGTCAATGTATGAAAGCGATGCGTCTACGATGCGTCTCCTGTCAGTGAAAAGTGCCAGTTAAAGTGAATTTTGGATTGCGTTGCAGTCGCGTAGCTCATAAATAGCGTTGTGTGAGAAGAGCCTATACCTAACTAAGTTTAAGTATCTGTCCGGCAAACGAGAAGCCAAACCACCTGATGGTTAGAGAGTCACCCATGGACATTAGTTACTCAAAGTTATATCCGTCTGCGAATCCAGAAAACATGACAAAGTAAATCTTCACTTGCCCAGGATTTTTAACCGACTTCAAAAAAGAAGGAGGTTCTCAATTCGACCGTATATTATACTTAATACTTATGCTTTTTTTAATGTACGTTCAGCGATTTTTTCGTCGTTTATGGGCCGATTTTGATAATTTTTTTTTGTTGTAAAGTAGATATGCGCAGTGGGGTCCCCTGATAAGGACACCAGGATCTGATGATGGCATCTCAGAGAAATCAAAGGGAACTTTTGAAAATTGTATGGACGACTATTATAGTGTGTTTCTTCATGTTATCATAAGTACATTAAAGCACTACCATTTCATGAAGGTCTGGAATCGATCTGATGAAGCCGAAAGACAGTCGAGGGAACTCCTCAACGATTTACTGCAGTTATCTAGTGTTTGGGCTTGATTAATTTGTAGTGACGAGAACTTTACACTTATATATACACTTATACTTATACACACACACACTCACTCACACACACACACTCATGCACGCTGTGATGTACCTAATGTAAGAAAACAACCGTTCCTTTGTAAATTTATTTATTAACTGTGTAATCCTTTTTTGGCCTTAGTATAAGTATACCTAAATAATTGCATAAATTGTTGTCTGTGACGCTGTTGGATTGCCTAATAAACGATTAAATAAATAAATATGTTAAATTGAGCGCCATCTGGCGAGTAGTTTTTGAGTTATCTCTGCTTATCAAGGTTGAAGTCGGTTATTTTTTTTGTAAAAGCAATTATATGATAATAATTAAACTAATTTAGGGACAAAAACTTTTATTTTATTTCAAGCTTAGTTATAAAAGAACAGTTAGGTACCGCAAAGTTCTGTTCGAGTTATTTCTGTCGTACTTAAATTATTACGGTTCCGCTCCCGCTCACTTTATTACGGTTTACAGCTACATTCACGCGCAGTGCATATTTTCAATCGCGGTTAAAATAAAATTTTATAAAATATACTCTATTCAATATTGATACTCAAGTCTTTTTTTAATAGCCGACCAATGATATCCAGGCTACGTAGGGTAAGTAAGTAGGGTATGCTATATGCATCGGCAACGTTGGACACTTATTATCACCAAAAATAGGCCGATTCGTTCTCGGTCAAAGAAAAAATAATAATTGTCTCCATATTACATAACCGAAACAGAAATAACGGAAAATAATCAAAGAAGTATAAATATTCCGTAAAATGTTCACCAAACCCATGTTCTTGAACTGTATGTAGGTATCTCAGTTTCTGCTGCAAAAGCTTTAAATACATTTTTATTCCTTCAATCACTCGTCTAGTTTTTGTTGTTGTCGATCCCTTCATTTTATTATTGACTAAATGTTTATTTCAGGAGGAGATTTTAGCGAGAGGTCCATGTCATTCATAGTCATAGCCAATGGAATTCTAGTACCACAAATAGCGTGAAAAGTGTACAGACAGAGTACAGACACTGGTAAAGTTACTGCAGTTTCTGTACTGAACGTGTCAGGGTCACATGAAGGCTGTATGGTGTCAGGACCGCAACACTACTGCAGCATGCACCATCAAACCACGCATGCACGTCGCCCGTGGCTGCACGCGCAATCAAAGCGGACAGATGGCACACATTGATTGCGCGCGCGCAACGACGCGACGCTCGCCCGCTGACGTCAGCGCGATCAATGGACTGAGATTGATCCGCGGAGATAATCTGCCGCGTTTACATATCGTGTCGAGGTGAAACAATCAATGGTTTGTTATTGTACCTACATTTATCTACAGCTTCGATATTACGCGAAGCAGTTTTAAATAGAAAACGATTCGAACGGTAATTCCCTCACATCTTCGAAGAATTCGTGTTTCTTGAAAATTATACATATACGCCCATTGAAACATAGTGCTATGTAATAATACCCTATGGCAGGTGGAATGGACTAATATCCTAAACAACCACTGATGCAATTTAACAGAATACTGAGCAGTACTTGAAAATCATTGAATTGTTATGTGCGAAGGGTATATTAATAAAGGTCAGAAAGAACACTGAATTACAATGGATTCCCGGCGTGCCAGAAACCTTGTATCGACTTCAAGGTAGTTTAAACTGACAGTTTAATAAATCTTTATAAAAATAAACGAAGATGATTGTTGGTAAGTAACCAAACGGAAATATACCTATTTTTATCTAAAATTTGTCACAAAGTTGTAGCTCTACTATTTGATAGGTAGGTAGGTACTTTACATCGACGTAAAGTGAGACTCCACAAACGGCAAGTTACTCCATTGTTTCAATAAGTCCCTTCCATTACCGATTCTAGGAAGGCAGAAGGAACCTTGGGATTTTAAATCAACGTTTTAAAGAAACACCACGTTCAAAATCCCCTGATTTGTTTAAATTAAAAGAAATGGTTACTGCAGGAGGTAGGATTGTCATTTCATTTCCGCTGGGTTTCATTTCAAAGTGTCTAATTCCCAACTAAACATTCGAATAGCGGCAAACAGGTTTGTTTATTACGTTGTGTAAATCTGAAGATGTAAATCAAGTGATTGTAAGGAAATTTAGCTTCTGCATCAAATCATTTACTTATTGAATTGCTATTATGCAAATACTATCGCGAACCCTTCAAAAAGTCCTATCTTAGCACTGAATGATTCATGAGTGTGAATAGGCTTTAAATGAATATCCAGGCTCACTTTAAGTGTCACTATCATATTAAACTTACCTGAAATCCCCAAATTAATGACGATAATAAGAAATATTCCACCAATGTCACGATTCAATTAACTTGGCCTTTACAAATATATTCCTGAACATTCTTTGTGAAGTGTCGTGCCGTTATGAATAGGTTTGTTTACAGGTTACGCATAACTTTCGAGTCGCAAATTCGGTCACGTTTATCGTTATGGCACACCCCAGAAGCTTACGGCTTCAGCTCAATGCCCAAGGTCACCGACTCTCCGTTGACCCCATTGATCAGAATTATCTTTCATTATCAGAATTATGCCACGTATGGCGTTAGTTTCTACTGTAGTCGATATTTATACGTCAGAACTTAGTCATAAGTGTCATTAGCATAACACATGAAGGCTAAACTTCTCTTTCCACGCAAGTAAAAGTACCTATCAACCATTTCGGAAGATTTTCTTTAACCGTAAATGTTCGTGATTGCCGTCATAACAATTTCTGCCCAAATAGGTACTTCCAATAACATAAGTATTCCTTCAGAACCGCTTCGACGGAAAAATAAAATACTATGCTATGACTGATATAGCTACAGTAGTTCTTTATCCTACACTATTTGTGTAACTTTATTGTTAAACAAAACACCGACAGAATTAGTCAACGCTATATGCTTACCAGATGGTACAAAGTAAAAGCTGCAATTGAAATTGAATTATTTTTATCAATGATAACAATACAAACAACATTGTAGATAAACTTTAAATGAATCAATTAGTTACAAATAAATGGCAAAAACAACATAAAAGTGTCAGTATTTAATTTAGTGTTACGTTGCAAATTGAAGTATGCCGTCGGCAAGGCCGCGTCGACGTACCCGTTCGCCAATCGCCATATCGCCAAGTTTCTCTCACTTTGTTTGTTTATTTCTGTCCCGTTACCACGCGCCGCCACCGACCAGCTACCGATGTTGTCAATCCTCTATTTATAGAGAACAAGCTTGTTTATCACAAGTGATGCTATAATTTTCCACTTTAAAATCCAACGTGTATAGCACTGAATGATTCATGAGTTCTGAATTATCTTTACTGTGATAAAACTGCTGTAGGTGTTCGCTTCTCCTATTTCCTTCGGGTGATAACTTCTGGACTAAAGTTACAGATGATCGCTGATCTGTTGCTCTTTCATTTCGAACAGGTTTGATCATATTGAATAATCTGCATGATTACAGTATTATCAAAAAAGGGGTAACCACTGGGACATAAGTATTGCGGCGCATTTTAGACTTTATATTTAATTCCAAGTTCTATTCTTCCACATAATCATAGCTTTACCTTGCAGAATAAGAAGTGTGATGTTTAAAGATGCTTTACTTATAATTTGAACACAATATCACACCGTTAATAAATGTCTTTACAAGCGGGATCTTTAGTTATCTGAAGGTAAAATCAGTGGTTTCATTGGGAAGCATCCCGTGTATAATTTAAACTACAAAGTGATCGCATTACCGCGTACTTTCACTGATCTATCCTCGATTAACCTTGCCAGACCGTTATCATCGTGACGGGTTAACGCACTCTCATGCTACTAAACTAACTCACCTTACCGCTAGAACTCATGCCATCTCAAACTATCTACATGTTATTCTCTGATGCATAGTCAGATAAGGTAACAATCGCACTGTCCGCCAGCCCTATGTCACAATCGACCGAGTCCACAGCAAAACATATCCTGTGATCATTACGTAAAGGGTTACTTTCCTATCAATAGTCAGAAAACAATAGATCTTTACTATTGAAATGCTCAAAGGCGATTGTTCGGAACTTGGCCTCATGGGAATTCTACACATTGTCAAATAGCCCGTTGTAGAGTCTGTGATGTCTGATAAGGATAGTTGAAGTGCTTTTGTGTTTAAAAAGGATGAATTTCTCCTCATGACTAACATTTAGGAATGTACGAACGGTTGCCAAAGTTAAGGACTTAACGTTAAATTTCTTAAAGAATTTCACATTCAAGCAAGCACCTCTCTTCCAAAAGCATGGCTTTGCATGGCATATCCATATTTACTTTGACGTTCATCCAGTGGCAAGTTGTGCGCTAGATCACATGTCACATCAGTAAGTGGGCACCGTAATGATTCAGTGGGCGCACCATATGGAGTGATTCAGCGCAAACAGCGCGGCGTGCAATAAACCTTGACCCGCCATTTTGCCCAACCGTGATGCGCAGTCAACGCACTTTTCCATATCATTTCCTCGTGTTAGATCATCATTCAATTGCACTTGTATTTTAAAGTTGAAAACTAAAAAACATGAATATTTCACACAATTTAGTGGAACGGTGGTTGTTGCAAAATATACGACGTTCATTAGTGTTTTAAATTAATAAGTGATTTGAGTTTGAGTACCTATACACATATTTTACCTACTCCTGATGCACCTGATCAATTAATTATAGTTACAAACAATTAATTTATCATTGCGGAAATTTTCGGACGATCTAAACATCAGTACGGCTCGGCTATTCTGTAAGAAACAAATTCGTGAGTTGTGTCACTTCGATTGCGAGCTTGATTGGCGCTGCCGTCGGTTTTAATTTTATCAGAACGCAATGTACGTTAAAATTCAAAATCTCACCGCGGATTCAGCTATCGAGATGTCAAAGATATCCTTACAGAATAGCCTAGCTGGACTGAGTAATTTACTGAACATGAAGTGAAACAGTTTTCTTGTTTATGGTGAGATTCTGGACTAAAACGCGAATGACCAATCAAATTCTGATTTACATAATTCAAGTCTATTTACAGGTGGAAAAAAATGTACATATATTATTAGGACTTCTGTAAAGAATTTGGTAGAATAGAGGCTAATTAGTTCATAAGCAGTGTGACATACGCGTACGTTCGCAGTCAGTGATAAACCTTGACCGGTTTGAGCAATCGTCAACAGGGGGCAACGCACTTTTTGATACAATTCAAGCGTCACGCCACTTTACATCCTCACCAGATTTCACAATCTCGCTCAAGCTCAATATTACTTCGTTCTTTATATGCAAGTTGATTTACATGCAGGTTGAAATGATAACAATCAGTTTAATTCAACAGCCTTATACTTATATTTTGATCAAACCCTAATCTAGCATTAATACCATGCATTGTTAGAGTTGCTATTATCAGCTGCAGATATTATATTAGTGGAAAGCTCCGGCTTCAACCAGCTTTACTCGAAATGATATCATATACGAGTAGACTTTATCATCACATTTGGCTTGTCGAAAAATTAAATGCGTAATTTTTAGACAGGTCAACGCACTTTTATACTTGCTCAGTACCAGTAATTATTTATTAGTGCTGACGACTTCTCCGTTCAACCTTGACCGATCGAGGTGTCTAACTTCTGACGGGTTAACGCACCAGCTGGTATAATTCCTTTTCATTGAGCAGCACCACGTGGCGAATTTTTTGTTAGAGTTGCTCATCAGGTGATTCCGTGCAACCGATGACGTTATGTTAATTGGGTTGTTAGCAGCACAATTCCGCCTCTATAATAAACGGTTACCCATTCATACACATGATACACAACATCAGATGACTCATTGTCTAAAGTCCAAAAGCATATGTTTTTGTTTCACTGTCCGCCCGCGTCAGGCATGAGCATGACTTACATCAGGGCTGTTCTTGACATTTCCTTTAATTTTGTAAAACGGATGGTAAGTGGTCTATGAGAGCAAAATTCCTCTAGATTTCACTCAGCACATACTAGATAGAAGGTAAATCTAATAACTAATTTTGATCTATCTATGCGGAATAAAAATACACCCGGACAATATTGTAAACTTCCTGATCGACTTGATTTTTTAATGTTAACTATTCAATTATCACGCCTGTTTAATGTCACCGATGTCAGTTAGTTTCAAAATAACTAATGTTATGCATTTACCAAGGATCGTGTTGGAGAGGTAGCCGTTCTAACGACCGCTTGCCTTGAATCCCGCCACTCGACACAAGTGTATGTGTAATATGCTCTTAATAATATCGTCAGTTATTTATTGTAAATCTTGCTATAAATCATCTGCTCCATCTCGTGGATCTGTCTCTGAACCAGTTATAAAAAATAAACATTTATTGACTAATTCATGATCATCTGTCTTCCACAATTTTATATCAGGCCAGCGAAGCTTCTTCATTCTTGTCATACATTACATATTTCATATCACAAGAAAAAAATACTCCTAATCGAAGTCATAATTATTATATCATGGTCCCATAAAAAAATTCAATAGATTTGCTATAATTTTGACTTACATTGCAAAAAGACAGCAGACGAATTGGCCAATCGGGCCGATAACATTAAATTCGAAATAATTGTCGAACGTCGTGTCGTACGTATGTATACGTTCGTGTAAAGACGATAAAAGATGAGGACTGCGACGTTAGTTTCGCAATCTCATCTCCTCAATAATAAGTTTACTGACAAAATATCGACATACATAATTAATGGTCTTAATTTGACCAATTTAACTAAATTACGGCCTTCAAGCCGAATAAATTCTGTGATTTTTTTACTTTCAATATTTTTTTAAAGTCAATATTCAGGAGACGGGCAGACGGATTTGGCATAAATTCTAGAGATTCTAGATAACTCTATAATAAGGAACCTGGCGCCATAGCCTCGTCTGGCCTTGATCAGGGTAGCCCCAAGCAGGCCAGATCGGCTTGGGTTTAAAAAATCGTCGGAATATGTTACACATAAAGATATTTTTATAGAATTTAGGCACAGGCCGTGAACTGCTGAGCTGATCCCAATTCAATTGAATTTAGGTCTAGTGTTTATCGTGTGACATTAAGTGGTTGAACAGCGCTCAGATAAACGAGGCCTCGTCGGCGTGTTGTGAAGGTAATCGCGGCGAGCATTGTTATGTAGTTCAGTATTTAGGTCTCTTACGATACCGGCCAGATAACGCGGTATTGATGTGTAGTGGGTTAAAACGCTACAATGTACCTAATAACTATGTATTTGAATAATGCTATAGACTCATAGAGCCGACGATAGGATTCCCTGTATCGCATGTCGTTGGTGCCATGGACAACACATGACTCTCGCTACATTCAGCTCAGTCCGCAAATTTTTATCAGTAAATCATTGCTAGTGATACTTTCGTACGCCTGACTAGGAGTGGCGAAAATTGTGTAAATCTCAAGTACGAATGTCGAAATACAGGTAACGTTAAATTACCCTCGTCTACCACTACCGTTCCGGTTTGGAAGGTTAATGCCAGCCGAGTTTCGTAATCGTAAGTAAACAATTGAACAGGAACGGGCTCATTGCATAACTGCGATGTTTTTATTAGACCTAGAGCCATAAACTCTCCCTCAGATGCTTTGACACCTAAAAATATGTCATATCCTAATTAAATGCACATACATACAAACAAATAGACACACAAAAATAAAAACAATAAGGCTTCTATCATCATCGCAACCGTCCCACTAAGTCACTACTGTTCTGTTCACGACATATAGCATTTACACTGACTTATGCGCCTAAGGGTATCACGGAACAGGGTAGGTACATGATTTGTTTTGTTAACTTTTGGGTGTTGTTAAAGCATCTTGAGTAAAAAGGGCCAGTAGACTCGCCCAGACACCGCACACAATGGGTTCACGCGTGCCACGACCACGACGATAAACGTCGTTACGTCAAACCTTATCAATCATCATGCCCCGTATTGTATCGCACTCATCACAACTAAACGACTTCCTACTCGATATGATGTATACGTATTTTATTATTCATTATATGGCTCGTTGGTAGCCGGCAGATTACGATTCTGTAGACTAGTTGGTAGTCTGTCTACTAAGCGAGAGGTTTTGGCTTCAGTTTGTGACCAGGGCTGACAACTGGTAGAAGATATTTGTGTTGAACTTGTGTTCAAGTAGTCGCGCCAACTGCTATAGGTACCTTCAAAGAATCTTAGCACAAGGATAGAAGCTATAAAAAAAGGTCGATTCATCATCATCATCACTGCTATCTATATCTATGGACTATGGACACCTTGTGCACGCACGAACCTGAATAAGCCATCCAAATAAGCACAGAACAGATAAAAATCTGTTCTGTGCAAATAAGGATACTGTAAATTATCAATCCGTGATCAAGATCTGACGAGCAACTAAAAGATTCCGGAAATGGTACTGACATTATCAACATTAGAACGTCTTACGGTCTACGAAGACCTTGATGCATTTCGCCTTTCGATACAATATTCTCGAAGTTTCGAGGACATAATAGAGTCGCGAGTGATTGCAGTCTATTAATGAAAAAGGATGCAAAAGCAACGCGACAAACGTGGCGGAGGTCATTCTCCTTTCGCCCACGATTTTTGCCGCTTAGATTAGATCTGATGTCGGGAAGGGCATTGTTCGTACAGTCGTACTGTGTTAACCATAATATGATCTATTCTTAACTGATACAGTCGGAGTTCATAGCGTGCTGTAACGTCGTTACCTTTTATTTATTTCGACTTCTACGACTTCTTCAACTTCTACGATAAAGTTTAATCCAAAGGCTTCATAAGTGTTAAGGGATTTCATTAAGTTAAACAATTTGGATGTCTACGAAGACACCCTTAAAGGGTCGTAAAGCCGGTAATTCGTAACTTTCTGGCGAAACTTAATGAAACTGGAGTTACTGTGGATTCTTAGGAAGTTGGGTAATACTTTCGAAATTCTATCGGTCAAATGTAAAATGCAATTCACTCTTACTGACACGAGTTAACCTATGCACGCTTCTGCGACGCATCTAATAGGTATAGTTTGTTATTAATCATTCGGATTCGGCTTCCTGCTGATAGATAATGAAGCATTTAAACCCTATAAGACCCCGATAACCAGTCAATGCCATCTCAATCAACCAAATGCGGTTCTAATTGAGGGCAGCGGTTGGTCCAGTATCCCAATTCAAAATGTACTGTAGGCATCATTGATGTTCAATGTTACACTTACATCATCAAATTGTTTTGTTAAACTAGTTAAACTTACATCATTACCTAAATGTCATCACAATCGTCATCGCAACGCAACCCATAAATATTTCACTGTTGGAACCGGTCTTCTGCTTACAATGTACATGTTAATATAGGCCATAATCCGCCACGTAGGCTAACTACACATTGTCAGATTTCTGATAACTTATATTTAGGTATAAGTATAAATTGGCAGCTATAATTAACTATATTTAACATGTACCTATCCTATTCAGATATTTGGAGTGTTGTGTGTGATTTAAGTTTTATTAACTTACGGAGGTAAGAGAAACTAACATATTTAAGAGACTCAGTACCCAACCACTTTTAGGCGGAAAACAAAGTAATGGTATTTGTCCTAAAAAAAATTCAAATAAGGATTTGTACCTAGTACAAAGCTGTAGGATTGGTTGTTAAAAATTTAACAGCCCTGTTTAGTTTGATGTCGTAACTAGATTGGAACAGGCTGCAAAACTCGGTGGTTCGTTACAAATCCGAGCTAATGAAACCGACCGGAGCTATGTAAAATGCCACCCGCACTTAACGCCTAATGAAGTGGCTGCAGATAATTGATGAGGCGATTAGCGGCCTAGCGGTATGGTCGGCACGCTTCTAACTGATAATAAGGCATTCCCGCATACTAATCTAATAGATATTGAAAAAATACATTTAATTTGTATTTTATCGAATTTTTGAACCTAAGATAATCAATCAACCGTGATTGATGATTTAAATCGTTAATTAACATTAACGTCATACACGAATTTCCATCCATTGTCACGAAACATGGCAATGTCAATGTAGCATTAAGAAGACAAATACACACCAAAAACACCCCATATCCGAGAACAAACACTTATCTGTCAAATAACTGTCTGCACCAACTGGAACTTGAAAACGGGACCCCAATAAGGCCGCTATCCCACTGGCGTTTTACGAGCGTTGGCGTTTCTCCGACGTCAACGCTGCACAGACGCGACGTTTACGTTGCAGGTCTTTAGTGGCAAGCGTTGACATTACGATTCCGCAACGTTAACGTCGCGTCAACGCGGCGTTAATTTTGCGTTTTTTCAGGAGCAGGTACTGAGCGCGACGTTAACGTTGCGTTCAGTCCAAGCGCAACGCTCGTAAAACGTCAGTGGGATAGCGGCCTTAATCGCACACAGCATCACTATCAACATGGCTACACGGTCACAATTCATATAAATATCGGAATACAAATGCATTCAAAATATTAACCGTGAATGTATTTAAGCGTCAGTTGCCCTTTTGCTGCTTTGAGCGCTTAACAAGCGCGTTTACCGCTTCCTTCTTAGCCTGTAATTGCTTAGACACGCAGCCGGTGTTAGAAAAAGTAGGACACCTGCATTACCACGGGGACTGCAAATGCGTGTACTGGCTCGAAGGATCTAATGCCATTTTGACCCCAAAACCTTATTATTACAACGCGATGCATTTACTGGTGAGGCAAGCCCATTCCTCAATTAGGTGTTAGTTCTTTAGCGGGAATGCGGCGGAAGAATTCTTCCTCAGCCAGGTAGAGATAATGAGATCTTTTACCTGTTTTGCTAGTTACGAATAATTTTAAAATCAACTATCAAATATTATGTATAATATTTGCAGACCTACTTGTAGACTAATTGCAGAGCTAGATAGTAAGCGGGTCCGTACTTCATTCTTGACCGGCAACACGTCGCCTTGAGACCCGACCGCGCTTCGATAGCGGCGAATATTAAATAAGTAGTCCATCGGCTAATTTTCTGCCTATTAATATGTACTTTACACTGAGCATACAAGCAAGTAGGTTATATACTGGTCATCCGTTCTCGTCTGACGTGTGAACGGCCATAAAGGTTATTAAATAAATATTATAGTTCATGAACAAGCAAATGAGAATGAGGCCCTTGATGGTAAACGGTGACCGTCGTCAATATACATTAGGTAATAACGCCTAATGCATCACAGAGCATTTGATGGCCAAGAGAGATAAGTGAACAAAGAAGGAAATTACAACTGTCAAAACCTGACCTGGAACACGACGTCCTCTTTGATGGCTAACCCAGGCAATAGACTGGTGGCATAGGATGGTAGTTTACCAAGCAAGCTTAAGCCAAAAGTACTATGAAGGATGTGCCTTTATTTTATTTTATTTATTTTACACTTTATTGAACCTTACATATGTAATGGGACAAAAGGCGGACTTAATGCTAAAAGCATTCTCTGCCAGTCAACCTTAGGGCAGTGGGAGAAAAGAAGAGTGCCTTTAGTGACCGAGCTATGATGAAGTCGAAGTGATATTCCTTCAAAAGCAACGAATCCCCTCAACGACTGGAGATCAGAACTAGCGTCCCTAACGGTCCTTGTTACAACACCGAAGGTGTGCGGCGGGCGCAACGCGGTCATCCGGTGGCCTGGTTGCACTCTTGCGGTGCTTCGAGTATCGGCTACACGCCTGTTCGGATATTAGCACACCGTTTAGCGATGACAGAGAACCAGTGCCGGATTTAAGCATAGGCAACATAGGCAGTTGCCTATGGGCCGCCACCACACCACAAAAACATTAAATTAAATCGATAGAGGCTCAGTAGAGCGAGAGAGAAAAAAATACTGAGTTTTGTTACAAATAGACGAAAATCTTTTTTTATATTTAAATAAATTTTGTTACCCAACTTATACAGTTGCTCTATTTTTTACCTTAACAGGGGCGCCGTCAGGTGTGTCGGCGCCCGCGTGCGAACCCGATTTGCACCCCCCCCCCCCCCCCCCCCTCCTGGTTGAATACGAATCTCATATACAGATTCATGATTATGTCGCTCCGCCGGGGTCCATTTGCCGCCTCCCCAAACTTTCAACAGTTAACTACAAACTATTTGAGGGCCTCCACCACACGCTCTGCCTATGGGCCACCGAGGTAAATCTAAAGCCTAAATCCGGCGCTGCAGAGAACGACACGTTCTTTCATCATGTTGTCCAGTGATCTGATTCAGAAACTTCGGCGTTTAGACAAAAGTTGACAAAACGCACTGCAGTCACAAAAGGTAAAAGGTTGTGGAGAATCTCAACCAGTACGATCCTATCCCAACGCCGATACATGACATAATTAGTATACTCATGATCTTAGTGGAACGACTAGATTTTTTGCGTTGTACGACTTTCAGTTGGTAACCTAAGATTAGACATTTTGGTTATTTTTTTAATTCGATTTGATTAGGAAATAAGGAAATAAAAAACCACGTTTGTAGTGTGGTAGCAACGCGTTCCTGTTCAAACTAACTATACTGTAACTGTAAACATAAGTGAGTAGTAGACAGTAGTCACTACGTGTACGAGTAAATGGACATAGTCACGTATTATTTGTACAGGCGGTATCGACTATCGACGCACCCTCAGTGAATCCGGTGTCGACGGTGTCATGATGCGGCGAGGGTCGCCCGCCCGTCCCCTGGCCGCTACACGTTAGGTACATAAACAATCGGGAGGCTAAGCGGCGCGTAAACAATTTCGCAAGCGGCCATTACACAGCTTAGGGCTGCCACAAAGAACCAAAACATTTAGGAGAGTTCATCGTGTAATTCTTTTTTGGTTCAAAACTTGTCAAATTCCTGCTTTAACCACCTGCTTTAAGGCGGAGCTGTGCCCGATTCACCAATCACATGGCTTGAAATCCACACGAGGCATAATGAGATGTGGATCGCGCACAGCTCCGCTCCGCTCCGCCTCAGTGGAACCGCACCCTTATTGCGCATTTAATAGTGCTTAAATAAAAACATCTGCTCCCCTAGAATGGAGTTTTATGCTACATTCACCTTCAGTTTTATGTTATTCCGATATCTAAGCTATATATCTGCAAATTTTCATGAAAATCCGTTCAGTAGTTTTTGCGTGAAAGAGTAACAAACCCACACACTCACTCATACATCCTACAAACTTTCGCATTTATAATATTAGTAGGATTACAAGTAGCAGCCCTAAACAAAGCAAAGCAGTATGCAGGCGACGGCGATAGACGTCTTCAAGTTAGAATTAATACATGGCACGGGGCCACGACTCTCTCGCTTATGTAATGCGGTCGGCGAGTGGCAGTGGCGCGGTGACTGCGCCTGCGCCGGTGCGGTGGTACGGCCCCAGCCACACGGCACACATAATAAACTGCGCTTCGACTAGCTTGGTAACTTGCGAGACACATGTTCGGGTAAGATGTGTAAGAGCTTAAACTTACCGGAGATAATAGTTTGGGGTACTCGACCCCTTGGGTATAAGCCGCATAAGAAAGATTGATATAAACTACTTTGCTTCAATATTATGTGGTCTGTAATACGTTATGAGGAATCTATACCCTATACGAAATCTATACACTGGATGAATGGTTTGATGGTTGAATGGCTTGCATAAACATGTCCACTTTAATTAATTCGAATATGTCCCTAACACATACATAGACAATATCAATAACATGCAAGATCGAGCATAATAAAAACATAAGTCAGAAGGCATCCCTAGAAATGTTCAATCAATCAGGAGGTTTTAACGAACACCTTCTGAAAGCGTTCCCGTGGAGCGAGATTCTGCGAGGAGTTCACAAATGATTATGATACCAAGTAGGTACTTGGTTGCTAATGATATTGTGGATATGCGATTCTGATAAGACGTTAGCCTACTGGCCTTAGGTTGTACCTAATGCCTATGAGATAAGTTAAGTGTAAAGCTTAACAGACTTCTCTGAAACGAAGAACGTAATGGCACCCTGTGTGTTTACAAGAAATCTCCTAGTCTCCGTATATAGCAAAAAGACTACAAACTGAACTAGCTAATTAAAATGCCCATTCATAATATCCCGGGAATATCTAAAGCGGCCGCGTATATTTAGAGATTTGGCCGATTTCGGCGGGAAGTAAACACACAAAAAAATAGGTTAGCTACGAGTATCTAGCCCCAGCTCTCGCCAACATTGATTGTGCTTTGCGGCGACGACACACATGCGGAATAGAAATCTAAAAAATGCGGAGTTTCTAGTGCTTCTTTCTAGCAAGAATGTTGCAAGCTCGCCTTTATTGCTTCTCGGTACGTTGCACCTAGTAGATATTGCTGACACTCCTCGGTGTCAATAATATAAATTATACCATTGCTAACATTCTTTACATTTTTCCTAAGATCAATTCTTAGCAAAGGAGATCCAATATCGACTATTATTGTAACGTTGATGACGATGAAATGGAATGTCCTATTGAGTGAAGCTGTCGGCCGCACAAAAACTTCATTCCTGCAGTATCTACCCTCCTTTTAATTTTTGGTAGTTCTGTCGATTTTCTGTGATTTTCCGCTCAAAGTACTTCCTTGTAAAAGAGCTTAATTGGAGGAAATTGAACAACTTTATTCTTCGTTTTAATCTACAAATCTAGTACCCCAACATCAAATAAAACAGGTTTACTGAAATATAATTATGTAGTTTACATCTTTGCATTTTTCTACGGTGAATTTCAATTCGCTAGATGGAAACATGATGAAATGCATCAGATAAATCGCATGACAATTATTATTCTATCGAAAATCTAATATTGCCAGTGCATACAAACGTATATCAACTTATTTATAACTAACTACTCAAATAAGACAGGCATAGGACGTTTATTCAATAAGTCATTAGTTCAAATTTCCAGACCTTAGTAAGATAGATGGCTGTAACTGCGCCAACCTATATTTAACGCTCACGAGATTAAATTACCTCTTGGTTTATGCGAAACAAATATACAATAATTACATGTTATGATGTTATGCTATAACAGTGTTCGATTATATATTCGATGACCTCAATAAGATATACCCACCGTCAGCGAAGAGGAAAGTATACCGTACTTTTATTTTACAAATGCAATTCAAACATCAACATTTCAAAACATCACTTACATTAGACATCAGTTACTTGTAAATACATAAATAATATTTAATTTTACCGACTACGAAAGTACATATATTATTTTGCTACTAAGTAGCCGACAGAATAATCTAAATTTTAAATTGAAATAAACAGCACTTACCCACTGAGCTTGTATGTTGGAAATTGTTTTGAGACAAAAATGATCAGGAGAAGTATAAGACTAAGACCAGACAATATGACAGTTAAGTTTGAGTTGAGGAATAGATGATATTCGTGGTTATTGATGGAATGAAATGCGCCAGTCTGTCGGCATGCAACGAAAACCCACGAATGTTTGTAGAGATATTACTGCCAAATTATTCCGACAGAGTGCAGCACTTGCACATACACCGCCGCGTTCCGTAACTGGACGAAAACGCCCAAAACGTCACTTTTTCATAGAAATTTAAACGTTTTGGTCAAGTTACAGAACGCGGCTTATGATTTGTTTACTGTATGTGCTAATGGCGCCATCTACGCCGAGCTATGCGTTATATTCCCTATTAGTAATTAGCAGGCAGTACATCAACTCGGTACATTAGTGTCGTAACAATACCCGCGGCTGCACGCAGCTCGATAAACACTGCCATAACGTGACGTCACACCAACACGAGATCGATACCGGAGCATCCTGAGCTGTCAACGTCCTGCCAACTGCTAATATCGGGTCTACGCTTTCAATGCCGACTGGAGGTCGAAAGTCTCTAAACTTTCGGTTCATAATTATATGCGATCGATCCTTGAAACCAGACGATTACAAAACACGACACGCGGTGGTCACTGGGTCACGCGGTGAAGTGTCGAGGGAGCGCGAGGATCTTTGGAGTGGCGGAAAGGAGGCGGGACGTGTCAGAGTGGGTGACGCGCGTCACAATCACAACAGGTCATTTGCATTTCTATGTAAATAATATAAGGACTGTCTTAGCATGGGACGTGGGCTAAGGGCTTTACATACGCTGGATACCAGGTTACATCGTGACACTTTACGACGTCGTGTCGTGCCTTCAAGCGGTGTTCTGTTTAGTTTAGAAACTTTGCTTCTGCTAAAGAATCAACCTCAGAATTAGCAGAACTGTGCAATAGGCAGGTTTCTATCTAAGAAGTTGGAAGTCGATCAAAACGAACGGATATAGAATTCTTAGTCTAACCAAATTCGTATTATCTCACTCATTAGGAATGTATTGTGTAGATTGTGTCGTACCGGGGAATCTTTGGTCGGATTTGTTCATCAGCGTTACAAAATCTTTACCTGTAACAATAAAAATAATTATATTACATAATGTTCATACGCACACACCATCATGTATTGTGAGACAAATAGCCTCCACTAAGAATCGAACCCGTAAGAAATCGCACGGCAGGTATGGTAATTATCAACTGGTCGTCGTTAAGTCGTCATTATTATTGCAGTCGATAAAAATGAATACGTTTTACATAATTACTGCATGTCTATCTAATGTGATATTTAATGTTATCGATACCAAAGGAATGTCCAACATCGATATAACTTGTGCATATTACGTTATTATTTTTCTTTCAGATCATAATTTCTATTACATTTCTGTATAGCACTAACGTTAGTGCTTCTACGTAGAAGCCTGGAAAGTGGGGTACCGTCAAGCTTATCACTCAGTTAGCCTTAGAATGAAACTGATTTTAACTACTACTAGGTTCTTTTTGCATTTAACGAATGCGACAATGATAACAATTTAAACAGTAATTATAAGTGCAATTAATTAATTAGAATATACAATCTATTGTCATTTCATATTTCCTGTTCCTCTTCAGTTATCTATTACAAAAACATGTCAATATTGTTTATCACAATGATAAGCACACTGTTATTGCGGATGTACATATGTTATGTATGATGTGGAAATAGTGGATAGCCCTTCGGCCAGTTTTAAAAAGCGAGGTGAGGCTGTGAGGTGACGGTCGTGAAACCTGAAAACGTATACCGGTGTACGTAACGTAACGTATGTGCGTACATTTTTAAAATGGCAACTTGTTATAGTCTTACAAACGTCACATCATATGTGTCGGCTTCAACCTATTGATAGCCCACTTCTGAGCACGGGTCCCTACTGAGAATTGTTGATGCTGCGGATTGTTCTCACATAATCTAATAAATATTTTATCATCCTGATTTTAAAGACGTATCTACGTGAAAATGTGATATTACAGAGTTGGTTATGAACAGCTGACTTCACAATATTGTTATAATTATAAGGTACCTACCTACAAAATATATCACAATTAATAACAATTTAACGTAACGTTACGTTACGTTATGATTACAAAACAACGCCAAGTATCAGCTATTATTTCACCCATAAAATATAGAATTCAACACGTACTAGTGCAGAGAAGACCAGTGTTTGCTTGCAACATTTTTTAAAATACTTCGTTGAACATAAGCCTAAGCTGAGAGCCTAAGTAGGTAAGTAGGTATTATGACTATAGAAGTGTCAGAGGATGTGTTTGCCCGAATGACAAATCAATAAACTTTATAACCTTTACGTCACAAATATATATATAATATTGTTAAAAAATAGAACAGGCATACGAACAATTTTTATATTAAGTGTAATTAATGGGATAAAAATCAATTAAGTTTTTATTTGTATAATGTTTGTAATTTTAAGAATGTACGTTTTATATGAGTTAAGCGTCATACTTAAGATGACATCCCAAGGTTGCATAGCGGATTCCTTTTTTCCTTAGTCTATGGTATGCACTAATCAAATCGTGTTGAGTCAGGTCAAGACTTCGAAGCCAACAATAAATTTATTGCAACTTTGTTGTTTACACTTACCTAGGTCAAAGTCAAAGCAACTGGTCGAGGTACATTAAAGTGCCTACTTTATGTACTACGTTTATGTACCTATAGCTACCAGCAAATCCCAGACCAAATACATATCGAGATCGCTGGGGTTGCCAAATGTCTGGATTGGGTAGGACTTTGGGCATTCTGTTCCAATTGTGATTTGTGGAGATGTTAAAAAATATTTGAATAAACAAGATAGATACCTCGATAGATAAACAAGCAGGAATCTGATAATTTGAAACATTTTTATTAAACTCAAAGCGTGAAACTAAAAACAAATACATGTAGTCTTTAAAATTATCCATGTATAGCCTTCAATTCAGTCCTCCTTTCGATATTAAAAAGGTAATCACTTTTATGATGATTTAAGAAGGGAAGTGATCATTGGTACTTAGTAAAAGCTGGAGGACTAACTGAGAGACCAGCGATTACCAGAATCCACGGCTGATTCCTCGAGAGCTATCTCCCAGGTGGCAATTCGTAGTTCAAGTGACGCTGAATTTTAGACACACAGTTTCTATATCTACATGGCATTTCAAAAGTTTTTTGGAACAAGACTTCTTTGTTATTGCGATGCGATATTGTCGTACATATCGTTTGTGCTCCTAGCCCTGACGATTTGTGACGTCGTCCAATCAAAGACGATTCGAACTCACGGTTAACCTCTTGGAAACAAAGAACGAAGAACATAAAAGTTCGAATTTATTTTATTGATCGAAGAAATAAAGAGAAGTGTGATAAATGGCCAATTAAAGATACGAACAGGAACGCGATCCGACGCCATCTCGCGATGGCACGTCACCGGTAGAAAGGTCGCGTTTACGTAAGCGGCGAAAGTGAAACGTAACTTACGACTTGCACGTCGTCGCCGCGTCGTGGGGCTAAACTATCCTCTTCGGTTAAAATTATCCAAAGCCTTGCAGATGTGCTTCTAGCAGAGCAAAGCTACATTTTTATTTGAAACGTTGCAACGACAAAATGTTATTCTGTTACTTTAAGATTCTATGCGAAAAAATTTAAAGGTATCTTTGTCATGTGTATTGTAAAAAAAATGAAATATCTTTAGTAAAAGGGCGATATTTTTTCTTTCGAATTTTATCTCGAATATCATCTATTTACTCTGGTAGTAGGTAGGTACAGCAAAAGTGTTACCACCCCTTTTCTAATTAGGATGTAAGTATAGTACCTATACTCGTATAACCTATTTTCTTATAGTGCATCCTGCTGAACGAGGTTATGCCGCCAGATTTCTTCTGTTGGAGGTGCTGGACTCTTCCCTAGTCATTTTACCACAGAAGAGAACCCAGGATTTTAGTATACTTGTCGGGCTAAACCATGTAATGTGTTCTTTCATTTGCAGCGTCAGAGAGCCAGGAACTATGAAGGTCCCCAGCTTTTCTTTGGCTGGTAACACAACTGTGATAAAGTTAGATGTTATTACTATCCACGAACGACTTTAAGCACGTATCCAGTGTTTTATTTCGCCACTCATCGGCTATTTACATTAAAAATGTACTAATATTGTGTCCGCTTTGCATTGTTCAACGAATAAAACAAAGATTTTGCACACAATAGGGAGTCAACTTTGCAACAGCTCCTCTACGGACTCTCGTAGTAGCATAATTTGGTAGGTGACAAAAATATTATTACGGATGTTCGGTTGTTCCGTTCTCTTTCGTTCGAGTATTTCTGTTTCGCTCTCGCATAGAAAATTCGTGATTTGAATCGTGCGATGTCGTTGTGAACGTGGCTATGGCTAATAATCGCTCAACGTTATAACTTATAACGCTTGCCAGCTATAATAAATAACCGGTTGAAAGATTATAAATAAATATTTGATTATTTTATCAGCTATCTAATATAACGAACACTTCTAACTACGAGTACTTATATCAACTTTGGCACCAGTTGTTAGGATAATACACATCATGTACTCGTACCTATATTTTTCTACCCCTAAGATGATCGGATTGGATATTGAGCAATGGCCAAAGAACGACATTGAAAAGCCCATCAAGTGCCACGAAAACTTCCAAATTTTGATGTTGGATCTTTATCAATATCTTAGGTACTATCCTTTTTCTCTTAACACTTCCAACAGTTAGGGATACGTCGAATGACGCGCTGAATGGAAACAGTCGGGCGTCATCCACCAGTAGGTCGTCTCAAACACGTGTTGCTGGTGAAATTTACCTTGAAAAGCGAAAGGCCCGCGTCACGGCGGGCAGAACCAGTTCACATTGACTCTACAAAGCTGCAAAGGAAAGTGGGGTTGGTTGCTTGGTGCAGCACGTCACACTTGGAACTAATGCGATATCATAAGCAGCTATGAGCTAGTTATCATACAAATTATACGACAGTAGCTTACATGTAATTGATAATTAAGATATTATTCTTCTTGAAAAGTGAAAACATCATACAAATTTATTCTTTCAAAACTTTTTTTTTGTAGATGAGGTCATAATCGCTAATAATAATTTGTACAAAGAACTGACATTTGGTTGCGGGTGAAAATCAGTCTGAAAGCGAAAGCTGTTTGACGAAGTGGTCATGACCAGTTCAAATCGAAATTGCGAAAAGAAAGTTTTGAATACCGACGTGGATGCGAAACCCAAAATTTTGTAGACACGCAACAGTAATTTTGCAAAATCTATTACATTTCAGTGGAAGCCATAGCACTAATTACTACTCTACTATTACTACTTTTACTCACGTATTGTTGCCAGAAGATGCAATAGTAGTAAATACCTACATAAGTATATTATACAGATTAGACAAGACCCGTCAACCCAAGTTGTAAGTGACAATGGATGTGGCGGCAAGAGTCGTTTTGACTGCTGTCACAATGCCCACATAACTTTACGTTGATGATCACAATATCCCTTGCACGGGCATTGTTCGAGTGCTGTATGAAATCATTTCAAACGGGTTCTTATAATCCCTTTATCCATTACAAATACGAATTGTAACACACGAAACAAAACGTTGTGCAAACTTTCATTCCACGCAGCCATGCCATCAAATTTCACTTTCGCCGCAAAGAGAAAGGTCGTATCATGCGACCTTTACGTGATAAAACTACAGGACCTTTTAAATGTGCTCATTTGTTATTTTATTAGGTATCGTATTATAAATCAGAGATGACAATGTTATCAGCTGACATAAATATTAGATTAGGTACATCTGGGGGCGCGAAAATGCCCTGACAAGACCGCACTACCTAACTTTTCAAAAAACATATTTCATGAAACGTATTTTTAAACCCTTATCAGCTGTTAAACCGTTTGGATTATGCCAGAACATATTTTTTTCTGAATATCGAATTATAGGCTTCTAAGACTAAGGAATAACAAAGCAAAGTTAAGAGCCAGACAAATGAAACTTAGTCTAGTAATTAGGTACATCTGATTCTAAAAAAAAGCAAATGTTATGTCATCCTAGTTAATGCGTTCTTGGCGGGGGTAATTTCGTGCCTTTAGATGTAACCGTAATCAATAATCTGATAACATTTTGGCACTTCTTTTATAAAGTAGTTCCGCCCAAATTCAGACTTGAACTTAATCTCATAACTGCATACGCAGTACTACAAGTGAAATCAATGTCGGAAAGCGAAAGGAAGCCGCGCGTATACAATATACAAATGAAGTTAACATAACGAGGACAGAAGTGCAGCAATGAGTGGTACGAGTACAGAGTGGCAAAGGCCGGCGGCTGTGGGAGCCATTGTACGATCTGCATTCGTTAACTTTCTATTACACGTGTGAGGTCATGATATTAAATATTTAGTGAATAGTTCATCATGCAGTTTGTATATCGACGTTAAGTTAGTTGCGGAATAAAGTTTTTAAGGAATAAAATATTTTCAAATTAAAAAAAAATATTCATGTTGGTAGGTATGTATACATACTATGTATTTGGATACAGTTATGGATGTATTTTTTCGAGTCTAATATTATTTATTTCAAAGTAAATTTTATATGTAGGTAAGTGATGCTTAAGAACTTTAACGACAAAGGGATTTTTAAGAAGATAGTGAAGGTATATATTATAGAAATAAAATTTTTGCACAAAGCAGAATAAATGAGCGTTATAAATTAGGAAAATAATGTAAACAGGATATTGAAGCCATACAATACAACTGATGCGTCCAATTAGCTTTAAAAGGTCACTTTGCGTACAGAAATCACATTTATCAACGGTCAGAAAGCGCTTTCATTTGTAGTAGGTATTCAACATTTTGAATATCTCACGAAAACTTTCAAGATTTAAATTAGCTTTAATAATAAAATGTTAACAAACAACTTTTGTCATGGAAATATTTACTTGAAATCGATGGCTTATTATAATATTGAATGTTTGTCAAGTCGGTTGATGATCCCGGAATGAAAACAATAATAACTACCAACGGTACCTACAAAAAGAATTATTTTCAAAAAAGTGATTATCTTTTAAAAAATATTGATAATATTTGCATAATACCTACCGTATCGGTTTTCCGGTCAGCGACACGAGTGACGATTTCTGTTTCAGCGTTCAGAACTGGCATTAAATATTTGCCAATAGTGTGTCACTGTGCAGCAAATAAAATTTTAGAATGTTTAAAAATCTTTCTAGTCCGTGAATTTTTTTCTCCAGATATTTTACTATGAAGGGATTTAATAGACCCAGTAGGGTGTATTAATGTTATTTGTGTGAGTATATTATTAACAACATAAAAAAATGTCATTAACAAAATGTGCTTTGTAACTCTGGAAAATAGCTAGAAATCCGTCTAAGCATGATGTACAAAGAAAACACCTAACGGTTTTGGTTTACTTCCATCGTTTCAAGCAAATCTGGAGCGAACCCTTTCTATTAGTAATCCTGTTTATTGTACAGCCGAGTGCGCTTCAAGAAATCGGTTTAAATAAATCCAGGTTAACAGTTCAAGTAGCTTTGCAGTTTTAATTGGACGAAACCCCTTTTCATATTTTGATATCGATAGTCCAATAATTTTTCAAAAACCGTGCCAAAAAATTGACAAATATAATTAAATTTTATTTTGTCTGAGAGTCTTGTTTTCGTTCATTGGGGGTTCATGGGGATTACATCTTTGACGTCATCGTAACTTACAAGTGTGATTTAATTGTTAAGTTATGTAAAATAATTAACGGTTTGTGTCAAACCGTTAATTATTGGTGTAAAATAATTAACGGTGTGTGTGGTAAAAGTTAAAAACGCCCATATTTAAGAAATTGCAAATACTTTATGAGAACGGCAGTTAGAGATTTCGATAGATAACTCGCCAACCATTTCCACGGAAATTTTGAATGCTTGAAATTCATCTATGGAGACGTAGGTATCTAGATCTACTACGTCAGCTGGGAGTCATACAACAACAGTTAAAAACGCCCATATTTAAGAAATTGCAAATACTTTATGAGAACGGCAGTTAGAGATTTCGATAGATAACTCGCCAACCATTTCCACGGAAATTTTGAATGCTTGAAATTCATCTATGGAGACGTAGGTATCTAGATCTACTACGTCAGCTGGGAGTCATACAACAACATATTACTTGTACATGGCACGTTTTTTTCACCGTACGGCGTGTTTGCCGTGCCGTAAAAAAAACGTGCTAGCGTGTACATGGCACGGCAAAGCTAACGGGCAAGACAACGGCCAGGTGCCGCTCACTTGGGATCATTTTTATTAACTAGATAGAAGTCAGTTAAAAACAGTGTAGCCAGCCGGTCACTAAACCGTGAAAATGTCCGGCGTCGTCGACACACTCACGAAGACTGCCATACAACACTGATAAAAATCACGCCGTGCGTAGACGCGGCACGCCGAGGGGGACGCACGGTGCATACGGCGGCGGCGCCGTGCCGTAATGCAACCGCGACCGTCTACAAGCTCTCATAGTAATCCATACAACACTGACAACCGTGCCTACACACGGCGAATTTACCGTAGATTTTTACGCCAAAAAAACGTGTGTCTACAAGAGGCCTTAATGTACCCTAACGTTATTAAAATTCTCTAAACTGACGCAAGATGCGTTCGATTTCACGCACTAACTTTGCTTGTAGGTACTACTTGTAAAATTTACATAATCATACATTCTACTAACGTACTTTAAAATGATACGGCATAATTGACAGTTATACTTTTTATAATATATGTATGTTACTTCTACTATTTGCGACTTCGCAAACTTGATGGTAGTAGTAGATAATATTGCGTTATTAGAATTTTCCACGTCCTAGTGAGGGGGTATGAGTGAGTGTAATTACTTACTGAGTGTGTTATTTCTGATTTGTTTATTTTATTATGCCTTCTGTAATGCCCTATGACTAAGAATTATTTTTGTCGCTACCTTGTGATATATTCTAGAAATACTCAATAACAACAGGTTGAGATAAGAGTATAAATATAGCTTTACACGAGTACAAAAAATAGTCGAAAGTTAAATAAAGGCCTTAAAAATATAAATGATTTCATACGCTTTGCCTTTTACCAACATTAAGTTCACTATTATGTACCTGGTGAATGACATAATATGTAAACCTGCTTATAGCTATGGTCACGGTTCTCATAGCCGTTTATATATTTTGTATAATGAGATAATAATACTGAATAATAAATGGTTACCATGCCGATATATTTCTTTATATTTAATACAGTTGTTCGTTTTGTATTTGGTAACAGTACTCTCACTAAGACTAGAGAATAGTAGGATGTTATTTAATTGTCATAAAATAATTAGGTTTCTCTACTTACCTGTACTAGGGAAGCGTTATTAAGTAATAAGTATGCTAAAGACCTCCTCAGGTATGAGAAACCCTATTCAGTAGTGGAACAAAACTGAAAAATAACCTGTATGCAGATGCGTCATAATCCAAAAAAGGCCATGTAAATAATCCAATTTAACTGCGGTCCACTCAAAATATGAGCCGCCCTTAACATGGACAATGGCCGTAATTTAATACGTTTCATAGTGACGCAGTTCACTTATAAAAGGACACGAATACTACGACGTATTTACAACACGCGTAACTGTCCACGATGTTTTTACCTCTTTTTATCCTTAAACTTGAATCATCGGATCATTTTCATTCTTTTACAGTTAAATACTTTTATTTTTTTGTGTTTGTTTGTCATACGACCACATTCATTTTCTCGGAACAAGCTCAGTAAAAGTTAATTTTAAAATCTTCCTGTTCAAATGTGAAATATCTTCACTTCAATTTAAAAATCGAAATCGTATTGAGTTCATTTAAAGCGTTTACTTCTTTTATATTTATTTACAATTATGTTTAAACAAATAAAACTGCCGATGACAAAGACAAATAAGGATCTGAATGCAAATATAGGGCCAAAATAGGCATGATCATCAAAAACTTCTAAATTTTCCAGAGCTGAAATAGTCATAGGTATTACTCATATTACATGCCAATGCATATGAACTACTCACGGAATAGTTAAATTGATTCGTGGAACTACTCAAAGGTTTCAGTACTGAAATAGACCGGGCCATATTAGGCTAGCTGCTAAGCTATTAAAAGGCCATATATGCCAAACTATGAAAAAACTGCTCGAGAATACCAGAGCTGAATCATGGAAAAAGACACTCTGCCTACACGTATTTCCGACTTTATTTCTATTCTTCGAAATTCAAATAGCTATAAACTGTACAACGTTTCCAAAACGGTTTATCAGCCTGGGTTCAAATAATATTTAGTTAGCTAAGCCTGTCGCCCACCTCGCCGTAAACCTTGGTCGCGTTTTATTGTTGACAATCACAGACAAACTGTCGATTCGCGCTACACATCGTGTGATCATTTAACGTCCATAATTTTATTATTGCCACATGTAATTGTCATATACATATTTATGCATATCGGCAGTCAGTGGAATATGACTTCACCTTCTCATTTAAAGTTGATCTAAAATATAAGTAATGCAATATTTTGTCATGTATTTAAGCCGCTTTAATTATATATTATTGTAAGATGTGTAGCATGACAGTCGGAAAGGTGGCGCTAGTGACCCACCCCAAGCATATAAAAGAAGACACCTCTCAAACAGGGACACAGTCTCCGTTCAACCTTCTAAGGCGTCACTATGCCGGAATAACGTTAGAAAGTTGTAATTACGTTGTCGGGTTGTATAAATGTGATTTTTGTTGTTCTTAAAAGTATTGTTAAAATCATTGTTAAATTTATTTACGAATAAACATTATTTTTTTAAAAGTATTTCACTTCTGATTCCTTAAATCAGAAGTGGGATACCTCCCGCGTTCCCACGTTAAAATCTTCGCGTTGATAATCCAGTCCAAAGTGTTACATAACCTTTTCACTGTTCTTATAAATTCGCTTGCATTTGCAATAAAATGAACAATCTATCCCGTTCGCGATCTCGTACACGTTACCGTAGGAGTTCGCGTTCACGCGAAAGACGCTTGCAATACACGCCACCGCGTTGCACACGATCTCGAACACGTGTTATCGAAAGTCCACGTTTTCATGAAAGGTACTCGCGACGTTCGCGAAGCATATCGCGTCACTCTCCGTCGCGATTCTCGCAACGTTCGCGAAGCATATCGCGTCACTCTCCGTCGCGATTCTCGCAACGTTCGCGAAGCATATCGCGTCACACTTCGCCGCGACACTCGCGACATGGTAGTCGTGAGGATCGCAACGACGTTCGCAGCCGTGATCATCGAGGGTTTCACCGCCGCGATGAGAGGAGCCGAAGTCGGGAGTCGTGAGTACCGCAGTCGCGAATCATGGGACACCGTCATGTTGCGGCTTCGCGCTTTGGAGTCACGCACACAAACGGTAGGACTGACTGAGCATAATGGGACGGAGCAGATCGTGCAAGCGATCGAGTCGCTGAAACAAGTTGGTACCCATAAATATTATGTCTCTAACTTTGACCCCAACCTTCATGACGTAGATGCATGGTTCAGTGAGGTAGAACGGGCTAAGCTTCTCAACCGATGGGATGACCGAGAATGTCTTTCCCGAATCGGAAACTGCCTGAAGGGTGACGCTAAATTATGGCTCGACGAATGGGTGTCAAATGATCGCACTTGGAGCAACTTCAAGAGTGATTTCAAATGTTTGTGCGTAAGGAAAATAGACATTGCAGGCATACTATTCGAGGTTATGTCCACGGATTCAGATAAGTATCAAACCTACGCCGATTATGCGCGCAGATCTCTCCTGCGTCTGCGAATTGTCAAAGGCCTTAGTGACGATCTAATTACTGCCATAGTTCTACGCGGCATTACGGACCCGCATGTGAAGGCAACCGCTATAAATGCGCACCTTAAACCTAATGACCTGGTAAATTATCTCTCCACTTTTACTAAGCCCGCCAACCTCGCGGCATCGGGTAGTCGTGCTGGTAGTCACCCAGCCCTTCATCAGGGTAGCACAAAGAAACCCTTTAAACCTCATAGGCGCAGATGTTTTTTATGTGGTGAGGAAGGGCATAGGTTAGCCATTTGCCCGAGGAAGTTGAAAAGTAACAGTGCGACGGGCCCAACCACTACCGCCAGCTCTGAACAAAATAAGCAGAGTAGAAACCAAGGGTCACGTCCTACATGTACGTACTGTAAAAAGATCGGCCATGAGATTACTACGTGTTTTGCAAAGCAACGTGTACAAGAGCGTAATAAAAATAATGTGAACTTTTGCAAGAATATTTCTAACAAACAACAGGATGCAGTAGTTGGTGTAATTCAAGGTATACCGGTGGATGTTTTAATAGATACCGGCGCTATAGGTGTGTCTCTCATATCATCGTGTGTGGTAAAATATTTATCATGTAAAGAAAAACCTACCCACCAGCAACTTAAGGGGGTTGGTGAATCAGTCACGTATGTCAATTCCTACGTAACCCTTGTCATTGAATTGGAAGATATATCCCTAGAAGTGGATTTGTTGGTGGTGCCAAAGGAATGCATGAATGCTCCGGTAATAATAGGGACGGATGTCCTTAACCGTGAAGGTGTGACATACGTAAGAACTAAAAATTCACAGCGAATTATTCACAATTCTAAACCACTATCCATCTCAGCGGTGCAAATGGATGAACAGCTTCCTCTAAAAACGTCTGTGACTGGGGACGACTACAAAACGTTGGTATCTATTAAACAAAAATATGATCCGTTCATGATTTCAGGCACAGCAACGTCTACAGTCACCACCGGCGTTATGCACATACGCCTGACCAGTGACACACCGGTATATTACCGGCCTTATAAGATGTCACACGACGAAAAATTGAAGGTACGTAACATAATTAAGGACCTTTTATCTAAAGGCATTATACGTGAGTCGGAGTCGCCGTATTCGAGCCCAGTCCTGCTGGTAAAGAAAAAGGATGGATCCGACCGCATGTGCGTCGACTACCGCGCCTTGAATCGCATCACCGTGAAGGATAGATTCCCATTACCCCTCATAGATGACCACATCGATCGATTGGGTAAAGTGAAATATTTTACCACTTTGGACATGGCAACCGGATTCCATCAGATACGGTTAGATGAAGCCTCGATACCATTTACAGGTTTTGTAACACCCGAATCTCATTACGAGTATGTCAAAATGCCTTATGGGCTGGTTAATGCACCGGTTGTATATCAACGAATCATAAGTAAAACTTTACGTGAATTTATTGACGAAGGAAAGGTGTTGGTATATATCGACGATTGCTTAATTCTCAGCTCTTCCGTTCAAGAAGGCTTGCAGGTATTGGATGAGGTACTGTCTACTCTTACAAGGGCTGGCTTCTCAATTAACTTAAAGAAATGCTCATTCTTATGTACCGAGATAGAGTATTTGGGACGTGTGATTTCAAACGGACAGGTGAAACCAGCCCCAGGTAAAGTTAGAGCCCTTGTGAACTCTCCTACACCACAAAACCCTAAACAAGTCAGACAATTTTTGGGGTTAGCGGGATATTTTCGTAAATACATCGCCAATTATTCGACAAGGACTGCCTGCATCGCGAATCTAACTCGAAAAAATACAACGTTTTGTTGGGGTGATGAGCAGGAACGCGTTCGCCAAGAAATAATTAATATCTTGATCAGCGAACCTGTTCTCGTGATATTCGATCCAAACCTCGCAACTGAAGTCCATACAGACGCCAGTAGCTTGGGTTATGGCGCAGTTTTACAACAGGTTCACAAGAATGGTAACCGTCATGTTGTAGCTTATTATAGTCAGGTTACAAAGGGTGCTGAGCAAAAATATCATTCTTATGAACTTGAAACCTTGGCGGTAGTTAAAACTCTTAAACATTTTAGACATTATTTAATTGGCATACATTTTACTGTTGTTACGGATTGTAATGCATTGAAGGCCACGCAAAATAAAAGAGATCTGTTACCACGTGTGGCAAGATGGTGGATTTTCCTACAGGATTATGATTTCAGTATTTTGTACCGCAAGGGAACTATGATGCCCCACGCGGACTATCTAAGCCGTAACCCCTGTAATTTTGTTAATAATATTCAACGGCCTAAAAGCTGGGCTCAAATAGCTCAGGCAGGCGATGAGGAGACTCAGACCCTGATCCAGGCGTTAGAACAGGGACACCTTGACCCCACAAGGTACGTAAAACAAAATGACATTTTGTACTATCGCTATAGACCAGTGGGTGATGACCCAAGACTATTATGTTATATACCGAAGGGACATCGTTTGAGTCTGCTCCGCGTCTTTCACGACGAGCATAGCCACATAAATGCCGATAAAGTGATTGACTTAATTTTAAGACACTTTTGGTTTCCTGGTTTGAGGTCCTTTGTCACTAAATACATAGCTCACTGTATAACGTGTATTGCTCATAAGCGTGTACCACGCGCACCTTTGCAACCTATAACGTCTTGGGAAAAACCGAATGTTCCATTTGAGACCTTACATGTGGACGTACTCGGACCTCTTCCTCAATCTAAAGGATACAAATATGTGATGATCGTAGTTGATGCTTTTACTAAGTACTGTCTGTTAACACCTATTTGCCGCCAAGACTTCGGTGAGCTTGAAAGAGTCTTTAAATTTGTTATTTCGCTGTTTGGAACGCCAAAGTTAATTATATCGGATAGAGGGCGAATGTTCGAATCAGCAAGTTTTACATCATGGATGCAGGTTATAGGCATAAAACTTCACCACATTACGCCTGAGATGCATCATGCCAACGGTCAAGCAGAACGCTACATCCGCACCGTTCTCAACATGCTGCGAATAGCAGTTAACCACAGGAAATGTGAATGGGCTGAGGACCTGTGGCAGCTTCAGCTCATTTTAAATTTAACAAAGCAGAAAACAACCCAAGCCTCTGCTCTTAATTTATTAGTTGGTTGCGAAAGCGCCACGCCTGCTATCCGGGCATTGATACGAGATGTTGCCATCAGTCCAGCTATGTCTAACCGCGAGGGTCGTCGGGAAATGTTAAGACAGAGGACGGCCGAACGGTTGAACACGAACCAAGCTCGTCAGGATGAACTTGTTAATACGGACAGACGTGAACCTCGCGAATTCCGCAAGGATGACATGGTCTTCGTCATCAAGTATAGTCAATCTCAGGGTAAACTAGACCCTGGCATGAGGGGCCCTTACAAGGTCGTGAAGGCTCTTCCTAACGATCGTTACGAATTAAAGTTGCTCGCTGGGGCATATGGGAAGACAACTTACGCTGCCGCACAATACATGGTACCATGGAGAGGTGAATGGACCCCTGAAACTTGTACTGCCTTCTTTGATGGTACGTATGTCGGTCAGTCACTGTGAGCGTTTTAACCTACAGTGCATGTCATTGCGAGCGTTTTATCCTGCAATGATAACAATCACTGTGAGCGTTTTAACCTACAGTGCATGTCATTGCGAGCGTTTTATCCTGCAATGATAACAATCACTGTGAGCGTTTTATCCTACAGTGCATTGTTGGTTTCCACTGCGAGTGAATTCCTGTAGTGTGAAACTAGTACTTGTCTCTGAGTTACGTAAGAACTCAGGGTTTTTTTACATAGATGCATGTTTTTTAGCGTTTTAACAATGTTATGAATTATGCTAATGCTAACTAACATGACTAACAAACATTAGTGTTTTTAGCTTCCGTACAATTTATAAACTTCTTAATTTCTTCCAGCCTCTTACGATGACGATGATGGTAATGGTGGTGATGGAAGTAATCACGGTGATAGCCAGCCTGGACCATCCTCAAGACCTGATGTAAATGTACCAGTGGATCAGCTTAGGTCAACTTCAAGATCTGACGCTAACTCATCGGAATGAACCAAATAATCTGACAGAGGCGTCAGAGAGTCAGGAGAAGCCGTGTAAGATGTGTAGCATGACAGTCGGAAAGGTGGCGCTGGTGACCCACCCCAAGCATATAAAAGAAGACACCTCTCAAACAGGGACACAGTCTCCGTTCAACCTTCTAAGGCGTCACTATGCCGGAATAACGTTAGAAAGTTGTAATTACGTTGTCGGGTTGTATAAATGTGATTTTTGTTGTTCTTAAAAGTATTGTTAAAATCATTGTTAAATTTATTTACGAATAAACATTATTTTTTTAAAAGTATTTCACTTCTGATTCCTTAAATTATATTAATATCCAAATGTCAAGGAAATATTTATATAACAATCATTTTTCACATGAAACAGCGTTGTGTCTAACAACCGAAATCTCGAAAAATACCGGAGTTTATATTTTAAAGTTAAATTTTAAATGTCACGTCTAAAATATTTGTAGGAAAATATTTAAACATGAAGTTGCGATCTTCGTTAAGTAGCCTCAAATTAAATTACCATATTACAACGTATAACGTACGACCTTCTTATTACAAATCAAGTATAACTTGTAAATCCATACAAAATAAAAATTAGTCTCAACAATCAACAACTCGACAGTTCCATTTGTTTTTGAACTTGTTTTACCATTTTCACTTTTGGGTTGAGGACGAGGACCCAAAACAATGCTTCCCTAAGACTCTCATATAAAAACAAGAGGTTATGCTAATTTTAGCCCAAAAACTGTAGTGTAGGAAAACTTAAAATATGTCAGGATGCGGCTAGGTGACAAATTTTTGGTTAAAAAACATTTCAATTGACACAAATGCCTTTGACTAACCAGTATGCATTGTTTCAACATCTCAAAACCCCAATCAACTATTAATCAACGAACCATAACTTGAATCGATCAAAATTACCAAGTCAAAGCTGTTATCGTACACTTATTCCATTTCATAACCACGCATCGACACCATGCTACGATATTGCATCATGGGAAAAGTTTGTTGAATCGTCACTGAATGGCAATCGAAACATTTACATTCAACACGATCGATAACGTTCTCGCTTGTATTTTCGTGGGCTCTGACTCTGATATAACACTATCTCCAGTTCGTTCGTAATCGTAAGTATGAAGTGAAACGTGGCCATAACATGACGGAGCATTGGTAACATCTATACTTTCTTTCAGCGTGGGGCGAGCCATTCTGGACCTTACGGTCACAATCATAGCGGTTCATGCGATATAATTACAAAACGTCTGCGGCCGCGGCTGGTTCGCCTTCACCTAAAAATGCTAATCGGCTGTAGCGGTACCGAGACGGCAGACTTCTAACGGTAAAGGACCGACCAGCGTACACGGAGCCGTGTCCGACGAAACATTGACTAAAAACGGACGACGAGTGTGACTCATCAGATCATCTCGGTCGAAAGTCATCGAATAATTCGACGTTAAGTGCTATTTACCCTGATGTTATTGGGTTTTCGGCGTAACCTTTTCGCAAGTCATCCGTGCTGTACGTTTGTAATATGCTGTGACTTGTTTTCCAAGTTAGCGTAATTGGATTCAGTGACCGAGATAAAGGAATAACGAGATAGTTTCCACGAACACATTTCCTGTACTCAAGTGGGTTCCTGAAACCGGTAAAATTGCAAAGCTAACCTTTTAAGTAGAAGCAATAGTCTAATATAATAATTAAATAAGTGTCGTGGCACTCGTGGCCCAAGTTGCTCTCACAATAAACATTTGGATCCCGATAAGATAGCGACATCTAGTAGTATGGTGCGGGATGGAGGCGTGGCGGTGACGTCAAAACGTATAAATTTTTACATCAATACAATCGAATTTATTTTCCAAAGGTAAATGAATCAATGGAAAAGACTCAAAAATGTTTAGATTTGTTTATATTCCCTGTAATTTTTGCAGCTCCCGAGAACATGTATTATTGTTATTAAGGATTGGACTTCCGAATCAAAGAGGATCCATCGTCAGTCCACTGTCCATTTGAGGCATGCCTTCTTAAATGATCTTTAGAAAATTAAACTTTAACAAGAATCTATGTATACGAAACAGTGGACCCCTTTTTAGCGATGCACACAAGTAGGAGTGCGAGTCTCAATGAGAAGAATTGAACAAAGAAACATATTAGGTACTAGATATTAGTATACAGATAAAAAATATTCATTAATAAAATTTATTTCATAATTGAAGAAGATGACAGATTCATTAGTGCCATTGTGAAGAAAACCTCAGGTAAAAATGTTTTGGTCGAATTTCAGACGCAGAGTTACTCATCTCAATGAATACGTTAGTATGAGAGCGCTAATCACATAGCAGTTAGTGAAAATGATTATTTGAAATGTTAGTGAGTTCAATGGCAGTACCTAATCTCAGATCGATCAGAGTAAAAGAGCAATAAGGACCACAGGATTCGGGTTCTCCTTGAAAGTAGTCGTGATGTTGAAAATTGAAATACAAATCGCAGCTTCGCAGCAGATGATTTTGAATGTGCAACAACCTGAGCTTTTGGACTGATCTAATACATAAACACTCAGACCAATAAACTATAGACGGAAGGCCTGGAACAAAAGAGTGAAGCCAGCAAAAAGTCAGCCTAGCCTTGTAATATACACACGGCGGCACTCACACCAAACGACTTTTGTGTTCTAAATAATAAAAAATAAATGAAGCTTTGCGTTCCAAAAAATAAAGTTTTAGTTCAAACTGTCAACATAGGGCATTATTTATATTGGTTTCGATGTGTGCTTTCGGCTGACTTTTGCCGGCTTCACTCGTATGTTCACGGCGCTCCGTCTATAGTTTATTGGTCTGAGCATATACATATCAAACTCCAGCATAAACACAAGTCTTCAAATTCAAATCCTTGTGATACGTCCTTGAGACTTACGTTTCAAATTAACACTAGAAAGACGGCACAATTTAACTACCTACAAAGACGGTGGCCGGTCAAATGACTGCAAGTACTCATATTCAGAAAATTCTTAATCAATATAAAAAATGCTACAATGAACTTAACTGATCGGCATATAATACTCATAATAGGTATAATATTTAATCGCAGTTTTTACATTTAAAAGTTTTAATTTTATTACAAGAACCACAAAGTGACTTTTTCCAAGAATAGCATACTTTATTAGTTTTATTTTGACATTTGCTAATAATTATAACACTTTCGCCTTTTTCGACTCTCCTGGATGATTGGCAACGAAGATTGAGAAGTTGAAGGCATAGGTTTTACACACAAAGGCTCAGAACCAAAAAATCCTATTTCCATTTCATTATTTCCACTAAGTGTACTCGCAAAATCCAAAATAAGTTTTCTCCATTTTATATTTATTCCTGTCAATTTCTTATAATAAAATGTAAGAAGTGGTTCCTATTAGATCTAAAATGTAAAGAAATACTTGTAGAGCCATCCATGCATCTCCAAGCATCTGCTACATTTCCTTTGAAATTCCTTCTTGTAAGTGATGTAGGTCCTGCTTGCTCAGTAATAATATTCTGTCAAGCTCGATGATCAGTTGGAGTTGATACCGTCTGAAGTGCCTATGAGGTCCCGTTTGTGGCCATGTAATGACAATCCTGCTCCTGAGCAGTACTGGCAAGCAAAAGGTGACCTCTACTCTTGCCACGAACACGTTTATTTTTATTGCTAATGTAACGTAAATTCGAAAGGGGTAAATGATCTTCTGGGTCAGAGTTTGCACTATTAGAGCTCGAACGAACAGCAGGGAACAAAATGTCATCATCACTGTCAATTTCTGCACTTTCAGATTCACATTTCCACTCATTGTGAAGTAGGTTTTGCAGTAAATGAAGTATTTCGTTATTTTTGAGTCTTCGAGACATTTTTACACTAATTTATTCACAATATTCTAAATAATACGTAAAATATGAAGCTTGTCACTCTAGCGACTGACTAATAAAAGAAAACCATTTAGATGTTTACAATAATACCCTCATATTACAATTATAAACACTACTTAGGTTACAGCAGTCAAATGACTGTCACCGTCTTTGTAGGTATATCAGCATTTTAAACAGTAAACAAAAACACTGAGAATGTTTTGGTCTTGTATTTTTAAGATTTTATTCATAATAATAAAAGTCACAAAATTATCAGTAAACTTAGTCAAAAAGTTTTGGAATAAGCAAACTTTAAATTTGAAATTCCGGTCAAATGACTGCTCCCGTCTTTCTAGTGTTAATTCGTATTCGGTTTACTCCAACAAATATAACCGTACAATCATTTCCTAGCTTGATCAAACATCTCGACGACATTCGTGCCAACTTAACGTTTAATCCCTTGCATTAGAGTCCAATTACTGCACAATAAACCTCCGTTACTCCAAGGATAGTGTAGGCGTATTGGCACGTGTACATAACAGTAATAAACCCACACTCGTGTGGGTACCACGGCCAACATCCTTACGAAGCTACGAGAACGTTCCGATAGCAAGGAACATACTTGCGCAAACATCTGTTCAGAATAACCACTTTCTACATGATGACTCGCTAATAATTTGGTGGGCATTACCAATATTGAAAGTTGAATTATACAGCGATCAAATGACGCATGAACATTGCTTAACGAAAGTAGGTAATTTAAAACTTTCTATACTAACATTTGTATCTTTCGCAATAACGATGGAGCTTCACCAAATTATGCATTATCAGCAGACATCAGCAGCAGCAGACAGCAGACATAACTTCAGCAGAAATCGTCTTGTCTATGCACGTTAGTTCAATTCATAAATCAATAGCGTAATCCAATCCAAACCAATGTATTGCTACGCCCGAATATTTACGGAATAGTGTCGATAACGATGGCAATGAATCAAATCGGGTCTAAAGTTTCTATTCCAGTATTCATTAGAATCAATCGAATGATGGAGACCTCACAGAGAGCTGTAAATACGTCTAAGTTTACATCATTACCGCCCTAGATCTAGATTCATCGGACATTCGATAGAATTGGACACGGTAAACTGATCTGGGTTCGACATATTGAACAATTTACACGCGAAAAGGATACTTTGTAGGCTTATATTTTAAACATGAGACGGCGTCGCTGACTGGATACCAATGTTAAAATAGCATTTGCATGCGGCCAGGTGCGAGAACACTGCGAGTAATCATTAAATAATCGAAATAAAAAGGACAATGGGGCGTTAAAACGCTATGGACGATAACTGCACTTCAACCAGTAAGCAATAAGTTAAATGTCTTCCTGATGTATATTTATATGGTACCCAGTTGAACCCATAATGGCATTGCGTGTGAATTTTTGAACAATTATTGTAAGTATGTACCTACGAGTATGTATATTTTTTTACTCTTCAATGCCATCTTTTAAAGAACACCTTTAAATGATGGTTGTTAATTAATTAACATACTCGGCAAATAATATTATACTAATTAAATTACAACTCAGCACGCGTATAAGGTAATTATTGTTATAGCAGGTTATGGAGCAAAATACTTTGTAAAAGTATAGATAGCAACAATCATAGAGTAGGTAGGTACTTGCTTAAACGAACAGAACCATTGATTGGATTAATTTGGATGCCAGAAAGTCAGTGTAGTCCATTGTCTCCAATCCAACACGGAGTAGACGGATATGCAAGGAAGCAGACCAGCAAGCAAGTAGAGGAGACTGACTTTTACCCAAAGCTAGAGGAACCCCCTTGTGTTTAACTTACAACATAAGATGTATCGTCTTAATAGAGAACATGGAAATAAATTCGCAAAATCTTTGAATCCCATGATGCCTCTATTATGAGTTTTTAATACTATAGTTTACTATACACGCTAGCGACTATCGTTTAGAATTTGTATGAGAATCCGTACAGCGCCTCTAGCGGTTACGATACTGAACTACAATTCTCATACAAATTCTAAACGTTAACTGAAATAGTAACGTCCTTTACGTTTACTACAACAACTCATAATAGAGGCACTGTTTGTTCATACGAAAACTGTACGGGGTTCAGAGCTTGAAGATTAAGACGGAATGTTGACAGCCTTAACTGTCATAAGTCATAAGTGTTACTGCACGTGTCATCTGACAAAGTTTTTTCCTCGCCACGAAAGTCTCGAGGCAACCATTCTCCAAGCAACTGGGGTATCGGCGGCGGAAACAATTCAAAATCATGTCTACCCCCGTTTGACATAAGTCTTTCATTCCATTCCTGTCACATATTATGTAGTTCAAAAGGCATTTCTGTATTCTCAATGGAAAGAAACAATGATTCTGGAGTGCAGACGCAACTTTCACGTAATAGAGCTGGGAAATAGGGACAGAACGCCGTCAATCAATCAGTATTCAGTATACACGGGCACTTTCGATCCGCGAGCGTCGCCGCATCGTAAGCACCAAAGTTTGGCCCCTTTTACAACACTGCACAAATCTATAGAACACGGCTATTCAAAAGAAACCGAATCGTCGTGTTATGCCAAAGTACTAGCCGACCACGATAATTAGGCGCATGTCAGTTAAGACGTCATTGGAACTAGGGATGGGAATACGTAGTACATTCTGCAGTAGTACCAAAAGTACCATGCTGAATGTTTAATGGAGGTACAATTTTTTTTTGGAATTAAGATAGCAAACGAGCATGCAGCACCACCTTCCGCTGCCGCCCATAACAACTGTGACCGACCCAGAACTAGACTCAATGAGTCTCGTTCTAATTCGGTCACACATGCGTTGCTTCCCCTGAGGACTGAGATGGTCGCCTCTAAAAAGTGTAACCGGCACCACACCTTCCTATCCGGAACACAATTGTTCTTAAAACCATTATTACACGGTAGGAATGGTACAAAGTACCGTGGCGGGCGGTGGTACTTCCCCGGGTGAGCTCTAGGCCCTACCACCTGTACTTGGTCAGTTACTGTACCTGCGCAAACATCTCGGAAAACGAAGTTCACATCAGCCTAGTCAAAATGACCTTAATGTACAATTGTACACGACTGCGCCTCACTAGGGGACGCGCGGGGCTAGAGCGGGGTGGGGGGCCCGCGTGACTGCTATCTGACATGCGCCTAATTATTGTGGTCAGGTAGTACTATTATTTACTTCTGCTCTTCTTTTCGGTATAAATATGAAGCTCATATATTCGGTATAAATGCGAATATCATGTATTATGCTCTGATTTACTGTTAGAACTGGTCATCGCTGGCCAAGAACGGCCCATAATAAAGTGCATTGTAGAAGGATCACTAACGATCCTGCTTCTTAAGTGGCTCTCAGATATAAGAACTGAAATGCCATAAAACATTAAAGGGTGATAGGTAATCGAGTAAGTAATAAACCATTCCACGAAGGAAAACCACCGTTATTTAGCATAAATCTAAAACGTTAGTACCTAGTACTATATCTCGTGATTTTAAATTACAGGCAAGGCAGTCTCAGGCGCAGTTCTGGATTATATTTTGGTACTCTAGGTAAACTGTTCCATCAACATTTCTTTGGTGTAAAGGACATTGTGATTAATAATATGTCTTCAGATAAAATTCATAACCCTGACGCTAAGATTTGCCCTTATTCAATTTGGTTTAAGGAATCATGGCTCAGCTCACATTGGACAGCCTCAATTCCTGGGTGAACTCGTATGCGATAATATATAGCCGATAATAGGCCAGTGAACAATCAGTTCAATTTCATAAATTCGCTACACATAACGGCATATTTAACACCATTTTGACGAAGCGAAATCTTGGAGACGCTCGGCCATGTATTCAAGTGTATTCTTTATCTCCGTCGTAAATAACGAACGTAGGTGCCTATCGTGTTTTGATGTCAAAACGCCAAGGTTTCTGGGTGTAACATCATCTGGCATGATTCATGATTCAATATACGGCGCGATTGTAAAACTTATGCATGTCACGGACTCACGGTTGAACCAATTGACGTCTGGCCTGCGCCTGCGCTGCAGACTGCCGCCGCCGCGCCGCTCGGATCGACTTACACTTGTCAAATCAGCTTAAATTGAGCAACGGCAGGTTGTGCATCGACACTATGAGCTGATCGACTGATCCATTAGGTAATTGATAACTTAGGTACATTAAAACATGTTAAATCATATTGTAGAAATTTTAACGCCTTGTCCAAAATTCTAGAATCATAGATCAGATAAAATAAAATTATAAACAGAATGTGATTTCTTAGTAACAGGTGTTACTGAGTGAGAATACAGGACTATTAAAATAGTATAATCTAATTTAATAAGTAACATTCTGGAAGCACATTGTATGGTGACAATATCTAATGACACATTGTACCCATCATGAGACCATTTACTCCGATGATGCTCCATTCCAGAGCGATACATGAGTTATTAATAGTAAAGATGTGCATGTGGATTTTTAACCAACTTAAAAAAGGAGTTTTTTTAGTTCGTCTGTATGTGTGTTATCTGATAAATTTGTACTTGGTGAACTGATTTCGATAATTCTTTCGACATTCAAAAGCTATTGACTCCCGTCTGGTCCCATAAAAATACGGAATAACTTACGAGGTTTGAGCGACTTAAACTAAACTTTTTAAAACTTTTGGCTGAGTTATAACGACTTTAAAGTCGATTGTTTTTTTTTGTAAAAAGTTAGTTATTATGTTGTAATATAAGCTATAACTTATACCTGACAAACGAGCCTGACCTGCCAACTGAGCGGATGAGACCCCTTTTTGTCTTTTTTATATTATTAGAATTGATAAATGATAAAATTGTATCCAGCATATCCCCACAGACAATATAAATTCCCTCTCGGCTGCATAGACGGGGAGCGCGCGAGCATTGACCGTCGCGTGTAACAATAGACGCTTCGAGATCGTGGGCAATCGCGGCTGGTGTTGGTTGATGTTGGTTTGATTGGCCCAACAAAGGACCCGGCTGGCAATTGTTGCCTAATAAAGTTCTCGATCCGTCCGCGACTCGCCCTCGCTTCTTGCTGAGGCTGAATGAGCTTTCTGAGCCCACAGACTTTGTCCAGGACAAAACAATTCTATAAGTGACACAGCTATCTATGAATTAAAAACATTTAAGTGTTTTGTTATGTTTGAAACACGAAAAAAATTAAACATTAGCGTAATTCTTATATTATGTATCTAATAGAGCCTATAATAATGATTTTTAGATTTTTGACTACACTTCGGATTGTCGTACATATCTATTCTGTGTTGTCGGTTTGTTGATGCATCATTTTTCGCAACAACGTAGTGACGTTACGCCATAAATATTCTGCATAATGTATAATTATTAGGCTAAAAATAAATATGTTTTATATAGTCAAAGAAAAATATTGTATCTAGTCGAATGATAAAGTTTTGTTATGTATATTTAACCGATTTTAATTTAACTACGTGATGTTTACATAACATGTATACGTAACCTGGAGATAGATAATGTGCGAAACACATTTTTAGATCCGGGTTCGATACCCGGTTAGAATAAGTAGGTTTTGTAAACACGTACGATAGCATAATATTTTTTATGAAATTATATGATTTTAACAACTTACAACACACCGTTCTTTTTAAACTGTAATATACCTAGGGTGGATAAATATGGATTTACTACATAGTCTTATATTTATTTATTTTAATTTGAAGTAGTTCGCGTAATATATTTTTTTACTTTCGCTCTCGGATTACTTCATTCCAAAAATGAAGATCCCGTTGTCTAGTTGGAGCCTTGGAGAGACGGGTTATTCCGGTATGATCCACACTACAAGATCCATGATAGGTATTTTGTCCGGTTAGATCCATTGTAATTTGACCATTCCGGATCGATCCATTTCCTGTTTATAATGGGTAAGTACAGTCAAACAAAAAACAGTTGATGAAATAAAAATATGTACTTTTTATTCGTATAAGAATCATCACATACTTATGTTACGCTACCTAAGTCATTTGAAATCATGTTTTCATAGTTATGTTAAATTATATTTAGTCCTTGGATTTGGATAAATCTAAATAATAAAAACAACAATTTGTAAGAGACTAAAGATTAATGAAATTATGAAAATAAAATTTAAAACACAATTTTAAAATTGTCATAGTATTCACAATTACATTGAGTTATATTTGCTCCTTGGATTTGAAAAAATCTTAATTAAGTATGAAAGAAACAATTAAATTTGTAAATAAGTGACTGAAGATAATTATTCAAATAACAAAAAAAAAAACTAAAATTACAATGTCAAATTATCACAGTAAAACAATCATACTGATTTATGCTTGGTCCTTAGATTAATAAATAATAAAAAAAATATTTAAATATTTAATTTTAACCACAGATAAATCATATTATTATAAAAATAAACCTTAAAATATAGTTGGGCCATTTTAATAGGTCACACTTGACAGTTCGTCAAAATTTTCCAAAGTAACCTTGTAAGGGAGGCACCCCATAGTATCTAATACATTCCATACTAGATATTGTTAAACTTTTTACACTTAAAAGTAAGGAACTGACGTCGTTACAAAGTTACGTCAGTGAACTCTTTTTCTTTTTAAATATCAGGGATGGTACCGAAAGAAACAGATGAGTAGATAAGTTGAATTCGAGAAGTTGAAGTAATCGTCAAAAAGTATTTCACGATTACAAAATAAAATGTATTTTAATACAAACAAAATTAATTTTATTACATTTTAGGCCAAAAAATATGTAATCATTCATTTATATAATAACGTCTGGCTCAAAAGTCAGTATCTAGAAACGTGAAATGTTACAAAAAAGACATAATTTCATTTCGCGCCATTATTTGACGCATTATTTTTGTAATTTTTTTAGTCGTTGTGTGAACTGTGCCGATTGTGCGCATATTATTAATACTTTTAATAACAATCGCATTCAATTTACAGATGTTTGAAGTCCTTATCGATTTATTCAATTTAATCGATGTTTTTCAGCAGGTTATCCTCACTATGAAGCAAAGACAAACAGTTGTCAAATGTGGCCTATGAAAATGGCCCTACTTTAGAACATCAAATTATGACAACAATAACAATAATACTGTTGGCCCTTAAATCAATGAATAATAAATTAATAATAAAACCTGTATGCATATTTCTTGCTGACTGTACTAAAATATGATAACAGATAGTCAATGGACCAGACCGGAATAGAAAATAATTTAAAATATTATGATCCACGTAGGTATTACTCGTTAGGTATCAAACCGGAATAAAAAATAATTAAAAGTATATCGATCCACTCTCGGGATCTATTTTCAAGTATCAAACAGGAATAACTCGGAGAGACACCGCTCGCAAGGTGAGGGTTCACAGGATCGATTTCCAGCAGGGATGCCGTCAATACGACATCGGGACGTCGGAATTGCTTTTGCTTTTTTATGGACTTAGGACATCTGTGATCGAACTGATCGACACAAGACAAGATCCACTCGTGACTATAGAAGGGTAGTTAGTCCAGTTAGCGGGCAGAGTTAGAACGTTAGTTGCTTAGTTCGTTAGTCGGTCTGAAGACTCTGATGACATGGACTGTTAGCAATATTCTTTTTGTTAGTAATAGTTGAATTAGTAGTTCTTTGTTACCAAACTCCTTTGTCCTGTAACTATAAGATTTATGATGCACAAGTTATTGTTCCTAGTCCTCCGTTTCGGTAAGACAATTCAAAATTTTTACCAATAAAAAAAAATTGTAGAGACATGCGAAAACTGGTCGCGGCACCATGATGACCAGACGTCCTTGTCGTTAATGTATTTGTTGACACGAGGATACTTACCCTTTACACGTGCTTTCACCGGTCGCTTCCACATTCCTGCAGCTCTATCACGTATCTACTTTATTGTAAAAACATTCTTACGAGCCTCAAACACGAAACAGCACAGCTGTGCTGCGTTCACCTTGGTATCGACATACTACCAAATTGGTATAAGTACTACCAACCTGAACAAACAATGCGTACCCCTAACGATTCCTGTATATGGAAGATATAATTATGTGAAAAACTATTACAAGGTTTGTTTATTAACGTAATAGAACCCAAACAATTAATTTTTAACACATGTTATAAGCTTGATCTGTATGTATGAAACGTAAACTTTCAGCCAAATTTTCACCGACTTCAAAGAGTCTGATGATTACTTTAAAAATTTTCACAGAGAGCAAGGGCCGATGATAATGTTATGCTCTGACAAACAATTCAAAATAGCATGCTCAGGATTGGCTCCAGACAAGATAACTTTTTAGCGAGTAAGTGCACAGTGGGCTATTTTTATCGCTTGCCTGAATACTTCAGTTAGCTTTATATAAGGATGTTTTTAGTTTTTCAAACTTTTATTTGTATGGTATGAAAACCTTAGGTAATACATTAATGTTTTACCATCCACTGAATGAATGACATAAAATAAAATTCCGATACGTGGCATGTCGCAGCATTAATTCGCGACAATACCGGCCCATCCGTTTCATCACAACACGCCGGGCACTGGCAGCTAACAATGAAACGAACCGGCTGCTAATGTGTTTATTAGTTTGCCAAGTCAGTAAACCCATAAACGACACGCACATACATTGTCCTGTTCTGTGGAGGAAAACTGTGACGGGGTACGGCGACCAGCGACAAGTTACATACAATGTTGCTACTAGTAATGATGACATTGTTATTAGCTAATTTTCGTCGATAAGAATAACCTTTAGCGTTTGGCTCGAGGTTGATACAATGCAACAATACAACGAGGTTGATTCGAATGTTTTAATTATGATGTTCATGGCTCGAGCTGACAATAAATTTACAATTTATCAAATTGGAAAGTCCAAAATGGAGAACGCCTTTACACTTGGCCTTATTACTTTAATAATACATATGTACGTATTAAAACTATTAAACTACTCATTATCTAGCAAAAAATTTATCTCATGAATCCAAGATTAAACTACAGCAGAGATTTATTACCAGAAAATAATACAACGACCTACCAACCTATAATTATATATTTTGTGCCGTTTTGTACGTAAGTTAAATTCGTATTCATACTTCCGTATAAAAATTTACAACAGCTCAACTTAGTGACTTTTACATAATTACCTTACCTATGTTTTACATAATCTATTTATTTGCTGGTGGTAATTCCGAGCTCAAAACGCTACTAGCTACCAAGCTAGCAATTAAGTTGTTAGTAAGACGTTAGCTAAATTACTCAACAATCACCACGACTTGTCGTCCTTATGAAGGCGGCTCTCGAGTGTTAAGTTTTCTTTGTTATGTCTTTGGTGTTGCTGATATCAAAAGACGACGAACTTACTATCAGATGGCTTGTCTAGTTGAATATCCGCTATTTAAGGTAAAAAACATTGTCTAACCCAGTCTATTTTTAACCGCCGTCTTTGCATTTGGATTTACCGATACACTACGAGTAATATTTTCTTTTCATGACAAATTCTTTACTTACGGCTTATCACATGACATTGACATTATTGGTAAGTGTGCGAGAGAAGTGTCCACGTGTGTGTTGACGAGTTATACAACGCTATCGTGCTGGCGCTCGCACGGCTGAGCTGACAGCTGACAATGACAAACCCATCATCGACATTCTTCCCATACCTACGTAATCATCCATTCAATTAGTTTTCCAATTTGTTGTCATATTTCTGTGGTAGGAGTACCTACATTGGTTCAGGATTGTTATTCCTTATCATCGTCTGGTTTAATTGTTACATTTTATGAAATATCGTGATTGTAAAAAGCGAGGGCAGAAGGTGGGGGGGTATATAATTATTTTTTTATAATCACGACCGATAACAGCCCGTGCAGTGTACGGTAATTTAATGGGCAGAATAACTTGGTAAATGCGGAATTATAAGTTTGAATAACATTTAGGTTAAACAAACTGTACAGATCCCGTGAATTGTTCAATAACCCAATGTTGTCGCAATGCCACGAACAGAGATAGATGGAGACGCATTGCGAGAGCTGCAATCCTCAAGGAGAGCTAAGACGACCTACCACGACCGTCATTATAGGACCACGACCACTCTGCCAAGAGTGCACGACTAAGAAGAAGACATATCCCGTGATATGCTAAATTACAGTTATTGCAGTTAACGCGCTCAGCTCAGTAACATAATCCGCATGTCCCAAACTCCAGCCCGGCTCTGAAATCTGTTTTTTCAAACGTTTTTATTAGGAACTAATTAATTCAATAACGAACAACAGTTGGAATTTCATTCTAATGTATGTAGTAGGATTAGTCATTTGCAAATTGAAATTCGTTGTTTGCGAATGGCTGGCATTTTTTTTTGTTAACGTATAATTTTATACCCACAAAAAAGAAGGTTAATTGGTATTATTTATTCTGCCCGTACTTATTATTTATAATGTATGCGCTTTTTTTGTCAGGTGAAATTATTTGGTCCACAATTTGGACACACGAAATGTATGACAAATACCTACCTGTACCTGTATGATATTTCCGGTAAGTCTGTTAGGTATTCGATTTACATACTAGCTGTCTAGTTTCAGCATCCTGAAAGTAATCAGAGCTATCACAGATTTTATTGATAGAATATAAATTAAGTTTCTTACATTCAAGTTGGCTTTTAATGGGCATGTACTATCGGCCAAATTAATTCATACACCACCTTCAGCCTTACAGTTTGCCTCCCTGTAAGGCGCTGTCTCTGTCACCCACATGTCATCCACATTTTATCGAGATTTGAATACTTTGACATATAGAATACTTTAATATAATATATACACATTACACACATTGTCTGTCCATCATGAAGTAAATATATTGTAATCTGCAAAAACAATTTCTGATAAATAATATTATTAAAAAGTGAGTCTATTGGCTTTTCACACTTAAACTGCTGAATCTGATAAAACGGCTGAATGCTGAATTTGTAATGAATTGCAAAAAAATACAATACATTACAGAACATTGTATGGAGATAGTTTAAGATTCTGGAAAAGACAAAGGATATTTCTCTATTTCTAATTTTAACGCTAACGGTATTTTGTTGTTGCTTGTCTTGAACGCGGGCAAACCCGGGGGAAATACAAGTATATACTTTATACAAAAGCAAAAAGAATGTCTGCAAGTTAAATTCATTGCACTTTGACACTTGACAGAAATTCTGAGCGACGTTTGACGGAGTGAGCTTAATATTAAAAAAGTCATAAGTCCAATAGACACGCTCGAAAAGAATACGAATTTGACATCCTCAAAAGTTCAAACGAAATGTCGATGAAGTGGTTTACGAATCAATTTTGCTGATAGTACCTAGACTCCGGTATGACAATCGCCCATTGACACAAAATGAGGGGTGTAATGGTTTATGTTTTCGCTCGCTTGCAAGGAACTTTCGCTCCAAAATTGATGAACTATTTTTGAACTCATTTTTGTTTCGAAATTGACTTGATCGAAAGTGTTTTGATCTGTGATTGAAGAATATCTGTTCAACCGTTTGAATATTATCAGGTATTTTCTTGTTGTTGAAGAAATGTGAGGAACTTCGATTGATCTAAATAATTAAAAATAATATTTTGTTCTCAGAAAATCCTTAATGTAGAGCCGAGACTTTATACCAGCACGCTCTAGAATATGCATGATATCCAAACCCTCACCAACTTATAGCTGAGCCATCATATTTGAGGTCTTTGGAATGGTATTAAGGAATAAGTTACGTTTTTATAGGTTTTTCTTAGTCTGGAGGTTCCTATATTTAAAAAAATACTTTTAAATATCATTTCATATAAATATTGTCTGATAGGTGTCTGTCTCTATACTTCCTTAAGATGCTTCCTTATCTATTTTATTTAAAAACATAGGTACTCAAAATCCGTGATTTTTTATGCTACCTCATGCCTAGCATTACACACAAAACAATGCATTCTAAAGATAGCTGTATGACGCATAAATCTGTTTTCTGTTTATTTTAAAATATTTTCAAGAATCTTTGAGATCTTTCCATTACAATGTCTAAGTTAGGTACAGAACTTGTCATGTTTTTATATTACTTAAATAAAATAATATAAAGAAGTCTAGCATTCAGGGCATTCACCCTAATATATGTAAAACATTGTTACACTCTTGTTTGGTTATAATAATACGGATTCATCGCAATTATTTCATCCACAAAAATATTTAAAGCTCTAAAATAAGTGCATAGGTTATTGATTGGATTTAGATAACATTCTATACCTACTTGGTACACACGCTATAAATGCTATTATAGATCCTTGGCGATTATGATATCAATGAAAGTAAGATAACTTTTATTATAGATATACCAATATACCATTTTCACTTTTAAATCACATAATAATCTCAAAGAGATACCAGGTACCAAGCGAACTTGTATACCTACTAGTAAATATGGTAGAACAGGGTGGGAACGTGGGTGGAACAGGTGTCGCGACCACACAAAGAATAACCTGTATTCACCGCGGTGCCACAAAACCTTTTACAATTTAGTCCCACGAGTTATTGAAAATTCAATAGGGTTTCGCAACCAAGAACGATGATTGCGCGTGACGAATGGTCTCGATGCAGCAAACGGCACAAACAGTGAAAGTGTCAGCGACTTATGGATATAGGATTCGTAGTGGTTACGAATCCGATTATATCAAACCTTGCTTCACACGACACGCATAGGCTACAGCCCCTGAATCATCCTTAGCGATAACCAGAAAATCTTACAAGAGATAACAGGCCACAAATATGTAACGGTGCATTTTCGACGGACTGTTTTTGTAGATAATGGGACCGAGTTCGACTCGGCAGTACTCACCTTGTAATACACATCCATGAGGACGTTATCCGGCAGATATCGCAAATCATTTCGCTCGCATTTACATTTTTGCAGGTAAATCACTAAATTTGTCAAACACTGTTCATATAGAGTATCGGGTATTTTGTTCACGCGCACAGTCGACGACGCGTCAGCCATTTTGGCGAGATAAAATAAAACTCGTTTCATTTTGTCCGATCCTTTGACAGCTCGATTCGATTCGTACGAAGTTCACAGTAATTCAGAGTTCTAGCTGCGTTTCCATTGGCTATTCCGTTGCACTGAATAAATTCTATTGGCTCATAATAATTTAGAAGCAGAAAACGGAAACTCTACTTGGCTCTTTTTGTCGTAAGAACATAGTCATGTGATAAAATAATAACAAGATCTAGCAGAAAGAGATAAACATATTATTTTACGCAACTTTTTCGAATTCAGCTGGCGGAATAAAAAGTTGAAAATTACAAAAAATAGCGTCAGCTGACGTAAAAACCCGCGGGTTTCAAGTACATAAATAAAATGTACTTGAAAACTTGAAGCGCCTTTTATAGTGTAGTGTAATCAGATGTGCTTAATATCATCATCTTACATAAATATTACTATCACTACCTATCTGGGTCATCGCACGTGAACAAAGGTATAAAATACATGGTGTATTTTTATTTTCAATGTATTTATCAATAATGTACAAATATTTATTAGGTACCTATTATACATGAGCATTGAGTGATATTATTAATCAAATAATCACTCTAAGGCCGCCTATTGATTTGTGCTTTTGTTATACTTTTTGTTTCTTTGTTTTTTATTTCCGGTGTACAATCAATAAAGAGTTGATCTATCTATCTATCTAATCACTCTAATGTGAGTACATACTCACAAATTTCGTGGTGTTAATCGTATATAATGATTATGAAGATGATGAAATGTAAATAAAATTAAACATCTTGTGTAACTCGTTATAATCGCTGACTTCTACGGAACCTTAGCCTTTTATGGGTGATAAGCCTGTTTCATTCTGGAGTCAAAGCTGCAAAGCTTGCTCGCTTATGGTGAATACTTGTAAATACTTTCGAGATAAGGTCCCCCAAGTTGTGCGGTTACCGAAGCCTGTAGTGTGGCTCCTTATTTTGCTACACTTGTGACTTATTATTACAATGGTAATATTTATCACCTGTGATATTACTCAGTGGGAATATCAACGTCCATTTCGAAATGAAGTTACGAGACGCTCAGAATTTTGTTAAGTACTTATTCTTTCGTTAACGTCTATTTTTGTTGTTTTCTAACGCAAATTCCATTTCTCAAATCAATTGTGTGAGGTTGCACATTTGCGGTGCAGGTAAGGAAAGCACATACCCAACTTTTGATGTTGCGGTGTAGAAACTAGAAAGCCTCATTGAATTCTTACCTACCTACTTAGTAGGTGTAGTATAGGGAATGCAATCTCGTTCTCGCGAGATCTCGGCCCTTTTTAGCGACCGAGATCTCGGTCGAAAAATAGGCGAGATCTCGCGAGATTAACGAGATTGTTTACAAGCATTAAAACAGCTTATTCTAATTGTGGCAGCGCGCGAATTGACATGAAATCAGGGTGACCATCTCAAAAGTAAACTAAACTAACAAAAAAATGCATAATTGTAGAGTAGAAATTCCCCAAATAATGCCTTCAGGGAATTGGAGATTGGAACAAATCAAATACATTAGGTACTTCTGTAAAGCTACTATCAAAATTTTTCTTGATAATGGCGTATGAGGTAAACTGAACAAGCCTTCAACTTGATTGGTAAGTATATTATTAGTTAATCTGGCCTTTCTAATAGATCCCTGAGTGGGTAAAGTTTTCTTAAATTTATATTATTATCTCAGTCTAATAGTCAACTCAACTTTGTTAATGAATTTGTTATTTTTGTTTTAACTTATTGTCGTTTTGTTATAAAACTGATTTATATATTTTTTAAAGTTGTTTGATGTCAGAAGGGAAAAAATATTGTTTATTTTATTTCCAATTCGATAAAGTTTATTAAAAAATAGATAGACACGTCTTACGTCTAGCAAATGTTAAAAAACCTAAAAGTTTATTGAAAAAAATTGAAAAAATTAATTTGTATATCAAAATATCTTAAATTCTCATTGCTTTTTCCAAATTCATTCAAATATAATGATTATTTGCAAGAAAAAACACACAAAACTGCCAATCTCGCGAGATCTCGAAATTGGCGAGATCTCGCGAGATTGGTATTTATAAACTCGCGAGATCTCGAAATTGGCGAGATCTCGCGAGATTGATATTTATAAACTCGCGAGATCTCGCCTGAGCCTCAATCTCGCGAGATTGCATTCCCTAGTGTAGTAATTTCGCTTCAAAATGCGTATTCACCATGTCCTTAAACATTGCCTTGATGCTCGTTTTGTACGAAGTAAGCATCGTTTTTCAATGTCAATAGTAGTATAAGACTTAATCTTTATCAGATCATTCACTGTCCACTCTCTCAGTTCCTGAACAACTATCACAATACTCTTAACACTGAGTCAATAATTTATCATAGATAAGGCGTGTGTTGCAGTTCGCAAGTTTTTATTTGCCGGCAGACACGCGCCCTGAGGCACGATCGCGACTTGTGGGCTGGTCTATAAGGTTTATAAAATTTAGATAGGTACAAAAATCAAGAACAATTAATTAAAAATTCTTATAGAGTTTATTTATTGCTTTTGAATTACTGGTGTTAGCTTGAATAATTTGTATCATTCTCAATCTAAGTTTTTTTTTAATTCAATTGAAATATTTAAAAATGAAAAATTTAGAAAATTGATAAACAACTGCAATCGCAGAGTACTTAAACATAACATTTAGCTTCAAATATAGTGAGAACTGTGTAATAAAAAAAACTTTTGTATTGAACTTCTTTAATTAGAAGAAACTAAACACAATTATGTCTAACAGATAAAATAAGAACACGTAATTGTGAACAATTATATAACTAAACTAAATTGTTTTAAAGCTTGCCTCAGCAAAATAAATGCTTTTCCTTCTGAATCATTCCGATAACTCCTTCCTAGAACTTAAATTCGCACTTAAATTGTTCAACAGGAACCCGCAAATGCGATTAAGAGCAATAAAATTCGATCCATGGTCTCTTTTATCTAATAAAAAGCGATTCACATGTTTGATGCATCCACCATTGTTATTACTTTGTACTGATTAGTAATTCATATTTTTAAAATCCCATCCAATTTTTTTGTTATAGATATTTAACAATTAAGTACAACAAGTAACAGCATTGTTTGAAAATAATCAAACATAATCTATTTTTTTACCCTGGTATTATAAAACTATGGCTATTAGCCAAAAACATAGATGTTATATTAAATTGGATGGTTTGCAATTAAATGCAAATTGCGGGTTCAACGGACACTGTTGGTTTAGCTGAAGGTTCTATTTGCCAATGGTGAACTTGGACATGGTCTCCAGAAGGTTGATGTAAGCAGCATGTTCGTACGCTGTGCTAAAGTCCGACAGCTTCTGCACAAACTCATTGCTGATCCCTTTCTCTTCCAGCAGATTCATCAGCAGATCATATAGGTACTGTAACGAGAAATATTTTAATTTTAGCTTTGGAACAGACTTTTAAGCATCAAGTTTACAGGTTGTACGTTTGCTTAGAACAAAAAGATTTGAAAGGAGGATGGGCACAAATGTATGGAATCTGGTACCGGCCCCAATCGGAGTAAGTGATACATCGTTGGAAAGGTATTTTTGTGTAGATTGTGAATAACCATGGCGCTAGTCCCGGTTCATTGTCCGATCGTAGTAATCTTACTTGAAAATATGTTTAATTATCAGTATAAATAAAGCCATTCGAAATAAGTTATCGTTAATAAACGATATATGTTATACTCTTATATATTACTGTAAAAGCCCGAACCACGGTGAATCCTAAGATTTACCGGTCAATTCTAAGATTTACCAGTCAATCGTAAGATTCACCAACACGATTTGGTAATTGTCCGAAATAAAAATAATGTGTCAATTTTTTCGGGCTTTTACCATCATTCATTTGATGAATCTTAGGATTTACATTTAGGCATTGTAAATGTTGTCGAATTATGTGCGTTTTAATCATTTAAATGTCACTTGCTACAAACGGTGAAGGAAAACATCGCGAGAAACCTGCATGCCGGAGAGTTCGCAAAAACTCAGAGGTGTGTGAAGTCCGCCAATCCGCACTTGGCCAGCGTGGTGGACTATGGCCTTTACCTTCTTATTCTGAGAGGAGATCCGTGCTCAATAATGGGCCATGATGGGTTGAGATGGTGATGATGATGATGATTTTTATTTGTTAATTGAATAAGCTCAAAATCTGTGCAAACATCATCAAAATCAATCGAACTATGCCAAAGATATGATTTTTTAAAGTTCTAATTCGAACTGAATTTCGTATCTTCTAAAGGCTATATTTCAAAACGGACAATTTGTATGGGTTTGTCGCCATAGTAATTTTTTGTACTCTTGAAAAGACCTTTCAAACGACAGTAAAGTCATTTTGATTGGACATGGGTACCAAAACGCCCATCCTCCTTTCCTTATTAACTCCGTGGCCAATGCTGGCCTTTTGGCCTTATACTCTATGCAAATTGTACACAACTTTTTTACATCCTTCAAAAAACAGCCAAGAAATACAAAACAACTGAGTGAATTAAATTAAATAATTTAACATTCAAATGTCATGCACGAATCACACCAAAATTATGACAAGTATGAAAATAGCAAAAAGGTAAGGTAATTTGTAAAAACATAATTTGTCGCATATCCATGAATATTTTTCACATTTGGTGAAGAAATAAACTTCACTTCAATGCATTCAATTTTCCCCATTTCTGGCACTTGTATACTACGTGTGTTATAGAATCAAGTGTGGCGAAATAAATGGGGTGAAATAATTAGTGTTGTTGTTGGGATTTGAACCTTGGACCTACACATTGAACAGCAGGGACATAAACCACTACACCAAAGTGGTTTGATCAAAATTAACTAAATTTCAGTATGGTCTTTATGGCAAACATCTTTACAAGTTTTATTTTGCATCAATGTTTCTTATTATTCAGAACATTATATTGCTAATAGTGATAAGTGAAAATGTTGTGTATAATATGAATGTTATGGCATGACTTTTATATAGTATGTACATTGTAGCAGATTAAATATTTAGCTTTATCTGGAATAAACTGAATTGTATCTATAAGTTAATAACATAATGTACATACTGTACATAGTATCAATATTCAAATAATAAATTAAGGGAGTAAAATATATGTATACACACCCCATCAAGAACATCACCGGCCACTGCATACACTTTGTCTGACCACTCTCCCTTATACAGTGTCACCTCATCAATGCCAAAGATATCATCTGGAACCACAAATTAAAACATTTAGTTTGGTTAATAAATGATTATGAAAAGTATTCACAATATGAATATTGTGAAGTATATTTTTAATGTTCTTAATTCTTTAACAAAGTACTCACTATATTCGTCAGATGTGCTTGGTGGTGGTTCTTGGAGGAATGAGCAAGTGAATCCTAAAGTGGAGTCTCCCCTGATAATATCTACTTCAAACTGGGGCTTGGACCGCATCTCTGCAAACTCCTGTTTCTCTGGCTGTTCACCTTCACCAAAATCTTCCGAGTCAACTGTGTGGTTCACGTTGAATGTAATTTTTACTCTGTAACGTAAAAAAGGAGACAATTTAATTTAATAATGCATCGTGTTTCATGTGTGTTTGTGCAGTGTTTTTTATTATTAAGACTTATCAGCATAAAAACTTTAGGCATAACAACTTAGATAAGAAACGTCATATTGACAAAAAAGGGACAATGATAAGAATTGGTTCTTACACTTCATCTTTAAGTTGTTTAGTTAATACTACTTCTGCTCCGTCTCCCTGCACCTTGAAGCCCTCCACCTCATTGGGGATGGTTTTCACCTTCTGTGCCTTACGCTCTGCTACTATCTCCTCTGTCAGGAATTCCACTAATTCTCTTTCACCTGAATAATTAACAATATTATATTGATTAGACTGATTTTAAGTTTATGACATAAAAGATATACAGCTATAATGTCTTAATTAAATTGAAACATCTAAGAGGCAACTTGAATAAAATGAATCAATTTTTTTTACAGATTAAAATATTGTCTGATAATTTTATGCAGAGAGCAGACACAAGTCTATACCCTGGATGTGAATATCATTTGCTGTCCCCTGCAATTGGCTCTGGGCTGCCCATATTAGGTAGCTCAGTATGGCAGTACATGCAGGGTTATATTTATAAATACTTATGTAATAAAAATGGCTCAATAGGAACAATTTTTAAAAATAAGTACTACCTATCTCTACGGTCAAATAATTTGAATTCTATCTTGTGTTGGACTTATCTACCAAAAATATGTATATTTTTAGGATACTATGTTGTAGAGATAAAGGATATTAATGGATAGGGGGTCAAGGAGAGGGATTTAGGACTCACCAAGGGGCTTAATAGGGGTTAGAGGCTGTTCATCTTGCCGATCTGTCAAACAATAAGAATTTTTCATAAAATGTACTACATAACATAATAATATATAAATTGAATAAAATTTATAATACTGCAATAGACTTTCTATTACATCGTACATATTATTTTCGCATAGAATTAGTTCTGAACTATTGCACCATGCAATCATATAACCTCAAAAATCACGTAACGCCGCTACCTTTCGTGTGCATGGCTTTGAGGCCGCATCCGCAACTGCACGTGTTGGAATGGTTGTGAAGAAGGATGGAGCCCGCGGACGTGCTGTCCAGCCTCTTGGAACAGCTCATGTGCCATATCCCTCTGGTGAAGTCACGTTTTACTGGAGCCTGAGCGCGTAAAACCAGAGCACCGGTCAAACTGGCATTTTTAACGCAACTTTGTATAACTCGATGCGCCGTTCTAACTAAGCCACTCATTTTTTATTAGTTATTTAAAATTAAGCGATGAATCAATATGAACAATGTCAAGTCCAATTATTCTCTGCTCTGCAGCTCTGCACTGGCAAATTAGCAATTTGGCAATTTTGCACGCCGGCCACAGACTACCTACCATTTACGAACGAACGACAGACAGACCACAGACGAGGTAGGCAGACAGACAGATGAAAAAAATTATACCACCACAGATTATCACTTCTGCGTATTCAATAGAATACACACACTGATGTGTTCCACTAGCTGCTAATAACCATCATGAATTTCAAGTTCCACTAACTATTAAAATTTTTTAGTTAACGGATTTCAACGTTGATGTAAACATTTCTAATGGCGGGCTTGAAAAAATAATTAAGTAATAAGGAACATAAATAGGTAAACTTACAATTAGTAATTCCGATGTAATAACGATAAACCTTAAAAATCTTTTGTTTAACTTTTTTTTTATATTTTTTCTGTTATACACTGCAAAAACTACTTCATATATCCTCTTGTAAGATTTAGTTTAGGTGGGTATTTATGGTTGAAAATGATGATGTCATATAAATTGTCATCTATCTATTACGTCATACTCGCAAACTACACCACCAATGCCATAACCATAATACTAGTGGAACACTTTTTGAGATGTTTTGAGCGTTGTGATCGGCACTCGGATCGCGGCCAAATGCCAAGTTAACGTTTTTGAGATTGAGATCAATGATGTGACATGTGTCAGAACTGTCAGTGTCAATGTCAACATTTTCATTATAATCAATTAATCACCAATCACCATCATCATCACCACATTGTTTGTGCTGATCTGCTGATTTGTAATTGTACATTGTGCTGGTATCGTAAACTTTAAAATAAAGAAATGGGTAAAAAAAGGAAATTCGTTGCTACCGCAACTAACGCAAAGCCTTCCTTGCCGGTAGAAGTCATCGCGGAAGATGTTACGACGCATCCGTTATGTCTGCATGGTCCAACGTTGCTGTTTTCTTCAGAGAAGGGCCGGTATTTTGCATGTGCCTTGTGCAGAAGCAAAAAGGAGTGCACTGTACACATTGATGAAGAAGACTGGCAAAAAGAAGGCGTTAGGAAACGAAATGAAAAGTATTACAACCTGATTCCTAAGATCGATAAAGTTGCAGCATGGGCGAATTATAATGAGGTTAGTTTTATATATTATGTTATGATATTATATGCTATGCAACTTATAGCTACTGTTAATAGCAGGAACAGTTCAAATATATACAGAATGAAAATAAAACTTAAATAAATATCACCACACTGATGCTACAAATTGTGGTTGAACGTTGCAGGTCAAACAACACCATCCATCCGACAGGGCTTACTGCAACACATGTCAGGAGCTGTATATCATATCCAGGAGTAGGAAACACGTCAAAGACCACAGGGTCATCATGGCGCTCAGTGACGAGCAGCTCAAAAGCCCATCGTCATGGCTGCCACCCCTTGAAAATGACCAGCTGGAGGCACAGTATATATTTGCCAAAAAAGCAGTCAGCACTGTGCTTGGCATCTTGAAGAACAACAATATTAGGTAAAGTTTCTACAGAGACTTAATGTATTGTATTTTATGAAAGAGATTTACTAAAAAGGATATTCATCTAAACGAAAAAAGAAATAAAACTTTATATTGTTCATTGGAGAAAGTTGGTTAATTTATTTCTTTATTGTATCAAGTAAATATTTTTTTTGAATGGTATTGATTTTATTGGTTGACACTGAGAGCCTAAATGCTGAATATGAGATAATCTTATTGATAAAATAAAAACAACCTGTACATTGCCACCAATGTATACTATTCAATTTAAAGTTTTATTCATTTTTCCGTTATTTCAGAAACATCCTGTGCATCGGAACACCTTCCATTCACGAAGCTGCTCAGTCTCACCCTGACTTTGACTCCCTGTTGCTGGACTATGACACACGGCATTCCCAATTCCATCCACCAAATAAGTACTTATGGTACAATATGTTTAACAACTATTTGTTTAATGGAAATGACGATGAAAAAGTATTGAAGAAGTTCATGAAGAGTTCAAAGTAAGTTACATTATTTATAAACTAATTAATGCCTTACTAAAATGCAGTAGAAACTAAAGTTATTTCATGTTTAAAATTATTTGTCCCTGTCATATGATTCACTGAAGTCTTACTTTATACTTTATACTGTGTCTATTAGTTGGACAGAGTTAATCTGCTGGGCATATTGTCTGTTGATTTGTATAATACTAGTAAACCCGCCCTCGCTTCGCTTTGGGGAACCACTCCCTTCAAAAATCTCTATAAATTTTAACAAATTATGTTATTCCGATGTCTAAGCTATATTACTGCAAAGTTTCATGAAAATCCGTTCAGTAGTTTTTGCGTGAAAGAGCAACAAACCCACACACACACTCACTCACTCACATACATCCTTACAAACTTTCGCATTTATAATATTAGTAGGAAAGTAGGAATATTAGTAGGATAGGAAGTAGGAAGTAGGATAGTAGGAAGTAGGATAAATTCTATTTTTTTTTCACAGGGAAAAAGGACTTTCTATAGTAATGGATCCACCATTTGGGGGTCGAGTGGAGCCTCTAATCCAGACAATAAAAGACATGTCAAAATTGTACAATTCCTTTAGTGAAGGAGAAGACAAATTATTGCCAGTAATCTGGGCATTTCCATATTTCTCAGAACCTTACATCAGGAATCTGTTGCCAGAAATAAACATGCATGATTATCAGGTCAGTCCAAATTTTCTAGATGTTTTTTGAAGTATTTGTACATTGTGTAATCTCTTGTCTTACCGTCTGAAACCTTAAATTCATTCATTACTATGGCTCAGGTAAACAGGAATACTATATTATTTTTACTGGGTCCACGGTCAACATAATATCAATAAAAGTATAATTATTCAATCCATTATTGTTATTATTGTAAATTTTAGAATGTTTTTCATTTTTCAGGTTGAGTACCAAAACCACAAGAAATTCAGTAACAGCAAGGGTGGTCGTAAGCTAGGATCCCCTGTACGCTTCTTCACAAACCTGCCGCTAGCAACCATAGATCTTTCAAATGATAGTAGCTATAAGCTGTGTGATAAGTGCAAGTACTGGGTATCCGTCACCAATACTCACTGCACTAAGTGCAGGGAGTGCACAAGTAAGAACGGCATGACATACAGGCATTGTAATGTTTGCAAAAGATGTGTCAAACCCACCTATGTGCACTGTGAGCCTTGTGGTAGATGTTGTCAGGAGAAACACATCTGTGGATCTGTGGTGAATTCCCAGGTGCGTGTATTCTACTAAGATGGTTATATAATTGCTCAATTTATTTTGCTAAATTATCTTGATTGTTTAGGCCTATCAAGTGCACAATTATTATTTTACAATAGCATTCTATAGTACACAATTTATATTTTAGGATAAGTGCTAGTACTTTATGTTAAATGGAAATTAATGTTAAGAATTATTTATATACAAAGCTTAGATGTCTGAGCTGACAAAGAAGTACCTTTACTATTTAATTATTACTTGAACAAGATTGAAATCATCATAGTTTAAATTACATACTAAGCCCTTTATCACTTCAGTACATTTAGAATTTAATTCTTTTGCAGTCCTGCTACAACTGCAATGAAAAAGGTCACAAGCGATCTGAGTGTCCTCAGCTGCAAACCAGTGCTAAGAAGAAAAAACACAAGCCCGTATAGTTGTTAAAATATTTTATCACATAAATAATAAATCTTAAAGGTTACATTTTTTGTTTTAATAATCACTGTGATTCATTGATTAAAAAGGGAAAAATCACACAAAAGAACACTTGCTTGTCATTGATTCATCACAAAATTAAAAATACATATTAATCTTACACTATCAATCAATTTAATGAAATCCCATTGATCTGAGGATTTCTGATCCTTGTTATGAAGCAATATAATATTTTCACCATGACCTGGTTCATACATCTGTGATCACATAGCACTGTAACAAAATGTCCATTTTTTATATCACAATAAACATAAAAAAATCTTAATAGCTTATCTATTACTACTGGTAGTGAAACTTCGACCTGAAACTCTAGCAGAAATGTTTGATGCATTCCAATTTTCAAACACTCTTCAGTCACTCTCACTCTCACTTATCTTCAGCCAGCCGGATTGATCTTGATTTGATTTTTATATGTTGCTTCTCACCATAGGAATTTGTGGAAGCGATGGTGTAGTATGACATTCGAAAAGCGTTTGTAAAAGTAACTTTGAATAAAATTCATTTCATTTGCTCATTTTCGCTTAAAAAAAGAAAAGGTTAAGCCTAAAATCATAAACTCACTTGACATTAATTTTATTGAGCACCCGTTGCGTGGCAGCGTAGCGGGCCTCGACGCGCGCGCCCTGCTCGAGCCAGGCGGCGCGCACGGCGGCCCAGCGCGCGCTGTGGGCCTCCAGCAACTCCTTGCGGGACGGCGGGGTGGCCTCTCGCTGGGAAAATAATCACTATGAGTATGGCGTGGAACGGTTTCGGTCAATACTTATTCCACCCAATGCAGTTTATATGATGTTAATAAAGTAAAACAAGCGAGTTATTACGCAATACTTATTCTATTCAACTGAGTATGTCTGCATATTATAGAGATTATTATGATTCTTCTTATAAATTATCCTAGTTTTGAGCTTAGTAACGAGACTATTATTAAAAATCTTAACTCTGTAACTCTGTAAAATCTGTAACAAGTCCACATTGTGGTGATGGGGTCCAAATAATAAAATAACAAGATTGTGAGGAATTGAGGACCAGTTACAGTTTAAACATTCCACAATGAATGTTTAAAAGTATGACTTAAACTTACGTAATTGAGGTTAATGTTATCCTTGCTCCTGTTCATTTGCTCTGGTATCATGCTGGGTATCCTGGATATTGGTGGTCCTTCAGGTCCCGGTAATTCTATGCTGTCTTCCGTACTTACAGGTTGTTGAGATTTTTTACTATATGGAGTAGAAATGTATACTTATAATGGTATATTGACAGAAGTTTCAGAAACTATTAATCTCACAAGATCATTTACATCACAGTTACTCTTTCAAAATTTAATTTTGAGGAAATTGTAACAAATATACTTCCTTATTAATAAATGCGGCTAAAGGTTAAATGTTTGTTAGCTAAATGTTTTTATTTACTATTGAATTATGTAAAAACAAATTAATGATAATAATTATATGTATTTAAAAAATACTTACCCAAATTCTTTGTAATTAGCTTTGGGTTGGTTAGTGATCCAGGCACGACAAATGGGGTAAAGAGGAGAGTCTTCATTGAACTGCGACAAGTCCACACTTCGGTCAAACAGCTTCAGCACATAGGATTGCCGTGGAGGTGATGTGCGATTATATCTATCGTCATCTTCTGAAGTATAGTCCCTTCTGGAGTAGAAGTACATAAGTTTATAAAACAAATAACAGACATAAACATCATGACATGTCTTTGCTGAATATGATTCAAGTGATGTTGTGTTATAAATCATCATCATCATCATTTTATAATGTATTTCATGATATTTAGATTTTGCCGAGATGAATAAATGAAACATGGATGTTTTAACCCGCGACCACTCGCGCTATGAGCATTTCCCTCACGGGGAATTTCAAATTCGCGCCATTTTTGTATTTATTTAACTATGGACGTCGCTCGCCCTATAGCTGAGTTTTATACTTTCCCCGTCCCGCCCGTAACATTTTTTTCATGTTAGTGTGCATCAATCGTGCACTGGAGGTGGTTTGTCACGTCCGAGTCACGTCGCGCGGCGTTTTGCTCATCGCGCGAGTGACAACGTAAGTATTATTTTATTAGTAATTCTTGTATTGGAAAATAGTATTTTACCTAATTTAAAGTCTTTATTGTTTAAAAACGTTCAACAATGAGTATATTATACATGTACATATAAATATAACAATATTTTTACAGATGGATAGCAGAGAACAACAAATTCCAAAAGTGCGCTTAAGAAATGCCCATTTAATTCCTAAATTTGTAATTAAATTGTAATTAGTGTAATGAATGTTATATATTAAAAATAAATAATTGATTTGATTTTACACAACTGTTTTATTATTAACAAGCAGTAATATAAATAAAAATACTATAATTTTTGTACTTTTTCGCTATTTATAAAACGTGAGAGAAATGCTCTATACGCGAGTGCTCGTGTAAGTTTTAAAAGCGCGAGTGCTCCCGGGTTAAAGATGATAATTATTGCTTTATTTTAGCTAAGCAAAACAAACCTTTCTCTTTTAACAGGACTGTGTTCATATGAGGCATCAGATTCATCTGCTGCAGGCTCCAGTGCGTCCAGCAATGCACCCTTAAGTCTCCCTCGTGGAGTTGACTCTTCTTTCTCAGTTACCGCTGCAGCTGCGGTAAATGAATTAAATTTTTTTTAATTAATCAAAAGGGAATATGAGTCAAAATAGTAATGTAAACAAGCGAAGACAATGAAAAAAAACTAGTGGAAATAAAATTACGAGGCTTTGAGCTTGCAATTAAATGCGATTTAATGCAACATAAATAGCCTACTACCTATAGCCTTATATTCCTCTCTCAAATAAATACTTGTATCGACAAACAAAAGTACACAATCATGTATCAAATATTTAAATATATTTATACGGAAACATGATTTAAATGATAAAAGCGTTCTCTTTGGAGTACCAACGTTTTGGAGATTCTTGTTCCTTGGCAGTAGATTTTTGCTTATTTTTTCCAGGAGTTAATCTTCTTCGTTTAGGCATTGTTGTTAATTTTATTGTAAAATATACTTTCAAAAAACACAACAAAACAAATAATCAAAATAATACGATCTTAAAAAATATAAGCAGTTTAAGCATATCAAAACAAACTCGATTCGATTGATAAAATTCGAATTTCATGAAATGTCAAATCTGTCAGTCAGTTCAGACCATAGAGATAGGAATATAGATTATTTAGATAGATCATCAGTGGTTCAGCATGTGGTTCACTAACAGAGAACAGACTTATAAAAAATAAGCAGATAACATATTATGGGAGAAAAAAGCATAATTAAAATCCTTATTTTGTGATTAAAATGGCCCTACTATACCTATTTTTTGCCTATGCTATGGTAGATTCTATCAATTCTATGGTTGACAATTTGACATATTATTTTATTTCAGTCAGCTTTCCATTGCAGTCTGTGCCAGTTTGTAGCATAGATTAATATGTATATACCATTGATCTATAAGGACTATGGATTAGACACTAAAGCAAAAATAGCGAGCCTGACAATACCTGTCAAAATTTTAGTGAATAAAGTATGGCCGATTCTACTAGTGTTGTGTGCACTACGTGGACGGAAACACTATCGATATTTAGTTTAATGACTAACGATATAACAGCAATAATACATGTCGTTCGTCTTCTCAGCGATATTAATATTAATTTTGATACCTACTGCGATGAACTTGTCATGTCATGTCAACCAAAAATTTTTTGTAAAAACCAGCTATCATGATGATCTGCTGAACAACAAACGAGGACACAACGACTGATCCCCCTTTTTAGACGATCTCAGCGATAGTGTTTTAAACTCTGCCAGTAAGTTAATTTGGTACCACCCTCTTGCTTAACACAGCCGCCAAACTATTTGTCTTGTTCCAGTTAGGAAATTTAGGTAGTTAAGGCCTTTATTTATTATATGCATAATGTAAAATTATCAAAATAGAGTTCCATAACCGAAGTTTAACCATCGACAATAAAATACTTATATCTCTATTTGGCTGTATTGTATACATATAACTAGGTATATACAGGCTTGAAGTTATGTTAAGTTTTATATCCAATATTAAAAATCAATCCTTCCATTAACCAGTCCGCCTACTCCTAAACAATGCCACTTTTGCTGATTCTGAATGTACCCGCTGAATCCAGAAAAATCGCGATAGATACTTACATACATAAATAAGTCATATGTAGCACTACGATGAATTTAATTTTAGAGTTTATTCAATAAAAGTTAAGGGTGAAGATAGTACTTGTAAAGGGCGCGTCTCTGGTATGGTATGGTGTGGACGACTATCCCTTTACCAAAGTTTCTAACAGATATTATAATAAGAGATAGGGAAAGATGTAAATGGTTTGAGTGGTTTTAATTAACACTATGTATACTAAACTAAATTAACAAACTATCACAACTGGTTAAATGGTTATATAGACACTAATATTAAAATGGTTAATTGGTAAAATGGTAAACTGGTTAAATGGTTAAATGGTTGCGAATACGAGGCGCCTGAGTGGCTGCTGGTCACGTACTCACTCAAAACTCTTATTTTACTTATAAGATTAACTTAAAACTAGGGCAAGTGATCGCGCGGCAGTTAATATTGCAAACATGCAAAAACGCGCGATCGATGAACTGTTCGGTGCAACTCCGAACATGCTCCCGAGCGAGAAACGAAAGGATTAACAAAAAAATATATAAATAAATATGGTTAATGGTAGCCTATACTAGGAACTTAAATGGTAAATAAATAAAACTTAAATGGTAAATAAAAACCTAAAAAGCAAAACATAAAAAGCATTATTCTAATTAAATTCTAATTATTCTAATTAAACTACAGAGGTCTCATTGTTTTTGTCCTGTTTCACTTTGTATCGCACACTAGGCCAACGCTTTGCACAACTATGAACACTAGCACTTGACACTTCACTATTTGGTTCACTGACTGTCACTGGTAGGGGCGGTGGCGGGGGAGGCGCTACCACCTCGTGGTGTCGCCGCTCGACATCGTCGCTGCGAACCGCTGCTGGCGGCGGCGCTCGCGGCTCCGCCCGGCGAACGTTTTCACCATTGGGGTGACGCGGGCGAGATCCCTTGTTCCGGCAGCATTGTCTGCTTCTACATAGCCAGACTACTGCTATGCACAGTGCTAGTGCCATTAGTATGTAAATTGTGGCGTAGTGGTGTATATCGTGACCTGAGATCTGATCAACTGCTGCGTCACTCGCTTTCAATGTCTCCACAGCTTTCCCGAGGGAAATTATTGATGTATTTAAATTTACATCGTCCGCTGGTTCTTCGGTTGGTATTTTTATGTTAATGATGTGGTTGATCTGATCGAATTCAGGAACGTATATTGTTGGCGAAGAGTTCATGCGGTTGGATTGGTGTTGTAAGGAGTATAGAGAGAAATCTTTACCTTTGATGACGCAATTTTGACTCATGCCGATGACACCTGCTCGGCTCAGCTGACGGACGGTTACACGATCGTCACATATAATTTTCAACGTATACGTGTCACAACAAAAATATAAGTATTGAGACAGCGAGCGCAGTTCTATCCATCTGTTGGTACAAGTGGATTTGGTAGTTTTACATTTGGCGTTTTCAGTATTTTTGTCACAGAAACTTTCATCGTTTTGTATAGTGGTTATTGGTTTGATCAAATTGCACATGTAGGCATTCAGATGGTATAAACATGCATCGAGCTCATTGATGGTAACGGGGAAGTAAGTCCTTCTTAAGGTTTACGGCGACATATTCCGAAACAGGTACAATCGTAACCATGGTCGTGTTGGTTTGGTGTGGGATGGGTATCAATTTATATAATTGGAAGTTCTCTCTACTAATGAGTGGGAAGGTGACCTCAATAATTATATAATTTTCAGTAGCTCTAGCCTTCACCGTTAGTAGCTTATAAATGTAGGAACGGAACGTTATTGCTGAATGACTGATGACGGATGACAGGAGTGACAGTAGTGACAGACAGACGTTTGACGTATGAGAGAGCGGAAGGAAGAGAGAGGATTGCGTACGGTGATGTCAAGAGTGTTAAGACGTGAAGAAGTAAATATTAAATAAAATAATAAGTTGTAAAGGTGTTTCTGAAGAAATAAAAGTATTTAAATTGAGCCGAAGAAATTTCATTCAAGAATCCCACAAAGATTTTGGAGGCTCGTCCGGGATCAACGCGATTTCTCCGGCTTCTAACCTAAAAGAAGACGCGGCGGTGTGCTTTGCGGTGTCCTCGCGCGGTGTGCTTCCACAGCCCACAGCACAAAACATCAGTTTCTACTGTACTCGCGTGTCTCGCGACGCGTAATTACGACGATATTAAGAGGATTTAGAAGATTATAATCGAAGATGCCAGCGGATGGCAAGGGCAAACCTGAGGATGCGGCGGCGGCGGTACCAACCGGTTCTATGTGTAACCCGACATCGGCGGCTGCGGGATTCGATATCGCGGCGCTGCATGGAATACCTAAGTTTAGTGGCGATGACAAGACGTACTCATCAACCAAATACTGCGAAGACATCGAGGATAACGCAGAGATTTTCAACCTTACCATGCAACAAACCCTAATTATAGCACGGAGGAACCTGACTGGAACAGCGGCCCTGTGGCTAAAATCCGAAAAAGTATTCAAAACGTATACAGAACTTAAAGCGGCGTTGCAGAAAGAGTTCCCTGATCAAGTTAATTCGAAGGAGATGCACGAATTAATGTCAGCACGCAAGAAAAAAAAGGAAGAAACGTGCTACCAATATATGCTTACAATGAAGGAGCTGGGAAAAAGGGCGAAGTTTCCCGATTACGTCTCAATACAATACATTATCGATGGCATAGTGGATGAGGAATTTAACAAAGCGATTTTATATGGTGTTACAACCTATCCGGCACTCAAGGAAAAATTAATTATTTATGAGAAAATGAGAAGTAAAATAATGTCAAAATCAAAGCATGAAGAGAAGCGGCAGGCTGAAAAACGGCATGAGATAAGTGTGCGGCGTTGCTATAAGTGTGGAAAACCTGGTCATCTGGCAAGTGAGTGTGAAAATGGCGTAAAATGTTTCAAGTGCAATCAGAACGGCCATATTGGACGGAACTGTACCTCTACGGCAACAACAGTAGCGCCACCTACAACTACCGCGGCGGCGAGAACATCACGGATTGGCGCGCCTGTTCGGAAAGCCATGTTCGGTACGGTCGCGACCAATGACAGCGAAGAAAGTCAGAGCAATGACAGCGAGGCTTACCATTGGCCCACGAATACGAACGATGCGACCCGAGCGCAGCAGAATGACAGAGTGGTAGCCATGACACAAATGTCAATGTCAACGTCAACGCCAACGTCAGATGTCATGAGTGTGGATGTCAATGTAACTAACATAAACAAAGATGGCGTGCCGGTGAAAAATATTTACATTGGAGATAACATAACCGCAACAAAAGCAAAGGCATTAATCGATTCGGGAAGCGACGTGAATCTTATGAGTACGGAATTAAAAGAGAAGCTGTCCGACGTCACAGTGCGTAATGTAAACACGGTGTTGTCTGGTCTGGGTCGGTCCCAGGTATTGTCGCGTGGTGTAGTGTCGACGTGTGTTACGGTGGACGGACAGTGTTTCGAGGGTGTATCGTTTCACTTAGTGGATAAAGTTGTCATGCCTTACGATGTAATTATAGGACAAGATTTTCTAAAAAATGTAACGATGATAATGAATGAAGGGTCGGTTGTGTTGATGCGTGATAGGGACGAGTGGTTGAATCGAATGAAATGTTTTACGAGTAGTGTGGATGTGTGTGTTTTAGATCAGGTGAGGTGTCCAGAGGTGAAGAAAGAAGTTTTAAGATGTATCCGTGACTACGAACCTGTTCAGACGAAGGAGGCACCCATCCAGCTCAAGATCATTCTAAAAGATGATATACCTGTCACTCAACGGCCCCGACGCTTGTCATTAACGGAGCAGAAAATAGTAGAAGACCAAGTCCAGGAATGGTTGGACAACGGGATCATTCGTGTAAGTTACTCAGAATATTCTAGTCCTTTAGTGCTTGTCAAAAAGAAAGACGGATCAACGCGTGTATGTGTAGATTATAGGTTGCTAAACCGTAAGATGGTCAAAGATGAATTTCCTTTACCAGTGATGGGGGACTTAATAGATAAGTTGGTCAATGCAAAGGTATACAGTGTGTTGGATCTTAAGAATGGGTTCTTCCATCTCAAAGTCAGTGAAGAGTCAATATCATATACATCATTTGTAACCCATCATGGGCAATTTGAGTTTCTGCGAGCGCCATTCGGTATCTCGATTTGTCCGAAGTACTTTATGAGGTTTATAAACATAGTTTTTAGAGATCTTATTGCTCAAAACATTATAGTTGTGTTCATTGACGATATATTGATTCTAGCTGAAGACGAGGCTCAAGCCTTAGAACGACTAAAGCAGGTGTTAGCTGTAGCATCAGAATATGGTCTCCAAATCAATTGGAAAAAAGCTAATCTCATTTGTCGGGAAATAGAATATTTGGGTCATAAGATTTCCAATGGGGAGGTGAGACCAAGTTCTGATAAGACGGACGCAGTGGTGAGGTATCCGGAGCCAAAGAATGTTAAGCAGTTACATAGTTTTGTTGGTCTAACGTCATATTTTCGGAAGTACATACAGGATTATGCTCATATAGCAAAACCCTTGACAGATTTACTTAAAAAAGATGTTATATTTCAATTTAATGATAATCAGCGACAAGCATTTCAAATATTGAAACAGAAGTTAGCTACCTCTCCGGTGCTAAAAATATTTAACCCTCAACTCAAAACTGAACTTCACACAGATGCCTCAGCAGTTGCATTATCAGCAATTCTCCTGCAGACACATGATACAGGACTGCATCCAGTGTACTACATGAGTCGCAAGACTAGTGAAGTGCAAAGTAGGTATTCCAGTTACGAGCTGGAGGCATTAGCAATTATTGAGGGACTGAGGAAATTTAGACATTATCTCTTTGGCATTAAGTTTAAGATTGTAACTGATTGTAGAGCTTTCGAATTAACTCTTAGGAAGAGGGACTTGTCCCCTAAGATAGCAAGATGGGTCATGTTTCTGAACGAATTTGATTTTCAGGTTGAGCACCGAGCTTCATCAAAGATGGCACACGTAGACGCGCTAAGCAGATATCCCTACGTGGCAGTAGTAAACAATCTACAAGACAATATACGAGTTGCTCAAGATCAGGACAGCGGGTTACATGCTATTAAGGAGATTTTAAAGGAAAAACCATATGAAGATTATTGGTTGGAGAATAATATATTGTACAAAGGCGAGGAGAAAAAATTAGTCATTCCAAAAACATTAGAGAACGAGATAATAAAGAGAGTCCATGTAAACGGACATTTTTCAAGTAGAAAGATGAAGGAATTGTTAAACAGGGACTATTATATAAAAAATTTAGATAAAAAAGTAGAGGAATTTATAATGAGCTGTATTCCTTGCCTCTTGGCAACTAGAAAAGCAGGGAAACAGGAGGGGTTTCTTTATCCCATTGACAAGGGTGATTTACCACTAGATACTATTCACTTGGATCATATTGGACCACTTACTGAAACTAGAAAACAGTATAACTATATACTTACCATAGTTGATGCATTTACAAAGTTTGTATGGTTGTTTCCGAGTAAGACTACATCAAGTAGTGAAACCCTTAATAAGTTACAGATACATCAACAGATATTTGGAAATCCACGCCAAATCATTACAGATAGAGGCACTGCATTTACCAGTCATGAGTTTGAGAATTATTGCCAAGATGAAAACATCCAACATGTCAAAATTACTACTGGTGTTCCCAGGGGAAATGGGCAAGTCGAAAGAATTCATCGCATCATGATACCAACGTTAACTAAATTATGTTTGGAAAACCCATCCATGTGGTATAAACATGTTAGTAGGCTGCAACGTTGTCTGAACAGCACTTACCAGAGAAGCATAAATACTACTCCCTTTGAGTTGCTCACTGGTACCAGAATGAGATGCAAAGAAGATATCCACTTAATTGAATTATTAGAAGAAGAAATGTTAGAACAATATAATGATAATAGAGAGGAAAAAAGGAAAAAAGCCAAAGAACAAATTTTAAAAATTCAGGAAGAAAATAGGAGAACTTTTAATAGAACCAGAAAGGAGAGCTCTAGGTATAACACAGGGGACCTAGTAGCAATAAAGCGAACCCAGTTTGGTGTAGGCCTCAAGTTGAAGGCTAAATACCTAGGACCCTATAGAGTGACAAAGGTGAAAAGAAACGATCGCTATGACCTAGAAAAGGCAGATGGTTCAGCCGAAGGCCCACTAAAAACATCTAGTACAGCTGATCAGATGAAGAGATGGCCAAGGCAGGAAGATGACTCCTTGGACTGATGAGGTATGTATGGTTGATGTATTAAAGATGAAGTATGAAAGAGAAGTATGAGTGTTCTTTATATTGTGTGTTGTACTACTATTATGTGCTATGTACCTATAACTCTCTGTATGTTTTAAGTTGTAATATGAGGATGTGTCATTTGTTCATTATCATCGTAACTTGTCCTGTAGGATAATGCAATTTGTTACTTGATAAGTTGTATTTATCTAAAAATGTATTGTGAAATAGGGTATGAAATCTGATACTCAATATTATTATGATATTGTTTGTTATGATAATTATTTCCTATGAAAATCTAAAGTTGTGTTAAAATCCCTAGACCTGTACAGTCCATTTTGATATTTTGGTTGCTATAAATAAGAAGTTGTAATAAAATGCTTAGTGTTTATGCATTTATAGTTGTCTTAAATTAATAAAGTTAAAACTTAATTTAATATTTTCAATAAACAGCATAATATGATGTCATTATAGTAAAATGCCTGAGGTGTTCTGTATTTGTTTTTTGTTTGAAGTTGCTCTTTACAATTCATGTAATAAAACAATAACCTAATTTCTTTTTGCAATTTAAGGTGTTATTGTAACAAAATATTAAATGTTTTTTTTGTTTTCTGTTTGTATAAGTAATGAGATGAAACATGTAAGAATTTAAAAAATAATTTCAAAGGTAAACAGAGATGTTGTGGTGTAATGTAAAGATGTTTTATTATAATGTACCATTGCTTATGTAATGTGTCATTGTTGTGTTTTTCTTAAGGGTGGATGGTGCATGTGATGGATGATGAGTACAATGCATATGATGGATGATGAGTAGGTGTGTATGATGGATGAGAGATGAATGAATGGTTGATTGAAGATGATGTAAGTGAGTGTAGGAATGCCTGGGGACAGGCATGGAAGCAGGATTGGCCGAGATGTAGGAACGGAACGTTATTGCTGAATGACTGATGACGGATGACAGGAGTGACAGTAGTGACAGACAGACGTTTGACGTATGAGAGAGCGGAAGGAAGAGAGAGGATTGCGTACGGTGATGTCAAGAGTGTTAAGACGTGAAGAAGTAAATATTAAATAAAATAATAAGTTGTAAAGGTGTTTCTGAAGAAATAAAAGTATTTAAATTGAGCCGAAGAAATTTCATTCAAGAATCCCACATAAATATACTGAAAATCGGTGTCAATATTGTTGATAGGTAAAGTGAGCTCGCTTGGCATCTGCGCGTATATGGTTCGTAGCTCACGTTTAAGTTGGGTTGGTGTCAATAAATGTATGCTTAATTGACCGTGGTAGATATCTGTGATAGTATCAAGTAGCGTGTCCTGGAGTCTCTTAAGGCTAAGGAGTAATGTGTTGCCAGCCATGGCTGATAATGTGAACTCTTGTATATACGACGCGTTTTGAATTTCTTTCTGAAGAACGCTGGTGTTGTCCTGCAGATCGTTTAATTTTCTGTTTATTATTTTGTGTTGTTTTTCTACCGTTTCTTTCATTTTTTTCATTAAATTAAATTCTGCCTCAATTACTGATGTTTGGTTCTTCCATAGATTTGACAAATGGTTTTCGTTGTGACGTATGGTGTCGATGTCCTTAGCATATTGTTCGGCGAAACGAGAGTCTAGTACTCCGAACAATTGGTTGGCGAGATATCCGACACCGTCGACGAGGCCCCGGCGCCGACGCTGTCTGGCGTGGACGTCAAAGTGCTGCGTTAGCAACAGTTCGTTGTAGTAGTCGAATTCTTGGTAGTCGTGCCGTCCTTGTTGTAGTATCATATTACAATGAGATTGTTTAGTAATGGTGACACATAGTTTTTCTAAATATTGGGATATTCTTTTATATGCATCCACTCCACTCCAAAATGGTTCCATGTCGTAATATACAACCAACGTCCATTTATCTCTAACTAATTGAATTTTTGAAATGGGATCAAAATACAGAGTCTGGTTGTCTGGTACTGGTTTTATGTCGTGCAATGCGTACGTTGATGAAAACAACATCATGTTACTGAAGACGTACCTGGTTGTTGTGGGACTCCGGCCCCGGGTGCCCGCGGGGTCCCGTAGGATACACCTGGTTGTTCCTTTACTAATTTCTCTACTGTTTTGTCAATTAAGTCTTTCAGTGTCAAAAATACATCCTCAGCCGTATCAAAGCAATGTTTTTTAAAATAAACGTGGTCTAACTCTCCATACTCACACAACTTCCTATGATTATCCGTGTAATCACGCCAATACGCGTCTAATAACTCTAACTTGCGTTTACAGTAGTCAAGGTTTTTCCTAGAGGCTCCGTCCTTTTTAAAATTGGACAAGAGCTGCTTCATGGCTTCGTAGATTTCAGTCTGGTTTAAAAATAAGTTATCCATCTTGGTAGTATTTATGATGCAGGGCTTATGGTAATAAAATAAAAATGGAAAGATCTGACCTTAGTATCTCCTTACGGTCGCCTTCACTCCAATCCAACCCGCTGCAGCAATTCTTGATTCTAATTGGTATTACTATCACCACCGGCACTGGTTCTTTATTTTTCTCGAAGGACCAAATGTAAAGGGCGCGTCTCTGGTATGGTATGGTGTGGACGACTATCCCTTTACCAAAGTTTCTAACAGATATTATAATAAGAGATAGGGAAAGATGTAAATGGTTTGAGTGGTTTTAATTAACACTATGTATACTAAACTAAATTAACAAACTATCACAACTGGTTAAATGGTTATATAGACACTAATATTAAAATGGTTAATTGGTAAAATGGTAAACTGGTTAAATGGTTGCGAATACGAGGCGCCTGAGTGGCTGCTGGTCACGTACTCACTCAAAACTCTTATTTTACTTATAAGATTAACTTAAAACTAGGGCAAGTGATCGCGCGGCAGTTAATATTGCAAACATGCAAAAACGCGCGATCGATGAACTGTTCGGTGCAACTCCGAACAGTACTGCTGTGTGATATGACTGACAATTTTCTTCTGATCACCCATGATTGTGTAATAACCCTTAGTGCATTAATATTGTGGAAATGGGACCGAAATGTAAATAAAAAAACATGTGTCTATGTACACAAATTTTAATTTATTTGTTTAAGGCTATATAATGTACAGCATAATTACAAAAATACAAATAAAAGTATTATAGCATATTTATTAATTGGGCACAAAAAGCGATCGTATCGCTAACTAGCGAATTCTTCAAGATAAGCTTTGGGCAGATAAGATAACAGAGGAATAATTATAATTGCTTTTTACAAAAAAAGACTTCAACAAGACGAGGGTTTATGTTTTCTGGAACAATTATTTCTAGCCACTTCTTTTTTAACGATTTATTTGAAGGTAATCTATTGAATAAAAACAATTATTTCAACTTTCTTCAGCGTCATTTTAAATTATCGATATATCGAATATCGATATTTTAACACTTTCTACCCTAAGTGTCATTGAAATGTAAACAAACCGGCTACTCAAATATATAAAATAATGATGTAAAACACAACAAAACATAAACAGGCCTACATAATCCTCGCGCAGATCTTCATGCAGCAAAAACATAATATATCAATATCATTCAGATATTCAACAAACAACGAAAACTGATAGGTACCTACCTACTATAACTTGTTAATTTTGGGTGTAATTTATTTTTCCTGGCTCCGCATTGTAGTATACCACACCTCATTGTGTTTTAATGTTTTTGTTTTGCTTAAAAGACACCACAACACCTCCTATCAATGCCTATTTTAATATATTTTATAGTTTTGGGTTTATGTTTATTAACCATTTTGTTTGACATAAGATGTCATTTGTAAGGGTGAATAAAAAATGGCCGGCCTGCTACACACCAACCAGCAAATTTTATATGAGGTTAAGGATTAGGGCGTCTCTAAGTATATTCCTATCTCTATGGTATATACGGATTGTAGTCTGTGGTGAAAATGTCAAGTCAGTGGAGAAGAGATAAATAAAATTGTCAAACAAAATAAAATAGTTGTCGGATTAGTGTCGAAATTGGATGCTTTGGTACGAAAATAGCGTTGCATAGTAAATTAGCAAGACTTGGTACATGTGGAAGCAACAAAAGAAAGACGGCGTCGTCAGAGTCCACTAACGAGGATGGCCACAACAGCGTACGAACACGACTCGGACGGTGAGACTGTCGAGCATCTGTACAGACGTAGCCTGTGGTTTTTGTTTAATCATAAATTAAACAGGCATTGTATACAGCATCAGCGTAGTGCATATTGAAGAATTTCATCGATCCAATTAGCGAATAAAAAGTATACAGACAATTTATGTGAAAGCGTTGCGATGAAATAAAAACGTACTTGTTGATCGTAGCGTAACGAAATATTTTTATTGGATATTGCACTGATCCGTTCTGGTATCAGTAACTCATGGTTTTGTTTATAGAATGTTTTATTTCAGGTTCAAAGTTCATCCCAGCAACTCAAAGACCAGACGGTACATGGCGAAAGCCGCGGCGGATAAGAGATGGATATGTGCCTCAAGAAGAGGTTCCATTGTATGAGAGCAAGGGTAAGCAATTTGCTTCTCGGCAGAACACTGGCTTGCCAGTTGGTCTCACTCCAGAAATAGTGGCTGAAGCCCAGCGCCAGAGAAAAAGTAACAGCGGCACAATACAGCCAGTGCCCGGTATGATCATTAATGTAGAAAAGAAGAAAAAGAAGAAGAAGACAACAGGTCAGTGTGATAATCAATTGAAATCCAATTTATCGTACTTTTTTAGTAAAACATTCTGGTGAAACTCTGAACTTTGCAGCTGGCATAACAATACATTTACCAGGCTAAACAACCCTCAATTTTAACCATAAAATGTATTCTTTCAGTTGTAGATGAAGCAGCAGACAAACTCGCTAAATGCGAAATTACTGAACCCACCTTTTCTAGTCCCCCATCACAACCTTTAAATAATACTGCCACGTCCCAAACTGATCCGGCCAAGCGATTAAAGAACTTACGCAAAAAGCTTAGAGAAATCGAAACACTGGAGGAGAAGGTCAGAACAGGTGTAATCAAAACTCCAGACAAGGAACAAAAGGACAAAATCTCAAGGAAAAACGACATACTTAATGAAATAAAGATTTTAGAAAAAAATGATGTATAACATATGCCAAATTTTTAATTTATGGTATATTAAGATATTAATAAAAATCAACTTTTATTTTAATTTTATTGTAATGTGATGTTTCCTTACATTTATATTATTAAACATTATTTACAACAGAACGAATGACCTTAATAACTTTTCATTTCAATTTTAAATGTTGACTGCATACAAATTCAATGCTATATAGTGGAAAATGCCAATAAAACTCACAATTATATCTCATTAGTCAAACTAAGTCATTAAAACCTAATAAATTCACATTTAATGATAACGACATGCTCATTGCTCAGTCACTAAAACTGGTGATTGAGTTTCAGTGATGTAAACATTCATATGAAAATGTTAAAACAATCTCCAGTTATCTTTGTTAAATACTTATCAGGTATATTGTGTTTAATATTAAAAGTTGCATAATATGAGTTACTCATATTATATTTATTACCTCATATTATATGAGGTAGTTACATAGTATGTGTTATGCAACCTAAAGAAAAAAGATTGCAGTTGGATCTAATCTAAGTACTATAGGTTCATGAATGAGAAGTAATGAGAACCCATCAGTAGTTAACTTGGTAATATAGAGTATTACAATAAACTGTAGGTTTCATAGGTTAGTTCACATGCCAACTCCCTAGTTGATGGTATAGCACCTCATTATTTTCCTCAAGAATAGGTTACCACTCACCATCATTACTTGCACTGGCATAAACTGAATCGAAGTTCACAATTTTTGTTGATGTGAGCAAACAAAATTTTGCTAGGTTTGTCAGCAACAAGCAGATAACAATGGCCAATATTGATTTTATACCACTGATTTCAAAAGTAAAAACCTTGTAAACCTAAATCCATATTTGAAAATGACCTGGAAAGATATAAAATAAAAATAACAGAAAATATAATATATTATATGTATTTAGCAAGTCAACAATAGACTACCATACAAAAAATATTTAATTATATCAATAGTGAGAGACTTTGAGAATTTAATAGTGGAATTAAAAAATAAACATCTTACAAAATTTAGCAGCAAATGTTATTATGTAACAGTGTAATTTTTTAAGATTTAGAAGTTCTACTTATGCATTTGAGTTGTTGAAGCATTAACCTATAAGTAATATAAAATAAATAAATTTGAAAAATGGAAAGGATAGAAATTGGAATTGCCATCTCAAATATTAAGTAAAAATACTTAATGTATTAACACTTATTTCGATGTTATGGCTTGTTTAATTTTATTACATAAAAAGTATCTATGAGAAAAGAACATAACTCACACAAATATCCTTGATAAATGTATAAATATACAACATTTGGCAAAATTACCAGATGTGGAAAAATTGCATTAACAAATACAGTCACTGTGAAAGTTGTAATGAATTGTGAATAATAATGTGTTTCTAAATCTATATTATAAAAACAATGTGACTAAAATGGGTAACATTGCTTACTCCTTAACACAAAGCTATAATTACTGATATTCAAGTTGTTCCCAATATTCAGATAATAAACATTTGTATTACTATGAGATTTTAGAATTATCACAAATTATTATGTACCTTATAATGGTAATGTTTATTGCTGCTGAAATTCTGCATTGTTCATGTAAATCTTAGCTAGTGAATAAATACTATGGTGCTACAGGCTGGATATTGCCGATTGGAGAAGGTGCAGCCTCATATTTATCTGAAAAAAGATAACATGTTTACTTCAAGTTTTTGGAACATATAGAAAACTGAGTCCCTTTCGATAGTTCCAGTTTCAAGGTAAAAGAGTTGTTTGATCTGTCAATCTGTTATTCACTATCACATAATCTTATTGACTATGGATCTACGTCATAACACAACATAAAACTCGAATACTGTAGTTGGCTGTAACACTTGTTAGCTACTAGGAAATTTCAACTTTTAACAGGTGTATAAATCCGTTGCCGGATCACGAATATGCAATAACAAAACATCAAAGTTGCGTAAGTTTAATATGTCTAAACTTATGTTACTGACGATTGTAAGAGTTACGAGAAGTAGCCACTGGTTATTCAAATCAAGGCTAAGTAGGTACTCACCTAGTTTTCAAATGAACTCATTCCTCGCTTTCTGTCGGGCGTAATTGCCCAAACAAGCCAGTATTCCGATGACTGCAATGCCGACACCTAAAACAGTCGCTAAGAAATCTCCAAAATCATATCCATGCGTTGCTTCAACATTGGAGATAGCTAGCAAAGCAAACACTAATGTACATAATTTGAAATACATTTTTATTACGCAGCAAATATTGCTCTTGTAAGACTGACTGTAACAAAACTACCTACGTTGTTTACTATGCTATTATTTTGATTTTGCCGTATCACCCACTCTATCACAGATTCACAGATCACTCGACTTCTGGATAGGGTTGCAACGATATATCGTAATCGGAAAATCGATAATATCGATAATATCGAAGGGGACATATCGATATTTTTATCGATATTTGCGCTATAACGATACGATAATATCGATATCATATCCGAAGAAAAAAATCGATAATTCACGACCTTAGATAAGGCTGTTTGGGCTTCGAACATTAGCCTTTTCTTACAATATAAATAAATAAAAAACATCCTCTACTTGTTTTCTTTCTCTATTTTCTCTGGCTGTATGGGCTTAGCCCCTTTGCCTGTCCGTAAGGACTAATGAAACAAAAAAATCTCTATGAACTTTATATTTTTTATTTAAATTTAAATAAATTCGATATTATCGATATTATCGACCAAAACATCGATATTATCAACTATCGATAATTTCATTGCCTCGATATAATTATCGATATTTTTATCGATATTACAACAACCTTGCATCCCTACTTCTGGACTCTTGACTTGAAGTCTTGATTTGATTTGCTATAGGTAGGGTTGCAACGATATATCGAAAAACCGATAATATCGAAGGGGAAACATCGATATTTTTATCGATATTTGCGCTATAATGATACGATAATATCGATATCATATCCGAAGAAAAAAATCGATAATTCACGACCTTAGATGGCTGTATGGGCTTTGAACATAAGACTTTTCTTACAATATAAATAAAAAACATCCTTTACTTATTTTATTTCTCTATTGTCTCTGGCTGTATGGACTTAGACCCTTTGCCTGTCCGTAAGGATTAATGTAACAAAAAAATCTCTATGAACTGCATTTTTTTTATTAAAAATTAATATAAATTCGATATTATCGATATTATCGACCAAAATCATCGATATTATCAATTATCGATAATTTCATTACCTCGATGTAATTATCGATATTACAACAACCTTGCATCCCTAGCTATAGGGTTGCAACCTTGCAACGATATATCGGAAAACCGATAATATCGAAGGGGACACATCGATATTTTTATCGATATTTGTGCTATAACGATACGATAATATCGATATCACATCCGAAGAAAAAAATCGATAATAATTCACGACCTTAAATAAAGCTGTATGAGCTTTGAACATTAGCCTTTTCTTACAATTATACAACATCGCCATGAGATATTTCCCTGTTGTGGCCACACCAGTGCCATCCCAGAGACTTTTTTCCAAGGCAGGTGACACTGTTACCCAAGCACACTACATACTACGATATGATAAAACACTTTTTCAGTAAACTGCATATTTTTTATTTAAACTTAAATAAATTCGATATTATCGATATTGTCCACCAAAATCATCGATATTATCAACTAACGATAATTAAATTTCATTACCTCGATATAATTATCGGTATTTTGATCGATATTACAACAACCTTGCATCCCTAATTTGCTAATTTCACTAATATTTGCTTTGCTTTTGCATTGCTTTTGCTTCTATCATGGAGGATAGAACTAAGGAGGGTCATCTGTGTATATGAAAAGTGTCCAGTTGTATGCGCTAAATAACAGTTCCAAAATCCTCCACTGGTGGCGCTGGTGGATTCACAGGGTATGGTATGAATGTAGCAATCGTAGAGCTTTACATGGAGGATATCCTCCATGCTACTTTAGTCGATAATGACATTAAATTTTTTAACTCGGCATACTTCAATTCAATCAATTCATCTACGATTGCTACATTCATACCATACCCTGTGAATCCACCAGCGCCACCAGTGGAGGATTTTGGAACTGTTATTTAGCGCATACAACTGGACACTTTTTCAACTTTTCTCCCATATAAGATGACTCTCCTTAGTTCTATCCTCCATGGCTTCTATTACGTTACTGTCAAGCTGACTGCTGACAGCTGACAGTGATGTCAACTGCTGTACAGAGCCACAAATCATATGGTTATTCCACAGATTAATATGTTTAAGAAAAACAAAAACTGTGAAACTGGGCTTATTATTTAAAACTTGTATTAAAATTGTAGAATCCGCTATTAGGTAATCTGAATCATATTTTTTAACAGCGCAGGAACCACAAAAGACGGATACTAATATAACTCTATCACCAATCGTGTATAATTGTGTTGTACAAATTGTATGGCACGACACGAGTGCCTTTCGATCATTTTCGATACCTAGTCTATTTGTGGTCTATTTCAGACAATCGAATCGGACGACCTAATAAAATGGCCCTACTATAGCTGTTAATTATTGATGTTTTTGAATTTTTAATATAAAACACAGCAAAAAAATACATACTTATTATGTGAAAATAATTTATAGTATAGGTACTCTTTGTGAGTGGACAATGGAATGGATGGATCTACAAAAAAAAAAATGGATTAGGGCGTCTCTAAGTATATTCCTATCTCTATGGGAATGGACATCATTTATTATGTATTATCTATGAATGTCTATGATGGACATATTAGTGCTCCGCTAGGAGTAATAGTGTTCTGTGTATTAGTGAGTGACATTTGTTTCGATATGTGTTGTATGTATTATTTGATTTGATTGTAAAGCGAAAAATACATATTAAAATAAAACTGATTACGTACATAATAATGTATAGTTCTACTTCTAGACACATTAGTTAAAATAAATTGACTTTTGTTTTAGTTGTAGAAGTAAATCTTGATCTACATTTTCATTAAGGTTAATAATTGATGAAGTGCAATTGATTAGAATTGTAGAATTTGTAGATGTTTTGAGTTTGTGTTTCGTGTGTTTGTGATTAACTTTAGCTTAAAATGAGTTTCAATTCGGGAGGAAACGGTGGCAAAGGCTTCGATAAAGATGCGTTCAGTAAGGGTTTTGGTTTCGCCGGCTTCACGATGCCCAAGCGGAACCCGTCGAATATTTCTCTTCACGCGGTGCCTCCGCCCTCGATGCCGATGCACGCCCCGCCGGCCTCGGGGCTCTCCAAGCAGGGCTACTCCACCATGACCTCCATCACTCAGAACGCCGTCACGGGAAACTTCGGATCCCTCGGAAAGAAGAGGGCGAAAACGGAAGACGAGTATGTGATATTGTATTGTTATCTGTTGGTTTTGATTTTCTGGTTCAGCGGAAATATAACACTGGTTTATTATTCCTTATTAAAATTGACAACACAGAGGGTGTGTCTACATGCTTTGCAATAAAAAGAATGTATTTATCAGCTTAATATGCAATACAATTATTAACTATTTTACCAATATTTTATTACAAAATAATAAACAAAGTCCATTAATTATCTATAGGTATCTATACTTATAATAAATCTGTAGAGAGGTCAATTCTGTACATTAAATATATTTCCAAAATAACTATCAGGGGGTGATTAGGGATCGACACTGATGCCAAAAATGCAATCAGTAAAATTTTTGTCTGTCTGTCTGTCTGTCTGATGTATAACCGTTATAGAAACAAAAACTACTCGACGGATTTTAACGAAACTTGGTACAATTATTTTTCATACTCCTGCGCTGGTTATAGTATACTTTTCATCACGCTACAATCAATAGGAGCAGAGCAGTGAAGGGAAATGTTGGGGAAACGGGAAAAGTTACTCCATTTTTTAAGCTTCCGTCGCGTGTGCAACCTTAATGGTTAAAGCTACACAGAAATCATGTATGACGCAAATGTTCTCCTTAAAATTATATAAAAAATATTCCACGACAGCATAATATGTCTATCTTTTATGGTTGACTCACAATAACACGTGTAACTCCCGATAGCTTAGCAGTTCGAAGCTTTCTGATTAAGTATACCTATATTTTATCTACTCTTACGTTTATGACACTTAAGTGGGTGAAATAAAGGGGTGAAGTTTAAACGAAATTCACGCGGGCGAAGCCGCTGGCAAAAGCTAGTGTACAATAAACTTATTTGCAAAGATCCCATTTGTGTCTTTAATTGTATTTGATGAGCTGTAGTCCAGTTGGATAAAGCTTTAATGCATTGTCCAATCCATCCGATTATTATTTCAGATATTTTGATGATGATGATGAGCCTCCAACACCAGCCCTAGCATATATTCCTGCTCCGGGCAGCCCCACAAATGTAAAAGCTTCTAGTTCTAGGGTAAGAAATATAAATGTTGCCCATTTCTAATTGTATCTTATATATTTCAATTCCAAATGACTTAAAGTTTAGAAAGTAGAAAATTACTTCTGTACAAGGACTTGAGTAGAGATTTTATTTGAAGGCAAATGATGAAGATGAGGAAGATCCACTAGATGCGTACATGGCTGGGTTGGAGCAGCAGGCCGCCATGGACCTGGTGGCTAGCAAGGAGAACGAGGCCAGCGGGAGGGGAGACAGTGGGCGGGGCACCAGGGGGGACATTGACGAGATGGACGACGAGGAGAGTTATTATAAGTCAGTTTTGATCATGTTATGTTTGCAGAAATTTATACTAGAAATTTGTACAAGAGGTTCTAAATAATTTTTGACATTGAATGTTGTCCAGCTTTCTGCTGGTTTACTACAAGCAAAAAGCCTGTCTTCCCTTCCATTTTACAATAAGAAGCAGACCTTAATTTTTTTATGGAAATAGAATTTATTACTTGAATTATCACTTCTAAGCTTAAAGAGTCAAAGATAACAATATTATTTAATATTTTTTAATTTTATGACAGGTATATAGAAGAAAATCCGTTAACAACAGCAGATGATGGGTCAGACGTAGAGATTGAATATGATGAGGATGGCAACCCTATACCACCTCCTAAGAAGAAGTTCATAGACCCTCTTCCCCCCATAGACCACTCTGAGATACAATATGAACCGTTTGAGAAGAACTTCTATACACCACATGAGGAGATTGAGAATTTGACTCAGGAGCAAGTTGATGATCTGAAGAAGCATTTAGGTGTTAAGGTATGCACCTTGATGGAATATAAATCACTACATAGTATAAAACAAAGTCGCTAGTTTTGTCCGTCTGTTTGTTTGTTTGTCTGTTTGTCTGTATGCTTAAATCTTTAAAATTACGCAACGGATTTTGATGCGGTTTTTTGTAATAGGTAGAGTGATTCAAGAGGAAGGTTTTTATGTATAATACATGCATATATTCCCACGAGAACGGGATCCACGCGGGTGAAACCGCGGGCGGGCCGCTAGTAATATAATATAATAATAAATAATAAAACATTGATGTGATCTTTAAAGCAGAAATAGCTCAGCATGTAATGGAGTTTGTTATTAAAATGTATTTTTGGTATTTTTTCAAGTCTCTTTCTAAAATTGGACAAAGTGTGGATTGGCAGCCTTCACTTATCTTTGAAAACATTATGGAAAACCCTTATTGTTCAGATTTCCATTCAAATTACTTGTTCGCTGTATTGCTCTCATCATTTATAATGTCATACAGTGAGCTGTGAATTGGTGCTGTATTGTTTTGAGAGTAAAATAATTATTATTTTTATTGATCCGCAATGGTTAATTTTCAGATATCTGGACCAGACCCGCCACGTCCAGTCACGAGCTTCGCTCACCTTGGTTTCGACGAGCAGCTGATGAAAGCCATTCGCAAGTCGGAATACACCCAGCCCACGCCGATCCAAGCGGCCGGCATTCCCGCTGTGCTGTCTGGGAGGGATCTTATAGGTGAGGTCTTTTTTTTTAATGGAAAAAGGTAGCAAGCGAGCATTTAGTACCAGTACCCTTCTGTTGCCGCCTATGACAAGTGAGTCTGGCCTAGAACAAGACTCAAATAGGGACTGGGACGATTAGTCTAATTTGTAGATGATATTAGAAGAAATAGTTGGTCGGTTAGTTCATCAGTGTGAGGACAATGACTGTTAGTGATAGTTACAGCAGTATTCAAAAAGCGTACTTGTCTAAGTAATGAAACGACACTATGCAAAGAATGCTAACTATCTATGCGTTCCTTGTGGCAAGCCATCCAATTCGTAAACAAAAACTTAAGAATTACTTATCTATGACGTTTCATAGCATTAAATACAGTTCTGTGATTGGTCCATTTGATATAGTGTACTTCACAGTAGTGTTTACTTAGCCCAGTACGCTTCATGAATACCGCTGTTAGTCCTGTTAGTTGATATTGATAATACCCCAGTTAGTAATCCAGGTAGTAAATTTCCGTTCTTGGTCTGGGTGTGTGTGTTCTTACCTTGTGTATTGTCCATGGCACCCGTTTATTGTAGTCGTGTGTCGCAGGCATCGCGCGCACGGGGTCGGGCAAGACGGCGGCGTTCCTGTGGCCGCTGCTGGTGCACATCATGGACCAGCGCGAGCTGGCGCCGGGCGACGGGCCCATCGGGCTCGTGCTCGCGCCCACCAGGGAGCTCGCGCAGCAGGTACGTCCTCGCTTGCTGAGCGGGGTTTGGGGATGGTAGGGACTGGACTGTGATTACAACTGGCTGTTTATAAAAAAAGTAATACTTGACCGGCAAGTGATGATGACTGAATACTACTCGTCCTTTATCGCTAATTTGTATAGTATCAGATGACGAGAATTATCTTACCAATGAAAAAAAAAGATCAAAATCAGTTTACTCGGTATAAAGTAATATTGTTAGACACATAAAAAAATAATTAAAAATACAGGCGAATTCAGAACCACCTTCTGTCTTTGAATTCAGATAAAAACCATTATCATGACTTACCCACTTACCTAATCGCCGGCGCGGAATACTTGAAAATTGCAAGTTCCGTATAGTTCAGGAGGCTTATAAGTAAAGTTTGACGTGAGCTGTTCTGGAAATTAGTCCAGACAACCAGACAGACATAAATTTTAAAATCATTTGTGTTTTAGTATCATGTAAATATCTATTGGAAAAAACATTATTACTTTGAAATAAAAGACCCTTAAATTATTAAATTATTGATGTATAGATATCCAAATTAGTTGCAGTATTAATGTGTTATAGATATATATGGAAGCAAAGAAGTTCGGAAAAGTGTACAATATAAGATGCGTGTGCGCGTATGGTGGCGGTTCGAAATGGGAGCAGACGAAAGCTCTAGAAGGTTGGTTGGTTGATTGATCATTTTTTTTGTTACATGATTGACTCGGGTATTATTTATTTATATGATTGTTGATGACCTTTAAATAATTATAACACTGTTACCGATAAAAGTGTTAACTCCTAAGTGCATATTTTTCAAGTGCTAAATGAAAGATAGATAATATAGATATAGTTTTTATTTGTACACCAGAAATAAATTCCAAACAATAATTTAACTTTATAAGACATACATTATTATAATATATCGAGTGTGTAAAGTGAGATTGGAACGCAGGTGGCGGAGCGGAGATCCTAGTGGGCACGCCGGGGCGCGTCATCGACCTGATCAAGTGCAAGGCGACCAACCTGCAGCGCGTCACCTACCTCGTGCTCGACGAGGCCGACCGCATGTTCGACATGGGCTTCGGTGAGCGCACACGCCCGCACGCATGTACACGCACGTACACGTACACGCACATGCGCACGAACACGCACACGCACACGCACATACACGAGCACGCGCGAACACGCACACGTACACGCACATGCACATGCACAAGCACACGCGCACGCACTCGCAAACATACGCACACTACAATGTGTTTGTAGGTTACAGAAAATAAATTCTAAAATACAAATTAGGTTGTGGACACTGTTCAACTGTTCTCAAGAAGTATAGCATGAATCATGCTGCATGATATCAATCAAAGTAAATTGAAAATATTAGAATGAAGTATTTAAGGAGAATTTTAAACAATGGTATTCTACAGGAAATAAGTTGATTGCATAGTAAGTATAAGCACATATTGTTTACTAAAACGGAAATAAAGCTCCAAAAATTGTGCGCTTGAGTAACGCTTACATTGACACTGTTCATAAACACCAAATATAGAATCACGTTGAACCACTATTGAACAATGTTTACTGTTTAGTGTCTGTGAACGGTCTCTAATTAGTGCGTTGCTCTAGCGCGCAGTGCATGAATCTTTACATGTGTATTGGTGTATGATCACTGTGGCATGTAGTGATCGTACCTTCCTTGTCGCACAGTACCAATTTCAGACAGGTTTACTTTTACGCCACTTCACCGTGTGCCATTTGCACGCGGGAGCATGCATAAGGGCTTATGTACATCCGCTTATGACGCCCCTGTGTGTCCGCAGAGCCGCAGGTGCGCTCGGTGTGCGCGCACGTGAGGCCGGAGCGGCAGGCGCTGGTGTTCTCGGCGACGTTCCCGCGGCGCGTGGAGCGGCTGGCGCGCGACGCGCTGCGCGACCCCGTGCGCGTGCAGCACGGCGCCGCGGGCGAGGCCAGCGCGCTCGTGCACCAGCACGTCAGGTAGGGGACGACGTGACAGCACACCGTGACAGAGACGAACAAAGGTGTGGCGACACCGCGCACACGTCACACGGTGACGTCACCGAACCCTGAAACGCGCTATCGAAGAGTTGTCGATTGCCGGCATATATACAACGCCTCGAGTACATTCACTCGGGACCTCGGCCGCCCCCCAGGCATGTCTTCTCGCCTGGCGGGAGATCTACCTAATCTACCTACCTACCTACCGTGCCAGAGATGGGCAAAAAATAATCATTGCAATTTCACCTTGTAAGTAGTAATGTAATCATGACTCATGATTTAGCAATCATGATGATTTGAATTGATGAATGGATTAAAGTTACATCTGGCAGAATAGAAATGCCTCCGCCATGCTTTGAAAGGTGCTCGCGGTGACATTCATTATAATAATTTGTTGCAGGATATTCAACAAACCTGAAGAGAAGTGGTCGTGGCTACTCAAAAATTTGGTGGAGTTCCTGTCCGCAGGGAGCGTGCTAATATTTGTTACAAAGAAGGTAATCTTTTTCTAGTTATGTTTGTGTTTGATTTATCTTGATGTTACCAGAAACTTACCTAAAAATGAAGCATTCTCTCTCAATGCTTGCATTGAGTACGGGGTACAGGCAAATGTACGCTACAGCGCACATGACTGTGCAATCGTCACTTACCCTTCGGCTTCACCTGCGCTTTAACGCTTTAATTAGTGTTCTAAATTTGAAATTACGCAGACTGATATAGCCAAGGGGTTACCGCGCTAATTGTATAAGGCATTACAAATAGCATTAATTAATGGTGCTAAATCGGGTGTCGGTTTTTTCGATACATCAAAGAGTTTTAGTGCCGAATTTAGTGCCCTAAAGATAGAGCGAGACGACACGATATGGTAGAACAAGGATGTATGCCTACTATGCTCTAAGGCCGGAACGGGACAGCGCGAAATTCGAAAATGGCATGATTGAGTGCGCAGATGTAGCCAAGCGTCCATAGCGCGTTAAGCTACGCATAGTTCGATATCAACACTAATATTGTCGCATACCCAGATGGAGCCGTAGCATTAGACGCACTGTATCAGCGCTCGGTGTACGGCGCCTTAGCACTCGGTCATGATATGAAACGTCTGCTGCGGTCAAAGAATAGTCTACAACTTGATATCCCCTCGCAGCTGGAGGCGGAGCAGACGGCGGCGAACCTGGGCGTGCAGCAGTACGACGCGCTGCTGCTGCACGGCGACATGGAGCAGGCCGACCGGAACAAGGTCATCACGGCCTTCAAGCGCCACGAGAACAGCATCCTCGTCGCCACCGATGTCGCTGGTAAGGGGGGGCTGCGGGGTTGGTTGTGATGGTTCAGTGTCATTGATTTGTATTTATAGGTTTTCTGGTGTGGACTTTCAGGTGTGCAAAGTTGTTTAAATATGCATTCGATATTCAAATGTTTTGTATTACACCAATGAAAATCGCATTGATCTCGGTTAAAAAAATTGCGTGTGTATAACTCAATGTTTATGTAACTTTCTGACTACAGCTGTCATTGAAATTGTACATTAACGCGTTAATTAACGCGCTGAAGTGCTGACTAGAGGTAATTAGACTTGTCAAAATTGTAAATCTTTTATTCAAAACCTAATTTCTTCTTAATTAGGTTTTTATTAACTTACAAGGGGAGTACCCACAACATGTAACTGTGTAAAAATTGGTATAATAAAGAATTTTTGATTTTTTTTTTGAATTTTTTGAATTCAAATCCATAACGTTGGTGTGCGCAGCGCGCGGCCTGGACATCCCGCACGTGCGCACGGTGGTGAACTACACGGTGGCGCGCGACATCGACACGCACACGCACCGCGTGGGCCGCACGGGGCGCGCGGGCGTGCGCGGCGCCGCCTACACGCTGCTCGCGCGCGACTCCGACCGCGAGTTTGCTGGCCATCTGCTCAGGAACCTCGAGGGGGTCCAGCAGGTATGGTAATACGATACTGATGCGGGTATCGGTTATAAAAATGTTGGAATTTGGACTTCAATACTTTAGAGGCCCTTCTCATAACTTAGGAGACGTAGGGCCTTCACCATGTCACCCCAGTGCGCCACTATCTCACGGCTTCACGAGTTTCACGGAAATTATAGGCGCACTGTCTTCCTGTCAAGATTTTTTTTGTACTTTGTCCGTTATTTTTGTCAGTAATTTTATTGATAACAAAGTGCATAACTTTTATTTATCATCGACCATGTTCAATTTTACTCATGTTAGTAGGTAGTTCTAATTTATTCAAATATTACATCAGGTAGTAAAATATCCATGTTTGTCCGTTGTGCAGGAAGTGCCGGAGGAGCTGCTGCAGCTGGCGATGCAGTCGGCGTGGTTCCGCAAGTCGCGCTTCAAGAAGGGCAAGGGCAAGAACCTCAACATCGGCGGCTGCGGCCTGGGGTACGTACAGGACTTATATAGCGACCTTGTAGCTCGTTTGTACTGATCCTGTTTTAGTGAGTACGATTCCTAGGTAGACAAGTAACTTATAGTTAAGTCTTTCGATCACGATCGTCGGTATGTAGTTTTATTTGTGTTTGCCCATATTTGCCCGCGATACGGAATGTGATAGTGTGAAATTGTCAGCGTTTTAGTAATAAATAAATATTTTTCGTCTTACGAGTAGGAAGTACACCAAACGTATCTATGAAGTCAAAAATCGATTGTAGATGTGGAGGTGTTATTGAGGAGGATTTTACTCATTACAGTTAATGTTTTGTGATGACAGGTACAAGGAGCGTCCCGGACTGCCGACGTACAACGACGACCTGCCGTCGGTGACGGCGGAGAAGACGAGCGGGCCCGCCACCGACCGGCTCGCCTCGCTCAAACAGGCCTTCCGCACGCAGTACAACCAGGTATTTACTGGTTTATCTCTTATTGTGTTTGTGGTTAGTTTGTAGTAGTCTCTGGACGTTGATTGGTTTTAATGCCGCTCTGTTCGGTGTACAGGCCGTGCTGTGTAATTAAGTACATTTGTGAAATTTAAGACGGCCAGCAGTATTGTGTAAAACACGCGCACATGGTTGTTTCATTAGTGTATGTATGACATATTGTGGTGAAATATCTGAAGGTTTAAGTGATTGAGAACAAAATCATTTGTTTAAATTGAATTCTGCTGTATGACTTTGACTAGTCGCCAACAATTCAGTTCATAAAATTGGCGCCCAACGTGGGACATCACAACCGTTTTTCTTCGAAACTCGTAGCAATTTCTAGTATGCACCCGACATTTTAACCTATACCAATAAATCTTATCGTTCTCTTACTTCTAAAACCGTTTAAATGCCACTGGATAGTAACCAGTTTTTTCTTCGAAACTTGTAGCAATTTGTAGCATGCACCCGACATTTTAACCTATACCAATAAATCTTAACGTTCTCTTACTTCTGAGACCGTTTAAATGCGACTGGATAGTAACCAGTTTTTTCTTCGAAGCTTGTAGCAATTTGTAGTATGCACCCGACATTTTAATCTAGTCTTTTAGTGTTTCCTAACTTCTGAGACCTTTTAAATATCAGCGGATAGTAACGTAGCCCTCTGTGGTCAGTTCACGGCGTCGTCGGACCACTCGTGGGAGCAGACGCGGCCGGCGCTGCAGGCCGGCGTGAACGCGCCCGCCGAGCCGGAGCCCGAGCCAGAGCCCGCCGAGCCCGCCGAGCCGCGCGTGCGCAAGAGCGGCAAGCGCAGCCGCTGGGAGTAGCCACCTGTGTATATAGTATAATAAATAAATAAATATTGCTTGACCAGAAAAATAGAAAACCTGTCATGAGGGCGCTAGTTTTCTTTTTTATGGCAACAGCACAGACAACAGTAACGATAGCAACGCTCATGTTATTTATGTTATTAGGGAAATAAATGTTATTTTATTCGAAATGTTATTTTAGCACATAGAAAACCACTTTTCTTCCACGAATATGAACAGTTTTTGTCATTTTAGCACAAAATAGACACAATAAAAAAACAAACATGAGACATACTGTGACGTCTGTGACATTCAAACTCACTGATAAACAATTTACGATTGACGTTTAGAAAGTAAGCATTGCCAGTATAAGAAATTAGCTCTATGAGTTTATAGTAAACCCAACATAAGACTGAAACGAAAGAGGCGCTGTCGGACGCATTTGACATTCATTTAACCAATCATTGCACACTAGTAACTGACAGATGAATGAACACAACGTACTTATGAATGACTTTTCGTTAGTTCCAATTTTTGCCATTTCAGAGATAAGTTGGGCGGACAGTATCGCAATATGGCGAGGTTTTTTATAATCCTGGTCAAGCAATAAATGAATAAATAAAATACGTTTGTTCGGCATAAAAGTTGTGTAACACATTCGTATATGGATACAAATAAACCTGTGTATCAGTTATATAGGCGGTTAGTTGAACTTTGATACCTATAAGAGTAAATTGATTGAACTTGTGTTATGGATATACAGAACAGATGTCTTCAAGCATGCCAGTCATTTTGCAGTTACAGTTGTAAGGACCTTGTCACAACATGTTGCGTTGTTGATAACAGATTTTTTGTTCAAATATATTTTGAAAAATACAGCTAGTTGTCAGGACTGTTTTCGGACAACTATGAGGTAGGGTACGGTTATCCCCAATATTCTATCTATCGATAATCCTTAGTAAATGAATTAGTTACTATTAAAAAAGGAACATACATTATAGTGTTAGTTATAATTTCTCTATTTTTTGTCTTTGACAGAGAATATGAAAAGATAAAATATTGGAGATGGCCATAAAATATCCGATGGTAAGCTTCAACTACGACTTGTTATTAGGGGTTAGGGTAAGGAAGGAATAGCGAATGGCTTATTAGTATTAGGTAAATTTAAATAAGAATATGAGCCACTGAGTCAATCCATAACGAATACAATTTATTACATTGTGTCGACTAGGTTACATTTTAAAGCAATATAAGATACAGATTTTTCGTAAATAACCCACAAAAGAGCAGCTCGTCTGATGCTGTGCGGCTAACTTCCATCAAAACCAAACCAAAACTAATACAGATAGCAGTGACGTCAAAGGCTAGCAATAAATAATCTAATGACACAGCATTATATAATAAATCTTATTTACTATAGAGATCAAAGTTGTTTGAAATGTTGATTTATAATCATTTAGGATATTTTTGTAATCAAAGATTTGTAGTAGTATAATCTTGGTGCGTGATATTTTTCTAATAAATAAACAGATGTTATGTTTTTGGATCTATAATAATTGTGACTGTGCATTGTTTTGAGCCATTTTAATTCTGGTTGGTACACATTTTGATTAATGAAAATGGTATTAAGAGATTTGCAATGAATTTGAATTTTAATAATCTGATAGCTCATAAGAATAATAAAAACGAAGTTGCCCGAATTTAATAACTATTTGGAATATAAAAGGTTTAGAGTTCTCATTTGTGCTTTTTCGAATAGGTAATATTCCAATGCTCGGTTTTACATGACTTTATTGTTAAGAATTATTCGGTAATATGCGCGGACGAATATAATTCGTGAGTTGGGTACAATCTTCATTTTTCGACATAGAATCCGATTTTAAATACAAACGATATTTTTTTACATAATGAAACTTAAATTATCGAAAATTTGTTTTTTTGTTTGTTTTTTGGATAATGGATCGGGTCTGAAGGACGACATCTTAAAATGATTACCTACAGACGACGCGACGAATGTATTTTAAAATCGGATTCTAAATCGGAAGGTGCTCGATGTCTGAGCGTAAACAATAGTTTGGTTACGAGTAGTTTTTAATAAGTGCTTGTAATGTATGTAATTGCAACTTTATTGTCTGTAGTATTAATGCCGTACACAAAAATAATTTAATTATGTACACTATTAAGAAAAAACAAAGTGTCTCTATTATTAAATTAGTTTTCTTGGATGGTAGAGAAACAGACTTTCATAATTAGGTCAGAATTTAATGAAATTATATTAATAAATTATAAAATTTATTCTTATGGTGCGTACAGACTATAATATAACAAAACATGTTATAAAACATAGTTAAATAACATGTTTTTTTAATGTGGACGATATATGTTACAAAAACAAGTTATATAACATGTTATTAGTTTGTGCAAAATTTTTTTTATGCTATATTTTAAGAAATGACACGCATTGAATTGTTATATAACACTGTTATATTACAATGTTATTTTAATGTGTACGGTCTTGTTACATGTTTCATTGTTAGACAACAATGTTAGATAGTGTGGACGTGTTATAAAACAGAAGTTACATAATCTGTACGCACCCTTATAAACAAGCTAAAAATTAAAAGTTCCGATAAAATGTTATAATTATGTACTTTTCGGTATAACTCCACTTATTGCATTGATAATACTTCAATTATATATAATTATAATTAAATATAACAATTTTCAATGTATCTAAGTATATCCTAAAATGCCTACTATATCCTAAAATGTGTTGTGCATGTTATAATTTGTGGTCGACGACGCTACCTGTGAATATACTGTATAATTTAGTTTGAATCTTGAATATAATTTTGTAATATTCTGATTTAATTGTTCAGTGGACAAGATCGCAGCGACCATTTCTTACGTTTGAACAGTAATATAATAACAAAAAAGGGGCGATTAACCTTTTGAATAATGTGTGTTTGCAATGTATGAACTGGTGTCATGTATAGTGTAGCGATAGGTTGTTTTGTTTAGTGGTCCGGTCCGGTCCGATCCGGTCCGGCGCGGTCCGGCGCGGTGCGGTCCGGCGCGGTGCGGTCCGGCGCGCGGGCGACTTCCACAGGTGGGTTCCCACGGCCCGTGTTATTACAGGCCAGGCCGGTTCGTGCCACGCCTGTGGATGACTGTGCAGGCCTGTTGCGTCGAGCCATTCCCACGGTGTGTGTCGACCTGAACCCACCTGTCGTTACCGCCAGTCCAACATGTGTGATGATCGTTCGTCCACTCCATGTGTGCGTGTACGCATGGGATACATGGGATACCAGGTGAAATGAACCGACGCAGACGCGCCCTTACAGGCCGTGACAGGCACCGCCGCGCCGCGCTGCGCCACGCCTTTGAAGTTACCGACTCCCGACGGATCGGACGGGCGACGACAGGCGACCACAGGCCTCATCGGATGCGACTGTTCCCATGGCCTGTAGGCCTGCCCAGGCGCGATCTGGCCTGCGATAAGACAGGCCGTGGGAACCCGGCTTACCACGTATGTAGTGTGATCGATTGTCTGTTATGTAAATACAAATAAAAGTGTATGAATTTATTTTGTCTTTTTCTTTCTATAAATAAAGCAATGAAAATCATCCTTTATTAATCAATGAATATAGAATTTAAGCGCTCGTCACAAGTGAAGATAAGCAGGAAAAGCCAGTCGTAGGAAGGTTAATATTATTGCGGCTTTAAAAATGATCTAAATGGGTAAAAGATGTAAATAAAAACCAAAACTGTTCGTAAAACCTACGGCACAAGCACTTACATTACACCCAAAGTGTCATAACTTTGGGATAGTGTTTTTTATCGGCCTGAACAACTACCAGTTATTCAGGCCGATAAAAAACACTATCAACGTTCGTTATTAGGAGCATTCTGTGTCCATAGTCTCGTCCGTATTTCATCAGAGGCAGTGGCGATTCCTGGTGTTTATAATTGGGGTGGCTCCAGCTTTTGTTATATAGTATAGTATGTATAGTATGTAGTGTTAAGTGCGCATAACCGGAAAACCATTTCTTCAGACGGACAATCTAACAAACTTGCAGTCTTTCATTAAGGAACCTACTTTAAAATCGCAAAAAAGAAATTTCATACAATTTGACATTTTCATTTTTGTATGAAAAAGCTGATGTTTTTCGCGATTTTAGGGTTGGTCCCATAGTGAAAGTCCATTTTCCGACCATTTTCCACTATCAACCGTTTTTCGGCAAACGATCTCGTCGTGAAAGGTCTTTCTAAAAGTTCTTGTATCACAGATTTTGTTGAATCACTCATAATTTCATGTCATTTCATTATAAACTAATTACCTACTAAATAAAAAGTCAATTAAATCAATAGAAAGATAGAAACCGTAATCACAAATCTACACTATCACGAAAAACATTGCGCCATTCACAGCGCCAGACCCGCGTTTCAAACTCAGTGATACCACAGTATAATTTTACTATGGTGATACTAAGCGATCGAAGAGGCGCGGGGCGGCGCGGGCCAACGACTTTGTATGGACTATGCATGCGCTGGCAGGAGCGCATCGCTCGCCTCGGCCGCGCTCGGCACCCGAACGCGACAACAATCGTCGCGAGTCGCGTTCGTGATAGAAGACCGCAGCGCTCGTAAAATGCAATTATTGTACCTAGGTCTAAATAATTAGGTTGTAAATATATATAATAATAATAAATAATAATAATAAATTCACACAACACCTCATACATTGACCTGACCCGTGGTAAGTAGCTAAGCACTTGTGTTACGGATGTCAGGCAACAGAGGAAACACAAATATAATACTTAAATACATAATTATATTACACCCAGACACAGAACAAACACAAATGTTCATCACATAAATGTTTGTCCTGAGCGGGAATCGAACCCACGACTCTTGGCGCGCATGGTAGGGTCACTACTAATTGCGCCATCGAGCCCGTCATACCTTTTTATATGATTTTTTACATTTTATTTAATGCTTAAAAATTATGGTATGGCGGCGCCATACGCGCCATCTTAGAGAAATCGCCACTGACAGAGGGGATCTGGATCAGATTGACTAAATTCTTCTAAAGATGGAACCCTCTTATCTCAATTAAGGTAACAAAAAATAGTTCAAAGTATTTACCTTACTTTATTTAACAAACAGTACTTAGTGATTACTTTTTTATCACTAAGTACTTTTGTTAAATATCTCCCTTGTGTGAACGAGCCTTTCATAGCTTGGGCTGTCGTTTCGAGGTGATTAATGATGTAGCGAGTTAGCAACACCGGGCGCTACATAAACTGCATTTATACTTCGTTTGAATTCGATCTGGAATTCGTTAATATTGCATGGCACACAAAAATGATAGCGTTTCGACAATGCGATTAAGGTACTTACCTACATTTAAGATTAACGGCGTTGTCTTAAAATGTCGCGATGATAAAAGTTTTAAAATTTTATGTTCTCAGTAAACAAGCTAAATTGAACTTTGAACACAGGTAATAAGTTTGGTTATGGCGGAGAATGGCAATTTCATTTTTCATATGCTGGGCGATTCAACTATAGGCGCGGTCGCTGTTGGAAAGGTAACCACTGGGGCAAACATAATTATATTATTATCCTGACTGCTATGCAGCGCATGCTAGTTCTGCTTTTATCATCAGTTGTCGTTAACCCACGTGAGAAGCGTTCGTTAGACAAAATACTTCCCTGGGTTGGCCACTGATCCCTCCATGTATCTACTGGGACAGCGTGATAAGAGTTAGCACTAATCTTTCTCGGTAAGAGACTTCCGTGCTCTACGGATGGCAGTTAATGGGTTGAAGTTGAAGTAATCTTTTATTTACTTGGTTTACTGTATGTATAGAGAGACACATAAAAAAGTAACTACATAGGTAAGTTATTTAAGCCTGATAAAACATTTAATAAACGATAAAAATGGTAAGTAATGAATAGGTACCTAGTCTAATGGCCGAGGCAGGCGGCGTTATTGTACCGGGCGAACTCTAGACAAAACTCATTGAACTTGGTCGCTGTCACGATACGGTGAAGAGGATAACAATAATATCAGCGTGTTTCCTAATCGCATGTTCGAAATAATGGATACAAATGGAGCTCTTCCACAGGTACACGATACGGGCTGTATGTTCCCCTAGAGGAGAGGGGTGGGGGGCGGCGCTAAGCGCTCAAGTTTTAATTTATTCTGCTAACTGCCGCTCCGCACGGGACCGTTGATTGCGACCACCGCCCGATCTACAATTTACACTAATAGCTTTTGAAATAGACGACTTCAGTGTGCACCGTGCACGGTGTTAGTTACCGTACAAGCGTAGTGCCAGCTACACTTTTTAGAGGCGATCATCTCAATCCTCAGGGGTAGCAATGCATTTGTTACCGTAGGTACTCATACTGAAAATTACTAACTGGACTACTTACTTATCACTAAAATTATCTCGCAGGACTAACTAATAACTAACCATCCCTGCCCTCACACTTACAAACTAACCAACTATGGTTAGTCCAGTTCAACTTCCTAAATTGAGTCTCGTTCTTGGTTGGTCATAGATGTTATGGGCGGCAGCAGAGGGGTGGTGCTGCACGCTCGTTTGCTACCTTTATTTACATAAAAAAAGAAATCATGTAGGTCCTGGAGGTTTAACTACAGCTCCTATGATGTAAAATAGATTCTGGGTCATTATAATTATAACGTGGAACCACTTACCATCCGTCACTTACCATCGGGTAACGATCCAAATGACCTTAGGTATGTATCCTAATGTAATAAAACAAATAATGTTAATGTTTTATAAACGAAATTAAATTCTTAGCTACCTATCTACATACACCTTTTAATTTAATTTAACCTGTGTAAAGCTTGCACGTGTTTGGAAACGAAACAATTAAGTACCCTGTTCCGCTGAAAGTTTTCACCGCGCCGCCTATTGCGCGAGTTTCTGGTGGAAACATACGGAAACTATCAACTACACCTTTTTTTGTTCATCATCAGCATCGAACTCATAACTGTCTCACTGCTGGGAACGGATCTCTTCTGAAACTGAGAAGGTCAAGGCTTTAAGTCCACCACGCTGGCCAAGTCCGGATTGGCGGACACACCTTTGAGTTTTGCGAACTCTGCGGTGTGCAGGTTTCCTCACGATCCTCACATTTAAAGATTTTAAAGTAAGAAGTGCGTGCCCTGGGATTCGAACCCGGACCCCGAATAGGGAGCCGAATTATTAAGCACCAGGCTATCATCGCTTTTTTTATATTTTTTTGTTACAATGAACGAAATAAAAATGTTAAACAAACAAAGAAACAAAGTGACAAAAACGACTGTCCCCATTTCAGTAAGACGGCTTAAGGGCTAGTATTTTGGATATTTTAAAGCCGTTAAGCATGTACCTACTTCGACAGATATCCAGACTTTAGAAAAAACTATACAAGTACTAAAGTAGGTATGTATTCATTTTGCAGGTAACCACCATTCTAAAGCGACGTTTTCACAAAAAGATGATTCATGACATGATAATGTCCTTAATGGCGGAGAGCTAGTAGGTAGGTCTGGATCCGAAGTAAGCGTAGGATAAATAAACGGCAATTTACTAAAAATGAACGCAGTTAAGGCGTCGTATGTTTCACTGTTACATCTCCGTATTCTTGTATCGAAGTTTCCGTTCGCTTTTCTTCCAATTGTTACCGGGGCGACGCGGGCCGACTCAAATTAATTCAGCTGGTAACTGTTGGATTGTGGCCATTGTGTACGCTTTCCTGCGAACATTGGATTCTGGAACTCAATTCTTAGTTTATCTTCCTTAAAGATAAATCAGCAGTATTGGCATTTTCTTTTCTCGTACATCGAAAGCCTGGTAATTCGCAATTTCCTTTTTATAACAATGGCTGATAAATTATGCCAGATCAGTGATGATACATACTTTCTGACAGGGGTGAAAGTCGTGGAGTAGTTAAAAAATTGTCACATATAATGGGGTACCTACTTTTCTCAAAATTGTACTATGATCATATTAAGATCAGTTAGGGCTATAACCCTTCATCAGGGTAAAGTGAGACTGTCTTATTGATGACTGATGACTTACATATTAAATTGTTTCTTGATATCACAAAAGCTCCTCCAAAATTTTCACCAATGTCCAACCACTCCAGGACCGCCATGGGCCATGCCACTATTGACGTCTTTTGATGTCTGGTATCCTCTTCTCTTTCACTCCTCGCGTTCTATATTAAAGCCAGTACCTACTGATTATTTGGTAAATGTCTTAGTCCACGCTTACTAAGTGCGATTTGGAAAACTTCACAACTTTTGAAAACATTAAGAAGAACTTCCTTTATAAAATTCACATTCCGTATTCAAATCGCCTGCTGAGAGAATCCCTTAAAACCACTGGGCAAGCTTTGCTGTAATCTGGTTAATGGCAAACATTATGACGTGCTCTAAGATCATGGTCAACTGTAAATAAGTTTACATTACCCGGTAAACCTTCAAGGCCTTCACATTATTCGGTAATCGCGTTGTGGATTATTACATTACATCATGAGTTGTGTTCATCTTTGAAATAAACATGAGAATGGATAACGCAATATACCTACTTAGGCCTTGAATATAAGTATAAACCATTGAAATTAGGCAAATTAAGTTTTTTTCTTACGTTTCAATACTTATTTACTTAATAATATGTAGGTACTTATTGTTTCAAATTTTAATTTATTTAGGTTTGCGTGTTTGGTCAGCGCGGCAGATGCCATTCATTCCCTTGTAAAGGGGTATAAGAGGACTCGCAAGTCCAGCTTCGGTACCGGTGGGACGCTGATAACATCCAATTGCTAAAAGCAGAGATGGCTAAAAGCGTATAATCGGCGTCATAATTATCATTGTCAACTTTATGCACTTTTTGGTCAAAGTTCAATATGGCAGATGGTCCACTGTTACTGTGGTCTAAATGTTTTCAACCTAGTGATTTTCGCCTTTAAAAATAACGGTTTAAAGGGCGATAAACCAGTGCCGGAATGTCATCACCGTCACGCTCGAGACAGGCGTCCTGGAGATAAGATCAGCGCGATATGGATGAGTAGGGAGCTATGTAAGGTTCCTAAGAGCGAGCACATCGTGATAGCAGGTTTATAAATAGGTATAATGTAACATGCCACGGAGTACGAAAATCGCATGGAGTACTTAAATATTATAGGCTTTAATTACGTCACAATTATGTTATCTCTTCTGTCTCTTCAAAGTAGTGCTTTCGTCCACTTATGATCTTATAAGTAACAATAAGTTCCTGAATCATATTGTTATTCGTTTATAACCAGCGTTTTATATTATTTTTCTTGTTTACACAGTGAACTGTAGAATTTTCTTGCCAAACAAATAGAAAAATTCGAATGAAAGAAAGAAAGAAAGAAAGAAAAACAGTTTATTTAGTCAAGCACTGTTAACGACATAGAAGTAGGTACATTACATTAGTACATTACATCAGACTAATAAAAGACCGAATCATTAAAGGTAAATAACAAAGTCAAGTAAAATAATTAAACAAAATGGATTGTCGTACAGAAACTTGACTAAACGGAACGTACTCAGCACTGGCCAAGGAGCGAAGCACATCCAAGGCCGCTGATTTTCAGTACGACCCGTTTTATCGCGAGTTTCAACTAGCAGTGCACACTTTAGATCATGAAGTTCTATGCCAGAATGTATTACTATACAAGTATTTGTAATAAAACAAAGCAAAGACAAAATACCGCGATAAGTGCTGCAAAATGAATACTAGCATATATAGGTATACATGATGTATTATATATGTGTGTGTGTGTGTGTGTGTGTGTTATGTGGATAATTGTTGTTACAATAGTGCGAGTATGATAATATTATATGGATGTGCAAAGAAAGTAATGTAGATTTGAGCCTGCCTGAATAATTAATTTAGAGTCGACTTTTGAATTTTTAGCAAATAAAATTTATATGCCGTCTTAAAGCACGCAATAGAACTAAGGTTGCGCATAGGTGGAGGCAGATTTTTCCAGCATTTAGTGGCAACATACTTATAGCTACCCCTAAATGCCGCATTACAATTAGCTGGATAAGCCAACTTACCAGCATGGCGAGCACCATGTCTTCCGTGAATATCGCTAAACCAGAGAAGCTTATCATATAAATATGGTGGACACTTGTGTTTTATTATTCCGAATAACAGAGAAGCAAAGTGCAGTTGTCTCCGATGTGTCATTTTCAGGATGTTGGCGCTATTAAGGTAAGGAGTTACGTAACGTGTGTAACGTGTGTAAGGAGGAATGGAGAGGCAACGCTGCGTCAATGCATGTCAAGTACCTAGAGCGTCCTTATTCTAATAGCTTTTTAATCTGGATCGCCGGCCGCTAAGCGCTGGCCGTGTCCGAGATAAACGGCCGGCCGATAAAAGAAGATGCCTCTGCGTGCCGTGTGCGTGCCGAATATCGTTATCTGCTTACTGGGACTATTTATTTTATCTACACTTTCATTTTAGTTTTTCTTTTCTTATTCATAAAAGTTCCGCTTGTCTTGCTAATCCCATCAAAGTCTGATCATTGTACCCAAAGATTATAATTATTTAAGTAGGTACCTATCTATATCACAGTGGCATAGAGATAGTTCATAAAACTAGCATAATATTGTAAATGACCGCCTCCGACAGATATTTGTGCTGTGGACTAAAAATTCCAGAGTTTCTATGATTTATGACATCAACATTGCAATGCAACGGAAATACGTAAAAACACCTGGAAGGATGTTGATACCGAGCCAGACGAGGTAAAAACCTGCGTTTTCACTATGCATGAATATTGTCGGGATTTAACTGGGTGTGTCGGTATTAACAGAATTATTTATTCGAAGTTCACCACGGGACAACGGGGACTCGCTTACTTTCTATGACACGAGATTGTCATCTCATTGCGATGAAAATTTTCGCAAATTTGCCTTACTTATGTACTTAGTTATGTCGTTATGTCGTTATGTCGGCCCGATTGGCGCAATGGTTAACACGCCGGATCGCTGTTCCGTGGGGCCTGGGTTCGTGTCCCGGCGAGGCGGAAATTTGAATGATGAATTTAAGTTTCCGTACAGTTCTGGGTGTTTTTCCTTGTCCAGTGTGTGGTCCGTAGCACCCTCGACACAGAAAATCCTAGGGAGGGCCAAAGAGTGTGAAGTTATTTATTTACAAAACGGTTTTATGGATGAAATAGGGAGTTAATACGATTTTGTTTTAGCTTTTATTTAAGTTGCCTTTATGTAGTTTCGCTTGTTAAAATTTATCAAACAAACTTAAATAAAAGCTAAAATAAAATCCTATTAACTCCCTATTTCATCCATAAAACCGTTATATTTGGGTGTGTAGGTAGATACACAAATATTATGACGTATTTTAAACTTACGTATTTAAAACTACGTAGAACTTTTAACTTGATAATGTAAACCTAACACGAACAAAACAAAAAACAACCAATTTTTTGGTGTTACAATCGTACAAGGTTAACGTTTACATGACAAAAAATTAAGTGTAATAAGGTAACGTAAGTTAATTTTGATCAGTACCATGAGATTAATTATAAAATGAATAATTGTCATAGAATATGTTTCTAACAGAAAGACTGCACATGTTTGTAGATACTTTTGTTGGATATGGAACTTAATCTCAGTATCCTTCTGGTTATTTTCACTGTAAAAATGTTTTTTGTAGGTATTTAGGTACTTACAAACCACGAAAAGATGTGTTTACGTGTTTCTTTTATTTTTGATCGACGAACAATAATGAATTTATCAGTTACGTACCGTTACGGTATATGGTCCAAATTTCTTTTTTTTTCGTTTTACTTATTATTCGTTTTTAATGTTTTCCTTTCATTCATAAGTAACTCAGTTTTTAATTTTGTGTTTGCACTTTAATCTTTGTTGGGTTGGGACCTACGTATACGTATACGTTGGGACGTACGTAAAAGTAAAAAAAATGCGTCACTGATAAACTAGTTGGAACAAAGTTATAATGTTGCACTTTATTTATTTATTTATTTTATTTATTTATTTATTTATTTATTTGCTATACACATTTATTCTTTACAGGTGACAGAGTAGTTTACATCGATAGTGTATAATACCACTTCTGGTGTGCAAATATAAGTTAAATAACATAATCCTATCTAATATTTTATATATCTAATATTTATCCATTTTTTATTAAAATTGCAATGTCAGTAATGGTGAAATTAATTAAATATCAACAATTCTAAATTAAACATTTGTCAATAATACCAATAATAACAAAATAAAACTACAATAATAATAAAATAAAAATTCAATAATACAACAACAATAATAACAATAAAATAGAAATTAAATGTCCGTAATAATAAAAAATAATTCAGTTAGCTTTAAGCTAACACTTGAACATAATATGACATACCTACAGCAGCACCTGAAAGTATTGTGACCTCAGATTGCGACGATGGTAAAATCCTTTATTTGTATGACAGGCAACTACTGGTTTATGTCGGCACTACCTATTCTATGACAACGGCATATGAACGAAAAAGCAACAGCAACACTTGTTTGGCGCGCTTTTATGCGATGGATGCACGGGCTGTTGAGTGCTATGGCTTTTGAAATTAAAAAATAAATACATTTTGCGCGGGAAATATCAGTTCAAGAGTACCAATGAATAAATATGGAGTGTTATGTTAGTTTTCCTTCACGATTCATAAAATGTTTCGTTTATCAAGTGATTTAATTTGTGTTTAAAGTTTTAAAATTTTTGAAAAGTGGATTTGGATTCCTGAGAGGTAGGTATTTATTTTAATTTATTATTAGTACATAGTTTAAAACCTGCACTTCAGAATTTCTTCAGTCCTCATTCTGCTGTGGTGGTTATGCGTTTTAAATTAAGTAGGTAGGTACTTAAATATGTAAGTATATAACCGAAGTACCTATTTAACTAACAAGTAAGTATCTATCTAGATAACGACAGGTTTTACAAGGTTAATAGTACCCTTTTTGTTAAGAGTTTCTCATCCAATTATTATTTCGTTAAATTTCTTTTAGATTGTTTTGTAGTAGAATATCTGTCCGAGTTAAAAAATTAAATGAGATAGTTTTAATTAAATGTGTAAAACATATCACGTGGGTACATGTCAATGTTGGATAAAAAAGTTAGTTTAACATTTTTACGCCTTTGATCTAAGCAGATGGCAGATAGGAAGTAAGTCAAGTAAGTAATGATAATACAGTACATACTTAGTATCTCACCGAGGTATCTCAATGTAACATTTATGATTTTAGCACAGCCGTGATATTGGAAACGGAAACATTAGGTACGCTTTAGGAATACGGAGTGATACTGCGGGTAATTGATGGCGAAACTTAACCCATTAAAATACGTTATTCATTGCTAATCGCCGCCGACCGTTTGTTGCACTGAGAAATGGCGGCAATTTGATATTTAATTACAGGAACGTGGTTGTTTGTATTGGGAAGCTAATGATATGTTTTGGTTTATATAAACACTTGTAACGATTTACGGATTACCTAAATCTCTGATAACTTCTAAAGTAAGTAGTAAGTACTTATTTATTTAAAAAAAGGCAGGATAAATTGATCTATATTTAGATGGTCAAGGCAACTAATAAGTACACTAAACTTATTTATTAAGGATTAATACTGATAAGGAGATGGTCCCATAGTCAATGACCAGAGAAGGGTGGCAGGACCGGAAAAAATACGGCTCTATGCGTAGGTAAAGGTAAAGATATATTATGTACCTACTGTAAATAATTAGGTACGGGAATTATTATGAAATGAATGGATTCAGATTTTATTCAGGTTTTATTAGCTCCGATCAAGAAGCGATACGATATTGGTCGTAACGTAAGTAGTTATGGCAAAGTAAGAAAATAGCCATAAGCTTGGGAATCGGTCATCAATTCGCTTATATTAGTTTGACCTGTTTGTAAGTAGGTACTTATGTCTGAAATTATATCACTTTTTTTCACCGATTTCAATACGTCTAATTTACTTTAAAATTTTCATATAAAATGTTTGAAAAAAACATCAGTGTTTGAGATAATTACAGACCAACAGTCAAAATATTCAACAAATGACGGTACCATAGCATGACATTACCTGTGGTGGCAGATTTCCTTGGCTCTCCTACGTCACCAAGAATAATTACAAGTGGAAGAGCCACGTTTACAAAACCAACGATCGCTCCATCAACTCGTCCTTAAAGTCGTCGTTCACCAAACAATAAAAACAGTAAATCATAAATTTAAATAAACACGCAAAAACTATAATTACGTAAGTAGAGGTATAGTGGTTCTCAAATTAGCCGCGTCTCGGGCGAGTGCGCATCGCCCGCGCGGCGCGGCCTTCCGTCTCTCGGCGACAATACGCCACAAATTACCACTCACTCATTCACTATAATATGCATGATACACAGTTTCACGAAAAATTTGTTATGTAGATGTTAACGGAAATGTGTTAAATCCGTCATTGTATACAATTCCTAGGCAATGTATACAATGCCTAAAATCGCCAGGCAATGTGTGAAATTAATTATATTGGACACATTTCCTAGGAAATTTATACATTTCCTAAACAGCAATCGGAAATGTAGTACATTAAGATTATAGATCAAGATTTTAATGGGTACGCGGGATAGATAATATGAAGATATTTTATTTTACGTTATGATTTTTACCAGATTGTCTCACCGAGTGCCTTAATCAAAAATATTATTGTGTAAAACAATGAATACTCATTTCCATTACTACTCAGTCAAATTCTTCAAGGTGTAGGTAGGTCGAATTGGTTACAGAACCGAATTAGCCTACCCCTACTCCACGTAGTCTTGTATGCCCTACCCCTAGAGTTTTTTTTAGAACCCGGAGGCGCGGAGGGAGGGCAGCCCCCGCCCGCTGTAACAAAACGCAGACACCCGGGCGAGCCGGAGCGGCTGAGGCTGGTCGCCGAAGGCGACCAGCAAGCCGAAGCTGCGCAGGCGAGCGTGGGTGTCTGTGCTTTGTTACGCAAGGGCGAAGGGGCTGCACCTTCCGCAGCGCCGGAGACGTCACGGTTCGAAATTATGCCCTATATTCTGCGTTTTTACGATTTGGCCAAACGTGGATAACCAAACGTAGACGATTTAACGGTCTGGACAAACTGAGTTGCCCATTTCATGAAATGCGACCATTTGAAGTTAACAAATCTACGATGTGGTCACGACATACACATTTCCTAATACGATATCGGAATTGTATACAATTCCTAGGAAATGTGTACATTTCCTAGGAAATGTATGAATTAAATAATTTTTAAAACAATATTTTACACATTGCCTAAAGAGCTTAGGAATTGTATACATTTCCTAGGAAATGTATACAATTCCTAGATTTCATACATTTCCGGTAACATATATACTTAGTATTCGTTTTACAAGCGTCATAGTAGTATTCGAACTTGGATTTTTTAAATCTTTCAATGTCGGTATAAAAGTAATTAAAGTAAGCTATTACCTTGGCCACAAGAATACCCTTTGTTATTCAAATTTCATGAACGTGTTAATCACGAGCCTAGGCTGTATACTACGGAATACAATAAACGATGTCATTGTTCAGGAAAGGTGTAGCACTGTCAATGGAGCAAGGTTTCATCATCTCTCTCAGCTACTACTTTACGTATAAATTAATAAAACTGGGCTAATTTTAAGTATAATTTGTGAGAATGAGGATAAGTTGTAATGTATTCACAGAAGACAGAAGTTACTGGGTAACTAATAACAATCTATAGATTATCGTGTACCAATTTATTTTAGTTTAGCCCATTAGAAGTAAACAATAAAGGTACCTAAGTATAGTCGTATGGAAATACTTAGTGTTTTACGCATATGCATGTTTTTCCTCAAATGGTGCCAAAACTGAATAAATAGTTTTACTAAGTGTAAACAAATTTTTTAGTTGATAATGGAAGTTTGCAACACCAATTTAAATAAAAATAAATAATAATTACTTCCCATTTTCAAACCTACTACCTACCTACCTTCGAAACTTACGGTAGGTACCTATGAAATCGATGAAAAAATAACTATATAAAATAAACTAATTATCTACAGACATACAAACATATTGTGGGGGACATTTCGGAGTAGTTATTAAAAGATGAACCCAGGGTCACCTGTGCGCATGACCGGCGGCACATAATACACTTCCGGCGGAAGTAGAACAATTGGCGCCATTTTGATTTGGACCGATATTGTGCGCCCGCGCTCACCGTAGATAATAGATATCATCAACTATTTTTCCAAGTATTATTACAATCTGTGGTATTCCTACATATCGTTATCGCTTCTATTCAAATAAATCTGGCGAGTGATTCAATGATATTAAAAGCATTTTAAGGCTTCAAGTGTACCTGCAGTTAGTTGATGATAACACAAGGACGCATAAATCTTAACGAGGTCTCGTACTTCCTTTTATTGTCGTTATCTCGAGAATGCCTTAATATGTTTGCCCATAGCCGATCTGCCGCGAGAATCTTACGGAATGCGACGTTGATAAGTAGTCAACCACCTAGATTCGGGCCATAATTGCTTATATCGGCTCCGAGATTAATTAAATGAGCTTTCATTTACTGCTAGAAGCACTGTAGAGTCTGTAGAAGAGTTACTAGGTAGTAGGTACTGATCTTTTAGCATATAATAAGGCAAGATTTGACATTTCACGCAATAGTTTCTCGTCTAATAAAAGGAAAATATCATGTTGACACGAGCGTCGTGCGTTGGTTAGGTAAATTGTGAAGGGTAAGAATGTACTTACTCTCAACCTCCATCTAGAAAGTTAAAAAAAAATGATGTTTACGTAACCATATAAGGTGATCACAATGGGGTCGGCGGCGTCGGCAGCGACGGGCGAGACCCCAGGGGCTGATTTGCGGCTGCCGGGTTCTGGCCTGCGCTTCTCCGTCAACCAGCTGCGCGCGCTCAACTCCTACGTCGACACCTTGTACGAGGAGGACCAGAAGGGTAATGTCACTAGTGTCCTCGTAGAGAAATTTAGGTAGCAGTAGGTTACGCATTCTTGATCAACGACATGGGATTGGGGTCATTTCTAGACCAATACGGCGAAATTACCGTATGTTATTCCACGGCTACATCTGCGTCTTGACGCATTACTTAATGCGCTAATATAGTGAATTTAGAAGATTATAGACTTGTCAAAATTGTTAATTACTCGTATATTCGTCTATTAGGATTTATTGTTGAATAAATTGTTATAATAGACATCTGGTATTTTTGCTCTGTGACGCAGGTGTAGCCGCAGAGTTTGGTACTGATGAAATGTTTGTCATGATAATGCTGAGACAGTTTTCATGATAATGGTGTAAATGTGTCGTAGGCCGATTATCGACGGAGATGGAGTGTGCAGTAGAAGCCCTGGTCCAGAGGATAGTGGACGGAGCGGGCCAGAGGGACCCTCGGTTCCGATGCTGCCATCTCATAGCTTTGCATAGGGGGAAGAGGGTAAGATCGTTTTTTTTATAAAAAATATAAATACCCTTGGTAAAATGATGATATCTTTAGTTGCGCCAAGGTTCATAGTTGTGATATTGGCGAGAGCAAAAATTTGCTCAGTTAGTTGGTATCCTACGCGTCAAGAAAGTACCCCTGGGTTCGGTTCCCGGCCCGGGCAGCCATTTTGTTTTACATAAATCTTTGTTTTCGTTTTATCGGTAGTTGTGATGTTTCGTTTGCGTGAGTTCATGCTCATTCAGAGACAAACTACTTCAGTGCGAAGCGTGACTTATTATTCATTGTGTAAACAAAAGACACGGGGTACTTTAAGACAGTATTCTCATTACCTACAGATTAACAATTCGTTTAAAAATCATGTTATAGAATAAAAGTGCTCACAAGCTACTCCTACCAAAACCATTCGTCAGATTATTTCGGAAAATGCGCAGTTACATAATAGTAACACTATAGTAATACAGCCATAGGACGATAAGTACATATATCAAGACATCCGCGCCGCGGTGTTACGACTATCTGGGAACCGGGATAACGAGCGGGAGTTCCCGAGCTTCAGCCGGGATTTGTGTGTCACGTGGCATGTAGCAGTAAAAATCAGTGAATAGGTTCTTATAAGAAATAGGTCATTTCGGGAACAGACCTTACTTTGAGGGAATTTTGCAAATAGGTGGGTGGTATTTTGCGACCCGGAGCAACGTGGTGGAGTATGCTATAGGCCTCCTCAATTATGAGGAGAGACCCGTGCTCAGTAGTGGTAGTGGGCCATTAATGGGTTGTAGCCATATTGCGATAGGTAGTTTCAATATCGACGTCAGTTTTGAAATCACTGTCGTAAAAGGAATATTATAATTAGAATCTGTTATATCCTACACATAGTTGAAAACATTGAGCATAAAAAATTACACACTTAAATGATTCTTTATTCCTACAAATGATTACAAGTAAACGTCACCCCAATTCAAACGTTCCGCAGATGCGGTCCCGTTCCCTAGAGTACCTGGTGACGCTGGACTCTCTGCCAGTCCTCAACGGGGACAGCGAGGAGTGCCAGCTGCAGGACGGGCCCGCGGGCTACGGCCGGGTGCACCTGGCGGGCCGCGAGGCTGACAAGTGGGCCGAGTTCCTCACGCCCGGGGGGTACTTGTGTAGGTGAGTTATTGGGTTGTTCAACCCAATTCAAACCCTCCGCAGATGCGGTCCCACTCCCTAGAGTACCTGGTGACGCTGGACGCGCTCCCAGTCCTCAACGGGGACAGCGAGGAGTGCCAGCTACAGGACGGGCCCTCGGGCTACGGCCGGGTGCACCTGGCGGGCCGCGAGGCTGACAAGTGGGCCGAGTTCATCACGCCCGGGGGGTACTTGTGTAGGTGAGTTATTGGGTTGTTCAACCCAATTCAAACCCTCCGCAGATGCGGTCCCGCTCCCTAGAGTACCTGGTGACGCTGGACTCTCTGCCAGTCCTCAACGGGGACAGCGAGGAGTGCCAGCTGCAGGACGGGCCCGCGGGCTACGGCCGGGTCCGGCTGGCGGGCCGCGAGGCTGACAAGTGGGCCGAGTTCCTCACGCCCGCCGGATACTTGTGTAGGTGAGTTATTGGGTTGTTCAACCCAATTCAAATACCCCACAGATGCGGTCCCGTTCGCTAGAGTACCTGGTGACGCTGGACGCGCTCCCAGTCTTCAACGGGGACAGCGAGGAGTGCCAGCTGCAGGACGGGCCCGCGGGCTACGGCCGGCTCCGGCTGGCGGGCCGCGAGGCTGATAAATGGGCCGAGTTCCTCACGCCCGGGGGGTACTTGTGTAGGTGAGATATTGGCTTCTTGAGTGGTAGAATCAGTTAAAATTAACATTGTTTTGTTAAGCTTTGTCTCTGTTATCGTATTTAATGATGTATGTATAGTGTAGCGTTGTATTCAAAAGGTTTTGTGAAAGCTGACCTCAAAAATGTTAAAAAAGTGTACCTAATCATGGAACGCCTGAAAATTTTGTAACAATTGTTCCCGATATAAGTACTAAGGCATAGGAAGGTTTTCCACAGTGAATCGAAGACGTGCCCCTCAGTTAGGTAGGTACTATTAAATCATAAGCTTCCCGTAGCCGGGAGGGGTTACTAGTTACTAGACACAACCACAAATCATACATTAGTACAGGTCCAAAGCTTCAAAACACTGCACGCTCGACAGTCATGGACACCGTTCACGGACACGAAACATTGTTCAACAGTGGTTCAAAGTGGTTCGATATTTGGTGTCCGTGAACGGTGTCTATGCGTGCACTTTTGGAGCTTTACTCTTGTACCAGTATATGATTAGTGACAGAACCTTCCAAAGAACCCTTACTCCATCCATCTCCCCTCGCCCCCAGAGACAAGCTGGTGGAGCGCTGGGTGGAGCTGGTGGCGCGCTGCGCGGCGGCGCGCGGCGGCGGCGCCTCCCGCGCCATGAGCGCGCGCGCCGCCGCCCGCGCGGAGCCCTACACCTACTGCTATCTGGAGAGGGGTGAGGACACCTTACTTTATCAAAATCATTGGTCATTCTTCTCTGTCCTATTGCTGGACCCGGATCTTTCCACAATGTTCTCCTTCACGATACAGATCTCTCCTCGTATGATTTTAGAGTTTAGAGTTCGCGCCAAGTTAAGAAGTTTTCTCAAGATGACAGCAAACATCGGATCAGCTAATAATTAATTTTAAAATTTACGTATCACTGAAACTTGACCATGTTAACATTTGAAGGCTGACCCAATATCTTATTCATTGCTCACGATTTGAGTCCGACTCTAGCATTGAAGACTTTTAGAACATTAGCAACAGCCTTAGATAAAGATACCTACAGGAGAAAACGAACGACTTAAAAGCCTTAATTTCCGAAACCTTATTTAATCCTCGAACCTCACTGATAAGCATCGTGTAGGCCACGGAACACAGTCTGTGTTCCGTGGTGTAGGCCGTGGTGTAGGCAGAGCGGGTTATCTTGAAAGCGATCAGATGGTGAAAAGAGCGCCGGAATAGGAGCCATATAGAATTAATGGCTCCAAAGTTATCAGTGGAATGGAAGCGGCGCGGCGTACCACCCGGCAGTCGGAGCGGCGCCACAAATTTGCCGAGTGTTGCCGTCAACACGTACGTGTTGGGAAACTTTGATAGAACTTTACTAGTTCGCGGCTTATCTAATGCTGTAATCGCTCCTGCTGGAAAATTAGCTCCCCTTATTGGCAATTCGACGACAGCTACGTGGATTTGCTATTAGATTTATTAATGTTCCAGATAAAGATCTGATATTGCAGAGAAGTTATGGGGCAGGTCGTTCTTAAAAGTAAGCAATTATTTTATAAAGTTTAGTATTATAGTTTATTAGAAGATATTTCGTAGGTATTTTGTGCCCACCCGATAGAAATTTTTCTTCTCCATCTCCGGGTACAGTGTAAATATTTTACATGTGTATTGTACAAGTCCGGACACCAAAATTGAGCTATCTCAATTAATTATGTTTAGGTTTGGCTTACTAAAGTACAAAGTACAATTGTAACTCGTAACAATACGTATAAAACGAATTAAACATTCTAGTACTAAAGCGTACACGACTAGATGGCTACGCATAAAAACTTTTCTCGTCTTATGTTCCTTACTTCAAAGCGAGATGAAAACAGAACAATAATATGAATTTTATTGCTGTTGATTTTAATATTTCATTTTCAGTTAGAAATGTGCGAACATCGTACGTTACATTGATGTGAATTAAAGTAATTTCAGCTGCTATACCCGAACTATGCCACGTATCCAGCGAGCGGTGAAACCTGAAAATTACTAGCTTTCACAGTTTAACCTGTTTAAAACTTCTTTGCTATATTCGGTTGTTAAAATTTACACTGGAAATAAAAATTCGGTATATCATAATGTTCGATTTAGTTATGGATTCACCGTTACTGTTTAGGTATACACGATTTGGTATAAACAATACATTTTTGTATTGCTTGAAAGACTTATGGAGGAGTTTCTTTTTGAGGAGAGTCGTGCGTAGGGAACATCAAAATATTTTTAATAGTTTTATCGTAGCAGTTTTATTAAGCGTGAAATAATTAAATTATGCATTTTTGTTTATATTAGCTAGAGCAAAATTACAAGTTGTATTCAGTTGACAAGGGTCTCATAAAGAGCAATCCATAAAACCCCACGTGACAGCGTGAAGAGGCGCCAGGACGTTATTGAACGAAGGCGTACTTTAGTACATAGTATCTCAATGATGAAGGCGTTCTAGCGGATCGATCACGACAGTGTATTTTTTGTCACAAATCTATCAATAATAAAGAACGAGCACAGTGACCGTTTACTTGATTTACGTGGTGTGATGAATAAAACACAGGTGACCAAGCAGAAAGAATTTCAGAATTTATAAATTATTTTTTTTACACCTGCCGCGACCTAACGATAAAATACACTAAAATGTTTTTCAGATTTGACTAAAGATAAAATATTAGGTACATCGCACTAAAACCACAACCTCTTAAGTTTTTTTAAAATAGCCGGAACCGATCAGACTCCTTTTAGAAGTGTGTTATTTTTAATAGTTCTGCCAAGTCACCAGCTTTCATTGAGACCAGTCGGAAAATCATCAATTCTCTCTTCACTCACTCTTACTTATGTCACTTTGGAATATTGTACCATTTGTTTTAAAAAGGAGCTGGAGTTATTAATAAAGACAAAAGCCTTACAATCGTCGGTCTAAACAACGTGGTGGGAGATGTGGGTTGCACTTTATCGGTGAGAAACATTGTGGATCCCCAAAGCATCAAGTTCCGTACTTCAGCAACATACTCGTACATACATGTGACATTAAATCCTTAATAACCAGTTACGCAGAGTATAAGGATCTAATAAAGGCTTATAGGAGTTGACAGAAGCGTGTGCCCACTAAGCAGACTCCCAAGCTATTTTCTTTCCAAGCTCTTTATAAGGCTCTATCAGCATTTATCACAAGGTCTTCGTCAAAATTGGAAGGATTGGAACAACAGATATCAAAATATAATCTTATGAAGAAATCTAGTTATCGTTTACTTGTATTGTACATTCAGCGTTGCTATTCTGATTCATTTAATTGAAAATGAATGATTTCATCAAATTATATTACCTTTTAGAAGGTATAACATTATGTAAGTACATTTATCAATTGAGCTGACATAAACCATTGACAATAATCTCCGCAAATTTATTACACAATCGGGTAAATAGAGGACAACCGTAAATTGGAGTGCAGAACGAGCTCGTAAACGTATTTTATTGTTGTGGGCCCATTGTCATAATGTGTTCTAGTTGGGCTCCTATCTTGCTGGGTGTGTTGCGTTCTGAATTACGTATTGGACGATGCTAAGTGGTCTGTGGCTAGCTTAGAGCTAATGTTTTCCTCGTCGAAATCTCATTCATATTAATTTACATTAATACAATTCAACCTCTTCCCGTATTAGGATCGACGGAGTGTGTTTAATAGTTTCATGGCTCAACCATTAGTTGCGACGAGGGCAGTTCCTAAGTATGTTACGGAGTATGGCCTGAGCTGTTCAACAAATGATACAAGATCCGAGACTTACGTTGGATAGTTATGTTATCAGTTTGACGTTTTTACTACCAATAGCGTCACTTATCCTGCACGATGAAAGGAGAATCTAGTAATTAGTAGTTCGTAGTAGTAGCGCCTTCTTCTCGGGGGGGCCGGGTTTGAAACCCATGGACAAACATCGCGAGGAATTATACTAATTGGTTAGATAAATGAGTTTTATTACTTGAACGATCCTCAAAGTAAGAAGACTATCTTTAGAAACATTGATTTCTCCTGTTTCCCAGCGAGTCCCCAATCCATCCCGGAGCGTCGGCTCGCCATCGTGGAGGGCGCGGCGTGGGTGATGGTGCGCGTGGGCGCGGGCGAGGCGGAGGCCAAGCTGGTGCTGGGCGCGCGCGCGGCCGGCTGCAGCGCCGCCGCCTACACCTGCCGCGTGCCGCTTACGCATCCCTTGGCGCTGCTGCACTACTCCGCTGCCGGATCGGTGAGGGTTCATAGCAACTGTCTGACACAATCCCCTTGGCATTGCCAATGCAATACCATTGTGTTCCGGAAACGATGCAAGGGGTATTCTTGGAGTCAAATCCAGCGAATTACAGATTTCGATATTTTGTGTGAAGCTGTGCCATACGAAGTCTTAAAAGATTTTGATTAAAATGAATAGTTATATTTATTGTTCCCAACTGTACACATTCTCGCCGTTCGGCGTTTCGCGGAAGACATTGATGCTTAACTCGTGGCGACACCAGTACATTCACAATAATTCTACAATTTACTCTTACAATATTTCTAATTTCTTACTTATGACCTTTGACCAGCCCGTTTTGACCTCCACGCGAACACTCATATTAACCGGAACCTTCCATGTACCCAGACCTACTACGCAGCAGCAGTGGGTCCACCAGCCAGCCTGGCGTGCTCCGAGCGGGCCGCTACCTGGCAGCTGTGGCACCCCGCGCTGGAGGCTACCCTGGACGCGCACTGCTCCGACCTGTCCACTGTGGCCAGGATCGCGGGCGCCCTCAACACGCTCATTGACAAGATGAGGGAAGGCTCTTATCAGGTGGTTGCCTCGTGCATTATGCGTTCAGTGTCATTCAAAATATTGTCCAATGCGTAAGGGAGATACTGCTCCATGGGAGATACAATATTTGGCAGTTGGTGCATGCATCTTCAGAGGGTTATCTTATGAGGAACCTTATAGTCGTTTTTACGAACGACGAAAAGAGGATATGATGAGAAAATTAATATCAATAGTATACAACAAGAATAGAAACAGAAAGAACAACTCTTTCAACAAATCTAGCAGTTTTTTCACTTAGATTTCATTATCATGAGTTTTTTTCTATTGAGTGAACTAAGTACCTAGCGTCAAAATTGTTTTGTATAATTTTGTCAGCAACCGAAATGAACTTCGATTGGAACATTGGACCACTAAAGTAAACCATCATAACGCTACAAATACAATGTGTTCTTGAGAAAATGGGTTGTTGCGGACGTTGTGTCTGTTAACACGTTCGCTGCGTTACGAGATCTATCAGATCTCTTACAGGTTTTCGGAACTGTGCGTCGACTAAAATCGTGTTCTTTCACTCCGTGAAACTCTAACTTGTAAAGTTCTTTAAGTATGAGAAAGACAAATATACATATTTGCTTCCTACTTAATGGTGAATTCCAGGACATAAAAAAAAGAATAAGAGATGGTTTAGGTCCCTAACGCACAGTATTATAATTATTTTAATTCCTTGCGTTACGAGGCATGTTGATACTCGTAAAATCGTAAGCCTCGTAGACGCAAGAGAGGGAAGGTGGGCGGCGCGGGCGCTGCGTAACTCGATTTAGTGTTGTCCTAGTATCGATGTGAGCATAGAGAGAGATAGAGAAAAATTATATTGTCTTTCGCCATAGAAAATACCTACAGTAGCCCAATCACTGAATTTACAATTCTTGTTTTTATTTATGTACCTACACTTAAATATTCGATTAAATTCGTCGTTGATATTTTTATGTAATTTATTATAAAGATTAATAGGATCATTATGTTCAATAGTAGCCGGTTTAGTCATTTTAGAGTAAATGTTATCTTTAAAAATTGACAATTTATGTTTTGTTATAGGCCTACATTTAATTAAATGCTTTTTGTTTGCGACCATAGTTTATAAATAAACTTTAATAAAACTTTTTCAATCGACAACTGAGATATTATTTTATTCCCATCACTATTTACTACACATATTGAACTATCTTCGGTTGCGGTACGAGATACAATCGATACCTAATTTTATTTTATTATTTGTAGTTTATTCGTATGTCATAACTGCGTCCGCAGCTAGCAAATAGGTTATTTTTGACCCATAAAAATTTCAAAAATATATCATTGGTTTTTTGGAAGATATAAATTATTTTCAAAACTGTATTTTTAGGAGACTGATTAGGTCTCTAACGCACCACAGGCCAGGTTAGTTAGGAGATCTTTTAGGTCTCCAAAGCTACTAGCGGAAAGTTCTTTGAAAATGAAGACGCAGCGAACGTGTTAACGGCAACGCGTCTCTAATGTTCTTACCACGAATCACCTGCCCTAATCCCTCACCGTTTCCAGGGCTCGCTGCGCGTGCTGAGCCGCTACCTGGCGGGCTGCGCGCTGCGGCGGCGGCTGGACCGCTGCGCGCTGTACCGCCAGGCTGCAGCCAGGTGCTGCGTCTCCGCGCACGCGTCCCACCATCTGCTTCTGGTGCTCGACTCGTAAGTAATGAAGTACCGCACTACTGTGTAGGGCTCGAGGATCTTTATAATTAAAATGCCTGGAATGTACCTACTTTATAAATCATTTCCTCCAACATTCCCGCCTGATGGTAAGTGGTGATGTGGAAGTGGTGTAGTGGTTACTTGGTGGTGGTAAAAGACTGTTCACTCGTTTCTCGACGATTCCCCAAGTTCAAGACCGCCTGCTGGTTATTAACATAAGATCAGTGACTAGTCCATATCCCCAGGCTGCTGCAGACATGCACGCGCGGCGGGCCAGCAGGCTACGTGTACGGCGTGGAGCGCGGCTCGCTGGCGCGGCGCGGCGCGCGCGACGCCCGCTGGGAGGACGACGGCGCCTGCGTGCGGAACTGTCTGCTCGTGCTGCATCGGGTCTCTGGTCGGTGGATGTTTTATAGATAATTAGCCTTTGCTTGCGTTGCGGTTCGACCGCCTGCGTGTCTGACGACCCGTGTGGTGTAATGGTAACGGTGCCGGACCCGGATTAAAGATCCTGGGTGATGCCCAACGGGCGGTAACTTGACGGATGATATTAAATTTTCGTTCTTGGTCTAGGTGTGTGTCCTTGTTTTGTGTTTTGTTAATGGTACTCGCGACATTGAGAATCCTAGAAACATTATTATTATAATGATAAAAAATATAATTATTTAATTATAGGAAATATAAGAAATTATTACCGCGACGATAATTAACCTAAGGCTTTCCTTGGGTGTCATACCTATTATAAATTTAAACACGTGATTTCCGACAGATGTGTAAAGTACGTACATATACAAATAACATGAAAAAAAATCTGTAAAAATAAATCCATCACCAAATCATCTTCTAACTTAAAGCACTCACAGGCACGGAGGAGATCCCAGCAACACCAACAGAGACGCTGGAGACGGCGCTGTTCGCGCGCTGGGAGGGGCTGCAGCGAGGCGGGGGCGGTGCGGGCGCGGGGGGGTACAGCGCGCGCCAGCTGCGCTACCTGTGGCGCGTGGCCAGCCAGCTCGTGCTCTGCAAGCGGATGGTGGTTTATGTGAGTAGTCCTTGGGTAGGACCTGGTGACGTCAGCAGAGACGCTGGAGACGGCGCTGTTCGCGCGCTGGGAGGGGCTGCAGCGGGGCGGGGGTGCGGGCGCGGAGGGGTACAGCGCGCGCCAGCTGCGCTACCTGTGGCGCGTGGCCAGCCAGCTCGTGCTCTGCAAGCGGATGGTGGTTTATGTGAGTAGTCCTTGGGTAGGACCTGGTGACGTCAGCAGAGACGCTGGAGACGGCGCTGTTCGCGCGCTGGGAGGGGCTGCAGCGGGGCGGGGGTGCGGGCGCGGAGGGGTACAGCGCGCGCCAGCTGCGCTACCTGTGGCGCGTGGCCAGCCAGCTCGTGCTCTGCAAGCGGATGGTGGTTTATGTGAGTAGTCCTTGGGTAGGACCTGCTGACGTCAGCAGAGACGCTGGAGACGGCGCTGTTCGCGCGCTGGGAGGGGCTGCAGCGGGGCGGGGGTGCGGGCGCGGAGGGGTACAGCGCGCGCCAGCTGCGCTACCTGTGGCGCGTGGCCAGCCAGCTCGTGCTCTGCAAGCGGATGGTGGTTTATGTGAGTAGTCCTTGGGTAGGACCTGGTGACGTCAGCAGAGACGCTGGAGACGGCGCTGTTCGCGCGCTGGGAGGGGCTGCAGCGGGGCGGGGGTGCGGGCGCGGAGGGGTACAGCGCGCGCCAGCTGCGCTACCTGTGGCGCGTGGCCAGCCAGCTCGTGCTCTGCAAGCGGATGGTGGTTTATGTGA